>CM076854.1:22223093-22823093 GCA_039519185.1 Astragalus membranaceus | reverse complement strand
AAAATCTTATTTTGCAGGATCCTAGCATAATGGTGGATGGAGATAAAATAAAAATTTCACCATCCTTTGAAGTTCATCCACCACGTGGAAAAAGAAAGAATAATGTGAACCACATTGTTAGAAAGATAAGAATGTGCACTGCGTTAGATGTCAAATTTACTCTTGGAGAGCCCCCAGATTAAGCACCAACTATCGTCAGGCTCACGACGTTAAACATGCGCTTCGCAGGAGGCAACCAGTGTTTTATTTTCAGTTATTTTCATTTTCTTTTTGTTTTTTTTTAGGAATAAGCTCAGACTACAAGCTCTCTCAGGGAAGTCACTCTTACTCTCTCATTTATTTATTTTTGTGCCAATTTGATATTTTGCATTGAGGACCATGCTTTAGGCTAGTGTGGGGGAGGAGAGTTTAACTTTGTCAATTCATCTCTATTAATGCATATACCCACTACATGTGTTGATAGCATTTTTTCTGGCTAGTTTTGGATATAAAAACTGGAAAAAATAGAGATTTTGTCTTTAGGGGATCCCATAATCAATTTACTTGACAGACTTGTGCTTAATTGTAACTGTGAGGATGTCCTTAGGAAACTGATAATTAGAATTTGTCTCTGTGGAGTACTTTTTGTGAACTAGCTTCTAAATGGGAGATTTGAGCCTTCATAAGGGGATTGATACTAAATCATAAATTTTTACCCCTTTTCTTTCTATGAGTGTGTTTCCCAATTTGCTACATTCTAGAATTTGTCTTTTGACCATTTCAAGGCGAAAATTGATTTGCATCATGTAAAAAGATTTGGGGAATTTAGGTATTTTTTCTGGCCTCAGAGTTGTTTGTTGAATTTATCCATTAGTTGCCCCCTTTGAGCCTATTTGTTTTTTTTCTTTGGTACCCAGATATAATTTTTTTTTTGTGGTAACCATTGGAAATTAAATTTGGAGCAACTATTGAAAGTTACAAGTTTGTCCTGTATTTTAATTGTCTACATCGTCAGGACAGAGAAACAAATAAGAGTGGCTCATGTGGTTACAAGTACCCTTTTTCTCCTGAGAAAAATATACAAAAATGAAAAAGTGAAAAAAAAGAAGAAAAAAGAAAGGAAGAAGGAGGAAATGGCAAATCAAAAGAATGGAAGAGCCTAAGGGAAAAGGAAAAGAAAAAGAAAAAAAAAGAGTCTACTCAAGAGAAAAAGCAAATCAAAAAGAGTCGACTCAATAGAAAAAGAGTGACGAATGAAAGTGAAATTAATTTAGAGTTTGGACAAAAATTGTAAAATAGATAAGAGCTCCATATTTGGTTTCAAAGGTTACTATTTGTTTCTTTTTTTAGCCCTTTGATTATCCCTTCCTTCTTATTTCTTACCCTGCATGAATTCACCATGGCCCCATTACAACCCATGAAACCCCATCTTTTGCATGCATGTGAACTATTTAGTGGAGATTTGGTCAAATTACAAGCTTATGGTAATGTGCATTTTGTGGAAACTTGAGTGTATATTTCCTTATTCCCTAAACTCTTAGAGAGATTGTGAGCGAGTGCCTTTATTCACAGAAATGTATTCTTCAGGGACATGAGCCTCTAATTGGGCAACCTTTTGACACCTCATATGTGCTATATTGTCTATTGTCTGTCATTGTGCTTCTAACTTTGGGTCTCTTATTTGGCTATCTCTAATATATATTTGAAAATTTTAATTTATTGAGTCAGGAAATTTGCTTGAGGACAAGCAAATGTCAAGTGTGGGGGAGTTGATAAACTTCAATTTAGTGCATTTTTAGAGATATCTTTGGGCCACTTTTAGGGAAATTATTACCAATTAAATACATAAATGACTTACTTTGCTCTTTATTTTGTAGGAAAGAAGATACATGAAGAAAATGTTGCAATGAGTTGTTTAAATCAAAATGGGGGTGTCATTAGCACAAGGGCCAATTTTTCACGTGACTTCGGTAAAAAAAGATGACTACATGTGTATCAAATCAAGCCTAGTGATTTCACTCATTCCTAATTGAGGTGTGCAAGTCCTAAGCTGCATTGAAACATCACATTGTATTATAATTTGGTATAAAAGAGTTGGACTGGAAATAAGGCATTAAGCCTAGTCCTTTTAATGAAAAGAAGAAAGGCCCATGTGCTGGATAAGTTTTAGGGATTTTTTTTTGTACCCCCATCATCTCCCTAGCTACCCCCACCGACCCTGCGAAAAGACGCAATTGCCCTTAACAAAATTTAAAAATCCCGAACGTATCCTGATTTCATTTTTTTTTTGGAAATCGGATTTAGGTAAATCCGATTTCCACTAAAAATTTTAAAAATTTTAAATCGGATTTATTTAAGATGGGTAGATCCGCTTTTAAAAATAACAAATCGGATTTACCTTAAGTGGGGGTAAATCCGATTTGTTATTTTTAAAAGCGGATCTACCCCATCATATAAGGTAAATCCGCTTTTAAAAATAACCAAAGCGGATTTACCTTATGTGGGGGTAAATCCGCTTTGTTAACCTAATTAATAAATAAATAAATCAGTTAAAATTTTAGAAACAAATTTCGACATTCTTTTGGTTCTGTTTAGTGTGTAGTTCGTTAACACGTGACGATATTGTACGTTGGGAGAATAATTTAGGCTAAAAAATCAGTTTTCGGGCAACCTACTCAAATTGTAATGAAACCACATTCTTTAAATCCGAAAAATATCAAGGATCAATACTCCTCAATAAGGGACTTCTTTCAGGACTAGGGACCTCAAAATCCCAAATTCCATCGTTTACTATTTTTTATTAATTTTTTTTAATTTTTCATAATCTCCAAAAAAATCTGAAAAAATTTGCATAACTTTATTTTGGTTTTATTAGATTTTTAGTGGTGTTTTCATAATTTTTGGATTAGTTTTGGCTGTTTAATGGATTTTTAGTAGTATTTTATAACCTTTTTTAAAAAATTAAATAAAAAACAATTTTTTTTAATAACAAAATCGGATTTACCTTAGGTGGGATAAATCCGATTTTCTTTTTTTAGATAAATCGGATTTACCTTAGGTGGGATAAATCCGATTTTCTCTTTTTTTAGGGAAATCGGATTTATGTACCCACTAGGTAAATCCGATTTCCAAAATAACAAAGCGGATTTACCTCCAGCTAAGGTAAATCCGCTTTGTTATTTTTGAAATCGGATTTACCTATTGGGCACCCCCATATGAGGTAAATCCGACTTTAAAAATAACAAAGCGGATTTACCTCAAATGGAGGTAAATCCGAGCGAATTGAAAATTGGGCAGGGGTATTTTCGGGTTTCACTTTTATGTGGGGTAAATAGGGAGATGATGGGGGTACAAAAAAAAACCCTAAGTTTTAAAGTTCCAACGAAGAAAAGGGCATGAGAAGACATGCGGCCCACGTGAAGAGAAAAGCAAGAGATGATGAATTCAACTTGAATCACACAACCCTAGACCAACAGCAATATAAAAAGAGAAACCGCACATGAGAATAGGAGATAGCCGCACACGCACAGTAATGAAAAGAGAGACGGAACGCGGACGGGACAGACACGAGGGAGAGAGTGAAGTTTTGGGTACCATTCTTGACACAGTGAGAGAGCTCTGGAGAAGAAAAAGGAGACTAAATTCTCAAGATCAAAAATTTCTCTATTCCGGGTTATTTTTATCTCTGTAATTTAGGACTCCTAATTTTATTTCATTGTTCTTGAACACTATGGATAACTAAATTCTCTTCTAGGGTCTTAGGTGGATCTTGCTTGATTAGAGACCTTTTTATGTTCTAATTTTTAATCTGAATTCCTATTTTTATTTCAATTAATATTGTCCTAGTAATTTAACCAGGTTCTTCGGATTGATCACCGTTTGCATGTTCATAATCAATTAGTTGATCAGCGACCGTACTACAATTAGTTGGTGGACCTATAGGATAGTTGGGGTTATAATTAATGCATGACTAAACTTTAATTTAGTCTTCCAATCATTCAACCTTTTTGTTCTTTATGCCTTTCCTCAACTTAAATTCTTGCATGACCAAACAATGGTTAGTTTAGGAAAACGAATATTAATCGCGAATGACCAAACAGATTAATAGCTTTAGTAAAGGGATTGGTAATTAAATAAAATAAAGGAACCCGGGTAGAATTAGACATAGGGGAATCGAATCTTGCAAGTGAAACCGTGACCCTAGAACTCTCTCCATTGATTCAATATTGTATTTTACTATTTGTTATTTAATTAATTTTATTTAGGTTACATTACTATTCTACTATTGGTTCGTCTAAACAATATATAATCTTGATTAGTTTGGTACTTGTTAATTAATCTCTGTGGATACGATAATCTTTTATACTACTTCTGCGAAAGAGTACACTTGCTCTTAGTGTGTTTTTAATGCAACAGCAATGAATCTAGTTATGCTTAGATATTTTTTTTTGCAAAGAACTTTTAAAGGAGGAAACATAAAGTTCTTGATTTTATTAATGGCATTTTTAGCGGATGAGTGACTTGGATAGGAAAATATTTTCAAAGGAGATTCTTGATGATAGACAACGAAAAACAATTTATGCTTAGATGGATATTGTTCTGCACCGTATCTCTGGACCTGTATCCGATCTTAGACACAAGGTCCGATCCGAGATAGTTGGTAGGGGTTGGTCTTGATCAACCGAGCTCCGCTTCCGATCCGAGGCAGGTGGTACCTGGGAGGACACTCCGACGCTCAAGTCAGCTAGGGAACTGATTACAGGTAAAGAATAGGAAAGAGTGTGTACCTTGAGCATTGCATTGAATGCCTATTTATAGAATAAAAGTGTGGTGTTCTAATGAATCAGAGCTGTCCGATCTAGGGCCTAGATCTTAGCCGTTGGTTCATGGATCTGCTTTTGCTTATGGGCCTCACTATTGTGGAATCGGCCAATCCGTAACAGTTGCCCCCCAAGTCGGGTCGCCTGTGAGGCGATCTTGACTTGTAAGCCTTGTCTGAGCTCCACGAAACCGGGCTAGTGCTCATGAGACATAGATGACCGTTGAGTGACTCAAGGTTCCTCTGAATATCCGGGATTCAGTCTTTATATTGCGACTTTCTACAAGGCCGGGCTTATAGCTACGAAGGCGTCTGCCCCCAGCCTCAGAGTGTAAGGAAATTATGTGATCACCGAGTGACTCGAGGTGTCAATTTAATGTCGCCTTTAGGACAGTATTCTTTGAAGCCGGGCTTATACCAGCGAGGGTGTCTGCCACCAGCCTCGGAGCGCCCGAGATACGGGTCTCGTCAAAGATCTTCGAGGTCGAGCTTATACCAGCGAGGGTGTCTGCCACCAGCCTCGGAGCGCCCGAGATACGGGTCTTGTCAAAGATCTTTGAGGCCGGGCTTATACCGGCGAGGGTGTCTGCCACCAGCCTCGGAGCGCCCGAGATACGGGTCTTGTCAAAGATCTTCGAGGCCGGGCTTATACCGGCGAGGGTGTCTGCCACCAGCCTCGGAGCGCCCGAGATACGGGTCTTGTCAAAGATCATCGAGGCCGGGCTTATACCAGCGAGGGTGTCTGCCACCAGCCTCGGAGCGCCCGAGATACGGGTCTTGTCAAAGATCTTTGAGGTCGGGCTTATACCAGCGAGGGTGTCTGCCACCAGCCTCGAAGCGCCCGAAATACGGGTTTGGTCAAAGATCTTCGAGGCCGGGCTTATACCAGCGAGGGTGTCTGCCACCAGCCTCGGAGCGCCCGAGATACGGGTCTTGTTAAAGATCTTCGAGGCCGGGCTTATACCAGCGAGGGTGTCTGCCACCAGCCTCGAAGCGCCCGAGATACGGGTCTTGTCAAAGATCTTCGAGGCCGGGCTTATACCAGCGAGGGTGTCTGCCACCAGCCTCGGAGAGCCCGAGATACGGGTCTTGTCAAAGATCTTCGAGGCCGGGCTTATATCAGCGAGAGTGTCTTCCACCAGCCTCGGCAATGTTAAAAACGTGACCGCCTGAGGGAATCGAGGTGTCAATTTAATGCCGCCTTGAAGAAGAGGAAGCCAGAGACGAGCTGGGCCGAGGGGATACCTCAGGATAGTAGGAATCATCCGGAGTCCGACCTGGTGGAGCTCCCGAACCTCTAGATGTCGAGCTCGGTATCTCGGGTTCCGGTTTTATTGTCGAACTTGAAGGTGATCGTTCGACCGTTTCCAAATCTTTCCCTTCAACCTCGGAACTCACTTTTACTAAACACGCTGTGAGGAAAATCGTAGCCGGGATATATATTAGATTGTTATACATTTAGAAAGTCGGATTACATCACCCTGTAGGCTCATTCTGAGACCTAGGTGAAACGTGATCTTCCTGCGTTAATCCCTTCTTCATGATCGATATACTTCTGAGATCGCTGGAGGAACTCGGCAAGCGACTCAGCTTGGTTGACCCCGACGTCTATCTGAAATAGACTTCCTTCACGAAGACCAGCCTCCATGAAGTAAAGACGGAAGCGTTATACCCCAATTTTGTCCGATCACTTTTTTTCGCAAGTTTTTTAATTTAGTCCGCGTGTCATAGGTCCGAGGTGACATTACTACGAGAAAAGTTTTCGGGCTCATTCGATGTCGTCTCGTTTTAATTTGGGCCAATGCTTAGTAGCTTTTTCAATTGGGCCAAGATGCCTTTTTGTCTAATTGGACCTATGCTCGCGTAATTGGGCCTATCTTAGCATTCAGACCTAATTTTAGTGTTTGTTGATTATTGGGCCCGAAACCTGCAAAATAGGAAACAAAATCAGGTTAGAATCAAGTTTTTAATCTCCTAAACCTAATTTTCACCTATAAATAGAGGGCAATTCACACAGAAAGGCAGACACGAAATGGAGGAAAAATCAGAGCAAAAAGATTAGGGTTTCATGCTGGAACCCTAATCGCAAAACAACAAAAAATTCAGAAACAGAAGCAATAGAGCCGCAGTAGCAGTAAGAAGGTTTAGTAGCAAGAGTAGCAGAGTAAACATGAGGTTATTCAGAAGCTGGAGAATAGGTAGGTCATCACGACTTTGTCTTTTTCAAGTCTAGTTCATAAATATGTTTTTGAGAATTATTGTTGTAGTTTGTATATTAATCAAAACAGAATATATTCAGCTTATTAAATTAGTAATATAAATTGTATACATAAACTGTAAAATAAGTGTTAAACTAGGGTATTAGGTAAAAAAAATTCGAATCTGTTCTTTTAGAAAAAAGGGGATTATGAACAAATTAGGGTGTCAATTTTGCACTGTGAACAGTTTAGTCTTTTTGAACATAAAAATAGAAATAGGAAACAAAATCAGAATTAGTGGCAACGAAAAAATCAGAACAGAATAGAGAAGAAGAAGGAATAATTAGAACTGTAAAAAAAAAGAATATAGTAGAACTCACCTCTGGCCACCGTGTATGGTGGTCGTAAACCGTCGTTGACCAGAATACGCCGTCATCCCCAAATCCACAGTCGTGTCGTCTCCACCGTTTAGCCCACTGTCGTCCTCCCAGCACATCAGTTCTTCTCGTTCTCGTTTTCCCTCTCTCGCCGTCGTTCTCTCTCCTCCCTTCACCGGAGCCGTCACCACCACGAAGGTCTCTATCTCACCATAACTCTGTCTCTCTCTCTCTCTCTCCCAGTTCCGTTTCCTCTCTCTCACCACGGATACCGTCATCGCCCCCCTTCGCCGTCATAACCAGCACCGCCAAGCATGAACCAAGCGTTCGGTTCCCCACTTTGTCGCCGTAAACAACATCACGAACCTCCCCTTCGCGTCGGCGTTTTACTCTCTCCCGTTGCCGTCGAAACTTTTGAAAACACCGTCGTAGGGCGCCTATCTTCCCTCGCTGGCGTCGTGCCGCCGTAGAGCACCGGCCATTCGACGGCCGGTCAGCGCGTCTTCTCCTCTTCCCTTTGTTTCTTCTCACTTCCTCGCATTTCCTTCTCTTTTCTCTCCGCAAATCTCTCTCTCTCTCTCTCCGCAAATCTCTCTCTCTCTCCGCAAAAGGGCTGGCTGCGGCGCAGCTAAGGGAGAAGAGGCGTTGAAATTAGGTTTTCTAAAAAACCTAGCTGCCTTTTATACCCTCTCCCATTTTTAAGTTTAATTTTAATTTTAATTTTTTTTAAAAAAAAAACAGATTCGGTTTCTTCTTACACCCCCTCTTTCAATAACACGCAGCATCCCTGAAAGGCCCATGACTTCGTGGGCCAGCGAGGCTGATATAAAGCTGGACTCAGTTACCTGCACCCCTTTTTCTAAATACAGCCCTCCTGTAATTTGCACCCCATTTTACTGTTTCACCCCCTTTTTCGTTCTTATTTATTTCTTTTCAAAAATAGTTTCATTTACAAAAAACCCACAAAAATATATAGATAAATATTTCATTTTCAAAAAATATAAATAGGGGACTAAGTCGAATGTACAGTCGGGTTAGTCTGCTTTTTAGGTCACTAATGAACCGTTACGGATCATGTCCTAAAATCCCTATTTAAAACAAACAATTTCTAAGTCAAAATAAACACAAACATATTTCTTCCCACAAATCAAATTTTCAAAATAGGGGATTAAGCCGACTGTACAGACGGGTTAGTCTGCGTTCTAGGATGAATGAGCCGTATGGCTCAAGAGTCTTAAAACCCCTATTCAAATAGAATCAAACCACCACACATTAAACTATCTTTCGAACTTCAAAAAACTCCATTTTCACAAAGTAGGGGACTAAGCCGACTGTACAGTCGGCTTAGTCATCATTTTAAGACAAATGAACTGATCACTCAGGAGTCCTAAAATCCCTAAATAAAATACACCAACAAATAAAGTTTTCTACCAAGAACTACGTGTGATTTGATTCTCTATCAGGAGATACGTAGGAGCAGAGGGCGGTCGACCTCTGTCAATTGCACTAATAAAAAACATTTTTTAGTCTTTTCCTAAATAATCCTTTTCTCGAATTCAAAAAATATCAAGTCTTTTCTTTCTCTTAGTTTCCTCTAATTCAAAATAAAAGGGTAAAATAAACATTTTCAAAGTTAATATTCTTTCCTACAACTAGTTAGCAGGTAACCTTCCTTAGGAAGGATGTCGTGGGGTGCTAATACCTTCCCCACGGATAACCGACTCCCGAACCCTAATCTGGTCTCAAGGACCCTTATCCATTCCAAAAAGTATTTTCTAATGTTTGCCCTTAAACTAAACTTTGGTGGCGGCTTCATTTTTGAACCTTCGAGGAATCCTCACCCGGATTTTTCGGTCGCTACAGGAAGGAGTCGTTGATGTTCCGGACTTGAGCAGCTTCTCTATTGAATCTCTCTATGTAGTCCCGAAGGAACTCATTTTCTCCTTGCCGAATTCCCTGCAATACCTTCCGAGATTTAGGCTTCATCTTCTAGTGGGTGAAGTGTGCAGAAAAGAGCTTGGCTAACTGATCCCAATAGGAGGTCGTATTTGGCTTAAGAGCCCTGAATCAGTCTAGAGCCGCCTTCTCTAGAGTGAGGGGAATAGTTCGGCACTTTATCTCCTCTAGAACGTTACGGTATTGCATAACCGTGTCAAAGTAGCCGAGGTGGCGATCCAGATCGCCAGTCCCTTCATGCATTTTCAGACCTTCAGGGGGTTTCTCAAGGTGGTTCGACACCGGAAAGTAGTCGATCTTACTTGTGAAGGGTCCTTTGCACTTTGTCGACCTCTCCAGGGGTGGAGACCGTCAGTAGCCATATTTGTTGGGGGATCCCCGCGAGCGAGGGCGTCGACGTTCTTGCCTCGAGGATCTTTTCCGACTTCTGGAACGTCGCCTTGGAGAAGAGGAAGCCAGAGACGAGCTGGGCCGAGGGGAACCCTCGGGATAGTAGGAATCATCGGGGGTCCGACTTGGGAGAGTCTCCGATCCTCGCCCTCCTCTACGACGAGGTGGTGAGCGATGACAGTCTCTCCTCTGAGCCGGAGATCGGTGGCGCCTGTTGCCATGAGTCTTTCCACTTGAAGAGTTGCGCCGAGAGGAAATATAATCCAGGATGTTACGAGCCCGGAACTCAGCAATCTCAGCTTCTAACTGGGTGTAGCGTTGGCTTTGCTTCTAGTCGGCCTCGGCTTACCGATGTAGCAACTGAACGAGCTGTTGAACAGCATCGATCGACACCCGGACCGTCTGCGGGGGAGGTGGAAGTCGGTTCCGGGCCGAACTCCCAGGAACCATAGCCGTAGCCGAGCTTCGAGCATGCGTCGGGCTAAGGGGTAAGGTGACTGCCACTCCTTCCGGAGTCACCCGCTGCAGAACCGGTACTTCAGCGACATTCGGGATAGTCCTTCGACGTAAGGTCGGAGTCATTGTCAATCAAAGAGATGGGAGAGGAACTAGAGTACAAGCTTCTCCCACTGTGGTCGCCAATGTTCTGTACCGTATCTCTGGACCTGTATCCGATCTTAGACACAAGGTCCGATCCGAGATAGTTGGTAGGGGTTGGTCTTGATCAATCGAGCTCCGCTTCCGATCCGGGGCAGGTGGTACCTGCGAGGACACTCCGACGCTCAAGTCAGCTAGGGAACTGATTAGAGGTAAATAGTGGGAAAGAGTGTGTACCTTGAGCATTGCATTGAATGCCTATTTATAGAGTAAAAGTGTGTTGTCCTAATGAATCAGAGCCGTCCGATCTAGGCCTATATCTTTACCGTTGGTTAATGGATCTGCTTTTGCTTATGGGCCTCACTATTGTGGATTGGGCCAATCCGTAACAGATATAAACCCATATTGTATAGCTATATGTGAAGAGTATCTCTTGTAATTAAGTGACTAAAAGGGACACCAGAATTGAAGAGAGAAATATATTAGAAGCAAGATTATATTTTAAAGGTTCATAGAGATTGGGAGATCATTAAGTATGATTATATGTATAGGATGTAAGATATGGTGTCTAGATGTAACTTAGAGATTTAGAATTATTGAGGTTAATTACTTGTTTCTTACTCATTCAAGCTATGATTTTAAGGGATAGGTGAGTCTTGTAGTTAGTTTCTCTTAGGGAATAATCTTTTCTTTAATGTGAGAAAGAATCTTTTGGTATAAAAATTGGGATTTAATAGTTTGTATATGTCTTGTTATTGACAAAGGTTGTAGCGTGAAAATTCATTTTTTGACCGAGGGTTGGAAGTGAGAATTAGTAATTCTAATTTCGCAATACATATTTGAGAAGCTACAAAGAGGAAGTTATGGATTTAAGTTTGGAATTTATTAGTGTTGACTGTTGTTCGAGATTTTGAGATTCTCTGATTAATTATAAGTTATTTAGGTAGTATACTAATTAGAGGATTATGACCATTAGGTTTTGCAAATTATGTGGATTAAGTGTTCTTGATAAAAAAGGTTTTAGGTTAGAGCACCAGATCAAGTTAAATACTAAAATTCAAAGGAAGTTGACACCTTCTGAAAATTTACATGGCTTGAAGTTGACATTTGTAACATGTTCTAGTTACTGAAGTTTTATTTGTATGGAATTCCTTTAAAACTGTATGATACTCTTTTATTATGGAATTCAAACTAAACACAACTAAGACGAGGTTGTAAGTTATGGTGGTCAAGAATTTATGGGTTTAAAAGAATGGTTTAGAAAGTGAATCAAAATTAGTACATGGCACCATAAGAGTGGACTAAGAGAAAGAAGTGTTACCAAGTGGCTTCAGTCTCAAGAGGGGGGGTGAATTGAGATTTAAAAACTTTTCTGATCTTTTGAAAATGTTTTTCCCCTTTTCAATGACTTAGATCAATTTTCGCGCAGGTTAAGTGGAAGCGAAGGAATTAGAGTATAAAGCAGTAAAGCGGTATAACAGTAAAGCAGGAAAGCAGTAAAGCACGCAGAGATTTATCCTGGTTCGGTCACCTCCTAGTGACCTACGTCCAGTCCTCACACCCTTGTGAGATTTTCCACTAAAACAACAACAAGGCTTACAGGTGCCTTGGAAAACCTTTACAGACTCAGGCACTCTCCTCCTAGGATACCCCACCTATAGAGAGCCCTCAGATCTAATATAACAATAACAAGAGATACCCCACCCCTGTTACAATCAACTGCCCTAGAAAGATACCCCACTTCCTAGTACATGCAGCTACCCTAGAGAGATACCCCACTCCCTAGAACAAAACACAACAATTAAATAATAAACAATTGTAAATGCAGAAATACCTCTAGTGTAGGCAGATATTACAACTTGAAGAATACAACCCCAACTAACTCTTAGCAACAGATCAGCTCAGACAGACCAACGGTACGTGACGAGCAAAAGTAAAAGCGTAAAGAGTTTTTCTCAAAAGTTCTCTGATTCGTGAAATGGGTTGTGTGTAAATGAACGTGAAGCATTGCCTATTTATAGGCTATGAGGAATTCATTTTTACGTTGAAAATGATGTAGGAATCGATTCTTTGTTAAAATGTATTTGATCTAGGAATCGATTTATTTAGGTAAGGAATCGATTTTATCTTTGTTTGTAAAATATGGGAAATCGATTCTTGAGTGCCATGGAAAGCTAGGAATCGATTCTATACTTAGTGAAAATATGTGGGAATCGATTTTCAGCTTGCCTGAGACAAGTGGGAATCGATTCTCAGTTATGTGCAAAAGGTTGGGAATCGATTCTTCCCTTAAAAAATATTTGGCTCAGAAATCGATTTGTGTATTATAAAACATGGCCTGACAATCGATTTCTATCTTTTCTAATTTGCCTGAAAATCGATTTTGCTATTTGTTTATGCATGAGGAAAATCGATTTTGTTATTTAAAAAGGTGATAAGAATGTTTACGTAAATATGCATGCACCTTAAAAAACTTTGTGAGTGTGTGAGACTTTGAGATACGAGCTGACCTTTTGAAAGAGCTTACACTTTTTCCTAAGACACACCCAAACCCTAAGGACTACCCTTATATTTAAGGACTACCCTTAAACTTGAATCTTCAGTTCTTGGCTTGCTTGTCTTGGATTGTGACTTTGACGTTTAGTCACTTTTATTGACTTTGACCGTCAATCTTACCTTTGTCTTTTTCATCATCAAAACACATCCCGCAATATCAGGTTACCTGCAACACAAGGTATCCACAAGAAGTGTTTGTAAGATATGTATAGGTTGTAGAAATGATATGAGACTTTTTTTTACTCAAGGAGTGAGATATAGATAGGGTAACTACAAGATTCTAAGATGTGTACAAGTTAAGGATGTGGACAAGTGACAATTACTTAAGATAGTGTTTTTTTTGTAGGATATGTAATATAATAGTAAAACGACGTGATCCACTATAGAAAGAATATGAGATGAATTGATTTTTGGGGATAAACATGTGAAAGAGAGAAGAAAAGGAAGTGGCGGCGCTAGGTGTCAGAGGAATGATTAGGGCAATATCAATGAATAGTACAAACTACACTGAATTTCATAAAAGTAGGGTACAAATTACATGCTACTGACGTCTGTATATATATACAATGAAACAGGCCCAGACCCATAATTTCGACTAGCCCATTCGACTGGCCCATTTCGACTAGGTTTCTAACTACACCTACTATTATTACAAGCAATAGAATTCCAAGGCATATCTCAATATTCCCTCCTAATTCACATTGCTGAGTGACATCATCCCAAGCATTGTTCTCAATTCTTCGAATCTTCCCTTTTGCAATGGCTTGGTCATTGCATCAGCTACTTGAAGTTCCGAACATCAATATTCCTGATTCAGCTTCTCATTGTTTACTTGATTACGCAGGAAGTGATATCTGGTCTCTATGTGCTTCGGCCTACCATGTGCAACAGGATTCTTGGCGAGATCTATCGCAGACTTGTTGTCAATCAGCAACTTCATTCCTTCGACCCTGTGCACTCCAATTTCGACCAATAGCATGCTCAGCCATGATGCTTGACATGCTGCTAACGAAGCAGCCACATACTCTGGTTCACAAGAGGATAACGCAACTATACTTTGCTTCTTCGAGCACCAAGAGATGGGTGTCGATCCATGCATGAAGACATACCCACTTGTGCTTTTTCGATCACTCTTGTCTCCACTCCAGTTGGAGTCTGTGTAACCAAACACTTCAGCATCATTCTTCGACTCTGACTTGCTAGGGAATAGAATACCATAACTTTGTGTTCCCTTTATATACCTTAGTACTCTTTTCGCAGCTACTAGATGAGAGCTTTTCGGCTTCTCCCTGAATTTGCTGATCATTCCGACACTAAACATAATGTCAGGTCGAGTGTTGCATAGGTACCTTAGGGAGCCCACGATCTGTTTGAACAAGGTGGCATCTACTTCAATCCCTTCGTTGTCTTTCGACAGCTTGCTGCTAGTGTCTGATGGTGTCGAAACTTCCTTGCAGTTGCTCATGTCGAATCTTTTCAGGATATCAGCTGCATACTTCGACTGATGCAGAAATATTCCCTTCTTCGACTCTGTGAATTCCATTCCTAGGAAATATGATAGATGTCCTAGATCACTCATTCCAAACTCAGACATCATCACTTTCTTAAAGGCTTCGACTTCGACTTCGTTGCTTCCAGTTACTAGTAGATCATCTACATACAGGCACAACAACAACTGAGTCGAAGTTCCATTCTTCTTCACATACACTCCATGTTCATTAGTGCATCTCATGAACTTCTGAGCCAAGAGAAATCCATCAATTCTCTTGTTCCACGCTCTTGGAGCTTGCTTGAGTCCATATAGGGCTTTCTCAAGCTTAAAAACCATGTCTTCTTGACCCTTCGACTCAAAACCAGGTGGTTGACAAACATAGACTTCCTCCTCCAGAGGTCCATTAAGAAATGCTGACTTTACATCTAGTTGATGTAGGGGCCAGCCTCTATGACTTGCCAATGCTACTACCAATCTTATGGTTTCGATCCTGGCTACTGGGGCAAAGACCTCATTGAAATCCAAACCAGGTTTCTGCAGGAACCCTTTGGCTACTAGCCTGGCCTTGTACTTGGCCACTTCTCCATTGGGCTTGAGTTTGGTCTTGTAGACCCATTTCACGCCTATAGCTTTCTTTTGCCTTGGAAGTTCGACTAGCTTCCAAGTGCCATTCTTTTCGATTGACTTCAGCTCATCAATAATTGCTTCCTTCCACTGCTTGTGACTAAGAGCTTCTTCCAGGCTCACTGGTTCTGCTTCAGCCATTAATGCAAAGTGTGTCAGGTCTCCCTCTGCTGTAATAGCAGAATCTGGGTAAGTGTCGAATCCTTCT
Source organism: Astragalus membranaceus (assembly GCA_039519185.1). Taxonomy (NCBI): domain Eukaryota; kingdom Viridiplantae; phylum Streptophyta; class Magnoliopsida; order Fabales; family Fabaceae; genus Astragalus; species Astragalus membranaceus. The sequence continues at coordinate 22,807,897 of CM076854.1, read as the reverse complement.
AGTCTTACTAATCTCTGCCTTTCCCTTTGCGACCTTCTTAAAGGTTCGACAGCAATGGGTTCTTCTGGCTCTTCTGTACATTCTGATCATCTCGACCAGAGACTTCGTCGAAGTCCATCATTGTAGGTTTCCCACAGCCTTCTTCCCAGTTCCAATGTTTCGACTCATCTACTACGACATCTCTGCTTTTCACCATTTTCTTCTACACAGGATCATACAGTTTGTATGCTCCTGTCGAATGATAGCCAACAAGAATCATTTGTTGTGCTCTATCATCCAGCTTGCTTCTTAGTTGCTCAGGGACATGTCTATAGCATAATGAGCCAATTATTCTGAGATGCTTGACACTTGGCTTTCTTCCTAGCCAAGCTTCTTCAGGTGTCTTCCCAATCAATCTCTTTGTGGGACATTTGTTCAGAATATACACTGTTGTGGCTACAAGTTCTCCCCATAAACTATGAGGTAGTTTCTTCTCCTTCAACATACCTCTTACCATGTTGAGGATGGTCCTGTTTTTCCTCTCAGCAGTACCATTATGCTGAGGCGTGTAAGGTGCAGTGACTTCATGCACAATTCCTTCTTTCTCACAGAATTCGACAAATCCATGAGAATTGTACTCACCACCTCCATCGCTTCTAAGGGTTTTGATTGCACATTCACTCTGCTTTTCAATCATTACCTTAAACTTCTTGAATATTTCTAGTACTTCACTCTTCCTTTTGATCAAATACACCCAGGACATTCTAGTGTATTCGTCAATGAAGGTGACAAAGTACTTATTCCCTCCTAAGGAACATACTTCGAAAGGACCACAGACATCAGAAAATATCACCTCTAGCTTCTTCTCTGCTCTGCTAGGTACTTCTGATTTAAACGAGTTTCTTGGTTGCTTCGACTTGCAACAACTCTCGCAAACTTCGACAGGTACTTTTACTGCAGGCAACCCATGAACCATCTTCTTTTCATGTAGTTGACTCAAGCTCTTGAAGTTGAGGTGGCCTAATCTCCTGTGCCATCTCCAGTGCTCCTCTTCGACAGTGGTCTGGAGACATTGTTCTTCGACTACTTGCAGCTTGATCTTGAAGGTTTTGTTACTCTGCATCGACACCTTCAGAATCAACTTTTTGGTCGAATCGAACAAGCTGAGACTGTTATCACCCATTTCGACGGTGAAGTTTTTCTCAATCATCTGCCCAATACTTAGCAGATTGCTCCTCATATTTGGTACATAAAATACCCCTTGGATGTAGCACCACTTACCATCTTTCGACAGGAACTTTATGGTACCTACTCCTTCAGCAGTAACTCTACTGTTATCTGCAAACCTTATCTTTTTGCTTATCCGCTCCAGTTCGACAAACCACTCCTTGTGACAACACATGTGATTTGAACATCCTGTGTCGAGATACCATTCGACAGACTTCTCTTCAGTCGAATTTGTATCAGCCTTCAACAACAGTAATTCTAGGTCAGTAGCTGTCATGAATGACAATTCTTCATCATCATTGCTGGCAATGTTGGAGGCATCACCAGTGTTTCCACTGCCCTGCCACACACACATTGCACAAGTATTTTGAGCATCGCAAGTGAATCCACTTATACAAGTGTTCCCACTATTTTGCTCGCTACTTTCAGCAATTCCTTCATCGAGCCGAATCTCATCTTCGACAGCCATCAGCATTAACTCCTCTGAGTCAGAGTCTGAGTCACCATCATTAGCAAACTTGGCTTCTGCATCTTTATCCCTAGGAACTTTCTTGTTTTTACACTTGTTCCTATAATGCCCAAATTGCTGACAGTTATAACACTGAACTTTCGACAGGTCTCCCTTCTTCTTGTCGAAAGATCCTTGTTCTTTCTTCTTACTGCTTGATCCCTTTTCTCTACCCTTCTCCTTGTTGCCTGCCTTCCAATTTCTCTTAGAGGAGTATGAAAGCAAGGCTTGTTCAGTTTCTTTCTCTGAACTTCTCTGCCTTATTCTCAATTCATGCGCCTCTAAGGAACCCCGAAGTTCATATAACTTCGACGTATCTAGGTCCTTGGATTCTTCGATAGCAGTGACAACATAGTCGAATTCCAGGGTTAAGGATCTGAGCACCTTTTCGACTTTATTTACTTCAGTCACAGTTTCACCATTACCTTTCATTTGATTAGTTAATGCTACTAACCTCGTAATGAACTCTCCAATCGATTCTCCATCTGTCATCTTCAAGGCCTCGTACTGTTTCCTGAGCGACTGAAGGCGTATCTTCTTCAGTCTATCTGCTCCTCCATACGAGTTCTTGAGGATGTCCCGAGCAGCCTTTGCTGACTCACTGTCGATGATCAGGTTCAGGACATTGGAATCAACGCATTGGTGAATCAAAAACAGCCCTTTTCCATCTTTCTTCCTCAGCGAGTGGTGGTTGTTCCTCACTGCTTTAGTGGCGTTTGCTGCCAAGGGTGGAACACCATCATTCAAGACATCAAGGACATCTTGATATCGAAACAGCACCTTCATCTGCGCACACCATCGTTCATAATCTTTTCCGTCGAAGATTGGGAGGTTCCCCGGAATACCTCCACCAGAGTTGTCTCGCGCTGCCATGAATCTTGATAGATTTTGTAAGGATCTAACAAGCTCTTGATACTAGTTTGTTGGGGATAAACACGTGAAAGAGAGAAGAAAAGGAAGTGGCGGCGCTAGGTGTCAGAGGAATGATTAGGGCAATATCAATGAATAGTAAAAACTGCACTGAATTTCATAAAAGTAGGGTACAAATTACATGCTACCGACGTCTGTATATATATACAATGAAACAGGCCCAGGCCCATAATTTCGACTAGCCCATTCGACTGGCCCATTTCGACTAGGTTTCTAACTACCCCTACTATTATTACAAGCAATAGAATTACAAGGCATATCTCAATATGGATGATAAAGGGATACTGATAAAAGGTAATTTCCAGGTTTCAACGTGAGTGTCAAAACAATAATTAAGGGCCTTGAGTTACATGTTATAATTTAGTCAAGTTTGATGAAATGAGTTGAGTAAGTCAAATATTGTTTAGACTTATAAGTATTATGTCATTCAGTGGATGCATAAATGTAAAGATTTTTGCAGGAAGTTTGTAGTAATATATTTCTAGGCAATCTCATCGACTTTTTAGTCAAGACTATATCATTTACTTAGGCTTAGGAATAGAGTTTTGATTATTAAAGATTATTAGAGATTGAGTTGTAAGATATTGGAGAAACTTTGATATGGTGGATTGACTTCGATAATATTTGATATGAAATTTTGAGGATTGTTTAGGTAGTGATAGACATCAAGATCGGTGTTACTCTAGCTGGTATTTTTTGTTAATAGTAAATCTTAATGGATAATATTTCGGAGGTCCAAATGTAAAATGAAATTATGGAGGATGAAATCTTGAAAGTTTATTATTGAAGAGATTATGGATGGTTATAGTCTATTGGATGGTTTGAGTTGGGTGAAGATAGCTAGTTGGGGCCAGATTTGGTACAAGAGTCTTTCAAAATGTTAAGGTTATCTGTGAGAAATTATTAGCTGCACATATTAGGCAAAAGGCTTATTTGGGTCATAATTGTTGGGAATTAGAGGCTATGGAATTTGACCATTTACTTTTGCAAGTTTCCCCAATGAAGGATTATGGGGCTTGGAAGGAAAGAAACACTTAGTCGTTATGTAGATCCATATGAGATCCTTCAGTGAGTTGGTGTTGTGGCATACTAATAAACTCTTCCACCCGAGTACTTGAGTTCAGAGTACTTTCTTGTGTTTAGTTATTTGGGTCGTGTCTGGTTTGTGGACCGTTTGGCCCATTAAGGTACTTTTGGTTGGTTTTTTTTTTTACCCCCATCAACTCCCATCTACCCCCATCAAATTGCTAAAACCCGAAAATACCCCTGTCCAACTTGCAACTCGCTCGAATTTACCTTCATCTAAGGTAAATCCGCTTTGTTATTTTTAAAGTCGGATTTACCTCAGATGGGGGTAAATCCGATTTCAAAAATAACAAAGCGGATTTACCTTAGCTGAAGGTAAATCCGCTTTGTTATTTTGGAAATCGGATTTACCTGGTGGGCACATAAATCCGATTTCCCTAAAAAAGAGAATATCGGATTTATCCCACCTAAGGTAAATCCGATTTCCCTAAAAAAAGAAAATCGGATTTATCCCACCTAAGGTAAATCCGATTTTGTTATTAAAAAAAATTGTTTTTTATTTAATTTTTTAAAAAAGGTTATAAAATGCTACTAAAAATCCGTTAAACAGCCAAAACTAATCCAAAAATTATAAAAACACCAATAAAATTCTAATAAAACCAAAATAAGGTTATGCAAATTTTTTCAGATTTTTGGGAGATTATGAAAAATTTAAAAAATTAATAAAAAATAGTAAACGATGAAATTTGTGATTTTGAGGTCCCCAGTCCTGAAAAGGTTATAAAATGCTACTAAAAATCCGTTAAACAGCCAAAAATAATCCAAAAATTATAAAAACAACACTAAAAATCTAATAAAACCAAAATAAGGTTATGCAAATTTTTTCAGATTTTTTGGAGATTATGAAAAATTAAAAAAATTAATAAAAAATAGTAAACGATGGAATTTGGGATTTTGAGGTCCCCAGTCCTAAAAGAAGTCTCTTCTTGAGGAGTATTGATCCTTGATATTTTTTGGATTTAAAGAATGTGGTTTCATTACAATTTGAGTAGATTGCCCGAAAACTGATTTTTTAGCCTAAATTATTCTCCCGACGTACAATATCGTCACGTGTTAACGAACTACACACTAAACAGAACCAAAAGACGGTCGAAATTTGAATCTAAAATTTTAACTGATTTATTTATTTATTAATTAGGTTAACAAAGCGGATTTACCCCCACATAAGGTAAATCCGCTTTGGTTATTTTTAAAAGCGGATTTACCTTATATGGGGGTAGATCCGCTTTTAAAAATAACAAATCGGATTTACCCCCACTTAAGGTAAATCCGATTTGTTATTTTTCAAAGCGGATCTACCCCATCTTAAATAAATCCGATTTTAATTTTTTAAAATTTTTAGTGGAAATCGGATTTACCTAAATCCGATTTAAATTTTTTAAAATTTTTAGTGGAAATCGGATTTACCTAAATCCGATTTCCAAAAAAAAAAATTGAAATCAGGATACGTTTGGGATTTTTAATTTTTGTGAAGGGCAATTGCGTCTTTTCCCAGGGACGATGGGGTAGATAGGGAGGTGATGGGGGTAAAAAAAAAACCATTTTGGTTGTATTGGTCTGGGCCTCTGCCCATTTTATCATCAATGCAATTTCTTGACCAAAAAAAATAGAAAGAAAAATAAGCCTCCCTCTTGTGTGCACCGAAGTAACGCAAAGCATTATCCATTGAATCCAACGGGGAGCAAATTCCAACTTAAGCATCACCCTTCTTAAGAATCGTCGATCCACACAAAATAAGCTTTGCTAATATCAATTTTCAAAGTCATGTGTCCTCTTTTTCTTGTACACTTACACTTCATGTATGGATAGTCTCATTGGCAATTAGAGCATTGTATAAAATAGACAACCCTCCATAAATGCCATCTATGGTGGTTTGGAGCAAGACAACAACTTTTTCGTACTTGAAGGACTGTGTGGAAGAAAACGAATGCCCTATATGTAGAGAAATTGGTCAAATTATCGAACACACTTTTCATGCGATTGGACTAGGACTATTTGCAAGGGCGGATCTTTTAAGGGACGGGAAATGAGAGAAAGCAAACCAAACACATCGAGAAAGGAAAAAACACTCAACAAAAATAAAAAACCCACCCACATAACCATAAAAGCAAAGAACCATCTCTAACCAGAATGGGCAATGTAGAGAATAAACAGATTAGGTCACAAAAATTGGATCATACAAATTGAGGGTCCTAAACCAAGTTACTAAACCAAACTAAGCACAACATATCAGAATGAAAAAGCATAACCTAAGTGTAACGATTGAAGCTTATCGGGGGATCAAAAGATATGGGCTACATCACAACAGATAATGCCGTAAAACACAGGGAACACAACCTCTACTGGCAATGCAGAAACTCTGATTGACCTCTACTGACGCCAAAGAGTGGCATGTCCATCAGCTATGGCGCCTCAAACTGCATGTCCATTGGTGTAGCTTTGTAGAGACAACTTCAATGTGTACAATATGGAAAATAGATGACCAGAAGGGGCAATTACAAGGGCTGACCCGAGAGTGATTTACGGTACTAAGCAATTTGTTTAGTATTTGTTACTAAAAAGGTAAAAGGGTCATTTACGTAAAAAAAATATTGCAGCATTTTCTGAGAGTTTTTTTTTCACACAAAAAAAAAATTCGTTCACTAACCACAGATTTGTACCACAATGGTTAGATGTCACTAACCACAAATGTGCATAGTAATGGTTAGATGCCACTAACTACAGATATGCATAACTGTGGTTAGATGCCAATGGTTAGATGCAACTAGCCACAGATATGCATAACTGTGGTTAGATGCCACTAACCACAGATTTGCATAACAATGGTTAGAGTGCACCAAAACCAGCCAGGAAACGAGTGCGAAGAAAAAGAAGGCAAGGTCAGAAGGAACGAACGATGAAGCCAAGAAACGCGATGCAGAACCTCTCACTTTCGTTTCTAAAAAGAAACCGTTTCAAAAGAAATCAAAAGATCGGGAGCCAGAGGAACAGTTTTCTGAGAGAGGAAAAACAGATTCAAGATCCAGAGAAGAATCACGCAAAACAGAGATACGAAAAACAAACACGATTGCGAAATCCAGAAATTCAAAGACAGATGCGCGAAATCCAGAAATTTAAAGATCCAGAAACGATGCGTTTTTGGAATGCGTGAGATGCCTCTGGCTTGCGATGAAACGAGGAAGAGGATGGCGGAGATGCCTCTGGCTTGCGATGCAGAACCGTGAATTGGAATGTGTTTCTGGAATGCGTGAAACGAGGAAGAGGCGAAGCGTGAATTGGCTCTCTGAATAATAGGATGTAAAATGACAACAGCGCCCTTATTCATAATAAATCGTTAGATCAAATTAGATTAATAAAAAAGTGATGTAGTGGCTAAAATTAATTTAGTAACAATAACTAAACAAATTGCTTAGTACCGTAAACCTTTGCCGGCTGACCCCATATCAGCCCTGTCCTAACCCCTTCAATCAGTGGGTTAGGGGCACAAAAGCCCATGTGAGCTAATACAAAAGTGGGTTATTGTGACGGACTGACAGGCTAAGTGGATTATTCTGTTAGCTCAAAGCCAGAATGACACCTCTAATTCTAATGGCCATTGGAGACATGGTAAAAGAGCAGCCCCGCAGTGGGCTGCATGAGTCATTTCAGATGCTCTTTCTACTATTGTGAAGCTGTATAGTGGGTTCTTTAGAAGGTTCCTTTTATATCTTCGTATGATGTATCAAATAAAGCTAAAGAGCAAAAATATTTATAAAAATCTTGAGCTAATAAGTAGAGACCTTATAAAGTAATCTAACAATCAAATATCCTCTATCACCATTCACCACCCCGAAAGCCAAGAGCATTGCTCTCCACTCTGTCCTTCACAGTTTCTCTTCCAACATTCCTTTAAAGTCCTAAAGGATAAAGTACACTACAGTCTACAAGTATACCACATCAGGCTTTGATCAAACTAAAAATGGTACTAACTAAATTTATCATAACTATTTTTGTTATTAAACTAAAAATGGTACTAACATTTCTTAAAGGCTAAAGTGCTCCAGGGGTCCCTTATCTTTATTTACAGTAACGATTTGGTCCTTTATCTTTTTTTTGTCCCAAATCAGTCCTTTATGTTTTAAATTTTTGACACATAAATCCTTTTCTGTCCCAAATCAGTCCTTTATGTTTCAAATTTTTAACACATAAATCCTTTTTTTTGACACATAAATCAGCACTGTTAACGGAAAAGGATTTTTGTGTCAAAAATTTGAAAGATAAAGGACTTATTTGGGACAAAAAACACATAAAGGACTAATTCGTTACTTTAAATAAAGATAAGGGACCCCGGGAATACTTTAGCCTTTCTTAAAAGACGTACATAAATTTCCCAATATATGAAACCCAGTAAAACAAATAACTAAAAAGGAATCCTATAGTTGAAAATCAAAACCACAAGACTTGAGTATCCTCACAGAACGAGACCAAGTGATAATGATCTTTTTTTAACAAAAAGAAAACATGGCCACCAACATCAGTCAGACCTCTGTTCTTGCTTAAAAGAAAGAATAAAAAACAAATAAAAGCATTTCACATGTATATCGAAAATTCCTGTACCAATAAAGGGAGTGAGGACTGTATCTCCCGGGTATCTGCTAATGATGGGATTTTCTCCTTTTCGTCCGCCTATGAATCCCTGTTGGTCCCGCTTGATGGTGCCTTGAACCATCTCTTCCGTGTGTTGTGGAAATGGAAGGGTTCTGAGAGCTACAAACTTTTCCTTTGGAAGGTTGGTAATGGTGCTTTGTTAACTAATGTCGCTAGACAAAGAAGAGGCTTTGCTGATTCCAACTTGTGCCCGGTGTGCAATATTGAGGCTGAGTCTATCATCCACCTCCTAAGGGAGTGTGTGGAGGTCCGAGAGGTTTGGTACATGCTGACTAATAATTGGAGTGTGGTGGATTCCTGGACAGCGAATATAAATGTTTGGCTTATTTCTAATATTGCTCCCGATTCTTCTTGGGAGAGAGGTAATTGGCAAACGATTTTTGATGTGGCTCTTAGGCTCATTTGGTTGAATATCAATGAAGTTACTTTTCGGAATAAGGTGCATAACAATTCGGAGCTAGTCAGAAGTATTGTGACTTGTGCAGGTTCGATCTCTAGGAGTTGGATTGATTTTGGCCGTGGTCCTTTGAGTCTGGTGTGGAATGCAGAAACTACTTCTGCGAAGTGGAAGCCTCCAGATGAAGGGAAGTTGAATCTGAATTGTGATGGTGCGGTGTCGAGCAGAGGAGCTAATGTTGCAGTTGGTGGGTGTGTTCGAGATGGTGCTGGAAACTTTCTTTTTGATTTCGCTTCGAATGTGGGGGGAGGTTCTGTTGTTGTGGCTGAGCTGAAGGCAATTCTCATGGGCCATCAAATAGCGCAGCTTAATGGTTACCCGAATATTGTCGTTGAGTCGAACTCAATGACAGCTATTAACTTAATTCTGTCTGGGTGTTCTTCGCATCACCATTTTTTCTTTCGTTGATCCGATCATGCGGTTTCTCCGCGTGGTGGCGGATAGTACTATCACCCACTCTCTCAGGAAAGCAAATCAAGTGGCGGATTCCTTTGCTAAATTTGGCTTGTCTCTTCAAGCTTGAAGTAGATTGTTCTATTTTGTTCCCTGTTTTGATGTTGATGCTGTCTAAACCGACTGTTGCGAGACTTGGTTCCCAGATGTTTTTAGTGCTTTTGTTCTTGGGGCCCACCAAAAAAAAAAAAAAATTCCTTCGACATTATAAGAAAATGCAAAAGTTACTCGGTGTGTCTCGTTTCTGCTGAAGCGAGTGGAGTTTCCATTCATCCTATTGTGTGAGCATCATCAATGGCAGTTGAAACGCGGAGCATTGAAATGTTAACTAGGGAACAACTCTTTCATCTTTTCGATCGTTTTGCTTATCTAACTTCACAGCCTGGTACCTTGATAATGATTATGTGTTTTCGTTCCCAGTTTCTCATTTTGCTTTGAACTGAATTATTGATTCCCCAACATTTTTGTGATTCCTTTGAATTTTGCTTGTTCATGTAAATTTGAAGACGTGAAGAAAAGGATTGCAGACGCTGTACAAGATAAGCAGGTGAATTGAGAATTTATTTATTTTGAATTGTTCTCCCTTTTTTCTTTCTTTTGGTGTCTAAATTAGGTTCAATTTGGGTAGCTAAAATATTAGTAGCTAAGGTATTTTTGCAATTGATAATAATGAGCTTTGGAGGGGGAAAAATTCTGCATCTAAGTGGATTTGAAATCCTCGTTTATTAGTTAACTTCTCCTTTCATTTGAATTTGTTCCCGTCTGATAAAAGTGACACAATTGATTGCGGGATATTAAATAAAAGTGCAAATGGGTTTAAGATTAAGATTTGTAGTGCCTGTTGTTGTGATTTAATTGGAATTCACAACTGATGAGCAGGAAGCTGTTGCTGTGACCACTGCAATACAGGAAGAGATATTTTCAGAGATGAAAGTTGGTATGCTTTTTGTAGCAACATATATTTGTTATTGGTTGTGTTTTGGAATATTAGTGCATTGTTTTTCATATAATTATTAATCTGTGTCATCATGACAATATTATTTGTTCTAATCGCTGCTGCTGAATATCTCATTTTTCATATCATTAATCTGCCCGTTTGTCTCACCCTGCTTCTGTTTTGAAAATCATCTGTGTCTACACATATATACATGTGTGTAGTGTCTGTGAGTTTTTTCTGCATGCCAATACTAACTAATGCTGTATAAACTAGGAAAATGTGGTTTAATGGTTAATTTGCCATCCAACGGATATTGTGAAATGCTGAGTTCGACATATTTTTGATGATGTGGTAGACAGTTAGACTGAAGCTTTCTTAACTCAAGTTATTCCCTTACACGGGTTTTCTAGTTCCATCATTTCAGATAGGGACTGTGTGTTCATAAGTCATATTTTGAAGGAAACGTTCAGGTTGGGTGACTAACCGCGTAATTGAGTCGTTCCTAAGATGTTGTGAATGGCTACCGAAAGCGGTGGATAAGGTGGATTGCTTGGATTAAGTTCTGGTTTAATTTGTCCCATAATGCTTTGATGCCAACCCATAGATATGGAGTGAAAACAGAACTTGAATGTCTTGTATTAATGGAGATGAACCAGAAATACAGTGAACAGAACAATTAAAATGCTGAAAAGCAAGAAATATAAAGTCTGGCCTCACTTCCTACTTTTATACTACTCACGCCACTAACTCACTCGTGTACCTTGCCAGCTCAGCAAGTAGTTACAACAGAGTTTCCTCTGCATCCTATTATTTGTGGGGTTCTAACATGCTTGTATAGGGATGAGCCCCTTCATGGCTTTATAAACAAAAAGGAGTGGTACTACAAGATCTGGACAACTAATTTTGGAACAGGATGACCTAATTGTGGAGGTGAGGCACAAGAGACGGATCTGAAAAGAAGAGAGGTAGAATTTGAGGTGGGAGAGGTGGTGTACTTGAAGGCACAACCTTATAGGTTTTAATCATTTGCTAGCCGCCCAAATGAAAAGCTTAGGCCAAGATTTTTTGGCCCCTTTCTTGTGGCAGACTGTATCCAGTGTTCTATGTATCACAACTTATAAAAGCCAGTGTTGCTTGCCAGGAAATTTTAACTATTGGATGACAAATTAACGATTGGACTTTAGAGATGAAAATCACACAAACCCTAATAAACTATTGAAGACCAAAAGTGCAGTTAAACCTTTTTTCTTTTCTTTTCTTTTCTTTTCTTTTCTTTTCTTTTCTTGTACTTAACATTTCTAGTATCTTTATTTTAGTTTGGAATAGTTGTCCATAATCTGTTTTATCATCTAACCAAACTTGATAGTAATTTATTCTGGTGACTGAGTCAACAGGTGGCAATCTATATTTGAACTATTTTAACATTTTGTTGAGGTTATCTTCTATTGATATGTCTATTAAATATATTCCATTATTTTTGATTTATAAAACAGATCCGGGATTCGGTATTTCATGCCTGGGAAAAATCAGTACCGAATATGAGAATGACCGAGATTTGGTGATTCAGTTTTATAAATTCCTTGCCAAGTAAGTTCTCTCCATCTTCATGTGTAGCATTCACTCATTTCTATACTGGTAATATTCAATTCTTTGAACATTTCATGAAAGTACATGCCATGGAAATGTTCTTTCTAACTTTTAGTTGTTTTAGGTAATAATATTTTAAGAGCAGAATTATAGAGAGGAAATGAGGAAGAGAGTTTTAGACTATTTTTGTGCGAACTTACTTGTTTTACTGACATGACATTGATATCAGAAGCCGAATTTCATCGATAGTACAGTACTAGTCATCAATTTCTGGCGCAGTTTTATCTACCATTCTGAGTAAATGGACTAGCCTAATATTTTGGCTGCATATAGGGGACACAGCATTTGCATCCTTTGAAATCTAGAATCTACAGTTTGGTTTGGAGTCAGTGTAATGTTTTTTTTTCTCAAAAGTTTCATCAAGTACTGTAATTTGGAAGATGTTTGTAGGTTGTATGAAGTTATGATTATCTTCTATTTGTTTCACTATTTTGGATCAGTTTATTTTATTTTCTGTTCTAAATTTAAACAGCTTATAACTATAATCTTATGTAGAGTTTCTGTAGTCATTTGCTATAAAACTTAATCTAACCACAAAACCACTTATTTCTTCCAAAGTTATCCAAGTCTATTTTCTGATTCTCTACTATTTCTCCCGTCCCTACACAAAAAAGGATTAGCAACAATTTTTTTTAATGCAAACTGGGCTTATACTATGAATTATGAAATGGCAGAGAAGAGATGGCATGTGATGAAGCAGAGCTTGGAGAAGAAGAGTTTGAAGAAAAAATATGCAATCAACAAAAGTTACAGGAACAGGTAAAATTCTCATCTTATGATAAACTTTTTGGCACTTCTGTTTGTGTACAGTGTACACTGCTAATATAGAGAAAGTAAATCTTCCCAGCAACTAGAGATGCTGAAGCACATGCGCAAGTTTCACTTGGATGATCAATCTGCCATCCTTGAGAAGGTAAACACTGCTTTTCAAATCAGAGACTTTCATCTAGAATCATGCTTAAAATAAAAGAAATATACAACAAGCGTAGTCATTAACCTGCCAATTCTGAAGTTCGATTTCAGCGATTATATATCATAATTGAAGCAACAGCTACATGCTAATTTTATTACACTGTGTTTGACTTTGGTGCATCTAATGGTTTACAAGGACTGCTGTGAATGGATCTTAGTAAATAAGCAGTCTGCTAGTATTAATTTTTTCAGGCTCTTAGTTCAGTTTGTTCATCTGAATTACATGATTTATTTTCTCATTGAAATGATTTATCTCCATGGTTGTTGATTTGTCAATTGTCAACCCATGTTGCACTCTGCATATTAACAATTCTGTAATATTCAAATATTTCAACTTGGTATGGCTGACTTTGCACGTAGTTTCGCAGCTAGACAATTTTTATTCGGAGATTTTCTTTTTGAGAATTATGTACTCAAGTAGTAGAAAATAAAGGTCTTCTATGTATTTACCAGTTACACCAGCAGATGGAAAATGGAAATTATGAAAATGAGACATCCATTTTGTCAGCTGAGCAAATAGAAGGGATAATTCAAAGGAAGGTGACCCCTCTGTTTATGCCAAGGTAGACCCAGAAGCCTGCCTCTGTCATGGACCCTTTCATTATTAAATTATGTTGAGATATTTTGTTTCAATTGTAGCTCTCACATGATACCTTTCATTAAATTATGTTGAGAGATATTTTGTTTCAGTTGTTGTAACTATCACATGTTGTTTTATATTGGCGAAATCCATAACCCATCATGATGTAAATTATTTACTTCACTTCATTTAGCTGTTTTCTGTTCATTTTCTTCCTAAATTGGTGCTGCAATAGAGGTTTATATTTTTAAGCAGTAGGATGCACTGGCTGCTTTTTACTACCCCAGAGCACAGAACAACCAATAAGAACAATATCAATGGAAAATACTTAGGTATCTGAGTTTTGAGCTACTAAATCCCAGTTATCTAGCACATCTAGAAAGGTAAATTTAATATGTAGAAGCAATTGAAAATTATGAAGCTCAATTGAATTGAAAAATTCACTTTTTAACAAATGCTTAGAAGAAAAAAATAGAAAAAAGGAATGAAAAACTCTAAAATTTTAGCAAAATCCATGTGTGGTGTCAGTAACATTAGCAGCAGGTGGTATAACAAAGTGCCAAAGCCTCCTAATACCACCAACTCTATATTTCATGCACAAAAATTCCTTTGCATATAGCTTCTCGACCTCTCTATCCACGTCATGAAGGAACACGTGAGTCACACCCGCCCTTTTTCTTGCACGTGCCATCACCGCAGCAGAATATATCACCGACATTCTCCCTGGTGCTGCTGGAAAATACCCCCTTGGAGCATCGATCATGATCACATCCCAATCGCGATCGTACACCTCATTTGGAAACTCGCTCAAGGCCAACCGACACTTTCGATTCACCTTGAGTGGGTGGTCATCGTGGTCATTGGCAATAATGGCCCCACATTCATTCTTGTAGGAAGATAGAAGTGTTTTTGCCCCAGATAGGCGCGTGTTGTAACGCACGGTGTGAACACGTAAGATAGGGAAGCGCTTGAGCGCAGAGATAGTCCAATTAGGATCCTCCTCAAGAAACAACGTTGTACCACGTGGATTGAACGAGTCCCACATAAGCGCGTCATGACCGATTCCAAAGACGAGGAAGTTGCATGGCGCAAGGGATTGGAGAACGTCGAATGGTCTTTGGATCTCACCTTTGGATTGCTGGGGAACATCACGCGTCGTCGCATAGTGGAAGATAGTCACGAGGGGGATAGCCGTAGTGTCGAACTCAGATGCGACGAGGGCTTGGGCTGGCGTGATGCCAGCTTTGGAGCATATTTTTTTGTGGTCGAAGAGGGTTTGCCGGGAGTAGAATAAGAAGAGGATGGTGGCTGCTGCGGTGACTGCGATGACGTAGAGAAAACATGGGTTACCGGAATGAGGAGTGTGAGGGTATTTCTTCTTGTGAAAAGTTTGGAATAATGACTTGGAATTTGAGTGTTGCATGTTGAGTTAAAGTCTGTTGTAATGTGTTGTGTTTGTGAAGGGTATGGGTTTGAATGAGTGAGTGAATGTGATGCATGGAATGGAGATGGAGAACGATTTCGTAGGGTGGACGGATCTGACTTTTCTAAAATTAGCATTTTGTTGCCTTTGTATGGTAAATCATTGAGAAATAAATCTATTGTGGATATATATATATATATATATATATATATATATATATATATATATATATATATATATATATATATATATATATATATATATATATATATATATTCAATTACATGGACAAATCTTCAAGGATCATAATGCGCAGCTAATACCGCTTCCAACTTGGAGGGACTCATCAGAGGGTGTGGACATGAGCAAAGATTGTTGTAGTGTGAATATCAGAATCTAAAGAATGTCATGCGCTGAAAATAAAAATTGAAAAGTTGATAAATTAAGGACACCTATCAGCCCATGTCGCAATACTACAAGAATATAATTATTGACTAAAATTAGAGAGGGAAAAATGAAATCAGTCACCAATTTCATTGTGATTAAATTTAGTGAAAGAATTAAAGATAAATTTAATATTTTCTATCTAATAAAATTTTTATCTCTAATTTAATTTTTTGAGAGTCTACAATTAGGTCCGAAAAAATAAGAAAATAGATCCATAAGAAATAAGAATGATGCTCAACACGGTAAAGTGCTCAACCTTGAGATCAAAGTCGGATACCAACAGAAATAAAATACATAAAACACTATAAGGGAGTTGAATAATGTTGGAAATTCAATTACAATTTTCAAATAATATTTAATATTAGTAGTTAGTAGAAAATTCAAGAGACACATTTAAAGAGATAAAGAAGTGTATCTAGAATGTCGAAGAAAAATCAAGAAGTGGAGTTCTTTGGAAAAGGTGAGACAATAAATGTCCACTAAGTCATATTTATGCATTGAACTCTTCTCTCGTATAAATAGAGAGACTTGTGAAGAGATGAGATATGCCCAAATGAAGATGTGAGACATCCTCATTCTTGGGTGACAATGTGGAGAGGTGGAGAATCTCCAGCCAGGTCCTAGTGAGAGGAGAGTACTGGTGAGAATTTGTTGTGAGATGTGACTGTTATCATTCTTGTAACTCTTAGAGTGAGAGAGTCTGTCTTGTAGGGTGATACACATATTGGGGTGGGTTACAAATTGTTGTAATCATGTTTGAGATAATGAATGAATTATGTTGATGTGTTTCCGTGGATGTAGGCAAGAGGTGTCGAACCACGTAAATTATTTGTGTTCTTCTTTACTTTATTCTTGCGGTATGTTTATCTATATTCCCTCAAAGATCTTTGGGCGTATGGGTTAATTCGTTGGCGTGTGCGGTTTTCCACAACAAATCGTGGCTATAAAATTCTTTTGAAAAATCTCTTTTAAAAAAACAATTCCACGAAAGTAAGTATAAAATGTATAAGATGCAAGAGCAAGAAAAAGCCAACTTCTTTAAAAGCATAGCGAGAAAGATTTATACTAGTCCATTCGTTCTTGAAAGATTTTCTACTATAATCAAAGGATTGCTGAACTACATATTCTCTCAACTACATGTAACAACACAAATCATGACTATAAGGAACAAGCATTCACTCGACAAGCAGACATTTGCAAATATAAGTTTGTTTGAAAACTCTCAACACGAGAGAAATACAAGTTTAATCACGATAAATGAAACCAATTTGTTTCAGAAAGAATGTGAAATTAACAGCTCAGTGATTGATTCTGTAAAGTAGTTTTGCGTAGTGAATTCCCGTTTTTTTTTCTTCTTCACTTGTAGTGCCGTTTATAAAACTCTAGATATTTGCGAGACCTTTAAAAGATCCAAGCTACTCAGAAAGAACTACAAAGAGTATACACATTCTTTTTCCATAAGATTAGACGAAAAACTAAGTTTCACTTGGTCTCTTGTAGTTTTTAAGACACGGTCTAGGTCACAAATATTCATGTAAGATACTCTGCACACTTAAAATAATCACACCAGACAATAAAAGAAATTTTTTTCACTTACAATCATTATGCTATAGAGTGTACAAATCACAATACTTGTGAACAACAAACAGGCAAAGCTTGCTTGGTATTCATTCAGCAATGACAAACATACAAGAAGCTATAAAAGTGATTTCTTTTGACTATAATCATGAAGTGGCTATTCAGTAAAGAAATGATCGGTTAACAGAACAATTTGAGCCTGAAGAGAAGCTCAAAATCTCCACATCATGAGCAAGAATGCAAGATATTTGCAGGGGCACAATGCTTATGTTAGGCAAACATACAGGTCCAAATGGGAGCTCAAAAAGATAGCACTAAAGAAAGCTGTTACTACACCCTCTAGCATGATTTTGTTTTCCAAACTCCAACTCAACCAGTTTCTTGCATGGATTTTGTAATGAGGTAACATCTGAAGATTGATCGTTTAGCAATTAAGAATTCAGATTGGTTCGAGTGGAAGCTTAGCTTGTTATCACTTTGTAATGGATAAACCTGAGTTTGGTCCCTTACCACGCTGAACAGCTCGAGGGACAAATGACAAGCCTTTGTTGTGGCGGCGACCAAAGCTGATAGAGGAAGGAGTGGAGTCCGATGTATTCAATTTAGAGACTGCTGAAACAAGGTCATCTATGGCTGCATTTTCCACTTCCATCATTCCTGAAGCGTCCTCCTTATGAGCAGCTTGTTTGCGTTGAGACTTCAGCCGGTGTTTCTTTGAAGGACGAGTCTTATTGACAAACTCAAATGAGGTGGGGAACTTATGCTTGTCAACTAGATGCTGCTGCCTACTTTTGTAGCTTTTGAATTTCAAACCACAACCTTCTACTAAGCATTCATACTATATGACAAAGACATAAGGATCATGTTAAAGAGATTGTCCCCTAAAAGAGAAATTAAATATGTAAATGCACACAAGAAACATGCTAAAGACTATTTAAAAAAAACCAAAGCCTTTTCTCAATAGGTGGGATTATTTTCATATGAACCAAATCAAACAACATAATATCCTATCATTAGTTATCATTAACATTGTAGTACTATTTAATTCCAAGCCCTTAATGGTTTCTCATAGTTTCTTTAATTCCCTACAAACTATATACGAGCTCTAAGGGTGTGTTTGGTAGAAGAGAAAGAGAAGATAAATAGGAGAGAGAGATTAAACAAACAATAGAAAGTCACTATCTCTCTCTCTTCTCTCTCTCTCTCTCTTCCTTTTCCTCTCTCTTCCTTTCCTCTCTCTTCCCTCTTTCTCTTCTACCAAACACACCCTAAAAGTAAAATAAAAGATAAAGGGGATATAAGGAAGGAAGAAAGAAGTTTCAAACATGGTTTGAAATAATTCAATTGTAAACAAGGTTTTTCTTGTTCAAATTTCTAGGATTATAAATTTAAAAGAAAAAAGACGGGGAAGTTTACTCTGGAAACTTGAAAGCAAAACTGAATGGACAGGGAACAAGCGACCAACTAGTTAATTCAGCAAAGAACTGAAGCATGGGATAGATGCAATACTACGAAGAATTATTTTATGACATCATAACAAATCATATTTAAACATATACATATATATACCATGTCATAGCCACGAGCAACTTTAGCCTGAAAGAAAGAATCATGCATTTCAGATACATGTATGCTTAGCAAACGTGATGTTGGGTAGACTCTGGAACACACAGAACATGATGCAGCATGTCTTGCATTATAGTGATTTTCGAAGTCCTCCATTGATGTCAAACGCGCTCCACACCCAACAATGGGACAGAAGACTTCCCTGCACAGAAGAACAGGCAATGAAATGAGGCACACTGCACACACACTGCCATTTTATCAGTACAATTCAAAGTTAAACATTACATTCTTGGACAAAGCTACTCATCAAACAAGTAGAATAACGGAAAACTATAGCTAGCAAACTAGAAATAACAATCCACAGTGAACTGTTCTTAAAAGCTACTCATCAAACAACAGCATCAACCTTCAGCCAGGAATAAGCTGAGTAAGACCTAATAACAGTGCATTAAATTAATAAATTAGCATTATTTACTCTTACGCGTCTTGAATATTATCCAGCATTCTTTCTGGCCTTTCTAGGTATCAATCGAAGTTTAAGCCCAACATTCAATCATTGATACTTTAATCAAGAGTAGAATTGTAGAAGCTCAGATACCATTAAGTGTCTCTTTGGATTGATTTTGTTACCGATTTCCATGTGCAAGGCTTATCTAAACAACTTATGACATATCCGTAAGCCGTTTTCAGTATATTTCTATGAATTCTCCATGATAACCTATGAAAACAGCTTCTAGCTTATGTTTATTTTATCTTTTATTATAGAAATAGCTTATATAATAAGTGCTTATCCAATAAGCTTAATCAAACCGATTATCCAAACAGGGTCTAAAAATGTGTAAAAACTAAGAATGAGTAAGGAAGAGCACATAATACGATCAATACCTTCCATCCTCTTGTATCCAATTCTCTAGCTGTTCTTTCTCTTCTGTTAACTCCAAAGCAACCTTTAAAAACACAAAGGATTAAAAAACTGCACCGCGCACTAAACACAAAATAATTTGAATTAACGAAGGCGAAGAGAAAGTGAAGAGATTACCTGCTTGGCAAGAAGTTCGCGTTCGAGGTTACCGGGAGCGAAGAAAGAAGAGTCGGGTTTGAACTTTCGAGGAATGGGTTTCCAGAAGGGAAACTCTGAATCCAGATTCTGCTTCTCCACCTCCATTGTCGTCACCTTCGCTCTTCGATACTGATTCTGACGAGTTATTTTTGCTTTCAACTTTTCAATTTTGAATGGAAGCTTGGATCCATGGGGCACCCGTTGCAATTTCTTGCTGAGTCGTGAGTTTCGGGTCTTGTCGGTTTCCTACTTTCTTTGTAGGGAGTTACTATTGACACTCCCCATTTTTACTAATACACCGTCCAAGAGTCATTAGTAGGGTAGGGACCTATTTAGTGAGTTTTTTTATGTGAGTATGAAGGAACGAGTCTATGATGTAAATTTGTTAAAACGCTAGAAGATAAGTTAAATTAGTGTGTGTTTGATTTTGCGGCGACGAGAATTGATTTTGACATAATTGAGTTTTTAGAATTGATTTTAGTTAAAAGTGAATTGGGATTTTTATTTGGATACATTTACCGAAAATTGATTTTTACCAATATTTGTTGTTTGGATAGATTAGATCAAAATTGCTTTTGCATGTGAAATTACAAAAATGGGTATCAACTTAAAACTACATAAAAAAATTACAATTTGAGAAAATATACAATAAAAAAAATACAAAATTAGCATATAAAATAAAGTATGGGATAAAAATCTTATCATATTTTTTTGGACAAAATATTATTTATTAAATTGGACTTTCTTCTCTAAATTTTGTTTTGATAAATCTTCTTTAACTTGTTTTTTATTAATAATCTTCTTTAATTTAATGAATATGAGGTAAAAGAAATTAGAAAAAGATCACTGTTGGTATTATAGGAGGCGCTTCATCAAAAAAAAAGGAGTGCTGCCACTATTTTTTTATTTCGGCCTTATTAGCAAAATAGGCCTTAACAGCCCAACCCACTTCTCTTAACAAACTAGGTTAGTTTAACCTACACACCAACATTAGAAACGTATCCAGCGCCGCAATAGAGCCATCTTCACTACCAAAGTGCTATGAAGTCTCGATACTCCAAAAATGGAGACGTACCCGTATCGGATACGTATTCGATACCGACACGCACCTGATACTTCCCGATACGTACCCAAAGAGTATCCAATAATTTTTTAATTCTTTTTAAAAAATATTTGACTCGATAATTTTCAGATACATCTTTGATACTTCGTACCAACTAATGATACTTCTCAGATGCTTTTTCGATACCTCTTAACAATAAGCACGTGATTGTCACTCATATATGATACACTTTAATACCTCAATAACTAAAAGACAAAATTATATGTTTTTTTCGTAATACACTAATAGAAGAAATAATATATTGTGATATGGGTGGGATAAATATACGTAACTATCTCTACTTGATATGATTACAAGTATTTATTTCTACAATCTGATGATCATATATTGACTAACGATATGCTTATGTTTTATTGAGCAACTACGTACTAATATGAATATCTTACTCTATAAAAATTCATCTATTCCTGCCACTGACTATTCAGATTATAATTATACGATTTCGGGTGGTCTCAGTTACTTGTCTACCCTTACTTTTTATGACTAGTCACTCATACATAGGTGTGTCGATTATACTATTCATTTCATCCATATATTTCTTTGTGATTTTTGTATCTATTTGGGATGTTTTTTTCATATCTATTAAATGCAATATTTCAGTTTTTCATCTTTGTTTTTTTTCTTTTTATGTTTCTATTCTATTTTTTTTCTGTTATGTTTTTATATATTTAACTTTTAATATAATTTTTTATTAAAGTATCTCAGTCGTGTCGTATCTTGATTTTCAAAATTTTTCCGTATCTCCGTATCCGCATCGTGTCGTATTCGGTATCGTATCTCGTATCTCGTATCTGGGCTTCATAGCCAAAGTGCAAGCATCGCAACAAAGTTGAGGAGCAGCCATCATCACCATTTTTGAAGATGCAAAATTGTGAAACTCTTTTTTAATATGGTAAGCTCGATTCTACTAGAGTTTTTATGGGCAACGAAGGAATATTGGCAAATCAAACATTGTTATTTTCTTGAATCGATTTACAATCACTGTGAAAGCTCTGATTCGTAGCTTCGGCGAGAATTAATTCCAGGAAACAAAAACGATTTCTCTTGAAATCACCCAAACATCATTTTAAACCCTAAAAACATGAAAGTTAATGTTTAAAGCACTTCTAGGCCCTCCCATCACCGATTCAAATATATACTTAGAGCATCTTTAATGGGAGTTGCTTAAATAGGTAAATTAAGACCATTCACAATGGTGGTGTTTAAACTCTTTTTTGCTTATTAAGGAGAGTTTAGCAATATTGAGAAAATAAAAGTAATCCTTAATAAGGAGGAGTGCTTCTACTAAGACTCTTTCTCTCCGCGTGCCCTACTGTTAAAAACCAATTCTTTTTTTTATAAGCAAAATATATATTAAGAAGAGAGGAGTACTAGGGGTAACCCCAACCCTTACAAATAAAATGGGCCACATTAAAACCTCTCTGGGGCAAATCCCATGGGAAAAAGAGTACCCCAAGAAGAAAACGAGACAAGTAGCCAAATTACACTGAATTCATACAAACAAGAAGATTTCCCACCAATCAGAAATCTTTAAAGCTGAACTGTGGCTTTCAATGCTAATGAACCAGCTCCAGGATATAGTTTTAATATGATTGACAACCACTTGAGAGTTAAAGACATGATCCCTGAAGAGAATATGGTTCCGATGGACCCAAATACACCACGTAACTGCCATCCAATGCAAATACTTCAATCTCCCAGCCTTCTTGGAATCCAACCTGAGACCATGGGTCCTAAAATGCGCAACTCCAACTAGAGAATGCATAACCGTAATGCCCATCCAATTATGAATAGAAGTCCAAAATGATCGAGAGCACCTGCACAGAAAAAATAATTGGAAAATAGACTCATACTGCTCAAAACAAAAAGGACAACACGACCCGTGAGGGTCCTTAATAATACCCTTAGATATAAGAGCATCACGAGTTGGAAGTTTTCCCAACAACAATCTCCAACCGAAAACCCCCACCTTAGTGGGAATCGAAAGCTACCACATATCATCTAAAGCACTTGATGCATCAGATTCAACAAAAGAGCATAACACAAGTTAACCGTAAACACTCCTTGGGGTCCCAATCACATAATCTTCTCTCTTCATGTTGGAGTCATTTAGTGAGACTCATTTAGTAAACTTTTTAAGGTGCTGTGTTGGAGAGAATGAGTGCTTATAAGAAACTAACATTAAAAAATTATAAATTAGTGATGTGTACACATAGGTCCCACTTAAGGAAAAAATGAGAGATGCTACATTGGGGATGCTCTAAGTTAGTTTTTTGTAAGGTCAAATTGACATGCAGGATTTGAATAATTATTTAAAAAGAATTTAAGTAGTTTTTACTTCAAAAGTTTTATAAGCAACTCGGTCCCACATATTTATATTTTTTATTTGTATAATTTTGATCTAATTAATTTTAATTTTTATATACAAACAATTTAATTATTAAAAATGATAAATCTTATTTTAACTATAGACTTACTTTTTACAGCATTTTAATTATAGAGTTATCAAAATTCAAATTCTATTTTATTGATAAATTTATTTTATTTTATTGTTTGTCGAGGGAACTCATTTTAATTTATTTTATTTTAGTGTACGCTTCCTATATATAGTGAGCGGGCAGTTAACTTTAGTTTCCCCAAACTGCCACGTCATAATACTTTGGCGCAGATTTCTTTTAGTCGTGGTTGCTTACATTTATAAAAATTTAGTTTTAGAACTTTGTTCTTTAAACAAAACAGACATGTATAACCAGAGACAACGTTGAAAGAGAATCATACAAGATTTATTCTAGTTCACTGTCACTTGATAACTATCTCAAGTCACTATCACAACGTACCACCTCCTTGGTTGTGGAAACTCTCGTCACTATCACTCCCACCGCTTGGCACATGGCTTCTCTTCATCATATGAAGGGTCCTATCGCCATTAAAATACTTACTGTCCCATCCCATATGATTTTGCAAAGTGTAAGCCGTAGCAAGCCAAGACCAACCTGTTCTCCGGACCTTCGTAGATACTGCTGATGTGGAGGGTTCATCAGCACGAGATGGCTGCTACTGATCATCCACAACAATATCAGCAACAAAATGAGCAGCATCATGCTCCACAGCAGCAAGATGAGCAGCATCATGATCAATATCGTTATACTCAATATGAGCATCAATATCCTCATATGGAGGGTCTTCAATATACACGTTGGCCAAGCACCCCAGCCATGCGTCTTCCTATTTCATACGCGGGTTGTAGGCCGCACCCTCATCATCGTCCCATGCCTGATTAAAAGAACCACCCCTAGTCTTTGCCATCCCTAAAGCAACAATTAAACATATATTAAAATTAAAAAACATGAAACTAGCAACATTTTCCAGTAGCGAAAAATAACACTAGTATGGCACCATAGTACCATACGGGTTCAGTAATATAGTGTCGGGTCTTGTTTTCTCAAAAAATTTCAAAAACAAGGTACGACACTATAGAATCGAACTTGAACGGTACTACGGTACCAAACCGTGTTTTTGCAATTTTTTAACGAGTTCGGTACCATATTACCGAACTATGGTTAGATCCAGAAAAAACACGAATTCAGGATCAATAAAGGAGAAATAGAGGAAATGTGTGGTACCTAGATGTTGGGAACGAAAGAGAGATGGAGTTTTGGCATGAGAGAGAGTGGGTGTGAGAGAGAGAGGCGATGGAGAGTGAGAGAGGGTAGGGTACACAGTGGAGTGGGAGGGAGTGGGTATGAAGAAGTGAGGGAGGGAGAGTCTGAGATGAAGGGGTTTTTGGGAGGGGTATTTTTGGGATTCTTAGGGTTTAGGGGGTGTGTGGTGAGTATGTGGAAGAAGCGTGAGCCTTTTTAGTATTGTAATTGGACTTATAGAAATGTAAAGTGGGGGTTCCAAATTCCAATGACCAAAGTAATCTTTTTTTTAAACTTATCGTCCACTAATGTTAACAGATGCCACAGTGGCCGTTAGTAAGTGATACGAGGTGCTTAGTTGGCAATAGCGATTGGGCAAAAAAACATAAATGACCAAACTGAAATTTTGGTTAAACATAAAGGACAAAATGAACATTTACCAAAAAAACTTCATCTTCATCCCCAAACTCCACCACCATGAGCCACCACCCTCTCACTCTCTCTCCATCGCACCACCATCACCACTATTGTGAACTCTCTCTCTGCTCATTGGGTATCTCTCTCCCTTTGGCCTCTCTCTCCACCCTCACTCCCT
Organism: Astragalus membranaceus; assembly: GCA_039519185.1. Lineage (NCBI taxonomy): Eukaryota > Viridiplantae > Streptophyta > Magnoliopsida > Fabales > Fabaceae > Astragalus > Astragalus membranaceus. Next base: position 22,783,041 of record CM076854.1, on the reverse strand, counting down.
TTCCTCTTATATCTTCCTCTCCTTCATCTTCATCCCCAAATTGAAAAATTATTCTTTTTCTGATTCTAAATCTCCCTTTTTAGTCTTGGGATTTGATGTGGCTACTTTGTGGGTTATTTGTAACGCCTAAATATTTAATTAAATTATTTAATTAAATATTTAGGTATCCATTTATTCATTTATTTATTTCAGTTGGTGTAATTAGATTAGCATTTGATTAAGAGGTGTATAATTGGATATTAGGAGATGGTGTTAGTGATCGGGCTTAAGCTGGAGGAAAGCCCGTGATCCAAAAGCCCACTAGCTAGGCGCATAGGTGAAGCGCCTAGGCTAGGGTTTTGCTCATTTGCGATTTTTGTTTGAAGAAAAGAGAGAGGAGTCGCGAAATAGAAGAGAGGCTTGTTGGTGATTGTTGTAACTATAAAAATTGGTGTTCATTGTTGTTATCACAAATTGCATGCTAACTGTTCGATTAATTGTTGTTTGATGTTGTGATTGACAATTCATGATAATTGACATTGGTGGTTAAGAATTGGTGATTTGAATTGGTGAAATAACGAAAATATTGACCCTAGGGCGCCATGGGCGCCATTGTCCTAGTTGCTGTTTTTGGCGCCCTGTGTGTGGGCGCCGTGTGCCATGTCTGGTCGTGCTGCAGAAAACGGCGCCCTGTGCCTGGGCGCCACATCTTGTGTGTTGCGTTTTTCTGCGTGTTGCTGTTTTAGGCGCCCTGCTGCTGGGCGCCGTGTCTGGTGTGTGTCCCGTGTTGTGTTTCGTTGCTGTGCCGTGTTCTGGGTTGCCTGGGCGCCAAGGGCGCCAATTCCTGTGCCATGTTGCGTTTCTGTTGTGTTCTGGGCTGTCTGGGCGCCAAGGGCGCCATTTCCTGCCGTGTTGCCTGCTGGGCGCCTCCCTGGGCTCCAATTCCTGCGTGGTGTTTCCTATGGGCGCCATGGGCGCCGTGTGCCAGTTTCTGCGTGTTGCCTGCTAGGCGCCCTGCTCCTGGGCGTCGTTTTCAGGATGTGTCTCAATTTTTCCCCTGTTTTGTTTTCCAGATATCTTTTGACTCGGAAGTCCGATTGAGACGTTTCAAAATGTTTTGGAAAGCTTATTCAGAGGCCTAGCTGAATATTCTAATTTGAGGCAAAGTGATCTATTTTTCTGGAAATTGTTAGCCGTTAAATGTTGCTGTTTTGGGAAAAAAAAATTGTCGCGTCTCAAGTATTTTGGAAAATTGTCGTCGTCCCAAATATTTTGGAAAGTTGTTGTCATCTTGGTGTCTTGGTGCTGTTTGAGCTAGGTGTGAAGGCTCAAGTATTGTTGTTGTTTGAGCTGGGTGTGAAGGGTCAAACCTTGGTGTTGTCGGAGCTAGGTGTGAAGGCTCCAAATCTTGGTGTTCCGTTGTTTCGGGTAGTTTGGTGTTTCGGTGTCGTTGGGCTAGGTGTGAAAGCCCAATCTTGGTGGTATTCAGTGATTGATTTTTGGTGTGTCACATTGTGACTAATTTACGATGATTGTCTGTGTGCATTCATGGTGTCGCATACAGCATACGCATTTATTTCGGTGAAAGCCTTTGGTCTTGGAGCTGGGTGTGAAAGCTCAATTTTTTCTAAAAGTAGTGAGCTGGGTGTGAAAGCTCAATTTTCGAAATTGGTGAGCCGGGTGTGAAAGCTCTCAATGTTGGTGACGCCTCTATTTACAGGCAAAACTTTCGGTGATTTGGTACCACATGCATATGCCCGTTGGTGTGGGTTGCATTCATGCATCATCATGACATTTGGTGACTAATTGTGGTGTTTACAATTTGACTTGTGTTCTATAATTCGATGTGTGTAGTGGAGTGGTAGATATAGTTGTCATATTCTAGCATATTTCCTATCATTTACGCTATTATATTGAAGATATCTCACCCCTTCTGTTTGAATGTTACCCCTATGCGGTAACGTGCAGGTGATCGCGAGTGAAGGCTTAGCTACCTTCGCTAGTCTGAGTCGGTGTCCTTTGCTTTGATATGTAACACTCAAGGGGGGATAAACGCTAGACTTTGGCTGTGGCATTTTATTTGTTTGGAGTTCATTCAGGATGTTATGATTTTATGTTTTGAAACTTATTTCTATTCCGCTGCGTGGTGATGTATTTTTGACAAAGTGTTATATATCGTATGTGACGTTTTGGTTATCGATGAATGTGTGACATCTCTTTTCGAATTATGGATTAATGAATTTTTTTGTAACTCTGATTTTATTAAATAATTACCGGGTAGAAAATGGGTGTTACATTAGTGGTATCAGAGCAAAAGTTCGGTCTGTCCGGCCAAGTTGTCCAGTCGTAGTGTCAATTGACAATGGTGTGTTGTCAATTATATCTAACTGTTGTTTGTTTTGTAGCAAGTGAGTTGAAATGGCTGGGAGGAACGATGCTGCAATTGCTGTTGCTCTAGCTGCTATGGCGCAGGCTGTGGAGAATCAGCAGAATGCCGGTGAGAATGCTGGGACTCGCAGTCTGGCGACGTTTTAGAGAGAGAATCCGCCCACGTTCAAGGGTAGGTATGATCCCGATGGTGCTTTGGCTTGGTTGAAAGAAATGGAGAGGATTTTTCGAGTGATGGATTGTACTCCAGCACAGAAGGTCCGCTATGGTACGCATATGCTAGCTGAGGAAGCTGATGACTGGTGGTTAGAGGATAGGCAGAGGTTGGAGACTGCAAATGAAGAGATCACTTGGGCTGTGTTCCGGAGAGAGTTCATGAGGAAGTATTATCCGGAAGATGTTTGAGGCAAGAAAGAGATCGAGTTCCTAGAGCTGAAACTAGGGAATATGTCTGTGACCGAGTATGCTGCAAAGTTTGTGGAATTGGCAAAGTTTTATCCGCACTATAGTGAGGTTACTGCTGAGTTTTTCAAGTGTATCAAGTTCGAGAATGGTTTGAGGCCCGAGATCAAGAAAGCAATCGGATATCAGAAGATCCGTGTCTTTGCTGACTTGATTGATAGTTGCAGAATTTTTGAGGAGGATAGTAATGCTCACTACAAGATTGTGAACGATAAGAGAAGCAAGTTTCAAGGCCGTAGTAAGCCGTATGAGGTTCCTGCGGGCAAGAGTAAGCAGAGAGCTGGTGCTGACAAGAAGACTAGTGGGGGAGATGCCCCTGCCAGCATTGTGTGTTTCAAGTGTGGCAAGCCTGGCCACAAGAGTGTCATGTGCAGAAGCGACGTGAAGAGGTGTTTCAAGTGCGGGAAGGACGACCATGTGGTAGCCGAATGTGAGAGCAAGGTAGTGGTCTGCTACAACTGTGGTGAAGGAGGGCATATCAGTACACAGTGAGGGAGGAGATAGAGAGAGAGAGTTCGTAGTGGTGGTGATGGTGGTGGGGTGGAGAGATAGTGAGAGAGTGGTGGTTCATGGCGGTGGGGTTTAGGGATGAAGATGGAGCTTTTTGGAAAAAGTCCACTTTGGTCTTTTATGTTTCACAAAAATTTCAGTTCGATACTTTTTGCTTTTTTTGCCCAATCACTAACGTCAACTAAACAAATCACATCACATGTTAATAGGCAGCGTGACGTTCGTTAACATTAGTGGACGGAAATTTAAAAAAATGACTGCTTAAAAGACCAAATTGGGAAAAAAAAGTGACCAAACTGAAATTTTGTTGAAACTTAAATGACAAAAAGTGGCATTTTAGCCTTAAAAAAAAGGAAAAAATTTAAGTTCTACACACAACCTTCTCTTTCATGTTATATTCTACTCGGTGAGTGTGTTCAAAACCGAACCAACCCAATAGAAAACCGCAAACCGAACCAACACAAACCGAAAACCGCAAAAAAATCTATTCGTTTTTTTTTCAATCAACTGCGCGGTTTGGTTGGGCCAGCGGTTTTTGTTCCACCAACCGAACCAAACCAAACCGCAAGTAACACCAAGACTTATTGACTTACAACATTCCTTACTAACTGTTAGCCTAGAATTTCGACAAGGCTTTTGAGTGGTTAGTTAATAGGGTTTGACTCTTCATTAAAGATCATTCATAATGCCTTCGGAAAGAACAAATGACATTTAAGTTATTTCAGCATGTTTTCGACAGAAGAAGTCTTCACCAATTCGACAGGGAAAAGTTTTCGACAGGACAGTGTATTCAGGACTTCGTCAAGCAGTTATTGGCAAACAGTTGTGTCGAATTTCAAGACTACGGTTAATACAACGTAGGCAGTATGTGGCATCGAGCGTGGCACGAAGTCCATCACTGGTTATTGAGACGTAGCCACGTGTCCATAGCAGTTTACATTTCATTCATTATTTTCTGCATAAATAGTAGTTTCTACGGAGAAATCAGGGTGGCAAATTATTATACCAAACACACAGTTCTGAAACTCTAACTTCCAAGTCACAGTGAAAACAGAGTAAAAGAATTATTGTACAACGTTTGTGAATTTGTGCACCATTCTCTTTACATTTAATGCAATTTATTACTTTCAATACAAGTCATTTTACATTTCCGCGTTCCATTTTATTACTTCTTTTTCTTTGATTTCCATTTTCATGGTGAATTGTCTCCCTTTTAAAATATATTTGTTGACAAACTGCGGTGTTTAAAGGCAATTGCTTTGGAGATTTCTGGTTTAATCTCACAAACATTTCTAATAAAACCAGTGATTGTTTGCTAAAAACACCAGCGAACAAATTGGCACGCCCAGTGGGACAGTTTGCCTTTAATACGTAATTTTTCTATGTTCTTGTATGTGTTTGTATTTGCATGTACTTAAGAAGTGGAAAAAAGGTTCGTCATACTAATAATGCGTCTAGTTCTAATCCTGTGATTTCACAAGAACAGGGAACAATAGTAGACTCTGCAAACGTAAATGCAGGGGTGGTTGTGGGAACAATATCCCCATCATCATCAACAACCGTTCCTTCAGTATCAATGACTAACGTTGGATCAACGCAGTCAAACATGGCATCTATGCCTATGCCTTTGCCGTCACATATGGGACTTCATAGTCCTTATATGGCAATAGGAAGCGGTTTAAATCCACATTTTCATAATGTAAGTTTTCCTGCATTTCCATCTGGATCGTATGGCATGCCTACTGGAATGCCACATATTTCGACCATGTCTCCTGTACATGTTTCTTCTGAAAGTGTAATGGGTCGAAATCCCACAGCATTAACCAATGAATCTTTGTTTGCCTTACGACAACAAGTTGATGAGAGCAATCATGATATGGTTAATATGTTAACCCAACAAATCGGTACGGTTTTTAATCCATTGATTCAAAATACTAATACTAGTTACCAAATGTTAGCCAATCAAATGGGTCGAATTGCAGATTTCTTTGGGGCTCCAAATATTAGTAATAGGCAGATGCCCAACACAGTAAATAATGGATTGCCTTTTAATACCCAAAGAACAATTCCAGTCGAAGTCCCAGTGAATGTAGGTGAACGTCAGGGAACTGCAAATCATGTTCCTGAAGTTGTTCTGGTAAATCGAAATCAGAACGCTGATGAAGTTGTTCGACAAGTGCAACAAAATAATGTTGGCGCTCAATATAATATAGCCACTTTAGTAGAAACTATATTGACACAAAATGGCGTTAATGTAGGCTTACATAGGCCAAATTTCATATCACCATTGTGTGAATATGTGTTGCAAACTGAGTTACCAAGGGGCTGGAAAGTTCCTAAATATACTAAGTTTGGTGGTGACACAAAAGAGTCTACTGTCGAACATATTGCTCGTTATTTGACTGAGTCTGGGGATATAGCCCAAAATGAGAATTTGAAGATGAAATATTTCCCAAATTCTTTAACAAAAAATGCTTTTACTTGGTTTACTACATTACCCCCTGGTTCTATTTTCACATGGGGGCAATTAGAAAAAGCATTTCATGCGCAGTTTTACATGGCCCAATCTAAGATTAGTCTCAAAGAATTGGCCAGTGTTCAGCGCAAAATGCCTGAAACTGTTGATGACTATTTGAATAGGTTTAGGCTACTGAAGGCTCGTTGTTTCACACAAGTGCCTAAACATGAACTCGTCGAAATGGCTGCTGGTGGTCTTGATTATTCAATCAGAAAGAAATTGGACACATCTTATCTAAGAGACATGGCCCAATTGGCTGATAGAGTTCGACAAGTTGAAAGGTTAAAAGAGGAGAAATCTAGGTCAACTAGGTTTCCTAAAAAAGAAAAAATTGCATATGTCAAAGAAGAATTTGACGTCGCATTCGGTGTTGTCGAAGAAGAGGAGATAGACGTGGCTGAACTCAAGCTTGGTCCTCCTTATACTTGTAAATTACTAAGGCCTGCTAATGGAAAAAATCCTGTTGAGCCAAAAAATGACAGATTTGTGCCTAAGACATATACTTTTGATGTTACTAAATGTGATGAAATATTTGATCTGTTAGTAAAAGATGGTCAGATATTGGTACCTAGTGGTTTAAAAGTACCAACTCTTGACCAGAGAAAGAAAAAGGGTTATTGTAAGTTCCATAATTTTTTGGGACATAACACTGACCGTTGTGTGCTTTTCAGGGATCTTGTGCAAAAAGCGATCGAAGAAGGTAGATTAAAATTTGAGGATAGAAAGATGAAAGCTCCAATGCAAGTTGTGGATGACCCTTTACCTAAAGCTGAAGCCATGTATTCAGAGCCTTTCGAAGCGAATGTAAACATGGTAGACGCTGAAATGAAAAATTCCCCAAAAACTCTCAAATATTCTACCAAACAATTCGAAGGTTTTATTTAAGCTGAAGGAGAAAAACAACAGGTAACTGTGAAAGAGTGCGATGGAAAGAAGCATGTGGTGTACCCAAAAGCTGAAGAGGAATTGATAGATTTCCTCAACAGATGTAAGTGGAACAATTCTGAGGTTATGCTATGTCCAAGGTGCAGTGCTGTTTTCGACAAAGAGGCAGCTAAAGTTGTTGAAGGGTACCAGGATCAGGAACAACGTAAGAGGAAATGGCTTGACAATAGGCCATCCTTTGATTTTGGTAGCACTGAGCTTCCTGGTTACAAGGCCAATGTTACGACTAAGCCTTCATCTAGCAAGGCTAGTGTTTCGACTAAGCCTTCGACAAGCCTAAAGCCAGGAAAGAAAGGATCCATGAAACTGTTGTAGCGACCGAAGAATCCGGAGGAGGGATCCTTCGTTGCTTTTGAACAATGGAGCCGCCATCAATATTTATTTTTAGGAAAACATTGAAAAAAACCTTTGTTTTTGGGTTCGGGGGTCGATTAAGTGCGGGGAAGGTACTAGCACCCCGCAACATCCCTAAAAGGTTACCTTTTAATTTAATGTGTAGAAAAAGTTAGTTTTAAATGAAAATACTTTGTTTACCCATTTTTGATTGTTCGGGAAGAAGAAAAAAAAAGAAAGGAAGACTTAATAAAAATTTTAGTTTTTTGCGCTCGACGGGAGTGGGCCCCCGCTCCTACGTATCTCCGGGTGCGATGGAGAAATCAAAGCTACGTAGTTCTTGGGTAGAAAAAATTTGTGTGTTGGTATTTTTTATTTATTGAAAAGTTTTTGCGAAAACTAGAGGCCGTTCATGGTGACCAAACAGATAAATCCAGAGTGGTCACCACTGATGGCTTATTCGAAAAAAAAGGTGTTTACCGCGTTCAAACGAGCGAGGCCCAGAGTGACCGCTATAGACAACCGGTTTGTGATTGAGCGCTTGTTTGTTTGAAAAAAAAGTTTACTGGGAAGCGTGATTTTTTTAAAGAAAGGGGAGTTGAGATTACGTTTTTTTTTTTTATTAACTGAAAAATTCTAGAAGTTTAGGCGGTTGTTTGCGATGATCAAACGAATGAATTCAGAGTGATCACCGCTACTAAACCGCTTCGAAAAAAGGAGGTTAGTCATATCAGTCAAACAAGCTAGGCTCAGAGTGACCATTAGTAATAACCCCATTTTTTTACGCGAGTTTGATTATTTGAAAGAAAAGAGACGGTTCGGAAACGTTATGGTGTAAATAAAAGCGGAATGGGTGATAAAAAAGGGGGGTGCGAACAACAGGGGCGTTGTATCAAAAATGGGGTTGTTGACAGCGTTTTGACGCTAAAAACGGTTGCTGGGGGTGCGAATAGCGTTTTGATGCTAAAAGTGATTGTTGGGGATGCAAATAGCGTTTTGACGCTAAAAATGATTGTCGGGGGTGCATATAGCGTTTTGACGCTAAAAAACGGTTGCTTGATTTTCTTTACTTTTTAACCCTTTATTAATTTGCTCGGAAACATATAATTCTGAAACGTTTTTTTTTTATACCTATACTAATACGCGTTGGATTTGAAACAGTTTGTTCATTCATAAAGAAATGCCCCCTTTTTTTTTAATTAGAAAATAATGGTCATGTTTATTATATTGAAAAGGTGTATCCTTGCTTTTTTTGAAAAATGATTATTATTGTTATTTTTTTTTGAGAAAGGTAGTGATACTAGTAACCATTTATTTTAAAAAAAAAAACATTTTTTAGTAAAACAAAAAAACATTATTTATTCCGAAAATAAACAGCAAATTTTTTTTTAAAATAGGGTAACAAAATAAAAAAACAACAATTTACACATAAAAAAAAGGCAACAATTTACATAAAAAAAACAACATTTTTTTTAATAGAAGAAAACAACAACATTTTTTATTAGAAAAAACAGCAAAATTTTTATTGGAAAAAAACAGTAACACTTTTTATGTACAAAAAAAACAGCAACACTTTTTATATACAAAAAACAGCAACACTTTTTTATATACAAAAAACAGCAACACTTTTTTATATACAAAAAAACAGCAACACTTTTTTATAAAAAAAACAATAACTATGAAATAAAAAAGCAACAATAATATAAGAAAAAAAACGAAAAAAGAAGCAACAGTATTCACATAAAAACAGCAACAATATAGTAAAGAAGGAATAACAACAATAATTACATGAGTAAAATTACAACAACTAAAATAACAATATATGGATTTGAAAATTACAGGAGAGACAATACAGTACCTTAAAATTTCGGAAATGTTGGGACAAGAAGTTTTTTTCCGGATCTCCTTAATGCAACAGAATTTAAAACTAAAAAAATGGAAGGAGAAGGAAGAAAAGAAAGAAAGAAAAAAAAAACAACAGAAAACAGTGAACAAACCTCACTGTTTTCTTTTCTAAAGATCCAACTCTTTTTTTTTTTTTAAGAGGAAAACCTAGACTAAAACAAAATTATCTTCTTCTTTGTTTCTCTCCTCCAAAAAACCGTCCCTCTTCAAGGTCCAAGACCACCTATTTATACGAAAAAAAAGGGTCTCTTCTTCCTTTGTTTTTTACCATACCTTGTACAGTGCTTTTTTCCTTTTTTTCTGACTTGAGAAAGATTTGATATGATGGAGGGGTGAAGGTTTGGAGGTAGTTGGTGAAGGGAAATGATGGTTTGTGTGTGAGAGAGAAAAAAATCCGTGAGTGTGTGTGAGAAGAGGAATGGGGGCGTGAAAGGAGGAGAGCCATGTGAGGGAAATGAGTGTGTGAGTGTGGGTGTGTAGGAGAGGGATTGGAGAAGAAGGATGAGTGAATGTGAGAAAAAAAAAGAAATGAGTGTATGAGTGGTAGGAGAGAGTGATGGAGGCGTGAGTGAGTGGGAGAAAGAGAAAGAGAAGTGATGTGTGAGAGAGAGAGATGGGGTCGAATGGGGAAGAGGGAAGGAGAGAGGGAGGAGGCGTGAGATAGGAGAGTGATGTGAGGGAAGTGTGGGTTTCAAGGAATGGGGAAGTGGGAATGCAAGTTTCAAGGAATGGGGAAGTGGGAATGCAAGTTTCAAGGAGGGAAAAGAGGGGAGTGGGTCGACTTTGACCATGGGATAATAGGGGTGAATGTGGCTCATTTTTGGGTAAAAGGGGGAGAGTGAATGTGGTCAAGTTTTAGGGTTAGGGGGGGTGGTCGAATTAGGGTTTTATGGAGGGGAAATGGGTATGGGTTGGATAGTAATTAGGGTTAGGAGGAGTTGGGTTATGGGTTGGATAGGAATTGGGTTGGGTTAGGCGAATTGGGTTAGGGTTTGGTGGGGGAATGGGCTTTAAATGGCCCAATCCTGATTGCACCTCTATATTTTTTTTACAGACCCCCCCCTTATGCTCCTTTGCCTATTTTGTTTTAATACTTCTAAATATTATTTTTTCAAAGATTAAAACCTGTAGCAAACTAAAATAAAACATGACATAAAAAAGAAAATAATTATTTTTATTAAAAATAAAATTTCTTATTTTTGGATAGGACAAAATTAGGGTATTACAGCTGCCCCTCTTTATTTATATTTTGCTAGGAAATCGGAGGGATTCCAAATTTCTCGAGGAAAATAGAAATAAAGATAGAAAGACACTAATTTTGTCTAGACTGGGTTTTTTTGTTTTTCTTATAAAAACTGGGTTGCTATAGACGGAAGGTAAATAGGGATCGCTGGGGATCTGAAGGATCGATGGGGATCTGAGGGATCGTTGGGGATCTGAAGGAGCACTGGGGCTCTGAAGGTCTAGTTCAAAATCAATGCTTGGCACATCGACTTGCGTTCGACTGAGGGACCATCGGGGTCTGAAGGGCATGCCTAAGCCTGAGGGACCGATGGGTCTGAAGGAGCGTAACTAGCTTATGGTACTAGTAATACGGTCTGGGGGTGGCCTTTTTTTCGAGCGGCCATTAGGGTTAATCAGGTCCGGAACTGATATAACCACGAAGGACGTGCGCTGTGTTTTTTAGGCGGACACAGCTAGTCTGAAGGGCCTGGGGCCGGATGATCCGTCGGTTGCTCGATAACGCGACGTGCGATCTGGGTTGAAGGACCATTGTTGGTCTGAAGGAGCGCCCGGGCTCTGAAGGACCGCTGGGGGTCTGAAGAATTGGTGCTAACGACACAAAATAAAATTATCTTAACAGACACTTGCAATGAATGATGCATGCGTGCATGTAGTTAAGTAATTGATGACATGATGAATGAAATGTGGAATGATTTTGTTTTTGGCTTTGGCTTTTTTTCTTTTTTCATTTTCTTTTCTTGCTCTTTTGCTCTTTTTGCTCTTTAGCTCTTTATTGACTTTGCTGGCATCATCAAACTCGCATGACTCTTGACGTGGGATACGAGGGTTGCCTCAAGCAGTGGTGCCAAAGTGCGGGTTATTAAGATTTGCTGAAGTGATTATGCATTTGTCCTTTTTGCAACTTTATGAGAGATCATCTCTTTTTTGTGATTTTTTAGAAATTTCGCAATGAATATAATGCTTGTGATCATGCACATGTTTCGCAATTCAGTATCGTCTACCATGAACGTTATTTTTACGATAATAGGCAAATGAGAGAATAAAGGAAGTGTTTAATATTCAAATGGATAACAAATGCGCAGAAGGTCGCGCTGGCTGAAAATTACATTGAGAGTTTAAACTACAAAAAGAAAGAGAAGAAAAAGAAAACAAGGAAAGCTGATCCTTTGATTGTTTGTATCTTTGAAGTAATAACGCCGATCGCCCATTAACACAACTATGAGCATTCATCATCCAACTTTCGGAGGTATTGACTGCCTTTGTAACTCAAAGTCCAACTTCTGACCCTAATTTTTGCCTGGACTGCTCTTTAGAGTTTTCAGTCCACCGGGTCGCTCTAATTTTTGCCTAGGTCGCCCTTTCGGGTTTTCGACCTAGCGAGCTTATTTTTGCTTGGCTCATCTTTCTCTTTTTTCCATATATTTCTTTAGGCATAGTACTTCTTAACTGCGTCCGAGTTCACTGGGAGTGGGAGGTCTTCACCGTCCATTTTTGTGAGAATCAATGCTCCTCCAGAGAAGGCCTTCTTTACCACATAAGGTCCTTCATAGTTAGGGGTCCATTTTCCACGGGAATCCTTTTGGATAGGCAACATCTTCTTGAGCACGAGGTCTCCTTCTTGAAACTGGCGGGGGCGCACTTTTTTATCATAAGCCTTTTTCATTCTTTGTTGGTACAACTGCCCATGACATAAAGCAACTACTCTCTTTTCTTCTATGAGGTTCAACTGATCCAGACGAGCTTGAACCCATTCTGCTTCCTCCAATTTTGTTTCCATTAGCACTCGCAGGGAGGGTAATTCCACCTCGATGGGAAGAACTGCTTCCATCCCATATACTAGTGGGAATGGTGTTGCCCCTGTTGACGTGCGGATAGAGGTCCGATACCCGTGCAAAGCGAAGGGCAACATTTCATGCCAGTCCCTGAAGGTCACTACCATCTTTTGCACGATCTTCTTTATGTTCTTATTTGCTGCCTCAACTGCCCCATTCATCTTTGGACGGTATGGGGAGGAATTATGATGCTGGATTTTGAAGTCGTCACACAACTCTTTCATCATCTTATTGTTCAGGTTTGTCCCATTGTCCGTGATGATCTTATTTGGAAGACCGTAGCGGCAAATCAAATCTCTCTTTATGAACCTGACAACCACTGACTTCGTTACACTGGCGTAAGAAGCGGCCTCGACCCATTTGGTGAAATAATCAATAGCGACAAGAATGAAACGATGTCCGTTTGATGCCTTGGGTTCGATGGGACCGATGACATCCATTCCCCACATTGAGAATGGCCATGGTGCTGTTAGGACATTCAGAGAGGCAGGTGGTACATGGATATTGTCGGCATAGATTTGACATTTGTGGCATTTTCTGACGTAGTTGAAGCAGTCAGTCTCCATTGACAACCAGTAGTAGCCAGCCCTTAGGATTTTCCTTGCCATGGTGTGCCCATTAGAATGGGTGCCGAACGAGCCTTCATGGACATCCTTCATAATTTTTTCTGCTTCTTCTTCTGCTACACATCTGAGGAGGACCATATCGTGATTTCTCTTGTAAAGCACTTCCCCATTTAAGAAGAAACCCATTGACAGCCTCCTAAGTGTCCTCTTATCATTCTCGGTGGCACCAGGAGGATATTCTCTGTTTGTGATATAGTGCTTGATATCGTAATACCAAGGTTTACTGTCAGGCTCTTCTTCGATTGCCACACAATGATGTGCCGGTAGGTCTCGATGTTGGATTCGGATGAATGTCAGACTCTTGTCGTTATTGGTGTTGAACATTGATGACAAAGTCGCCAAAGCATCGGCCAACTGATTTTCTTCGCGAGGGAGATGATGGAAAGTGATCTCTTCAAATTGTTCAACCATCTTTTGGATGTGATCATGATAAGGAATTAATTTGGAATCCCTGGTTTCCCAGTCACCTTTTGTCTGATGGATGACTAAAGCTGAGTCCCCATATACATCGAGTCTTTTGACTTTCCATTCAAGGGCTGCTTTGATGCCTAGGACGCACGCTTCATATTCTGCAATGTTGTTGGTGCAATAGAAACTCAGTCTAGCGGTAAACGGTACGAAGCGGTTATCAGGAGAGATCAGTACAGCTCCGACCCCGTGCCCGTATAGATTAGAAGCGCCATCGAATAACATTCTCCACTTTTCGTTGTCCGGAGAATTCCCTTCTACGAATAGAGCCATTATATCTTCATCTGGGAAATCGCACTGCATTGATTGGTAATCTTCAATGGGCTGGTGTGCCAAGTACTCAGCCAATGCACTACCCTTGATTGCTTTTTGGGTGACATATAAAAGGTCGTATTCAGATAGTAACATTTGCCAGCGAGCGATCCTCCCTATGAGTGCGGGTTTTTCAAAAATATATTTGACTGGGTCCATTTTAGATACCAACCAAGTCGTGTGGCTCAGCATATACTGCCTCAAACGACGTGCAGCCCAGGCCAGAGCACAACACGTTCTTTCCAACAATGAGTATCTTGTCTCGCACTCGGTGAATTTCTTGCTTAGATAGTAGATGGCATGTTCCTTCTTTCCGGATTCATCATGTTGCCCCAGTACACAACCCATTGACTTGTCTAGAACTGTTAGATACAGGATGAGAGGTCTGCCCTGCACAGGCGGCATCAAAATCGGTGGATTTTGGAGGTACCTCTTGATCTTTTCAAAGGCTTCTTGGCAATTATCATTCCACTTTGTTTCTTGGTTTTTGCACAAAAGCTTGAAGATAGGCTCGCATGTAGATGTTAGCTGCGATATGAACCTAGAGATGTAGTTCAATCTTCCCAGGAAACCACGAACTTCTTTTTCAGTACTCGGTACCGGCATTTCTAGTATTGCCCGTACTTTGGCTGGATCTACTTCTATTCCCCTCTGACTGACTATGAAACCCAACAGCTTTCCCGATCTTACACCGAGAGTGCATTTGGCAGGGTTTAATCTGAGTTTGAACTTCCTGAGACGTTCAAAGAGTTTTTGCAGATTGACGATATGCTCTTCTTCAGTCTTGGATTTTGCAATCATGTCATCCACGTAAACCTCTATTTCCTTATGCATCATATCATGGAACAATGCGACCATTGCCCTTTGGTACGTTGCACCAGCATTCTTCAGTCCGAATGGCATTACTTTGTAACAGAAGGTTCCCCAGAGAGTGATGAAGGTGGTTTTCTCCATGTCTTCGGGGGCCATCTTAATTTGGTTGTATCCGGAATATCCATCCATGAAGGAGAACAGAGAGTGTTGTGCTGTGCTATCTACCAGGACATCAATGTGAGGCAAAGGGAAGTCATCTTTGGGGCTGGCTCTGTTCAAATCTCGATAATCGACGCACATCCGAACCTTCCCGTCTTTCTTTGGGACCGGTACAATATTGGCTACCCATTGAGGGTATTTTGCTACTGCTAAAAACCCAGCATCGAACTGCTTCTTAACCTCATCTCGGATTTTCAATGACATCTCTGGTTTCATCCTTCTTAACTTTTGTTTTACCGGCGGGCATTCTGGTTTTACCGGTAACTTATGCTCGACTATGTTGGGGTCCAGTCCATGCATGTCTTGGTATGTCCATGCGAAGACGTCAACATAGTCAAACAACAACCTAACCAATTTCTCTCGCTCGCTGTCTTTCAATGTGGTGCCAATGTTAACTTCTTTTTTGTCTTCTTCCGTGCCTAAGTTGATCGTTTCAGTTGATTCCTCGTGGGGTTCGATTATTTTTTCCTCTTGTTCCATCATTCTCATTAACTCTGGAGGGGTTTCCCAATTATCCTCAACATCTTCCTCAGTTTGATTGATGGGGTGATCAAAGTTACAATATGGATTATTGGCGTTGTTATTTTCAAAGACATTTTTTTCGGATCTGCATTAGTGTAAATTAACGGAATAAAAACGAAAGAAAGAAAATAAGAAGCGAATGTAACAAGAAAAGAAAAACGAGAGTTTATTGGGAACTGAAATAACGTTGCATTGATATTAATACTGAAAGGAAAACATGCGTGCCCGAATGAAATATCCTAAGGCCTTGGGCAGAGCCAGAGGATTACATTATAGAAACATTACTTTGAACTAAAAACCACAGGAAAATCAATGATCTCCCAATTCTTGAGTCTTTTGTTTGCAGGACAAGGGCGTACAAGACTGACGACGCCTTCTTCAGCGCTTAGATCGTCCTCAACTGCGGCGATCTGATTGGGGTTCAACATTCCCGCACTCCGAATGCTTTCCTTGATGTCGCAGATGGTGATCCTCTTCGTATTTGGCACCCTATCCTCAAGCCTGGCTAACCTCTGCTCCTTCTTTTCCTCCACAATCCTTCTCTTGTCAGTGCGATTGGGCCGATATCCTATCCCATGTCTATCTTTGTTCTCCTCTGGCTGTATTGGCGTCAGGATCCCCTGTCCGGTTTTTCCCAAGCCTCCTCCAGCTTGGTAGCCTTTTCCTAACATGAACTTAGCAACCATCACGGCAGTTTTGGATAGCTTGGGTTCTAACATAGCAGATGTATTGGCGATTTCCAATGCTTGGAAGGCAGTCTCGAGAGACTCTTCAGCAGCCTCAATGTAACGAGTGGGAGCGGACTTATTTACCAGCATTTCTTCCTCACCGAAAATAACCACCAGCTTATTGTTGACTATGAACTTGAGCTTCTGGTGTAAAGAAGAGGGAACTGCCCCTGCCGAGTGGATCCATGGCCTCCCCAAGAGACAACTGTAGGATGGGGCAATGTCCATTATCTGGAAGGTCACCACGAAGTGCTCCGGACCTACTTGCACAGGTAATTCCATTTCTCCGATACTTCCCTTTTTGATCCGTCAAAGGCCCTGACTAATATGGAGCTTGGTCTCATGTATGAACAGTCCACATCTAATTTCTCCATGGTTGATCTGGGTAATACATTCAAAGATGAACCATTGTCAATAAGTACCCGAGCAAGAGAGTAATCTCCACACTTCACAGATATGTGTAGGGCCTTGTTGTGCCCCCTTCCTTCAGTTGGAATCTCATCATCAGTAAAGGTGAGATAATTACTTGCAACAAGGTTTCCGACGATCCCATCAAATTGGCCGACCGAGATGTCATGAGCGACATGGGCCTCATTCAATACTTTTGTCAATGCTGCACGATGGGCATCGGAACTGAGCAATAATGACAACAGAGATATCTTTGCGGGAGTTTGGTTCAGTTGATCAACCACCTTATACTCGCTTTGTCTCATAAGCTTCAGAAATTCACTGGCTTCTTGCTCGGATAACATCTTCTTTCCTGCATTCTTATCGACAGGTTCCTGCTCTATGCTTTTGCCCTTACGGGCTCTTTCCTCCCCTTCTTTTGTTCGGTCCTCACTAGGCCCTCCAGGGGTATAGAAACGCCCACTTCGAGTCATCCCACCGGTCCCTGAGATGTTAATGACATCAGGGGTAGTCTGAACTTTCACATCGTAATTCCACGGGACTGCATTGGTGCTTTTAAAGGGAAAAGGGACTGGCACTTGAATAGTGATTGGTTTAGGCACAGCGGTGGTTAGCTTTGTGTCCTTTTTGTAATGGATTTCCAGTGGTTTCCGGATACTCTTGCTCTGTTCAATGCTTGACTGGAGAGTCGACACGCCTTCCTCTTTCTTTTGAAGACCTATTTGTATTATGTGTCGGTCTAATAAGTCTTGCAGAACTGGCTTGAATGCTTCACAGGCCCCGACACAAAGGGGATCAGCACACGAGCCCTTTCTGGTACATCCTTTCATAATGATTCCGAAGTGACACAAATTAGCATGGATGAGGTCCAGGGGTGTGACAATGTCCTCCACCTTTCTGACCAATAATTGCCCCTCAGCATCCTCAATGGCATTGACGGAGGGTTTCCCGTGCCCCGGCAGAGGGTTAGTGGCAACATTCGGACCGTCTTCTGCGAAGCTTAACCATTTAGATTCAATTAAGTCTTGTACTACATATTTCAATGCCTTGCAATTTTCTGTTGAATGGCCAACTGCCCCAGCGTGGAATCCACAGCTAGCCTCTGGGTCATAGCTCCTAGGGAAAGGAGGTTGAAGGGGTCTCATTGGACGGGGAGTGATCAAGTTGTGACTGATGAGGTGATTGAATAGGTCTGTGTATGACATGGGTATTGGGTCGAAATTGGCGGGCTTTCTTTCTTGGTAGTTTTGTGGTCTATAGCCTGAGTTGACTTGGTGAGGTGGGGCTTGTGGTGTTTGAGTAGGTATTTGTAAAGTCTGTCGGGGGTTGTTGTAGGGAGGCTTTCCTGATCCAGAGATGGCATTGGTTTCTCCGTCTTTCTTTTTAGGGAAACCTGGGAAGGGCCTTTTCTGATTGCTGGTTCCAGCGGAGCTATATGCAATCTTCCCGTTTCTCCATCCATTCTCTAATCTTTCTCCGATGACGATCATATCTGAAAAGTTTGAAGACACGCTCCCAATCAACCTGTCGTAGAAAGGTGATTGAAGAGTATCCATGAACATTGATACCATCTCTTTTTCTAACAACGGTGGTACCACCTGTGCAGCCAAACCTCTCCAGCGTTGGGCATATTCTTTGAAGGACTCATTGTCTCTCTTCGTCATGCTCTGCAATTGTGTCCTATCGGGAGCCATGTCAATGTTATATTTGTATTGCCTCAAAAATGCATCGGCTAGGTCTTTCCAGCATCTGATATGTGCACGTTCTAATTGCATGTACCAGCTCGAAGCTACCCCAGACAGACTATCTTGGAAGTAGTGGATGAGCAATTTGTCGTCGTGAGCAAACGCCGCCATCCTCCTGCAGTACATGGTTAAGTGGCTTACAGGGCAAGTCGACCCTCTGTACTTGTCGAAGTCTGGCACCTTAAATTTTGGAGGGATGACCACGTTAGGGACGAGGCACAAGTCATAAGCATCTCTCGCACCAACATTGGATCCCTCGACTGCTCTCAACCTTTCCTCAAGCATTTGTAGTTTGTCTTGGGCTTGAGGGTTCTCCATAGAGTGATTGTGAGGGAGCCCACTCATACCATAGTAAGGATGGATCATCGGAACTATGGCTGGGTTCACATTTGGGGTATGTGAATGAGTGGGATTTCTGAGGTTGGAACCCTGAGCCTGAGCGTCAGCTATCGGCGGTGGAGGGAAGCCAAGTGGGAGTCTTTGTGGTACAACGACGGGGGTCGGGTTTTGAACTTGTGGTGCCCCTGGATTACCATCGTGTCCCGTTGGTGTAAGTTGTTGTTGGCCCGCGACTCCTAAGGGACCGTCTTCTGGACTAGCATTGACTGTCGGAGGTGTGTAACCTTGTGGAAGTCCGTAAGGAGGCCATATGTAACCCAGGTCATTAGTCCCAGTGGGGGGCACTGTATGCGGGATCCTGAGTCCATTGGGAGGAGGAGGGTTGGTAACTTGATTTTCCGTGTTCCCAGCGGAGACATCTTCACTTGTGTCTTTGTCCCTCAAAGTTTGTAAGACCTTTAAGATTTCAGCCATCTGTTCTTTCATCCCATCTATTTCTGCCCTAAGCTCTTGATTTCCTAGGTCTTGGGGTGGATTGCCTTGATCCGGGATATCTTGAGGCGGATTGTCCTAATTTTCTTCCATGTTTCTGGCCTGAGAACGAGTCCAATAACGATGTTGACGCACCAGCTTGTCTTTTACTCTCTGTTGGTGGGACACATGGTATGAGTATATGTATGAGTATATGAATGGATGAAAATGCGAATGATGCATGTGTGCATGAGTCTTATTGTTTTAGGTCGGGAATTGCAAGCGCATCCTAATTTGTCATAAGTACACAGATTAAAGTTCCACAATATTTTCAAGATAAAGGATCAGCATGTGAGACAAACAAACTTCATTGATGGAGGAAAGTACAACATTTTGGAAATAAAACTTCGAAAAGAAAAGTACAAGGTTCTTTAAATTTCACTCAAATACATATGGCTTTCATATTTCCACTCCTCCCTCTTTTTCTACTAGTAGCGCTGCCAGCCTTCTCCCAGAGTTCGGCAATCAGAACCTCGCAAAACTCCATGAATTTGGAAACTTGGACCGGGGTGTTAAACGGGTGCATTGCCGCGTTAGCCTCCTTTAGACGTTTGGGGATTCCGGTGATAGCTTGATTGGCCAGCCATGCCAACTTTGAGAATCTGTCTTTCCAGTATAAGCTTTCATTCTTCAACTCTATGAAGGCTTCATGGTTTTCTATCCTGCTGACCAACTCCACGAAGCGGTTCTCCCAATAGATGCTTTCTGTCTTCAGCTGGTGGTAGACCTCCTCTTGATATCTGATATGGTCGTTCAGCTCATCAGATTTTTCATGCTCCCTTCTTAAGGCTTGTTGGTATTCTCGGAGTATCTCTTCAATGGTATCTTTATCCTGCTTGATACTTTTCACCTGGTCTTCAAACTCGGCTGCCATCATCCGGGACTCTCTCTTTGATAGCCATTAGCAGGCTCTGTGCGGTCTTTTCAGCCATCATTGATTCTTCCCATAACTTTTTCCACTTGTATGTATCATCGATGGCTTGGTTCATTTTCAGGTTGCAACGTTTTATTTCCTCTTTCGCCCCTCTTAGGTACTTTTGAACCTCTAGTTTGTTCTTTTGTTCAATCTTGAGCTGCTTGCGGCTGTCTTCAATGGCCACTGACTTACTTGCGTTCTCTTCCTCCAACTCCTGGTTCTTTAGGAGCACTTTCTCTAACTCTGCCTGTAAGCCCTTCTTTTCTTCCTCGGCCTTTGACAATGCCATTTTAAGCTTATCTAAATCTTCGACAGTGGGAAGGGTAGGTTCAGGTATTTCTTCCTCCACCCGTAGTGCACTTTGGTAAGGCAATCGGGTGTCTTGGATCCTCTTTTGGAGCCATTGACGAAAGGTGGTTTCCTTGTCGCCACTCCTCTTAGTAAGCTCTTGTCCCTTGCGGACGACCATATCCCACGCTTGAGAAATCTTCCGGAGCATGTCAACCTCTTTTGGGCTTCCTTCATGGAGGTAAAAAGGGATTAACATGTCTTCGGTGGGCGGATTTCGCATGGGGTACCCCAGCTGTCTTAGAGTTAGAGAAGGATTGTAATTTATGCATCCTCTTGTCCCCATGAGCGGGACGTTTTGAAAGTTTCTGCATTGAAAAACTACTGTGGGCCTCTCTTTCCACCATGATGGGTGCCAACGAACCTTGTATTCATGAAGGCCCCCTAGCACTTGCAACCATTCACTAGTGTTCATTGTCTTCACATCACACCCTCTGGCGTCTTCAATTGGGCCTTCTACTCTGACTTTGTTAACGAAAGCATGGGTGAGAAGCCAAACATACAAGGCGTGCAGGCAGCAGGATATCCTCTTTCCCCTTAGCTCACTATAATGAGTGAAAGTACAGTAAGTGTCAGCGAGCATGGCTGGAATCGGATCCTTGAAGGATAAGAAGACGCCAATAGCTGTTGTGTCCACATATCTTTCAAGGCGTGGAAATAGGACAATGCCAAAGATAGTCAAAGCTAACACCTGCTTAAAAGGACCCCAATTTCTAGCGTCGGCGAAGGATTTCATTTGGTCTTCTAGATACTCTTGTGGGAATCCTGCAATGCCATTTCGATTTTTCTTCCGGAGCTTCAAGTTCTCTTTGCTGGTTTGTAACATTGAGGCGAGTTTCTCATCTGTGTAGTATTGTCCCTGATACTGGTAGGGTCCATTGTCTTGTTGAGGAAAGCCGAAGATCTGTGTATATTCTTCCAGGGTAGGTGCCATCTGGAAATTTTTGAAGGTGAAGCATCTTAATGAAGAGTCGTAGAACTGGCTCAAAGCGGCAATGGCATCCGTTTGCACGTCCAATTGTAGTAACATAATAATCTTCCCATACACTCTATCAAAAGACCTGCGCTCGATGGGCGGCAATCGACCAGCACATTCCCTTAGACTTGTCAGATTAGGCTGTTTTACTATAGGGTAGTTCAGAGTTTGGATTGCTTCACAGTTTGATCCCATATCGCCTTGCTTATGACAAAAACTTTCGAGCCTCTTACAATTCCCGGCAAACCTAAATGAGATGAATAGCATGCATGTGAGGATTTTTTTGTACATATTTTTTTTTGTGAAATAACGATGATGTATGATGAATTAAAGAATGACGTTACATGCGTTAATAAAAGCCAATTTTGGTGATTCAAAAATTTGAGAAACATTAACCATGTCACATAAAATATATGTAAAGGGCAAAAGAGTAAATGGTTTTCATTATTTAATTTTTTTTTGAAAAAAAAAAAGTTTTTGTGATGATGCAACGGGTAGGTGAATTGCCCTTGTGTCCTAAATAGGTTAGGTCGTATACATAGGTCACGGTCTAGGGCTACTTGTGTGATCAATCTCTCATGTGGCTCTAATCACGTCCTCACAAGGGTCTCCAGAGCTGAAATCTCTTTCGTGATATGACCCACAACGATAGCGAGCTACCTGGTGTGGGATACCACGAAAGAGCGTACTCTGGCTGAGGCTTTCATGAGAGTCAGACAGATAAAATCCAGAATGACTGACACTAATCGCCTCCACTCGTCCTAGGTTTTTTTTAGACCCGGGTATAGGGCCCCGCTCAAGAGTGTGTGCAATAAATAAGTGTAATTGATGTGTGTGATATAAGCAACCTAAACTACCCGTGCTGCAAAAGAAATACAGATAATAGTGCAAAGGTTTTCTACCCTAAGGTTCAATAGAGCAAATAAATAGATAAATAAAATAGACATGCGAGTAGAAGGGCTAAGGGTAAATAAAGGTACTAAACTAACAAATATCCACACATTTAACTAAATTAGGCTTGACCCTCTTAAAAAAAAGGTCCCCAGTGGAGTCGCCAGCTGTAGCGACCGAAGAATCCGGAGGAGGGATCCTTCGTTGCTTTTGAACAATGGAGCCGCCATCAATATTTATTTTTAGGAAAACATTGAAAAAAACCTTTGTTTTTGGGTTCAGGGGTCGATTAAGTGCGGGGAAGGTACTAGCACCCCGCAACATCCTAAAAAGGTTACCTTTTAATTTAATGTGTAGAAAAAGTTAGTTTTAAATGAAAATACTTTGTTTACCCATTTTTGATTGTTTGGGAAGAAGAAAAAAAAGAAAGGAAGACTTAATAAAAATTTTAGTTTTTTGCGCTCGACGGGAGTGGGCCCCCGCTCCTACGTATCTCCGGGTGCGATGGAGAAATCAAAGCTACGTAGTTCTTGGGTAGAAAAAATTTGTGTGTTGGTATTTTTTATTTATTGAAAATTTTTTGCGAAAACTAGAGGCCGTTCATGGTGACCAAACAGATAAATCCAGAGTGGTCACCACTGATGGCTTATTCGAAAAAGAAGGTGTTTACCGGCGTTCAAACGAGCGAGGCCCAGAGTGACCGCTATAGACAACCGGTTTGTGATTGAGCGCTTGTTTGTTTGAAAAAAAAGTTTACTGGGAAGCGTGATTTTTTTAAAGAAAGGGGAGTTGAGATTACATTTGTTTTTTTTTTATTAACTGAAAAATTCTAGAAGTTTAGGCGGTTGTTTGCGATGATCAAACGAATGAATTCAGAGTGATCACCGCTACTAAACCACTTCGAAAAATGGAGGTTAGTCATATCAGTCAAACAAGCTAGGCTCAGAGTGACCATTAGTAATAACCCCTTTTTTTTTACGCGAGTTTGATTATTTGAAAGAAAAGAGACGGTTCGGAAACGTTATGGTGTAAATAAAAGCGGAATGGGTGATAAAAAAGGGGGGTGCGAACAACAGGGGCGTTGTATCAAAAATGGGGGTGTTGACAGCGTTTTGACGCTAAAAACGGTTGCTGGGGGTGCGAATAGCGTTTTGATGCTAAAAATGATTGTTGGGGATGCAAATAGCGTTTTGACGCTAAAAATGATTGTCGGGGGTGCAAATAGCGTTTTGACGCTAAAAATGATTGTTGGGGATGCAAATAGCGTTTTGACGCTAAAAAACGGTTGCTTGATTTTCTTTACTTTTTAACCCTTTATTAATTTGCTCGGAAACATATAATTCTGAAACGTTTTTTTTTTATACCTATACTAATACGCGTTGGATTTGAAACAGTTTGTTCATTCATAAAGAAATGCCCCCTTTTTTTTTAATTAGAAAATAATGGTCATGTTTATTATATTGAAAAGGTGTATCCTTGCTTTTTTTGAAAAATGATTATTATTGTTATTTTTTTTTGAGAAAGGTAGTGATACTAGTAACCATTTATTTTAAAAAAAACATTTTTTAGTAAAAAAAAAAACTTTATTTAATCCGAAAATAAACAGCAAATTTTTTTTTTAAAATAGGGTAACAAAATAAAAAAACAACAATTTACACATAAAAAAAAGCAACAATTTACATAAAAAAAAACAACATTTTTTTTTAATAGAAGAAAACAACAACATTTTTTATTAGAAAAAACAGCAACATTTTTATTGGAAAAAAACAGTAACACTTTTTATGTACAAAAAAAACAGCAACACTTTTTATATACAAAAAACAGCAACACTTTTTTATATACAAAAAACAGCAACACTTTTTTATATACAAAAAACAGCAACACTTTTTTTATATACAAAAAAACAGCAACACTTTTTTATAAAAAAAAACAATAACTATGAAATAAAAAAGCAACAATAATATAAGAAAAAAAACGAAAAAAGAAGCAACAGTATTCACATAAAAACAGCAACAATATAGTAAAGAAGGAATAACAACAATAATTACATGAGTAAAATTACAACAACTAAAATAACAACAATATATGGATTTGAAAATTACAGGAGAGACAATACAGTACCTTAAAATTTCGGAAATGTTGGGACAAGAAGTTTTTTTCCGGATCTCCTTAATGCAACAGAATTTAAAACTAAAAAAATGGAAGGAGAAGGAAGAAAAGAAAGAAAGAAAAAAAACAACAGAAAACAGTGAACAAACCTCACTGTTTTCTTTTCTAAAGATCCAACTCTTTTTTTTTAAGAGGAAAACCTAGACTAAAACAAAATTATCTTCTTCTTTGTTTCTCTCCTCCAAAAAACCGTCCCTCTTCAAGGTCCAAGACCACCTATTTATACGAAAAAAAAAGGGTCTCTTCTTCCTTTGTTTTTTACCATACCTTGTACAGTGCTTTTTTCCTTTTTTTCTGACTTGAGAAAGATTTGATATGATGGATGGGTGAAGGTTTGGAGGTAGTTGGTGAAGGGAAATGATGGTTTGTGTGTGAGAGAGAAAAAAATATGTGAGTGTGTGTGAGAAGAGGAATGGGGGCGTGAAAGGAGGAGAGCCATGTGAGAGAAATGAGTGTGTGAGTGTGGGTGTGTAGGAGAGGGATTGGAGAAGAAGGATGAGTGAATGTGAGAAAAAAAAGAAATGAGTGTATGAGTGGTAGGAGAGAGTGATGGAGGCGTGAGTGAGTGGGAGAAAGAGAAAGAGAAGTGATGTGTGAGAGAGAGAGATGGGGTCGAATGGGGAAGAGGGAAGGAGAGAGGGAGGAGGCATGAGATAGGAGAGTGATGTGAGGGAAGTGTGGGTTTCAAGGAATGGGGAAGTGGGAATGCAAGTTTCAAGGAATGGGGAAGTGGGAATGCAAGTTTCAAGGAGGGAAAAGAGGGGAGTGGGTCGACTTTGACCATGGGATAATAGGGGTGAATGTGGCTCATTTTTGGGTAAAAGGGGGAGAGTGAATGTGGTCAAGTTTTAGGGTTAGGGGGGGTGGTCGAATTAGGGTTTTATGGAGGGGAAATGGGTATGGGTTGGATAGTAATTAGGGTTAGGAGGAGTTGGGTTATGGGTTGGATAGGAATTGGGTTGGGTTAGGCGAATTGGGTTAGGGTTTGGTGGGGGAATGGGCTTTAAATGGCCCAATCCTGATTGCACCTCTATATTTTTTTTTACAGACCCCCCCCCCCTTATGCTCCTTTGCCTATTTTGTTTTAATACTTCTAAATATTATTTTTTCAAAGATTAAAACCTGTAGCAAACTAAAATAAAACATGACATAAAAAAGAAAATAATTATTTTTATTAAAAATAAAATTTCTTATTTTTGGATAGGACAAAATTAGGGTATTACAACTGTTTGGTAAAGCCTTCGTTCCACAGACGAATTCCCCTGTTGGAAAATGGGTTCACAACAATGCACCTGCTCAAGTTGTCCATCAAGATGAGTATTATTCCAACAAGTATAATTATCGGAATAATTATAAAGGTAAGAATCCTATAACTAAAACCCAGTGGCGTCGTTTTCAAAGAAAACAGAAGAAGAAAGCTTCTTTAGACGTAAACAAGGTTCCTAGTCACTTTGGAATCAAAGTCCAGTTGGGTGATAAGAAGGTGGCTTCTAAGGTTGAG
The DNA here is from genome assembly GCA_039519185.1 of Astragalus membranaceus. Classification (NCBI taxonomy): domain Eukaryota; kingdom Viridiplantae; phylum Streptophyta; class Magnoliopsida; order Fabales; family Fabaceae; genus Astragalus; species Astragalus membranaceus. The sequence continues at coordinate 22,757,412 of CM076854.1, read as the reverse complement.
GCAAATACCAGTGCTGATGTTGCTAAGCCTACAAATGTGGTAAATAAGTCAAAAGGCAAGGATGTTTCGATGGAAAAACCTAGAAGGCCTGCACTTGAAAGAATCTGTCCTCCATCTTCGACATTTAAAGGGAAAGAATCTCAGTCCGACTCTGATGAGGACATAGGTTCTGGTTTTGAGGATTCTGATGATGACTTTGATGTCGTCTGTAATGTGGTGTCAATATTGCCACTGGAGTATGATGTCATAACTGTGCCTAACAGTGAGGAAGAAGATTTCACTGAAGATATGGCTTGTCACAAACCCATGTGTTACTATGTGATGAATGATGGCTGTGTCGAAGAGCAGATGGCTACTTTCGAGAGGCCAGATACGAGTATGCAGAATCACCTGAAGCCTTTATATATTCAGGCTAAGGTTAATGGTATTGGCATCATCAAAGTGTTAGTTGATGGAGGTGCTGCTGTGAATCTTATGCCTGAAGTGCTTATGAAGAAGATAGGCATATCCATCACTGACCTTAAGCCACACAATATTGTCTTAAGTAATTACGAAGGCAAAACTGGTTATTCTCTTGGAGCCATTGAAGTGGAATTGATTGTTGGAACTATCAAGAGGACCACTCTGTTCTTAGTGATTGCTTCCAACATTACATCAAAGACTATTCATGTGGAAGGAAGATGGTCTTGTCGAATACATTGAAGCAGACCAAAGTTATTTTCGTGCTGACGTGAATCACATCACCAAGGAAAATTTTGAGAAAAGATTGGCGAACATTGCGCCATGTCCATCTTCTAATGAGGCATACATTCCTGCTGATAATGTATTTGCTTCAGTTAATTTGCATCCAAACTATGGTTTTGTTTGGGAAAGGCAAATAATAGGAGATGCTACTGCCCAACCTGAGGGGTGGTATTCTGATTCTTAAAATGTTTCCTATGTCAGTTCCTAATGTATGGAACAAGATTACGGCTTATATGGCCGAAAATAAGTTAAAAACGGTTATGGAAGCCGAATTAAATCATCAAACAATGGCTGTCGAAGCCATAGGTTCTGAAGACGAAAATGGCATTATTATGAATGGAAAGCTTGATTGCATTTATGATAATGAGCCATTAGGGTTTGAAAAGGATCCTAGAGATTCAACAAAGCGAATGCAAGCTCAAGATCCATTGGAGGAAGTAGATTTGGGAGATGGCTCAAAGACGAGGCCAACTTATGTTAGTGCATACTTGGATGTTGCATTAAAAGCCCAAGTTATAACATTACTGAGGGAGTTCAAAGATTGCTTTGCTTGGGACTATAACGAAATGCCTGGATTGAGTCGAGACGTTGTGGAATTGCAATTGCCAATTCGACCAGAGAAGAAGCCAGTGAAGCAGATACCAAGAAGGTGTGCTCCTCAAATATTAACTAAAATTAAAGAGGAGATCGAAAGGTTGTTCAAGAACAAATTCATCAGAACTGCCAGGTATGTCGAATGGTTAGCTAATATAGTTCCTGTAATTAAGAAAAATGGCACTCTTAGAGTTTGCATAGATTTTAGAGACTTGAATAATGCAACTCCCAAAGATGAATACGCAATGCCTGTGGCAGAAATGTTAATAGATTCAGCAGCAGGATTTGAATACCTCAGCATGCTTGATGGTTATTCTGGGTATAATCAAATCTTTATTGCTGAAGAAGATGTATCGAAAACTGCATTTCGTTGTCCAGGGGCGTTAGGTATTTATGAATGGGTAGTAATGCCATTTGGTTTAAAAAATGCTGGTGCTACATATAAGAGGGCAATGAATTGTATGTTTCATGATTTTATTGAAAACTTTATGCAAGTATACATAGATGATGTGGTGGTTAAATCTTCCTCAGAAAATGGTCATTTAGACCATCTTCGACAATCTTTTGAAAGAATGAGGAAATATGGATTGAAAATGAATCCATTAAAATGTGCCTTCTGTGTGCGTGCAGGAGATTTCTTGGGTTTTGTGGTGCACAAAAAAGGCATTGAAATCAATCAGAATAATTTGCTGGGAAAAATCAATTTCCTACGAAGATTCATATCAAATCTAAGTGGCAAAACTCAAGCATTTTCGCCATTGTTGAGACTGAAGAAAGAAGAAGTTTTCAAATGGGAATCAGTTCATCAAGCAGCCTTTGAAGAAATTAAGTCTTATTTGATGAAACCACCAATTCTAATGCCTATTATTAGAAACAAAGTGCTCAAATTGTATATAGCAGCATCTGAAAAAACAATAGGTAGCATGTTAGCTCAACAGGATGATAATGGTGTCGAAAGAGCCATATATTACCTTAGTAGAGTCTTAATAGATGCTGAAACTAGGTACAGTTCTATAGAAAAGTTGTGCCTTTGCTTGTATTTTTCTTGCACAAAGTTAAAGCAATATATAAAGCCAGCTAATGTTTGTGTTTATTCGCATTCTGATATTATTAAGCATATGCTGTCGAAACCAATAATGCATAGTAGAATTGGTAAGTGGGCTTTAGCTTTGTCTGAATATGACTTAACTTATCAACCTTTAAAATCAATTAAAGGACAAGTGGTTGCTGATTTTATAGTGGACCACTCTGTTGTCGAAGAAACATTACATTTCGTAGACACATATCCTTGGAGGTTGTATTTTGATGGTTCGAGTCATAAAAAAGGAGTTGGGATTGGTGTTTTAATTATTTCACCAAATAACATTCCAACGAAGTACAAGTGTAAGATTCGAAATCATTGCTCAAATAATGCAGCTGAGTATGAGGCTCTAATTATAGGCCTTGAAATTTTACTTGAGCTGGGGGCAAGATGTATCGAAATAAAAGGTGATTCAGAATTGGTTATCAAACAAATGACCAAAGAATATAAATGTATTAAAGAGCACCTTATTAAATACTTTATTATGGCCAATTCCTTGTTAAAGAGATTTGACTCTGTTCATTTAGAACATTTACCACGAGTTGATAATCAAGTGGCGAATGATTTGGCCCAAATTGCATCAGGTTATAGAGTTTCAAAACAAAGCCTTGAAGAATTAATCGAAATAAAAGAGAAACTCGTATCTGATGATATTTCTTCATCATTATTGTCAACACCAAAAACTGGGGGGGTAACAAATACAGATGAGGAATGTATTGAACAACGCCACATTGTTGATGAAGTTGTTTTAGCAGAAGTTTTTGCCATGACAATATGTCCAATGATGATTGGCGAAGGCCTATTGTAGAATACTTGCAAAATCCCACAGGAAATACCAATAAAAAGGTAAAGTACAGAGCTTTAAGCTATGTGATAATTGGAAACGAATTGTTTAAGAAAACTCCTGAAGGAGTATTATTGAAATGTCTTAGTGAAAATGAGGCATATTTAGCAATTTCTGAAACACACAGTGGAGCTTGTGGTTCGCACCAAGTAGGCCATAAAATGAAATGGCTATTATTTCGACAAGGAATATATTGGCCATCAATGTTGAAAGATTGTATAGAGTTTGCCAGAGGATGCCAAGAGTGTCAAAAGCATGCTGGAATACAACATGTGCCTGCAAATGAATTGCATGCCATAGTGAAACCTTGGCCATTCAGAGGTTGGGCTCTGGATATAATTGGAGAAATAAAACCAACATTATCAAAAGGTCATAGGTATATATTAGTAGGAATTGATTATTTTACCAAATGGGTTGAAGCAATACCTTTAACCAATGTTGATCAAGAAGCAGTAATACGGTTTATCCGAAATCATATTATTTATAGGTATGGAATTCCAGAAACCATAACTACAGATCAGGGTTCTGTTTTCACTGGTCGAAAAATGGTGGAATTTGCTTCTGAAATTGGTTTTAAGTTATTAACTTCGACACCATATTATGCACAAGCCAATGGTCAAGTGGAAGCTGCCAATAAGATCATTATTAACTTGATTAAAAAGCATGTTGGGCAAAAACCCAGAAATTGGCATAACACTTTAGATCAAGTTTTATGGGCTTGTAGAAACTCACCCAAAGAATCTATCAATGCTACTCCATACAGGTTAACCTTTGGACACGATGCAGTATTGCCTGTTGAAATCTGTTTACAATCAACAAGAATTCAAAGACAGTGTGAAATTCCTTTTGATCATTATTGGAATATGATGCTTGATGAGTTAGTTGATTTAGACGAAGAAAGGTTGTTAGCTTTGGAAATGCTTATTCGACAGAAGGAAAGAGTAGCTAAAGCTTATAACAAAAAGGTTAAGTTAAAAACCTTTAATTCAGGTGATTTAGTTTGGAAAGTGTTGTTGCCTATGGATAAAAAAGATAGAGTTTTGGGTAAATGGTCACCTAGTTGGGAAGGTCCACTTCGCATATTGCAATGTTTTTCTAATGGGGCATACGAAGTCGAAGAATTGGGTGACGAAAACAGAATCTTCAAAATAAATGGCAAGTATTTAAAACAGTATAAGCCAACATTAAACGAAGTTAGAATCGAGCAAAGATAAAACCGTAAATTGGTTCAAAATGGTAATGTATTCAATCAAAATAATTACATAGCCATTAAAAGAAATTCTACACTATTACAAGTTACTAAAGGCTTTGAAGAGAATGCTTGAGCCTATAGAGGATCTTGGTGCTCACAGCAATTGAAGACTCCAGAAAGCTTAACTCTTTGTCCAGTCGAGCAATAGTGGCTTGGTGTTTTTGAACATCATCAAAATGTTGAAGAGCCTCAGTAGCTGCCTTTTCAATCTCCGACTTAGGGGTCTCCATCCTTTGTTGCACTAAACTTTTTTGGTGTTTAGCATTTGCCAGTTTTGTTTGGAGAATTCTTATCTCTTCATCATAGTGCTGAATTTCTGAATCCCAGTTAGCAAGTTCTTGCTCATCCTCCGTTATTTGAACTTCCAATTCATCAATGGGGGTTTGAGAAACCTTGAAGGCATTAATTTTTTCTTGATGAAGTACAGCCTCTTGGTTTTTCAACCTGGAAATTTCAGAGCGTTTGCTGATGTGAAGTGCAAAAGTTTCAAAGACTGGCAAAAATTCGATCAGGAAAGCGAAAAGTTTTGCATTAGACTCTGATTTTAGCAATTTTTGAACGATGTCCTTAATTGCAAAGCTTTCTGATGGGTTCTCTCCAATCCTAGTAAAGAGATTGCCTTCCAAGACCTTAGTTTTTAATTGTTGAAGCAATTCTTCAGTAGATTCTTGAGTAACAGAGGTCAAGGAAGTAGTCGAAGCACTGGAGACCATGGCAGGGAAAGAGGAAGAAAAGCTCAGCAAGTGTTTAAGAGCAGCCAAAGGATTTGTCTTCTTCATCAGCGAAAACTCTTGGTCACTCATAGCGCTACTAGTTGATTCCTTGGTAGAAGTTTGTTCTTGAGCCTCAATTTCAGTCGTCTCTTTGCTTGAATCCTTAGCGCCTGCCACATCTGATGTTTGCTCGTTGGTTTGCTCAAGTTCCATTTCAACATTCGCGTTAGTAGCAATGTTTGTTCCTTCGACGTCAACAGCCATAGGAGAATTTTGGATAGTTGGAGTTGCTGTGGAGATTTCCACAGGCGTTGATGGCGCAGGCAAAATTTGTTCAGTCGAAGGAGCATTTGGAGCAGCTACAGATTCGACAACAGGAATTTCGACTGATGTGTGAAGTCTCTTAGGGGGAGGTCCGTGAGATTGCTCTTGTGGTTCTTTGATCACAATCCCTTTAGCCCTTGCTTGAGATTCGGGTTGCATTCTTTTCCTTGACCGGTGAATAAGAGGCATGTTATCACTATCACTATCAGTATCCTGCGAAAGAGAATCATGAGTTTAAAACATAATCAAGTGTTAAAAGAGTCGAAGAAATTTGAAACAGAAATGAAGATATATTTGTTACCTCAGAACTGGAAGCAAGTAGGCTTTTCCCTATTGCAAGAGGACTTGTTACTCCAAGCTTCTTCTGAAAGAGGAAAAAGAAATAAAGGTGATGAAACATGGTCAAACTTTATACTTAAAAGGTCTAGTCAATTAACAAAGATATACCTCTATTTGGGGTAAGCTGGAAGTGGATTTGATCACAAGTTTCTTTTTTGTTTTGGGTGGGTTCGTGCTGTTGGCTTGTTTTGCTTTGGTACTGCTTTAGTGGGCTTTTTCTTTGAAAGAACAGCTGTTCATAACGCAAAGATTTTATCAGGTAAATGGTTTTAAATTTTAACTAATGAGGAAATATGTTTTTTTTTAAAAAAAAAAAAGGGGCCATACCTGGGGATTTGTTCTTCTCAGCAATTTGAGAGGGAAAAGCTGAATACAAAATTTTCGAAATTTCTGCATCAGTTTTTCCTTTAGAAGTTTTAGTATAGTATCCACCCCACCAATCTTGGAATGTCTTCGTACAAGAAAAGCTTGGTTGAAATTTAGCAGGTTCAAAGAGCAAATCTTTGAAACGAAAATTATTGAAGATTTGGTGATAAGCTTGCTCTGTCTCTGGAGTGTTGAACTCTCTCCTATGCAAGCAGACCGGAGCCGGTCGAAGTTGGCATAGCCCAAATTGCCTTGAAAAGTAGCTGGGAAAATACTTGCTAATGCCAAGATTGTTTTTGTTGTTGCTTGGGGAGAGCCTTATCGAAAGAAGAGAAGGCGAAAGATAGGCTTGCCAGATTTGGTTTATCTCTTCGGCATTTTCTGTTGAGTTAGAGGGAAATTCGTTGATGAACCAAGATGGTCCATAAGTGCATTTGACAAAAGGCGCCATAGCATCAATGAAAGTAGTGCACTTGTTGAAGATGTCGAAGTACGTGGAAAACGCCTCTTCATAAGACAAGTTTTTCTCCCTATTCCTTAATTGTGCTAGTCGAACTCCTTCTGTTCTTCTAGTTGGTAAGGTTGGTCGAATGTCCTTAGGAATAAACAAGTTCAGCCTTGATTCAAAAGTGGCTAAGAGCCAAAATTGCATAAGCCACATAGGACCAGCAATGAGCAGTTTGTCAGTTGGTTCGCCTTCTTTCAATTCGAGGGCAGCACCATCAAGATGCTGATAGAGATTTCCTAAAACCAATTTCGCTAAAATGATATTCTTGGCTTTATGGAGTTGAGTGGCCAAAGGAACGAAAACTTTTGCTACTTGGAGAGAACGGGAGCAAAAGACAAAGCATGACAACCATAGGGTAAGAAAAGCTATATGTTCTAAATCAGACACTTCAGCATTCTCAGTATCATGATGATCAGCAATATAAGCACTAAAGGTAGAGTTGTTAAATGAAAAGCCATAGTCGTTGGTGGCCAGTTTAGGGTCAAAGGTTTCAGACCAGTAATGGCAGCCACATCCAACAGAGTGGGAGATAACATGCCACACTTCAGATGGAGACTATGAGTGGATATATCCCAGAACTGCAATGCTGCTAGAATCATAGTGCTGTCGTATCTGGGTCCATATTTCGACAGTTGGATAATGTCAAAGATCCCCTGTTCTTGCCAAATGGCTTCCTTTTGGTTTTGAATCTTGTCAAGCCATGCGATGTAATCACCTTGTTCTACCTTAGGAGCGGATCTAAATACTCTGTTGGGGTTTTTCAGAAATTCCAAATGAAAAGGAGTTTCTTCAAAAATTCTAGGTTGAAGTTTACGGTGACTGGGAAAAATTGCTTTAACTTTTTCGCTTTCTATGGGGTCAGGAAGAGGACCTAAATAAGCATGGGTAAAAGGTTTACCAGCTGGAATAAGTATCTGTTTAAACCAAGTTGGTGAAGGTTCTTCAACGAAGCCTTCAAAGCCATGCACAACAACTGTTTGTTCTTGAGGTTGAGCGCTGGAAGAAGCCATCTGTGTAAATAACGAACAAAGAGGGTTGTGTTCTTAGTGGAGATGTCGAAACGATGAAAAAGTTTGAAACTTTCGTGAAGAGGCAAGGTTAGCTGAGAAATTTTCAGAGTTTAAGGTTCAAAGGGAGCGTGAAAATGAAGAAGATGAAGTGAAACGTATTTATACGTTAGAGGTGCAACGGTTGCACAGTTACGACGCTTCGCACGTTTGAGATTCTGAAAAGACGTGGTCTACCAACCAAATGACGTGGCCCAATGAAACGGTTCGCTTTATCTGCGTAAGGTCATGATCATTTTTGCCTATCACCATTTAATGCAAAGTTGTTGGAGGTGACGTTTCGAAATCTTCAAAAATATTCTTTTTCTTCCTTAACACTTGTACTGTCGAAAAAGATATTTTTGGGGGGCAATTTGTTAGCCTAGAATTTCGACAAGGCTTTTGAGTGGTTAGTTAATAGGGTTTGACTCTTCATTAAAGATCATTCATAATGCCTTCGGAAAGAACAAGTGACATTTAAGTTATCTCAGCATGTTTTCGACAGAAGAAGTCTTCACCAATTCGACAGGGAAAAGTTTTCGACAGGACAGTGTATTCAGGACTTCGTCAAGCAGTTATTGGCAAACAGTTGTGTCGAATTTCAAGACTACGGTTAATACAACGTAGGAAGTATGTGGCATCGAGCGTGGCACGAAGTCCATCACTGGTTATTGAGACGTAGCCACGTGTCCATAGCAGTTTACATTTCAGTCTTTATTTTCTGTATAAATAGTAGTTTCTACGGAGAAATCGGGGTGGCAAATTATTATACCAAACACACAGTTCTGAAACTCTAACTTCCAAGTCACAGCGAAAACAGAGTAAAAGAATTATTGTACAACGTATGTGAATTTGTGCACCATTCTCTTTACATTTAATGCAATTTATTACTTTCAATACAAGTCATTTTACATTTCTGCGTTCCATTTTATTACTTCTTTTTCTTTGATTTCCATTTTCATGGTGAATTGTCTCCCTTTTAAAATATATTTGTTGACAAACTGCGGTGTTTAAAGGCAATTGCTTTGGAGATTTCTGGTTTAATCTCACAAACATTTCTGATAAAACCAGTGATTGTTTGCTAAAAACACCAACGAACACTAACTTATTAGCCAAAATATCCATCTCTTACTCACTTACTAGCCCAAATCCAATTGATTCCTCGACTCACATACAAACAATCCATATTGTTATGATATATTTAAAAATTACAATAAAACATTCAATTCAAATTCTTTTAAACATGACTCTAGCTATCTTAAAAGAATTAAAAGAGAGTAATTTATATACTACATATATTTGAGCAGATTTTTCTTAAAGATTTATGTTAGCCATTTTTTTTAGTTAATTTTAACTCTATTTTAAATTATGTTTTGTCTCGGAAAAAACCGAACCAACCGAACCAATCCAAACCGCATTGGTTTTGTTTGGTTTTTTTAGGAGGCCAACCGAACCAAACCAAACCGTATGTAGTTTTACCTTGCGGTTTGGTTCAGTTTTGGTTCACTTTTTGTCTCAAAACTGAACCAAACGGCACCACGAACACCCTACTACTCACTACTGCCTAGCGCATACATGTAACTCTAAGTGCTATGTGATTAACCTAAACCATATATCTAATACTATTTTTAGTGGATTACACGAGTTTATACACTACTTGAAAAACCCAGAGCGTGGAGTTCAGCGGTTGAGGCTGATCCTCCCTTAACCAAGGGTCGGGGGTTGAATCCCCGCTTTGAGTATGGAGCAGCGTTAAACTCTGGGCTAGCTGTCCTGCCCCTCGAGGCACCTACAATGAGCGGGGGATTAGTCACTGCTGTCCGTGCGTGAATACCTGGGTTTACCCAAAAAAAATACACTACTTGAAACAAAATACTCCAGCACCTTACCAACTTCTTCAAATTCAAAAATTTCGATATCAATCAATTCGTCACGAGTATGGGTTTATAAAAATTTATTCAAAAACAGAGTTTACTTAATGAAATCATTTAATTATTTTAAGTATGGTTCTTGCTTTGAATGGGCTTTGATAGGTACCAACTAACTTAAATAGGTCGAATAATTTTTCTTTCCGATATAGAGATGGATTGATTTTCAGACTAATATAGATGGACTGATTTTTTTTTTTAAAAAAGGAACAAGACGTGTGAAACGGTTAAATCAATAAGATACCAAATCTGAATTAAATATATAGCCCCCATCTATGAAGTGATGAAATAGAATTTAATTTGAAGACGTTATCCAAGCAAATGTCAAAGTTGCACAGGATACATCTTTCCCATTAAAAATAAAATGATAAAGCGTCAAAAATCATCTAGTAACTAGCAAAATTCCGCGCATTCCACTGGCGCTGGCGTCCCGTTTTAAATTTTTGAGTTTTTCCGACCAATGACCACGTAACACATAACAGTTTTACACAAAATTAAAATAATTATTTAAGACAAATTACCTAATTGTTCCGAACCGATCAAACGCTTTGGACCCAGTGAATCAGGCCTCCGATCCATAGATTGGATGGTTCAGATCTATCATTTCCATTGCAGGGCTCAGATATTACCCAGTTAAAAACACTCTCCACTAATGAAAACAAGCCACGAATTGGTACCATTCCATATAAATACGATGTCCCATCAGCTTGTCAGGTACACATTTATTACCGCATATATCACTATTCTCAATGCTGACTTAAGCATCGGAGTGTGTGCAGGTACCACACCCTTCGCCGGATATTGACTCCGCATTTGGAGTACTCTAGCTTCTCACCTTGGTGAGCATCTCGGCCTGTAACCCGACCGAGACCTGCATCCAGTACAGTACATTGGCGACCACAGTGGGAGCACCGCCTCTCACTCTCTCTCTTCTGAGTCCACTCCAAGCCATCTGATGCCTCCGAAACGCCAAACTCAACTACGCGGGAACCTAGTAAGGTCTGTGCCCCACGTCCCTCTCAAGTGATTGTACCTCCTCCAAGATCACTAACTCCTGAAGGTCATGTTCAGACATGTCGGCTAAAGACCCCATGGTTAGGGGCCATAGACTGTCGCCACCGTTGCGGCAGTAGAACCAGCCTAGTAGACTGCCGCAACGGAACCCTTAGGCCCTCTGCCGATCCAAGTAGTTCATAATTTGATCGCCCTACTTAGCGATCAAGCTAGAAGACTTCCTGACCATAATGCTTGGAGGGCCAACAATGACAGAAATGCTACAGTGATACGAGCAAACACTGCTCGCAACCTCGAAAGGGGGCATCCACGTTCTCAAGCCCCCAAGACGGTAGCCTCAAGGTGCCATCACTCACCTCGCCCACGACATCGACCTCATCGACACCACTACCGGGGAAGAAATTTGAGATCACCTCCTAGCTCTCCACCAATGACTCTAGACTCAGGCCGATACATGAGATCACCTTCTTCGAGGCCGATCTCCTCCTAAAACAAAGGCCTCGAAGAAGCATGGAAAACCCTCTAAACCAGGGACATTCTCTAGAGAAATTGACGAATACCGAGTCCCGAGGTCCTAAACCTGTACGACGGACCGAGAGATCCAGAAGACCACGTCGATTATTTCGAGTTAATGCTCTGATATAGGAACGTCGAAGACGTGGTCAAAGGCAAGATTTTTCTCCTAACCTTCACCAAGGCAACACTTGTTTGGTACATGTCTCTTAATCCAAACTCGATAACAAGCTCGCCTCAGTTCTCCGAGCTCTTTGTGGCCAATTTCATCACTTCGCGAGTCAAGCCAAAATACGAGAAGACCCTCACACTTATTCGCCAACGCAAAAATGAAACCATAAGGGAATACATCGAGAGGTTTAACGCGGAAGCCCTAAATGTCTACGAACTAGAAGACAAGATCTGGTGGCATTACATGCAGGAGGGCTCAGCTCCGGAACTTTATTTCAAAACGATGTGGGAGTCAATAAGCCACGCAGTCTAAAAGAATTCCTCCAGAGATCAGCTAAATACAGTATGAAAACGGCGATTGGCTGCTGTTTACCGTGAATTTTGGTAAACACCGCTAGTTACACGTGTGTGTTGCTCGCGAGATCAACTAGAAACATCTCAGAACATTGGTGAATTAAAGTTTTATTAAAGTTATTGATGTTTATGATGATAACTGTTTTAATGGAGTAAAACGATGAAGAAATGCATGTGTTTTAAGAAGAAATGCAGAAATGCAATAAATTGTAATAAAGTGCAGAAAGTGTAAATAAAAGAAAGGAAATCAAAAAACAGTAAATTGCAGGAATTAGTAAAGAAGAACCAGTAAACTGCAGGAATCTTTAATGAAATAGTATATAGATTGCTGAATGTAAGAGGTTTGGTACGCAGATCACATACATTGTTATTCAGTAACTCGTTTTTCTCTTATGCGGAAGTATGAGTGTTTTCTGAACGTTTGTATAGAATGAAATTGCGACCTTTTACTCTACGAGAAAACTCCTATTTATAATAAAAGAAAAACAATAACCGCTCAGCGTTTTTTCTAAATGAAATAACTGCTATTTCGACTAGATAAGACTAGATAACTGCTCCATCTTTCGACCACATTGCTGCTGTCTTTTCTACCAACACTCTTTGACTTAACCTGTTATCTGAATATTATTCAACTTCCTGTCGAAACTACCAGCTTCAGCTTTCCAATTTTCGCTAAGTTATGTGCTACGCTGATTCTTCCTGTACACAGATTCTTGTTGTCGAATTATCAAGCCCTCTTCCTGAATGCAACGAGTCAACCCTTGTTGACATATAAATGCCCACGCTTTCGACAACAACACTGCTCTGCCTTCGACTAAACTCTTTAACGTCTTTCTCGTCGAAAACTTTGTCTTTAAACTCTCAGTTTCATTAAGCCTTAGGCATAGTCGAAATTACTCTTCACAACACCTTTCTTAATGTCAAATATCAACATCTCTTCTTTAAAATGACAAGTCAGCATTATTGACTGCATTTAATTGAGCCTGTCGAAAATGCAGGCTAACAGCTGCACGATCTGAAGACAACACATCTGCTAAGAAAGAAGTCCAGCATCAAGAAACACGACCTAAGAAGGATTAGGAGAACCCTCAGCGTGAGCCTCGAGGTCGGGGTTCTCGCTTCACCGAGCACACCCCTCTCAACAAAGCTAGGTCGGACATCCTCATCGAATGTGCAAACAATGAGCTCCCAAGGATAAAACCCCCTGATCCCATCCCTGAGAGGAAGTGGACCAATACAAAGAAATACTGCCAGTACCACCACAGCAACGGCCATGACACAAACCAATGTTACACCTTAAATGACGACATAGAGGATCTTGTGAAAAAGGGGGAGTTTAACCAATATGTGAAGAAAGAGGAGGATCAGTCACGCACGAGGTCTCCTAGGAAAAGGAAGGAAGTAATTAATTAATGATATTGAGAAAGTTTCAAGAAGGGACAACAACGTCTCTAAGTCGTATACTCCCATTCCGAGATCCAGTGGTCGACCCGTAGCAATAGTGATCTTTAGGGGATACCCTATTGAAGGAGGAGAAACTAAAAGAACAATGAAAAGAAAATGGCAGGAGATACTAAGTGTCACGTCCTCTTCAACCTTCGAGATCGCCACAAGGCGACCACATCTAATCTTTGAAGACAGAGACCTTATCGACAGAAAACCCAACAGGTACATTACACTAATCATTCAAGCCGATATGGCAAATTTTGAAGTTAGACGGATTCTGGTCGACCAAGGAAGCTCGGCCGATATCATGTTCGCTGACCTCCTAACTGTCATGGGGATCTCCAAAGAAGACCAAACTTCTTTTAGAGGAGCGGATCTATACTGTTTTAACGGATCTAAAACAAGGCCACTAGGTTATATCGAGCTGATGGTGACCTACGACAAAGAGCCGCTAACACGGACAATCAAAACTCCTTTCCTGGTTCTCCCCTACCCATCGGTGTATAATTGTGTTATTGGGAGACCAACGCGCGCTAGGTCAACTAGAAGTTGTAGCCTCCACTGTTCATCTCAAAATCAAGTTCTACTCCGTAACTGACAAGGTAATCACTTTAAACGCCGACTTAAATTCAGCAAAAAGATGCCCCTTCGTTTCCCTCAAGGGAGATAATGTGAACGGCACGCCCAAAACCCAGAAATCCGAAAAGGCTAGGAAAAAGTGCAAAAAGCCTTAGGTCAACTCGGTCATCCTGACTAACCACTCCACACGGAAAAGCTCGGAGGATGTTCCCAAAGGGCTGGATTGTAAACACGCTACCCAAGCTTGAGAAATCACAGAAACAGTCGAGGGATCACGGAAGGTTATATCAATATCAACCTCCAAGCACTACAAAAAAACGCCTTATTAGCGACGGAAAATTAGCGACGGAACCAAAATCCGTCGCTAATGTTTAAGTAGCGAGGGAACCAAAATCTGTTGCTAATAATGACGATGGCGCGCTATTTTTAACAAAAAATTTAAATTCCGTCGCTAAATTTAAAATCTGTCGCAAAAAATCCGTCGCTAATGCTGACGTGACCGTTGTGCAGACCTTGGAAATTGCACTTTTTCAAATCCGTCGCTAAATTTAAAATCCGTCGCTAAATTTCCGTCGCTAATTCCTTGGAAATTGCGCATTTTCAAATTCGTCGCTAAATTTAAAATCCGTCGCTAAATTTCCGTCGCTAATTCCTTGGAAATTGCGCATTTTCAAATCCGTCGCTAAATTTCCGTCGCTAATTCTAATTTTTTTTATTAAACCGAATCCTCCTCTTCTTCTCTCTTCTCTTCTTTTCTTTTCTCACACTTCACTCTCTTTCTCCCGTACTCTCCTCTCTCTACCCAAACCCACCCTACACCACCACACCACCACCACCACCACATCATAGCTCCTCTCATCCTCACACTTCTCTCTCTCTCTCTCTCTCTACACACAAACCCTCTTCCCATATTTCACCTCCACCACCACCACCACTACCACCACAAAATTAACTTCCACCCACACTCCTCTCTCTAACCATACCCCTCTCTCTCTCTATACACAAACTCCTTCCCATATTTCACCACCACCACCACTACCACCACAAAATTAACTTCCACCCTCACTCCTCTCTCTCTCTCTCCCTCTCTCTGTAACCGTCTCTCTCTCTCTCTACAAAAACTCCTTCCCATTTTTCACCACCACCACCACCACCATATTTCACAATAATTTTTTAACAATATTATAACAAAAATTTTATAATATACCGAATATTAATAATATTATAATTATTATTATAACATTAATTTTATAATATACTTTAATGACGAAGGCGCGCTTTTTTAACAAAAAAACACCGATTACGAGGTGATTAGCGACGGAATTTCCCTCGCTAAATTCCCTCGCTAAATTCCGTCGCTAACCATTAGCGAGGCTCTTTTTAGTGACGGATTTTGTCCGTCACTAATTCCCTCGCTAAGTCACATTAGCGACGGATTTTGGACCATTAGCAACGGAAAAATCCGTCGCTAATCCTACTTTTTTTGTAGTGAAGGCAAATGGCTTTCCTACCAGCAAAGTGTTAGAGACCGACCGCTCGACCCTCGCCTAATATTTTCCTTTCCACCGATCAAGGCTCCACAATGTATTAGCCAAGAAGAAGGAGAAGTACTTGAAGAGCGAGTACAATGCACCTCGGCGCCAAGAACGTCCGAATACTGTATACCTCAACATTATGATCAATGAAGTTTATTTTCGTCAAACCTATATTTCTCATAAGCATATTGTCCACTAAGTACCATACAATATAAATCGGGAAGCAAGAAAAAGACGTTGCCGACCTACCTCTCAAATCAAGCGGAGACCTAATCAAGAACGTGAGCGCTACATGAAGCGTCATAGACAATGAAAGTCCTTTTTAGGACTTAGCGTGATGAACTCTATATTCCGAGTTAGAACCAAGTCGAGACACTTGGTAAACCGGACTCAAAGAGTTCACTATCACATTCATCGATCTCCTTTTCGGGACTTAGCGTGATCAACTATACAGTCCGATTTAGAACCAAGTCGAGACACTTGGTAAATCAGATTCAAAGAGTTCTCTATCACATTCACCGATCTCCTTTTCGCGACTTAGCGTGACCAACTCTCCAGTCCGAGTTAGAACCAAGTCGAGACACTTGGTTAACCGGACTCAAAGAGTTCACTATCACGTTCACGGATCTCCTTTTTGGGACTTAGCATGACCAACTCTCCAGTTCGAGTCAGAATCAAGTCGAGACACTTGGTAAACCGGACTCAAAGAGTTCACTATTACGTTCACCGATCTCCTTTTCGAGACTTAGCGTGATCAACTCTAAAGCCCGAGTTAGAACCAAGTCGTGACACTTCGTAAACCGGACTCAAAGAGTTCACTATCACATTCACTGATCCCCTTTTCGGAACTTAGCATGATCAACTCTCCAGTTCGAGTTAGAACCAAGTTGAGACACTTGGTAAACCAGACTCAGAGAGTTCACTATCATGTTCACCGATTTCTTTTCGGGACTTAGCGTGATCAACTCTCCATCCTTAACTGTACAATGGCAGCCACGAGCCCATATCTTTCTTCACGGATTCACCAACTACCAAAGCAAGGACATCCGCGTTCTTCTCCGCATGGTCCTTCTCCTCAGAAAGAAGAGGCATCCGTCCAGTGGAATCCTCCTGCGCCGAGGTCAGAGTAGTGATTTTTTCTCAAGCTTTCTCAGCTTCTTGGGTCAGCCTCTCGGCATCTACCCTTAGCTTTCAGAAAGACTCCTCCATAGAAGATTGAGAGGTTTTCAACTGGTTGAGCTCCGCTAACACATCCTCCCAATCTTTCTTCAATTTGTTAATTTCTGCGGAGGTAGAGTCCCAAGTATTAAAAGTTGGGCAATCATCCGAAAGCTCGGACTCAAGCCAGCCAGCAAAAATAGCTAAGAGGTTACCTTCTGCTTGCCTCTGTCTCTCCACTTCCTTCTCCAATAGAGTTGTCCCCAGATCAGTGATTATGGATAAGACAGCAGAGGGATTCCTCTTCTGAGTGTTCAGGTCGGCAAAATTGAACTCAGTTACCATACCTTCGGGGACCTTATCTCTCCGACTCATGCTTATCTCCTTTCTCTGCTTCTTGTGATGACCCTGCCCTTCGCTGCCTTCACTCGAAAGCTTACTCTTGGGACCATCTCGAGCACCCAATGGGGGTAGGCTGAGAGCTAGGAGAAATGACCAGCTGAGATGGTGCGTCGACATCAACAACAACTTTCCACTCAGGCTCATCTTGTTCCTTAGTTTCAGGACGATCGGGGAAGCATCATCTCGGACATCAGGTACAACGGTGGAAGTTCCTTCAATAACGCATGTCGTTGTCTTCTTTGCAATCAGTGCTGCAAACATCGACCTCGACACCATCTCGTCTGCAAAGCAATTCAAGATATAAGTTAAACAAATCGGTCAACAATTTGGCAATAAACGATGTTGACCTCGGAGCCAAACGAAGATCACTCAAGATGGCCTGTTCAAACTCCGTGAAGGGAGGACGAACTCCAACCTTGGAAAGTGTATATGAATAAACACAAAAACTGAACCTCTCAGCAGTACGGTGGAAAACGTGTTCCTCGGGGAGACACCTACTACCAGCCAGCATTCTCCTCACCGGTCGTCTAGATGGCCACAACGATCGTTCAAGGCCAAATGACCAGGGCATAAGTTACTGACCTTGCGGTGGACTTCGTCATGAACCCAGAGAAGTTCAAGGGGCACTCGAGGCTCTATCTGGACATCGCCTATTGAACCTTCATCTCCAAAGGAGGAATCATTATCATTCGAATCATTAGCTTTCGGGCTTCCTACGACATGGGCTTTCCGGCCGGTTACATCTGCCACGTTGCAATCTTCAATCCTCGAAGAGTGACGAGGAGAATTCCCCGCGAGACGTCAGTCCAGTCACGCGAGTAGTTTTCTTCCTCCTCTTGGACCGGTTTAGCTAAAGGAAATCTCATTACCGACTTTTCAGATCGCGCCATTAAACCCCGACCGGAAAGTCTGAACCGAGGTATCACCCAAAGAACCTTTTCAGAATTCCTAAGGAAACGTAAAGAGAAGCAAATCCCCTCCTCCTAAAAAAGATCCCGCACGAGATAGAAGGACCTCACTACAGAAGAGCCGACCGACGTATAACTAACGGAGTTAGGGAGAACGACCAATGGAGGGAGGAAGAAGATAAAAACGAGAATAGCTAGGAAAACCCAATCCAGTATAACCAGTAACAGTTATTTATAGCACACCAAACATAGAAAGCAAAAGGAAAACCCAATCCATCAAAAGGAAAAAAGAAATTAGAAAATTCTATAGCTAGGCAAACCTAACCTATTCTTGAAAAAATCTGTAGCAATGAAGCTTGGAATAAGATCCCATAAAAAAAACCATTTAAAATAGTTCCATGGTCTGAAAGCTTATCAGCGTAGGCACTACATTCTCTATAAATGTGAGTGCAAACGAAATTCATCTGTCTAGTCAAGTATAAACAATTATTTCATCTATTTCTAAGTTGTCAAGGAACCACATTGCAGTTCTGGAAAGCAGAAACAACTAATTGAGAATTGCATTCTAACCACAAAAATTTCCAACTTTTCTCAAATGCAATCTCTATGGCCAACATAGCACCAATAATTTCAGCATGAAACACATAGCTGTTGCCAATGGAGGCGGAAAAACAATCCCACTAGCAGCTGGACCAGGACAACCTTTAGTAGCTACATCTATATTGAACTTTATCATGTAAGGAGAAGGGGATCCAAATAACCTCTTTGGTGTTTGAGAAATTTCTGCAACTACCAATGGCATTGATGCTTTTATAATCCTAAACTCAGCAGCAGAGGAAGTCATTGTAGGTTAGTGACATTTCCTTCTAAAGCCACATTGGAAATAATTAATTGATAGCTGAGTGTAAGGGATCACATGATTATCAAATCTAGTATCATTCCTACAGTACCAAATTGCCCAAAAATATGTTAACAATCGCAACAAAGACAATATCCCTCAACTGAGGGCTCCAATGATGAGAACTCGAGGTTAAAATGATTTGAAAAGAAAAAGTATAAAAATGGATGCTTGGGATTCCTCCAAGCCAAATCCAAATATGCCTGGCAAAAGGGTGGGCAAGGAATAGGTGTTGAGAAGTCTTTAAATCACTACCACAAAGACTATAAATGGGAACAATGGTGCAACCTCTAATCCAAAGTTGATCATTTGTTGGCATTTTATAATGAAGAATTCTCTAAAGAATAAAGGTTTTAGAAGGCGGAATAAAATTCTTCCAAATTGTCTTGGTCCAAGGAACCACCTGTCCAATAGAGTTGTGAAAGAGAAAAGAATCCTTGAAAGTCAAGTCTCCTAAATTAGAACAATCCCACAATATTTGATTCTCCACTCTGGCCACCACTGACCACCACTTTTGCCACTATCAACCACCACTTCAACCGCCACCTACCACCACTCCGACCATCACTCCGACCACCGCAGACCGTCACTATGAAAACATCACATCACCACTTTATCCACCTATGATCTCCAGTGTGACCACTGCCAACACCACTGACCATGGCTCCGACCACCATCGACTACCACTCCATCCACCTCTAATCACCATCCCGACCATCAGAAACCACCGCATTAAACAATACTGATCACTATCAATGACTACCTCTCTAACACTACTCCGACCATTGTGATGAAATCTATTTTTGATATAGAAGTTTAGATTCTTGAAAATTGGCAAATCAAAGAATTCTCACACAAAATTCAAAAACAAGTGTTCTTGACAATTCAAATAAAGATAAAGAACATTAAAAAAAACAAGACAAGACACAAAACTTACATGAAAGGAAATAAAGATCAAATGTGGAGAAGACTTGGAATGGAATGGAGATTGAACATTACAACCCCTTTCTTGGAAAGGTGATAAGATCAGACTATTCTTAGGCTCTCCTAGCCTCAAGGAAGTGAGTTTGAGGTCCTCATCTCAAGAACCAATGAGAATTTGTTAATGAACCTCAACACACTAGCAATGGAGTCTAGCCTCTCACCTCTCCCTTAGGTCTCACAACTCTCTCTCTCTCATCAATTGCTCAAGTGAAAAATGATTTCATTGGTCTCAAAATTTAAAGGAATTTCAAGGATTGAAATAGTACTTATATGTTGGGTCTAAGGGATCCTAAGCCCAACATACAATTCCCTTATAGAAAGGAAAACAATGCCCATGACCACATAAAAGTGACTAAAGGCCATAGCCTATTCTAAGTGGCCAACAAGGCTCAATTAAAACCAAATGTTCATTACATTTAAAAATGAAATCCTAAATTTATTGAAAAGCAAATACAAAGAAATAGGGAACATTAGAGTTTGGGTATCCTAAAAATTCCCTAAGGTATCCTTAGTCACCTTTAGTGAGTCCTTGTCAATTACTAGGGTGGACACACTAAAGTACATTCCCTTTGAATGTTGAATCTCCTTTTGGTCTTTTGAGTCTTTATCTTTGTAACCTTCACCCAATATCACAATATCATACCCCCCTCTTGAATTTCACTTGTCCTCAAGTGAACTCCCCATCTTGAAAACCTACTTCAAAGATGGACAAAAATCACTTATTTTGAAAATAAAAGACAACTAAACTAATGCAAGAATTGCTTAGGCTCCACCGGGATCAAAAGGGAAGTGGATTACTTCAAATAAAAGCCTAATTATACAAATTCTAAGCACTAGTCCCAACACAATCCAAAACATGGTAAACTTCCAAGCAAAAGAAAAAAACCTAGAGAAAGGAATGAGAAAAGAAGGAGAATATTACACCTTTGCACCTTTAGAACATTAAACAAATTTTCCATTACCTTGGTCTTAACATTTAGTTGTTACCTTTGGAAGTACCATCAGAATTAGAGATACCTACCACAACTACACTTGTAATGGGATTTTCCTCATGTACCTCACAATTCTCATTTTTAGAGGCAATATGGTGCTCTTGGGTGTTAGACTTAGAGTATAACCTTAGAGGGGGGGGTGAATAAGGTTATGAGTAAATATGGATTCTTTTCGCAAATGATGATTATATTCTTTTTCAAATCGAATGCGGAAAATGTGATTTGAACTTTTGGATATAAAAACAAGCAAGAGTTGTTTAAATTGTATTCAATATTTCCAATAAAGATATTATAAGGGATATAGTATATCTTAGAGAAGAGATGTAGAAGATGATTGATGAGTATTGATAATTTAAGCACAGTAATATTAATAATAAACAGTTATAATAATAGTGCAAAATATAAAGAGAGAAGGGATAGAGGGACACAGATATTTAGCGAGGTTCGGGATAAAACCCTACGTCCTCGGCCTTAGGCTTTTCAACCCTTGGACTTAGCAACCACTATATTGAAGAGAGTTATTACAAACAGTCGACTTCAACAATAGTGAATCTCAATTCCCCGAACTGAGAACCCAAGCACCCGCTAAGGATTTCAAAACCAACTCAATCACCCTGATTGAGAGACCCAAGTAAAACTTCCCAGGATTTCAAAATGACCACTAAAACAAAATAAGAATTACACAGTTGAGATCTATGGATCCAATCACTTCTTAGTAATGTGTCAGTTTAGAAACTGAGAGAGATGAGTGATATTAGGATTTTAGATGCTCTAAAAATATGATATGGAATATGATCTTGCTTTTGCAAAAGCTTCACAATTGATATGACAATGAGAGCTTAGATTTGCAAAAAAGCTTTTATGAAGATAAATATGATTTTCAAAAACACAGCTTTTGAACAAGATTCAAAACAATGAAGCACTATATTCTTAGATCTATAATAAAATGAAGAGCATTCAAAATAATATGAAAATTATGAAGAACAATATTAGATCTAAGAATTTCGCAAGAGAGAGTAGAATAGAGAGAAATTGTGAGCAGTGGTTCCTTTCAAGGTGAAGCTCAACCCATGTATTTATAGGCTTAGGTACCGTTGAAATTTTTGAAAAACATTTAATATAGGTGAAGAATCGATTCATTGATCAAGTTAAAATGTTGATGAATCGATTCATTGCCTTTAAAAAATAAAAGAATCGATTGTTTGTTTAGTTGAAATAAGAGAGGAATCGATTCATTGATGTTTGGAAAATGAGGGAATCGATTACAATGCTTATGTAGAAAGGCATGAATCGATTTTCAGGCCATATGGAGGTCCTGAGAATCGATTCTTATCCATGTAGAAATAAAGGGAATCGATTTTTCTTTTCTTTTTGGAAGGCATGGGAATCGATTCATGGCCCTTTGGAAACATGAGGTAATCGATTTTCAGGCCATATAGGAGGTCCTGAGAATCGATTCCAAGGCCTATGAAATGGGTTGGAAATCGATTCCAAGCTTTCCTAAAAATATTTTTTTCAACTTGCCACCTTATGCATGCATGCAATTTTGTGAAATATTTTTTCAAAACTATTTGAAAAGTCATCTCTCTCAATAGCTAAAGTGCCACACACTTTAGGTGATAGGACCTTTACAAAGTGTCCTAAAAAGGCTTAGACACAATTTAGGGTTTTGAACTTCATATGTTGCTTCTTCTTCAAGCTTCTCCTCTTTTGTGTCTTCTTCTCTTTAAATTAAGTCCTGCACTTTGCTCATCTTGAAACATTAGTAGATATGATGTAATTTGTTATCATACAAAATAAAGGAGTGTTTACCCTTGGTTCAACAAACTCCCCCTTTTTGATGATAACAAATTACATTATGCATAGGGTTTGATAATAATGAAAATTCTTTTAAAAAAGCTCCCCCTAAGCATAAGCATATATTTTCTCCTATTTTCTCCCCACATATAATAGTAACTTGCATATTTTCTCCCCCTTTGTTTTCATCAAAAAGGAGGGGGGGGGGGTGAAAAAACATTTTATAAACTAGCATAATCAAGCATCCCTAGCTCTCTACGGATTTTACAAAAAGGAGCTTCGGCTAGGGGTTTTGTGAAGATATCCGCTAGTTGGTCATCCGTGCCTACAAATTTTAATGCAATGCTCCCCCTAGACACATGATCTCTAATAAAGTGATGTCTAATGTCAATATGTTTAGTGCGAGAGTGTTGTATAGGGTTCTTAGCAATATTAATAGCACTTGTATTATCACACAAAACAGGCACACTTTCAAAAATTAGACCAAAGTCTTCCAAAGTTTGTTTCATCCACAGAACTTGCGCGACGCAGTTTCCAATAGCCACATATTCAGCTTCAGATGTGGACAAAGCAACACTGTTCTGCTTCTTACTAGACCAGGAGGTCAAACAAGGACCAAGAAAATGACAAGTTCCACTAGTACTTTTTCTATCAAGAGTGCAACCTGCAAAATCAGCATCAGAAAAACCAACTAAATCAAACGTATTCGATTTCGGGTACCACAAACCAAAGTCTATGGTCCCTTTAACATACCTAAGAATCCGTTTTACAGCTTTTAAATGTGATTCTTTTGGGCATGCTTGAAATCGAGCACACAGGCATACAGCAAACATGATATCAGGTCGAGATGCAGTTAAGTATAAGAGACTACCTATCATACCTCGATACATAGTTTCATTTACCGGTTTACCTTGCTCATCCTTATCTAGTTTAGTTGCTGTTGCCATAGGAGTGCTGATTTCTTTTGCGTCATTCATGTTATATTTCTTCAGCAATTCCTTTGAGAACTTTGTTTGGGATATGAAGATTCCTTCATTTAATTGTTTCACTTGAAGTCCCAAGAAAAAGTTAATTTCTCCCATCATACTCATTTCAAATTCACTAGTCATCATCTCCGAGAATTCCTTGCACAAATCATCATTAGTAGATCCAAAGATAATATCATCAACATAGATTTGAACTACTATGATATGTTTGCCCTTGGTTTTAAGGAATAAGGTAGAATCAATCTTACCCTTTTTGAAACCATTGGCAGTTAAATGTTTGCTTAATCTCTCATACCAAGCTCTAGGGGCTTGTTTCAATCCATAGAGGGCTTTGTCAAGTTTAAAGACGTGATCGGGATTTTTAAAATCTTCAAAACCAGGGGGTTGTTTTACATAAACTTCTTCTTCTAAGAAACCATTTAGGAAGGCACTTTTGACATCCATTTGGTGTAGTTTGAAATCCATGTAGGAGGCAAATGCCAAAATTATCCTAATGGACTCCAATCTAGCCACAGGAGCAAAAGTTTCTTCAAAATCCACCCCTTCGATTTGATTAAAACCTTGAACTACTAGACGACTTTTGTTTAATAAAATTGTTCCATTTTCGTCAAGTTTGTTACGAAAAACCCATTTAGTTCCTATGATGGTCCGATCGACCGGTTTTTCAACTAAGTGCCAAACTTTATTTCTTTCAAATTGTTCAAGTTCTTTTTGCATTGACAAAACCCACTCTGGATCAATTAAAGCTTCCTTGATATTATTTGGAACTATTTGAGAGACAAAAGCACTATGAAAGCATAAAAGATTAAGAGAAGAGCGAGTTGTTACCCCCTTTGATGGACTACCAATAATTTGCTCCATGGGATGATCTCGAACTGATTTCCATGTTTTGGGCAGATCATCGTGTGTTCTTCCATGGAGATGATCATCAATGTCTTGGGGCTCTCGTTCCACTATAACTTCTTCTTGAGGTTCAGCTTCCTCCTCGGCTTCTTCTACACTTTCATTGTTAGTTTCAGGTGATCTATTTTCGATCATTTCTATCACTTCATCCTCATCATCAGCTTTCTTGACAAACGGGTTAGTTTCATCAAAAGAAACATGAATAGATTCTTGCATAGTTTTATCAATTTTATTGTAAACGATATAAGCTCTACTATGATTTGAATAACCCATAAAAATACCTTCAGTTGATTTAGCATCAAACTTACCCAACTTGTCCTTTGTGTTGAGAATGAAGCACTTACTTCCAAACACTTTGAAATATGAAATATTAGGAGCTCTACTATTCCACAGCTCGTATGGCGTTTTGTTGAGACATGGCCTTAAGTATACTCGATTTAGCACGTGACAAGCTGTATCTACTGCATGACCCCAGAAGTACTTGGGAAGGTTGTGCTCATTCAGCTTTGTCCTGCTCATCTCTTGTATAGTTCTGTTCTTTCTTTCAACTACACCATTTTGTTGAGGAGTTCTTGGAGCTGAAAAGTTATGATGAATGCCATACTTTTCACACCACGTCTTGAATGATGAATTTTCGTACTCTCCTCCATGATCGCTTCTAATTTCTTTGATGGCTAAGTTTTTCTCATTTTGTAGCTTTCTGCACAACTTAGCAAACTCGTTAAAAGCATCACTTTTATTTGCAAGTAGGATAACCCAAGTATATCTAGAATAATCATCAACAATAACAAAGACATACTTAGACCCTCCTAGACTTACGACATCAATTTCACCAAACAAATCAAGATGTAGCAGTTCAAGCACATTTTTGGTGGAAATAACAGGTTTTGATTTAAAAGAGGTTTTGTGCATTTTACCAAGTTGACATGCATCACATAATTGGCCTTTTTCATATTTCAATTTAGGTAGACCTCTAACATGCTCATTCTTACTTAACTTAGATAGATGTTCTATACTAGCATGTCCTAAGCGTCTATGCCACAAATCCACATCATCAATCAAGGTAGGCATACATACTATCTCATCACTTACATTATCAAAATCAACATAGTATACATTGTTTTCTCGAAAGCCAGTAATGTAGAGTTTAGAAGTCATATGAGTGATAACACATTTATCAACATCAAAATCATTATCGCATAATTGACTAACACTTAGTAAGTTAAATTTAACGCCATCAACTAATAAAGCATCTTTAATTTTAATTGTGTTTTCCTTACCCACACAACCTTTACCTATTACTTGAGCAGATTCATTGTTGGCAAACTTTACAGATCCACTTGCTTTGTTGCTCAGTTTTAGAAACAGTGAAGCATCACCAGTCATATGCCTTGAGCAACCACTATCAACCATCCACACATTTTTCTTTTTAGCTGAGGGACCAACCTTTGATGTATCATTTGCCATGCTGCAGACAGCATTGTCGGTCTGCTCATCTTCTTGTGATTCACCATCAATGCTGAGATTGTCCCATGTTGCTTCAGGTGTGTTCTTTGCCATGAGGCAGACAGCATTTGCAACTTCTTCTTCTTCGGTCTCACTTTCAGTGTCTGTATTGTCCCATGTTGCTTTCATTGCTTTCATTTGCTTAGATTTCAGCTTGTAACAGTTTGCTTTGATGTGACCGGGTTTGTTGCATTCGAAACATCTTGGTTGTTCATCTCTCTTCTCATACTTTTCATCTTTGTTGTATCCAAACTTCTTTGAAGAATCACCCTTACCATGTTTGTTGTATTTCATAAATCTTTTGAAGTTCTTGGCAAGCATAGCCATATCTTCATCATCAGTATCTTCTTCAGATTCAACCTCTTTCCTTGCTACTTTAGTAGTTTTAGCAGCAAGGACAAGAGATTTCTTTTCTTTTACAGTTTCTTTTTCTTGGTTCTTTTTGGCAGCCAGAACTACCTCAAATGCTAGCAATGATCCAATAAGGTCTTCTTGAGGTAAAGTGCCAATGTCTTTGGCTTCGGTTATAGCACAAGTCTTAGGGAAGAAATCACCAGTTAAGGATTCAAGGATCTTTCCATTCAAATCCTTGTTGGTGTATTTCTTTCCTAAGGCCCTCAAGTTGTTTACAATTAAATTTAATCTCTGATGCATTGCTGCGACAGACTCACCTTCTTTCATTTTAAAACTTTCATATTCAGAGGTGAGAAATCTAATTTTAGTATCTTTTACCTGGCTTGTCCCGACATGAGTGGCTTGTAGGCAGTCCCAGATTTCCTTTGCACTTTAACACCCTTTTACTCTACCATATTCTTCTTCACAGAGTGATAGATGAAGGATATTCATGGCCTTTGCATTTAGGGATATCTTGTCAAGCTCAGATTTTCTTAACTCACTCAGATCGATGGTGTAGATGTCTTCCACCGGTACTTCTTCAGCTTTGCCGGTGGCTTGAATTTTTGAAGTGTCGCCATCAGTATTACTTGGTTTTGTGATCTTGATCTTCACCGGGATTAGAGGACCATCCACTATGATTCTCCATAGAGTGAAGTCAATTGCCTGCACATGACATTTCATACGACTACTCCAGTAATCGTAGTTAGTACCATCAAATAGAGGAGGCCTATTAGAGGACATTCCTTCTTTCATGAAAGAACCCATAATTACAGATATGTAAAGGATAAATTTAGAATTGCGAGATGTAAAGCTCTAATATGCAATTCCTAGCTCTGATACCACTTGTTAGACTTAGAGTATAACCTTAGAGGGGGGGTGAATAAGGTTATGAGTAAATATGGATTCTTTTCGCAAATGATGATTATATTCTTTTTCAAATCGAATGCGGAAAATGTGATTTGAACTTTTGGATATAAAAACAAGCAAGAGTTGTTTAAATTGTATTCAATATTTCCAATAAAGATATTATAAGGGATATAGTATATCTTAGAGAAGAGGAGTAGAAGATGATTGATGAGTATTGATAATTTAAGCACAGTAATATTAATAATAAACAGTTATAATAATAGTGCAAAATATAAAGAGAGAAGGGATAGAGGGACACAGATATTTAGCGAGGTTCGGGATAAAACCCTACGTCCTCGGCCTTAGGCTTTTCAACCCTTGGACTTAGCAACCACTATATTGAAGAGAGTTATTACAAACAGTCGACTTCAACAATAGTGAATCTCAATTCCCCGAACTGAGAACCCAAGCACCCGCTAAGGATTTCAAAACCAACTCAATCACCCTGATTGAGAGACCCAAGTAAAACTTCCCAGGATTTCAAAATGACCACTAAAACAAAATAAGAATTACACAGTTGAGATCTATGGATCCAATCACTTCTTAGTAATGTGTTAGTTTAGAAACTGAGAGAGATGAGTGTTGCACCCCGAAAAATCCCGGCATGGGTTTCTCAATGTACAACGTGGGATAATTTGGAGCCGCCACCAATATTTTAATTTTAAGACCAAAACATTGAAAAAAGGTCTTTTGGACGAGGCGGATGGTCTTTGAAAACTAGAGATAGGTTCGGGGGTCGATTACGTGCGAGGAAGGTGTTAGCACCGCGCACGTCCTTTCTACCGAAAGGGAACCTCTAATTAAATGTGTGGTTTTAGCGTTTGATTTGAAAAATAACTAGATTTGCCTATTTATTTCTTGTTTGAAGACGGATAGGAAAACTTTAATGAAAATTTCATTTTTGGCGAGAAGGGGAAAAAAAGGTTTTTAGAAAAAGTGTTTGACGGGACATGGCCCGCTCCTACGTATCTCCCGGTGCGATGGAGAATTCAAAGCTACGTCGTTCTTGGTTGTCTTTTTGAAAAGTTTTTGTTTTTTATCTTTTTTTTTTTGGTGAGTTTTTGAAATAGGACGAGCATTAGCAAATGATTAAACTAGCAGAGGCTATGATGAATAACTACTAAATACTCAAGAAAGAGAGTTGAACCGCTAGTCGAACGAACAAAGGTTCTGATGGACTATTGATAACAACTCGTTTTTTATTATCTTTTTTTGAAAGTGATTTTCGAAAGAGGTTGGTTTGCACGATGATCAAACTAACAAAGGTTATGATGGATCATCATTTATTATTTTTAGGAGAAAAGGATATTGCCTACTAATAGCCAAACGAACAAAGGCTCTGATGAGCTACTAGCAACAATGGGTTTGAAAATGATTCTTTTTATTTGTTTTATGAAAATGATTTGTTTAGGGTTGCGAAAAAGGATTTTTATTTGTTGCGCTTGACGAGAACGTGGCTCGCTCCTACGTATCCCAAATGGGAATCAAAGCGACGTAGTTCTAAGGAAATTGTTTTTGAAAGGGTTTGAAAGATTTTTGGAAAAAGGGTGAAGGCACTATCAATGATTGATTACAAAAGTTCAAGCACATTCACTAATCAAGAAATCATACATATGTTGAACATTTGATCAAGACTAAACATGCCAATATGATCAAAAGACCCACTTATCAGGGATGCAAGGTAAAGTTCTCAAAGCAAGTGTGTGTGTGTAGGAAGGAGTGTATTTACCCTAATGACTCTATGCTACAACAGGCATGTAGACTTACGTCTTCATTAGGAGGTCATACAAAGCAAGTGTGTGTGTAGGAAGGAGTGTATTTACCCTAATGACTCTATGCTACAACAGGCATGTAGACTTACGTCTTCATTAGGAGGTCATACACATGGATGGAATGGCATATTGAATCGAGACATTTAAAATGCATCAAAAACAAGCAAGCAATTGATCATAGGCATAGAATGGTCTTAATTAAACTGAGGAACACATGAGCAACGATTTCTCAATAACATGAATGAAAGAGGGAAATTGCATCAAGGCTAAGGTAAGCCTATCCTTTGCATTTATGAATAAGTGCCCAAAGGCTAATAACACAATCAAAGATGAGGGAGCATCAAGGTTTTGAATAACCTATCCTTTGCAATACCCCATGGACCTTAAACCATAAACCTAACTATCTTTTATTCATTAAGAAGTTAAAAAAGGGGGAGGTTGAATCATCTGAAACCATCTTCACCACTTAGAAAATGATGCACTAGGCATAAGTGGGAATCATGTGGTTCATCATCAACAAGGACACTACAGCTAAATTAAATCACATAGGGCAATTTTGGCATGGATCACAATGATTAAATTTTAGCAAATGTAAAGACTGAAATACCTCTGATGAAGACAGATATTACAACTATGAAGAATGCAAACCCCGACTACCCCTTGCAGGAGATTAGCTCAGACGGACCAACGGCGCGAATAGAGCAAAAATGAAGCGTAGAACTGGAAAATGAGATTTGCGAGAGTTGTCTTCTCAGATCCCGTGAAAAATGTCTGGAGCAAATGTGTGTGTTTCTCTGATCTCGTGAGATGTGTGTCTGTCTTTCTCTGATCTCGTCCAGTCTCCCAAAATGTGATTTGAGGCTGCCTATTTATAGGCTTAGGAAAGCGTAGAATTTTTAAAAAACATTTATTGCAAGGATGAATCGATTGTTTGATGAAGGCAAAATATAGTATAATCGATTCTTTGTTTTTGGAAATGATAAGAATCGATTATATGGCCTATGGAAAAAGGTAGGAATCGATTTTCAGGACATTTGGAGATCCTGATAATCGATTATGTGGCCTTTGGAAATATGCAGGAATCGATTCTTTATTTTTGGAAATGATAAGAATCGATTATATGGCCTGTGGAAAAAGGTAGGAATCGATTTTCAGGACATTTGGAGATCCTGAAAATCGATTATGTGGCCTTTGGAAACATGTAGGAATCGATTCTTTATTTTTGGAAATGATAAGAATCGATTATATGGCCTATGGAAAAAGGTAGGAATCGATTTTCAGGACATTTGGAGATCCTGAAAATCGATTTCATAGTCTTTTAAAATTTAAGGAAATCGATTCTTAGCTTTTGCATGAGTATGTGTAGAAATCGATTTCATGCTTTAAACATAGGCAAGGGAAATCGATTTTCAGGACATCCTAAAAGGTAGGAATCGATTCTTCACTTAGTTAAAACAATTAGGAATCGATTCATGGCCTATGGAAGAGCCTGAAAATCGATTTCAAGGCCTATGCAATATACTATAAATCGATTCTTGGCCTTTGGAACAAAATAGAAATCAATTCTTGCTTTCCACAAAAATGCTTTTAGGTTTTTGCCATAAAATATTTTCCAAAGCTTGCCATGCATAACATATTTTTTCAAAACTTGCCATGCATACATAACACATTTTCAAAAACCCTAATTTGATGCATGAGGCTTATTGCAAAAATTATTTTTATAGACCCTTTTGTGAGAAATGACCAAAATGCCCTTTTTGACCCTAACTTCCCAAAATGTGCATTCTAACCCTAAAATGATGCATAATTTATTTTTGTGTGGAAAATTAGGGTTTGGACCTAAGCCGGACAAAATTGGGGTATGACAGCTGCCCCTCTTTATCTGAATTTTAACGAGGAATATGAATTGGCCGAAACATATTCCAAGGCAAAATGAAGATAAAGAATTCAGAAATTATACCGATTTTTTCCACTTGGGTAAACCTGAATTTTCCTTTTTTTCTTTTTCTATATTTTTTGAATAGATGGGCTTGAGAACAAACGGGGAACGGTTAACACTTGGCGCATTAACCGAGAGAGAAAATGACGGACCATTCGGGAGCTGAAGGAGCACTAAGGCTCTGAAGGACCACTCAGGGTCTGAAGGAGCACTAAGGCAATGAAGGACCACTCAGGGTCTGAAGGAGCACTAAGGCAATGAAGGACCACTCAGGGTCTGAAGGAGCACTAGGCTCTGAAGGTCTAATTTGCAGTCGATGCTTGGCGCATTGATTAGAGTTAAACTGAAGGACCGACGAGGTCTGAAGGGCATGCCTAAGCCTGATGGACCAATGGGTCTGATGGAACGCAAACTAGCAACGGTACTAGTAAAACGGTCTGCTTGGGGGGTGGCCTTTTTCCGAGCGGCAACAATGGGTTTGAAAATGATTCTTTTTATTTGTTTTATGAAAATGATTTGTTTAGGGTTGCGAAAAAGGATTTTTATTTGTTGCGCTTGACGAGAACGTGGCTCGCTCCTACGTATCCCAAATGGGAATCAAAGCGACGTAGTTCTAAGGAAATTGTTTTTGAAAGGGTTTGAAAGATTTTTGGAAAAAGGGTGAAGGCACTATCAATGATTGATTACAAAAGTTCAAGCACATTCACTAATCAAGAAATCATACATATGTTGAACATTTGATCAAGACTAAACATGCCAATATGATCAAAAGACCCACTTATCAGGGATGCAAGGTAAAGTTCTCAAAGCAAGTGTGTGTGTGTAGGAAGGAGTGTATTTACCCTAATGACTCTATGCTACAACAGGCATGTAGACTTACGTCTTCATTAGGAGGTCATACAAAGCAAGTGTGTGTGTAGGAAGGAGTGTATTTACCCTAATGACTCTATGCTACAACAGGCATGTAGACTTACGTCTTCATTAGGAGGTCATACACATGGATGGAATGGCATATTGAATCGAGACATTTAAAATGCATCAAAAACAAGCAAGCAATTGATCATAGGCATAGAATGGTCTTAATTAAACTGAGGAACACATGAGCAACGATTTCTCAATAACATGAATGAAAGAGGGAAATTGCATCAAGGCTAAGGTAAGCCTATCCTTTGCATTTATGAATAAGTGCCCAAAGGCTAATAACACAATCAAAGATGAGGGAGCATCAAGGTTTTGAATAACCTATCCTTTGCAATACCCCATGGACCTTAAACCATAAACCTAACTATCTTTTATTCATTAAGAAGTTAAAAAAGGGGGAGGTTGAATCATCTGAAACCATCTTCACCACTTAGAAAATGATGCACTAGGCATAAGTGGGAATCATGTGGTTCATCATCAACAAGGACACTACAGCTAAATTAAATCACATAGGGCAATTTTGGCATGGATCACAATGATTAAATTTTAGCAAATGTAAAGACTGAAATACCTCTGATGAAGACAGATATTACAACTATGAAGAATGCAAACCCCGACTACCCCTTGCAGGAGATTAGCTCAGACGGACCAACGGCGCGAATAGAGCAAAAATGAAGCGTAGAACTGGAAAATGAGATTTGCGAGAGTTGTCTTCTCAGATCCCGTGAAAAATGTCTGGAGCAAATGTGTGTGTTTCTCTGATCTCGTGAGATGTGTGTCTGTCTTTCTCTGATCTCGTCCAGTCTCCCAAAATGTGATTTGAGGCTGCCTATTTATAGGCTTAGGAAAGCGTAGAATTTTTAAAAAACATTTATTGCAAGGATGAATCGATTGTTTGATGAAGGCAAAATATAGTATAATCGATTCTTTGTTTTTGGAAATGATAAGAATCGATTATATGGCCTATGGAAAAAGGTAGGAATCGATTTTCAGGACATTTGGAGATCCTGATAATCGATTATGTGGCCTTTGGAAATATGCAGGAATCGATTCTTTATTTTTGGAAATGATAAGAATCGATTATATGGCCTATGGAAAAAGGTAGGAATCGATTTTCAGGACATTTGGAGATCCTGAAAATCGATTATGTGGCCTTTGGAAACATGTAGGAATCGATTCTTTATTTTTGGAAATGATAAGAATCGATTATATGGCCTATGGAAAAAGGTAGGAATCGATTTTCAGGACATTTGGAGATCCTGAAAATCGATTTCATAGTCTTTTAAAATTTAAGGAAATCGATTCTTAGCTTTTGCATGAGTATGTGTAGAAATCGATTTCATGCTTTAAACATAGGCAAGGGAAATCGATTTTCAGGACATCCTAAAAGGTAGGAATCGATTCTTCACTTAGTTAAAACAATTAGGAATCGATTCATGGCCTATGGAAGAGCCTGAAAATCGATTTCAAG
Organism: Astragalus membranaceus; assembly: GCA_039519185.1. Taxonomy (NCBI): domain Eukaryota; kingdom Viridiplantae; phylum Streptophyta; class Magnoliopsida; order Fabales; family Fabaceae; genus Astragalus; species Astragalus membranaceus. Next base: position 22,724,122 of record CM076854.1, on the reverse strand, counting down.
GCCTATGCAATATACTATAAATCGATTCTTGGCCTTTGGAACAAAATAGAAATCAATTCTTGCTTTCCACAAAAATGCTTTTAGGTTTTTGCCATAAAATATTTTCCAAAGCTTGCCATGCATAACATATTTTTTCAAAACTTGCCATGCATACATAACACATTTTCAAAAACCCTAATTTGATGCATGAGGCTTATTGCAAAAATTATTTTTATAGACCCTTTTGTGAGAAATGACCAAAATGCCCTTTTTGACCCTAACTTCCCAAAACGTGCATTCTAACCCTAAAATGATGCATAATTTATTTTTGTGTGGAAAATTAGGGTTTGGACCTAAGCCGGACAAAATTGGGGTATGACAGCTGCCCCTCTTTATCTGAATTTTAACGAGGAATATGAATTGGCCGAAACATATTCCAAGGCAAAATGAAGATAAAGAATTCAGAAATTATACCGATTTTTTCCACTTGGGTAAACCTGAATTTTCCTTTTTTTCTTTTTCTATATTTTTTGAATAGATGGGCTTGAGAACAAACGGGGAACGGTTAACACTTGGCGCATTAACCGAGAGAGAAAATGACGGACCATTCGGGAGCTGAAGGAGCACTAAGGCTCTGAAGGACCACTCAGGGTCTGAAGGAGCACTAAGGCAATGAAGGACCACTCAGGGTCTGAAGGAGCACTAAGGCAATGAAGGACCACTCAGGGTCTGAAGGAGCACTAGGCTCTGAAGGTCTAATTTGCAGTCGATGCTTGGCGCATTGATTAGAGTTAAACTGAAGGACCGACGAGGTCTGAAGGGCATGCCTAAGCCTGATGGACCAATGGGTCTGATGGAACGCAAACTAGCAACGGTACTAGTAAAACGGTCTGCTTGGGGGGTGGCCTTTTTCCGAGCGGCCATGATGGGTCAAGATCAGATCCGGAACTGATATGTGGACCATGAAGTACGTCCGTTGTGTCTTAGGCTGACACAACTAGTCTGAAGGACCACTTGGGGTCTGAAGGACTTACCCGCAGCTCGAATACGAGGTGAAGTCTGTTTTTGAAGGGACACTTGGGTCCTGAAGGGATTCACGAATCTTGTTGGTTGATTGATTGAAATGTTCAACTAAAGCAGACAGAAAAGTAAAATGAGCACTTGGCGTGCAAACAGAAAAGTAAATGGGCACTTGGCGTGCAAACAGAAAAGTAAATGGGCACTTGGCGTGCAAACAGAAAGGTAAATGGGCACTTGGCGTGCAAACAGAGAGGTAAAATGGTAAAGAACGCGGTAAGGAAAGCAGTAAGGAAGGAGCACTGAGGGCTCAGGATGAGCGCGGAGGGCTCAGGATGAGCACGGAGGGCTCAGGAGGAGCACAGAGGGCTTGGGATGAGCACAGAGGGTTCAGGACGAGCGCAGAGGGCTCAGGAGGATGAGCACAGAGGGCTCAGGATGATGCACTGAGGGTTCAGGAGGAGCGCAGAGGGCTCAGGATGGGGAGCACAGAGGGCTCAGAAGGAGCACAGAGGGCTCAGGAGGAGCACAAAGGGCTCAGGAGTTCTGTTGATTGGTTGATTTGAAATGACCGATGCTGTTGCACTGGATTGAGGTACCTGCATACGTCAGTTGATGCAAGGAATAGTGCATGGAGTATGGGTGCATGTTATGCAAGGGCATGTTATGCATGTGCATGCAATGCTATGATTTTGGTGTAATGATGAATGTGCAAGATGCGGTTATGCAGATGTAATGCAGATGTATGCTACGTGGATGCATGTGACGCTGATGCATGCAATGCTGGACGCTTTTGATATTCTCTTTTGGCTTTCCTTGATGGTTGCTTTTTTTTATTTTATTTATTTATGAAGTGCGGGTATGCAAATGTAATGCTTGAGAGTTGTGAAATGCTTTGGTTTATTTGATGGAATGCTAAATTATGGACTCGACATTAGTCTGATTTAAGGATCACAACGAGTCTGGTTTATGGGCCGACAAGCCTGGTTTATGGAGCAATATGTGTCTGCATATTGGTCTGGTTTATGGACCCTAAAGGTCTGGTTTAAGGACACAAAGGTCTGGTTTGACCGCATGGAATGCCAGTGTATGCAATGGAAGGCTTCGTTTTGTTTTTTCTATGAGATGCATGATGCAAATGCCATGATTGCTATTTTCTTTTTCTTTCTCTTATGATGAATGCAAATGCCTGAATTTCTCTCATTATTTTCCTGCCTGATAAATGCATGATTTTATGCATGATGAATGTAATGCATGACTGTGTTTGTTTATTGCTTTTTTTTTTTTGCTGGTTCAGCCAACCTGCGACACTCATGACACGAGATTGAGGAACCTTTTGGACTTGCGGGGCTCATGGGCCGAGTGCATGTTGGTCTTGACTTTGCTGGTTTGAAGCAATCGTGGATGTAGTTGCTCTCTTGTGCATGATTGACTGATTTTGGGGAATTGCCTTCTCCCGGGACTCTTAAGAATCTCGTAATGATTTGCAATGCTCTATGATGTATGTGCATGTTTTACAGTTCAGGACCATCATCATCATAAAACATTTATTTTGAGCAGAAAAAGCAGAAAATAAAAGATTGAACAGATACGAGAAATTTGAACTTTATTAATGTGGAAACCGGTCGCACAAGAAGTTACGCCGATTATTTATTACACTTGAAAGTTTAAACTGTAAAAAGACACGAAAAAGGAGAGAAGCTGAATTCTGACTGTCCGTCTCTGTGGAACAGTGCCAAACATCTATGTCCTTGACCTTGATCACTCCCTCATCCAAGCTTGTAGGAGAGTTGTATGCCTTTCTTTACTTTTCATGCCTAAGTTTTCAGACCCTAATTATTGCCTGGATCTCCCTTTGCGGGTTTTCAATCCACCGGGTCGCTCTGATTTTGCCTAGGCCGCCCTTTGTGAGTTTTCAACCTAGCGAGCTAATTCTTACTTGGCTTGTCTTTCTCTTTTTTTTCTCTATTTCTTTCAGGCATAATACTTCTTCACTTGATCTGAATTGACTGGATTCCTAAGATCTTCGCCGTCTATGTTTATGAGTATCGGCGCTCCTCTGGAAAAAGCTTTCTTGACTTCATATGGATCGTCATAAGTGGGCATCAACTTCCCACGGAGTCAGTCTGGATAGGTAGGATCTTTTTGAGTACAAGGTCTCTTTCGCCGAATTCTCGAAGACGGACTTTCCTGCCGAAAGCTGCCTTCATCTTTTGTTGGTACAACTGGCCATGGCGCAGGGCAGCAATTCTTTTCCCTTTAATGAGATTCAGTTGATCTAGACGAGCTTGGATCCATTTTGCTTCTTCTAACCTGGCCTCCATGACTACTCGTAGAGAGGGTATTTCAACCTTGATGAGAAGAACTGCTTCTGACCCATACACTAGAGAAGAAAGGGGGTTGCCCCTGTATGATTTCGATGAATGTGAGTGCGACAAGGGATGAGACAGGTGTAGGGTCAATTTCCCCAGTTGTAGGAGGGGTGAAGAGCGACAGAATTGCCCCACTTGGCATATTGTAAACAAATGAATTTACTTGTCCTTGAGCTAAAACTTTGAGAAAACAACAGCAATCAATCATTGATCGGGATGGACCTTTCGGGATTGTGGTGTTTTGTGGAGGAGAGATGAGTAAGCTTAATGAGGTATTTGGGGCTAATGGCAGGATGGTTTTTATTGGCTGTTGATCGATGATTTATGATGGTTAACTGGCTTGACGAGGTATTAGGAAATTTTATTCCTGGCTAAAGGTCTGTGGAGGGCGGGTCATCGCGGTCAAATGAGAGTGTTTGCGGTTTATGAGAGGAGGGGTGCATGGAAATGAGAAAGTGTTTGAAGGTTTATTGAGACGAGGACCTCTTGGGTTTTGTGGTAACATGTATCAACTCACTATTTACATCTCTTTTGTATTTTTCTTTTGGTTTTGGGATTTTCCTTTTGAATGATTTTTCCTTCTTTGACTTCTTCTTTTTCTTGAGCTTGGGTGAACTGATAAAGAACGATGCACTGTTCTTTCTGAGGTGGTCCTTGTCTAAGGTGACTTTTGGATTTTTGGCTTTTTCTTGGCTTAAGATGGGTCGGAAAGGATTATGTTTTTCTCTTTGGGATTTTCTTGGCTTACGGTAGGTAGGAGGGATTTTGTTTTTCTCTTTGGGATTTTCTTGGCTTAAGGTGGTTAGGAGAGGATTTTGTTTTTGGATATGGAATGGTATTCCGACTTCATTTCAAATCATGATTGCTTATTTCCTCAAAAATTAACTCTGGGATAATAATTCACTTATTTTCATGCACTTGCCCTTCTTCTTTATTTCCTTTTTGCGCTCTAATTTTCTTTTATTGAAGTACCCATCTTGACCTCTTTCTTGTTCTCAGCGGTCCCCAAGTTGATCACTTCAGTGGATTCCCCGTGATGCTGAATAACCCTTTTTCCTTGCTTCATTAACCTTCTGGAGGATTTTCCCGGTCTTTCTCAACGTTCCACTCTGCTTGATTGATAAGGTGATCAAAGTCAAAATATGGACTGTTGGCACTGTTATTTTGAGAGACAATTGCTGTGGATTTGCTTTTTGCCGAGGCGAAAAAGAAGAATGGAAGGTGAGACATGCAGGCAAAAATAATAAAGAAAAGAAGAGACACATGAAATAAAAAGGAATTGATTTTTATTGATTGGAATTCAAAAACAACGTTTTTATTGATGATGATGATTTAGAAAATAAAAACATGTGCGCCCCTAACAAATGGTCCTGTGGCCTTGGGCAGAGCCACAGGGTTGCATTACAAATGACTACTTTAAATCAAAGGTCCCAGGAGGATCAACAGTCTTTCAATTCTTTAATTCTTTCACCAGCACTGCAGCGACAAACCCGGTTTGCACCACCCTCTTCTGACTTAGGACCATTATTGATGACAGCAATTTGATCGTGTTGTTCCTCTTCCTCATCCCATCCTGTGGGCTGGATGTCTTCCATTCGGATTTGAGCACTCTCGGGAGCGTCATACCTGACCAAGTAATCAAACTTTCCACTGGGCTCCCCTAGGGTATCCCAACATCTCTCTTTCATAGGCACCGCTACTACTTCCTCATTGATTTCTTTTTCATCTTCAATATCATGGGTCCCTATCTGAACCACGCACCGATCTATCAGGTCTTGCAGGATCACCTTAAAGCTTTCGCAATTCCCCACGCATGCGGAATCAGCACATCCTTCTTCATGGCAACACCCCTTTTTAACCACTCCAGCATGACATAACTCAGAGTAGATAACATCCAACGGGGTCTTAACCTTCTTCACGTCCTTTACCAATTGCCCGACAGAACCTTCTAAAGCATTGATAGCTGGCCTTTGATGATCTGGCACTGGATCAGTCGTTGTGCTTGGGCTGTCCTGTTTGAACGAGATCCACCTAGCATCTACTAGGTCTTGCACTACATGCTTGAAGGCTTTACAGTTCTCCACGACATGCCCCACCGCTCCCTCATGGAAGGCACAGGTACTGTTAGGGTTGTATCTTCTGAAATATGGTGGTCGGACGGGTTTCATTGGTCTTGTGGTAATGAGCTTGTTTGTGATGAGGTAGTTAAAGAGATCTGTGTATGGCATGGGGATGGAGTCAAACTGACGCGACTTTCTTCGTTCCCCTATAGCATTGTTGGCGCCAATAGAATTGCAGGGGACTCTTCCTCTTTTTATCTCGACTTCGAGTCTTGCCCCTACTCTGATCACATCTGAGAAGCTTGAAGGTCCCCTTCCGATCAGACGTTTGTAGAAAACAGCTGGGAGGGTATCCATGAACATAGACACTATTTCCTTCTCAGTCAACGGGGGCTTCACTTGTGCAGCTACACTTCTCCACCGCTGGGCATATTCCTCAAAAGACTCACGATCTTTCTTGCTCATAAACTGTAACTGAGACCGGTCTGGAGCTGGGTCCAAGTTATGCTGGTAGTACTTCAGAAATGCTTTAAAGAGATTCTTCCAACTATGAACATCGGAGGATGGCAGCTGCATATACCAGTCTAGAGACGCTCCAGTCAGACTGTTTTGAAAGAAATGGATCAGCACTTTATCATCATGGGCATAAGCTGCCATCTTCCTAACATACATCTTCAGATGGTTAGATGGACACCCAGTGCCGTGATATTGATCAAAGTCAGGTACTTTGAATTTAGGATGAATGAAAGTAACAACTCCTTCAGGATTTTCAACAGCGATAGCCCCAACAGCGGCCTCACCCCTCTGCAGCATACTTATTTCCTCGGTTATCTGTGCTTCTCCAGCTATAGTCTTCGGAGCTTGACTCTCCCGATCCAGCTGCTCAGGATTAAGAGCCTCTGCAACTAACTCCTCTTGGCTCCGGCGCCCCTTATTCTTAAGATTCCGATTACTAGCCATCAACCTTGATTGCAGAAGGGTGGAGTATCGGTGTTGGTGAACCAGCTTGCCTTTTGTTTCTCTCTGATGATAGAACATTTTTTATGAGTACAAGTATGAATGCGTAAATGAATGCAATGCACATGGTTTTATGTTATTTTTGTATTTAGATGCATGAGGAATGCTGTATGAATTTTTCAGAATTTTGCTTATGTAATGCATGCTGTTATGATGTAAAATGCGGGTGATGAGGATGCTTGTTAGAAAGACCGATATTTACAGGTGGGGGTTTTGAAATTTTAGGGCAGTATACCCTATATGCCACCTCATATAGGTATTCATGAAAGAGAAGGAAAAACATATTCTTTTTTTGATTTTGTTGTTTTTTTTTTCAAAAAAAAAATGTTGGCGGAAATGAACTAAACTAGATGTAATAATGCAACACACAATTTTGGAAAATCCCTTGTGACCTAAAAAAGAGGTGAGACCTATGATCTAGGGCAATTTAAAGGGTAATCCTTCCATGTAGCTCTATTCACTCCCTCACAAGGCCACCAGAGCTACAGTCCCTTTCACAAAATTCCCCACAAATGCAGCAAACTGCTAGGTGTGAGGCATCATGTAAGAGCACAACTCTGGTTGAAACTTTCGCAAGTAGCCAAACGGACAAAGGTCCTAATGGGCTCTCACTACTCGAATCCACTCTCCTAAGTTTTTGCAGACCTGGGTTATGGTCCCACTCAAAACACATAGTCACAGGGTATAAGTGTAGTGTGTGTTAAGGGCATTTTCCCTAGTACTACCCCCACCTGAAATGAAAACCAGAGCAGTCCAGACAAAAGCAAACAATAACAAGTTATCTACCCTAGGGTTCCATACCTAGAATATCTATAAACAATGATATTGCTCACCTTAGGAAAAGGAGCCAAGAAGAGGGGATCATGGGGATTGGAAAAAATGCATGGGCATAAGCGATAAAAGAAAGGACGTAAAAGGTGAAATACGGAACAACATAAAAGACAAATGCATATGCCTACAATCAATGATAAGAAAGAAAGGCAAACAAGGTTTTAATCAAATCAACAATACATTAAACCACACATTTAAATTAGTTAGGCTTGACCCTCGTCTTTTAAAAAAAAAGTGTCCCCAGCGGAGTCGCCAGCTGTTGCACCCCGAAAAATCCCGGCATGGGTTTCTCAATGTACAACGTGGGATAATTTGGAGCCGCCACCAATATTTTAATTTTAAGACCAAAACATTGAAAAAAGGTCTTTTGGACGAGGCGGATGGTCTTTGAAAACTAGAGATAGGTTCGGGGGTCGATTACGTGCGAGGAAGGTGTTAGCACCGCACACGTCCTTTCTACCGAAAGGGAACCTCTAATTAAATGTGTGGTTTTAGCGTTTGATTTGAAAAATAACTAGATTTGCCTATTTATTTCTTGTTTGAAGACGGATAGGAAAACTTTAATGAAAATTTCATTTTTGGCGAGAAGGGGGAAAAAAAGGTTTTTAGAAAAAGTGCTTGACGGGACATGGCCCGCTCCTACGTATCTCCCGGTGCGATGGAGAATTCAAAGCTACGTAGTTCTTGGTTGTCTTTTTGAAAAGTTTTTGTTTTTTATCTTTTTTTTTTGGTGAGTTTTTGAAATAGGACGAGCATTAGCAAATGATTAAACTAGCAGAGGCTATGATGAATCACTACTAAATACTCAAGAAAGAGAGTTGAACCGCTAGTCGAACGAACAAAGGTTCTGATGGACTATTGATAACAACTCGTTTTTTATTATCTTTTTTTGAAAGTGATTTTCGAAAGAGGTTGGTTTGCACGATGATCAAACTAACAAAGGTTATGATGGATCATCGTTTATTATTTTTAGGAGAAAAGGATATTGCCTACTAATAGCCAAACGAACAAAGGCTCTGATGAGCTACTAGCAACAATGGGTTTGAAAATGATTCTTTTTATTTTGTTTTATGAAAATGATTTGTTTAGGGTTGCGAAAAAGGATTTTTATTTGTTGCGCTTGACGAGAACGTGGCTCGCTCCTACGTATCCCAAATGGGAATCAAAGCGACGTAGTTCTAAGGAAATTGTTTTTGAAAGGGTTTGAAAGATTTTTGGAAAAAGGGTGAAGGCACTATCAATGATTGATTACAAAAGTTCAAGCACATTCACTAATCAAGAAATCATACATATGTTGAACATTTGATCAAGACTAAACATGCCAATATGATCAAAAGACCCACTTATCAGGGATGCAAGGTAAAGTTCTCAAAGCAAGTGTGTGTGTGTAGGAAGGAGTGTATTTACCCTAATGACTCTATGCTACAACAGGCATGTAGACTTACGTCTTCATTAGGAGGTCATACAAAGCAAGTGTGTGTGTAGGAAGGAGTGTATTTACCCTAATGACTCTATGCTACAACAGGCATGTAGACTTACGTCTTCATTAGGAGGTCATACACATGGATGGAATGGCATATTGAATCGAGACATTTAAAATGCATCAAAAACAAGCAAGCAATTGATCATAGGCATAGAATGGTCTTAATTAAACTGAGGAACACATGAGCAACGATTTCTCAATAACATGAATGAAAGAGGGAAATTGCATCAAGGCTAAGGTAAGCCTATCCTTTGCATTTATGAATAAGTGCCCAAAGGCTAATAACACAATCAAAGATGAGGGAGCATCAAGGTTTTGAATAACCTATCCTTTGCAATACCCCATGGACCTTAAACCATAAACCTAACTATCTTTTATTCATTAAGAAGTTAAAAAAGGGGGAGGTTGAATCATCTGAAACCATCTTCACCACTTAGAAAATGATGCACTAGGCATAAGTGGGAATCATGTGGTTCATCATCAACAAGGACACTACAGCTAAATTAAATCACATAGGGCAATTTTGGCATGGATCACAATGATTAAATTTTAGCAAATGTAAAGACTGAAATACCTCTGATGAAGACAGATATTACAACTATGAAGAATGCAAACCCCGACTACCCCTTGCAGGAGATTAGCTCAGACGGACCAACGGCGCGAATAGAGCAAAAATGAAGCGTAGAACTGGAAAATGAGATTTGCGAGAGTTGTCTTCTCAGATCCCGTGAAAAATGTCTGGAGCAAATGTGTGTGTTTCTCTGATCTCGTGAGATGTGTGTCTGTCTTTCTCTGATCTCGTCCAGTCTCCCAAAATGTGATTTGAGGCTGCCTATTTATAGGCTTAGGAAAGCGTAGAATTTTTAAAAAACATTTATTGCAAGGATGAATCGATTGTTTGATGAAGGCAAAATATAGTATAATCGATTCTTTGTTTTTGGAAATGATAAGAATCGATTATATGGCCTATGGAAAAAGGTAGGAATCGATTTTCAGGACATTTGGAGATCCTGATAATCGATTATGTGGCCTTTGGAAATATGCAGGAATCGATTCTTTATTTTTGGAAATGATAAGAATCGATTATATGACCTATGGAAAAAGGTAGGAATCGATTTTCAGGACATTTGGAGATCCTGAAAATCGATTATGTGGCCTTTGGAAACATGTAGGAATCGATTCTTTATTTTTGGAAATGATAAGAATCGATTATATGGCCTATGGAAAAAGGTAGGATTCGATTTTTAGGACATTTGGAGATCCTGAAAATCGATTTCATAGTCTTTTAAAATTTAAGGAAATCGATTCTTAGCTTTTGCATGAGTATGTGTAGAAATCGATTTCATGCTTTAAACATAGGCAAGGGAAATCGATTTTCAGGACATCCTAAAAGGTAGGAATCGATTCTTCACTTAGTTAAAATAATTAGGAATCGATTCATGGCCTATGGAAGAGCCTGAAAATCGATTTCAAGGCCTATGCAATATACTATAAATCGATTCTTGGCCTTTGGAACAAAATAGAAATCAATTCTTGCTTTCCACAAAAATGCTTTTAGGTTTTTGCCATAAAATATTTTCCAAAGCTTGCCATGCATAACATATTTTTTCAAAACTTGCCATGCATACATAACACATTTTCAAAAACCCTAATTTGATGCATGAGGCTTATTGCAAAAATTATTTTTATAGACCCTTTTGTGAGAAATGACCAAAATTCCCTTTTTGACCCTAACTTCCCAAAACGTGCATTCTAACCCTAAAATGATGCATAATTTATTTTTGTGTGGAAAATTAGGGTTTGGACCTAAGCCGGACAAAATTGGGGTATGACAATGAGTGATATTAGGATTTTAGATGCTCTAAAAATATGATATGGAATATGATCTTGCTTTTGCAAAAGCTTCACAATTGATATGACAATGAGAGCTTAGATTTGCAAAAAAAGCTTTTATGAAGATAAATATGATTTTCAAAAACACAGCTTTTGAACAAGATTCAAAACAATGAAGCACTATATTCTTAGATCTATAATAAAATGAAGAGCATTCAAAATAATATGAAAATTATGAAGAACAATATTAGATCTAAGAATTTCGCAAGAGAGAGTAGAATAGAGAGAAATTGTGAGCAGTGGTTCCTTTCAAGGTGAAGCTCAACCCATGTATTTATAGGCTTAGGCACCGTTGAAATTTTTGAAAAACATTTAATATAGGTGAAGAATCGATTCATTGATCAAGTTAAAATGTTGATGAATCGATTCATTGCCTTTAAAAAATAAAAGAATCGATTGTTTGTTTAGTTGAAATAAGAGAGGAATCGATTCATTGATGTTTGGAAAATGAGGGAATCGATTACAATGCTTATGTAGAAATGCATGAATCGATTTTCAGGCCATATGGAGGTCCTGAGAATCGATTCTTATCCATGTAGAAATAAAGGGAATCGATTTTTCTTTTCTTTTTGGAAGGCATGGGAATCGATTCATGGCCCTTTGGAAACATGAGGTAATCGATTTTCAGGCCATATAGGAGGTCCTGAGAATCGATTCCAAGGCCTATGAAATGGGTTGGAAATCGATTCCAAGCTTTCCTAAAAATATTTTTTTCAACTTGCCACCTTATGCATGCATGCAATTTTGTGAAATATTTTTTCAAAACTATTTTTATGCATCATGCATGTTTTGAAAAGTAATCTCTCTCAATAGCTAAAGTGCCACACACTTTAGGTGATAGGACCTTTACAAAGTGTCCTAAAAAGGCTTAGACACAATTTAGGGTTTTGAACTTCATATGTTGCTTCTTCTTCAAGCTTCTCCTCTTTTGTGTCTTCTTCTCTTTAAATTAAGTCCTGCACTTTGCTCATCTTGAAACATTAGTAGATATGATGTAATTTGTTATCATACAAAATAAAGGAGTGTTTACCCTTGGTTCAACATTGGGTACCATTAAGCTTTTCAACTTTTAAATTTTTGTGCGCTTCCAATGCTTGTGAAACATCATTCTTTGCAAGTTCCTCAAGTGGACATCCTCTTCACTCACCTTCAAAGTGGAATCAACAAAACTAGAAAGAAATTAAGTCAGCATTAGTGGCCAAGCAAACAAAATCATTAGAAGTTGGGAGCTTGGATGGCTCTTCCAACATTGGTCCAAGTTCCTCCCTACTTCTAATTTTTGGAACGTCTTTAGAAGTTTCCGCCATTAGGGGCTCTCGGCCAACCCTAGTTGCTACATCCTCCCCATTGATTTTAACATTCATTTCCTTTGCTTCTTCGTCCATTTTCTTCCTCAAAGCAATTTGGTCCTTATGCATTTCAAGAAGGCTAAGAGAAGTAAGATGAATTTCCAAATTGTTATGCTTAAAAGAGTACTTGTTAGCATATGGGATTCTCGAGATTGCCTCTAAACCTTGTAATATGGTTTGGCATTATGTTCCTCGAGAGAGGAATTGTCCTGCCGATACTTTGTCCAAACATAGCCTTGCTAACCCTGATGTCTGTGTTATTTACAATTTTGACCCACACTTCCTTTTTCAGTCTTTAGTTGCTAATGATAGTGGTTGAAATAACTCTTTAGTTTTAGTCTTTGGGCTGTGTTAAGCCCTTTTGGTTCAACAAAAAAATGGATAAATAGATTGTTTCCAATTCATCCATTATAATCCAATCCAATAACCATCCAACCCAATAACCATCCAATCCATCTATTTAACAACTCTAAGTCTTTCGCCGAAAGCAGTGAGACACTCCATAGGTAGCTAACGATGGTCCGAACTAAAAAATATAATTAATAAAATCTTACAATTTTAAGAATAATTTAAAATTTCTTAAGCAATTATATAATAACATAAAATGATAAGTAGTACTTCTAGTAAGTTAATACCTGATCAAACACCTTAGTAAAATCCATTGTGAAAACTTGAAGAGGAAAAGTTCATTTTGACAAGTTAAAATGACTGAAGCTGAACTTGGACTAATTAAGAGTTAAGACAGCTTCCAGCTATATTTATACTTATACTATTAAATTAAAAGTAGTAGTTCGAAGGGTATCCAAGTAATTAAATTTTTTCGTTTCTCCTTTTGTATAATTGAACTACTTAATTTCAATATACATACCACACGGAAAGAGGGATATATAAAGAGGAAGGATGGTAGAGTTGTGAAGCCACTTGAGTATAGGCATAGCTATCAAATTAGAAGCTAAGGGATGGAGATCATAAGAATAATATTAATGGCTGTGATTATGGCTTTTACGATTATTTCTAGTGGAGAAGGTCAATTAGTAGAGAATTTCTACAGTTCAACATGTCCTACAGTTGAGTCCATCGTGTCCCAGGCAGTGACCAACAAGTTTACCCAAACCATCACCACTGGACAAGCTACTCTTCGTCTATTTTTGCATGACTGCTTTGTTGAGGTACTCATTTCATCAATTCCAGTGTATGTTTTTCGGGAAGGGATTCTCTCGAATGACTTTTTTCTCAGGTGGAATTTAAGCCTTTCATTGGACATATGAGAGAGTTTTCCACTTGATAGAATCCATTCCCATATTTTTCTTTAGTTTCGCACTTGTGTTGATTTACGCCTTAAATTGTTCCTAACTCAATTATTGAGCTAAGAGTCACTTAAGGAGTCATATTAGGAGGTCCATGTTCAAATGCAACAAGCTAATAATAATTAACATATCCTGATCATGATAATCATGGTTGGAAATTTATTGCCAATCTAGAATATCATGTGCAATTTCTTGACAATTGGCGTAGTAGTTTTTTTTGATTAAGGACCTTTGCTGGCTAGCCACAGAGTGTCCCAACGCTTTCAACGAATGACTAGTCTCCGCTCGCTACTTGCGGCAAGGATTTCGCTGGCCAACACGTCTTTTTAACGTGGGCGGGAATCGAACCCGGGAGCAAACCGGATCGACCCCCACTACGTAGTTCAGGGTAGCCCGACCACTGGACTAGACGTGTTGGTTAATTGGCGTAGTAGTTAGTTTGTTATTTGTTCTATGTTTTTTTAATATTTTTAATATTTTTGGTCATTACGTCGTATGTGCATTTGAATATTTAAAATATCTTGACGACTTTTATGGCTGGTGGAGGCTTATTCCTTGGTCTTAATCCTAAATATGTTATCCACTATAGAAATTTCAAGGAATGGTATGCGTGATTTGTATTTTATTTTTAGAAATAATAAATTGCGGTGAAACAGTCACCACACAAGTGCGAACACATTAGCTGCCAACTAGATTATTAAAACTTTATTTTTTTTAACAACAATAATAAAATTTTATTATTGACTAGATGATAAACAATTATATTACCAAGTCATTAATTTGATACAAAAATTGATCACTTGGTTAATTTGAACTATATATAATAAACAATTGTGATGAATAATGCATAGGGATGTGATGCTTCTGTTATAATCGCGTCGCCAAATGGAGATGCAGAGAAAGATGCCTCTGAAAATCTTTCCCTACCTGGAGATGGGTTTGATACTGTGATTAAAGCAAAACAAGCAGTGGAAGCTGTATGCCCAGGAATAGTTTCATGTGCAGACATTTTGGCTCTTGCTACCAGAGATGTTATAGCCTTGGTGAGTAATATTATTTTGTTTTAGTATATAACACCTTTCATTTTCATCATTCTTATAAGAGTTTTATGATAACACGCTATTGTCTATTTATTGTTTCACATTAAAATTTAATAAGTTTGACAAAGTTAGTGACTACTACTTAATTGTAATTAAAATTCGTTTAAGCTAAAATACATTAAATGTAAGTTTCTGTACGTATCCTTTTGTCAAAAAAAAAAGTTTCTGTACGTATGCATTTAAAAAATATTACTAGCTTCATTACGAAATCAAACATCCTATTCCCTTTCTATGTTTTGTCTAATGAAACAAAATTAATAATCATGTATATATTTCAAATTACAGGGACAAAAAATATAATTAGGTCTTTTTTTAACTTCTCTTTTTCATTTATTAGTATTTCCTATGTATTATTATTATTCTAGAGTGAAATTTATTAAAAAAGAATTATAAATATTCCCTAAACATAACCAAATGATAAAATACAAGTATGCGTAGGGGTGGGGGAATGTTAGTTTCTGGGGTTTGAACCCGGGACCGCCTTCTTGCACTCTTTTGGTGCACTACTTCGATATCTCTTAGCTCGCCAACTGAGCTACCTACTTGGGATTATCCATTTTAATGATTTTAACTTAAATGCAACAATTGCAGCTTGGAGGCCCTTCATTCAGCGTTGAACTTGGACGTCGAGATGGTCTTATTTCTAAAGCATCAAACGTAGGAGAAAGCCTCCCCAAAGCAGATTTCAACCTCAATCAACTAAACACCATTTTCTTAAAGCACAACCTAAGCCAAACAGACATGATTGCACTGTCGGGAGCACACACCGTAGGATTCTCACACTGTGACCAATTTGCAAATCGTCTATACTCATCTCCAGTGGACCCCACTTTGGACTCTACGTACGCTCAAGGCTTGATGGTAGGGTGTCCTCGAAACCCTGACCCTACTGTAGCAGTTCCTCTTGATCCTCAAACTGAACACGTTTTTGACAACTTGTATTACCAAAACTTGGTTCAAGGTAAGGGGTTGTTGCGTTCGGATCAGATATTGTTTACAGATCCTGCTTCACGGGCTACAGTGGTTGAGTTTGCCAACGATGCTAGTAAATTCAATGAGGCTTTTGTGACTGCCATTAAGAAGCTTGGAAGGGTTGGGGTAAAGATCGGTCAAGAGGGGGAGATTAGGAGTGATTGCACAAAGTTTAATTAGTGATGAGTTATGATGTTGGTGGCAAAAGTAATTAATTTATGTATTAAGAGGGATCTTGGTCTAAAACTAAATGTGTATATTGTTGAATAACATTTCCAAAGGAAAGGTTTGTAGACCTTGTTTGGATGAATAACAAGCTTAATTAAGAGCTAATAGCATTTAGCATATATGTTTTGTTCCAATCTAATTGATAGCTCGAACCCAAAGTATCAAGAATATCAAAGAATAAAGTCTAGAGTCTCAATAGCATGCCTTTTCATTAGCCTAATATAGTAAAAGTCAAATTTAATCAGCAATAATTGGGAAAATGATCATTGTGGCCGGTCGTTACAAGATAGAGGGGAGATTCAGATTGATTGCACAAAGTTTAATTAGTGATGAATCATGAAGTTAGTGGCAAAAATAATTAGTTCATGTATTAAGAGGGATATTGGTCTAAAACGAAAGGTATATTGTTGAATAATATTTCCAAACGAAAGGTTTGGAAAAGTCTGTTTTAATTGGTTGCTTGAGTTCACTAAAGTACTAGACTAAGTCAACTATAGGGTGATAAATGGTAATTTAGGTTGAGACCTTGTATGAATGAATAGCTAGCTTAATTAAGAGCTAATAGCATAAGCTTTTATCATATATGTACTTATGTACAAGCTATCACTAATTTTTTTTGGTATGGACCATTGCTGGCTACCTATGGAGTGTCCCAACGATTTCAACGAAAGACTAATCTCTGCTCGTGCTTAGGATCAAATTTCGCACACTGGCCAACACCGAGTTTGTCCACTACGGGAATCAAACCCGGGAGCGCAGGGTCGACCCCCGTGTCCTAAGGTAGATTAAGCCATTGGGTCAACGGTGTCCTAAGGTAGATTAAAAAAATTTGAATTAAATATTTTATTGTAATTTTTAAATATAGCATAACAATATTATAGATTGTTTGTAAGTGAGTCAAAGAATTAATTGTATTTGGGCTAGTAAGTGAGTGAGAGTTGGGTTTTAGTTGCATTTGGGCTAGTAAGTTAGTAATGAATGTTGTAACTCAATAAGTCTTAGTGTTACTTGCGGTTTGGTTTGGTTTGGTTCGATTTCTATAATCAAAACCGCGAACCAAAGCAAACCGCGCGGTGCAATGAAAAAAATAACCGAACTAAACCAATAAGAAGCGGTTTTTTACGATTTTCGGTATGGTTTGGTTCGGTTTGCGGTTTTCTATTGGTTTGGTTCGGTTTTGAAATCCCCTAATTACTATAATAATAAAGATAGAATAAAGTGAAACTTTTTCATACATACGTGTGTGTCTATATATATATATATATATATATATATATATATGGTATTTTCCCTTGCTTATTCATGTATAATCTAATCTATATGTTATAAAAAACCTATCAACAATTTTAGTTTTTACTATATTTTATCCATGTCCATTTTTAAATTTCAATTACAATTGTTTTTTTTCAAAGGATGGATCCACTGTGTTTTTTTAAAGGCTAAAGTGCTCTCAGGGTCTCTTATCTTTATTTAAAGTAGCGAATTAGTCCTTTATATTTTTTGTCCCAAATAAGTCCTTTATCTTTCAAATTTTTGACACATAAATCGTTTTCCGTTAACAGTGCAGATTTATGTGTCAAAAAAAGGATTTATGTGTCAAAAATATGAAACATAAAGGACTAATTTGGGACAGAAAAGAATTTATGTGTCAAAAATTTAAAACATAAAGGACTGATTTGGGACAAAAAAAAAAGATAAATGACCAAATCGTTACTTTAAATAAAGATAAGGGACTCCGAGAGCACTTTAACCTTTTTTAAATTAATAAAGGGGCAATCAACCCACAACTTTAGTTTATATATAATTGTTAACATCAAAAAATGGTGATCAGTCGAGCTGTAAGCGTAGCCGATGAGAGGCTAGGTTAGTAAGAAAGCCCGAAGTTGTTTTTTTTATATATATATATATATAATATGGTATTTTTCCCGACTTATTCATGTAATCTATATGTTATAAAAAACCTATCAACAATTTTAGTTGTTACTATATTTTATCCATGTCCATTTTTAAATTTCAATTACAATTGTTTTTTTTTTCAAAGGATGGATGCACTGTGTTTTTTTAAATTAATAAAGGGGCAATCAACCCACAACTTTAGTTTATATATAATTGTTAACATCAAAAAATGGTGATCACCCACAACTTTAATTAGTTTAGGCTTAAATATGTTTTAGGCCCATGCAAATATAGGGTGTTTTGGTTTAAGCCCCTGCAAAATTTTTTTTTTGTTAAAAGCCCTTACAAAATGAAATATTTTGTTATAAGCTCTTCTCAACATATCCAGCAATCATAGCATTCCATGTTAAGGCTAACATTTTAGTCATAGAAGGGCTTATAACAAAATATGTCATTTTGCAAGGGCTTTTAACAAAAAAAAAATATTTTGCAGGGGCTTAAACCAAAACACCCTATATTTGCAGGGGCCTAAAACATATTTAAGCCATTAGTTTATATATAATTGCTAACATCAAATAATGGTGATCAGTCGAGCTGTAAGCGTAGCTGATGAGAGGTTAGCTTAGTAAGAATAAGAAAGCCCAGCCGAGGATATGCTAGCCAAAGGAGCGCCTGAACTTTTAGTTAATTTGAAAGGGAGCATGGGTCAGGGCCGTCAGGCACGCATCATTGGAGTTCATTGCAATAAAAGCGGTCAAAAACATGTGGGAAAGTCAAAAATTAAGATAGTGGATAAAATCTCATGTGCGGTAAAAGTAGCTAGTGAGCGAACTTTTAGGAAATCAGGCGCACAATTGGCTAAGTCGAGGATATTCTTATTCGAGTAACCGTTAGTTGAGATCGTGGCCAGTTAGCTCTAGGTTTGTGTTGTGGTCAACATAGACCAAATTCTAAATGTAATTATAAATACCCTACTTGTAAATATTTGAACACATAATCAATCAATTACAAGTCTATTTTCAAGCACTTTTACGTTTCCTTTACATTATGCTTTACTTTAGTTTATCGTTAGAGTAATCAAACCACACCTAATTCTGCTCTCTTTGGAGTAGTTAAGGAATGCTTAGCCGAGAAACAGAGTTCCTTCCTCAATATGATTGCTTGAAGATAATGGAATCAATGTTAAACAATTTTTAGTCATTTCTGCTAAACTTAAAGTCTGACAATAAATTTGGGACGCCTGGTGAGACCACATTTGTAACACCCCAATTTAATTAAATATTTATTGGTCTATTTGTGGCTTAATCTTATTAGATTTATATGATAGATTTTAATTAAATAAGGTTTAGGTGGAGGGAAAAATAATTGTTTGATTAACTAGTTATCTATTAATTAATTGGTGGTCTTGTGTGGCAGAATAATTAAAATAATTATATGTTAGAGTGGGTTAGACCATGAGGGCTAGTATTAGTAAGTTGGAGTGTTTTGGCCCAGGGAGTATGCGCATGTGTTCGGTGAAAAGCCCATGACCCACTTATCCGACCCTAGGCATATATATAGCTAAAAATTAAGGTTTAGCCTCATTTTTGTGCAAGGAGAAAAGAGAAGTCCGAATTTGAGAGAGAGTGAGAAGGGGTTGGCGGCTCCAAGGAAGGAAAAGGAAGGAGGATTAGCGCTCCAATGGAGAAAGAAGAGAGAGGGAAAACGTGATCTCAAGGAAAGAGAAGGAAAGCTAGGGGGTGATCTCCTAATCTAAGGTAAGGGTGGGATTTAATCCATTATAGGGTGTCTATGAGGGATTTCATGTGTGGGTTTGGGGTTTCATCTAATCACTTGTTTGCCATGAATCTTGAATAACATGTTATATAAATAAATAAAGGATGTGTGATTTTGTGTGACCACTTGTTGGAAATCGTAAATCTATGCTATATTGATGCTTGAATCTTGAATAACATGTTATATAAATAAATAAAGGATGTGTGATCTTGTGTGACTACTTGTTGAAAAAAATCGTAGACCTATGATATAGTTGAATATGTGATTGGGGTTTTGTGGGGTTGTGGGTGTTGTTGCGAGATGGACATGAATTGATGTAGGATTGAGAGAGAATCGGATTATTTGGTGATGTTCTTGATTGATTATTTGGTGATGTTCTTGATGATTATTTGAGGATGTTCTTGATGATTATTTGGTGATGTTCTTGACGATTATTTGATGTTGTTTGATGGATTATTGATGTGGTGATAAAGTGTATATTGCTGTTTTTTTTTTATGAAAGAGGGACTGTTTTTCCTCCACAAAATCGCACTATGGGTGCTGTTTTTCTCCAAAGATAAATACACGTTGTTGCTGTTTTTCTTCAAAAAAAAAAAGAATATGTGTATGTTGCTGTAATTTCTAACAAGGAAGAGTGCTGTTTTTCTTAAAAATAAACACATGCTGTTGCTGTTTTCTTCAAAAAGAATATGTGCTGTTGCTGTAATTTCTAACAAGAAATGGTGCTGTTTTTTTATAAATAAAATGATGTTGCTGTTGCTGTTTTCTTCAAAAAGAATATGTGCTGTTGCTGTAATTTCTAACAAGAAAGGGTGCTGCTTTTTATAAATAAAATGATGTTGCAGTTGCTGTTTTCTTCTGATTAAAAAGGCTGCTGTTTTATAAATAAAATAATGTTGCTGTTGCTGTTTTCCTCTATTTAAATGTGAAGTTTCCGTATTAAAAATGGTGATGTTTTTCAAATGAAATGTGATGTCCTTTGAGTAAGAAAATGTGGTATTTTCCCGAATTATAATGGGATATTTTCCTCAGTTATGATATGATGTTTTCCCCGCAAACAAGAAGTGTTGTTTCTCAAATTTTAAAGAAGTTGTTACGCAAACTTTAAATATGATGTTTCATGATGATGTTGAATTAAATTGTGACGAACATGACGAGTTCGCTTGATGAGTGTGTTTTATGATGACAATGACGAGTATTACAAGTGAGTGATTTTGGTGTTTGCACATGTGTCCATAGTGTCTCATAGCGTGTGCATATTATGACGAATAGGCTTCGGCCTCTCATGACGAATAGGCTTCGGCCTCTTAGTGACGGTGTGCCCATAGTGGCTTATTTATGACGAGAAGCAGTGACGGTGTGCCCATAGTGGCTTATTATGACGAGTATGGTACCATCATGCATATACCCACGTGTGGGTTGCACTTCCATGCATTTTCATGACTGTGACGTGTTGTAAAACTTGTGTGTTGAGTCGGTGTTTAGTGACGATGATGCGGTGATGGATCGCCTGTCGTGTTGATTGTTGTTGTGTTGGTTGTTGTGATGTTGCTTGTTGTAGTGCTGATTGTTGTTGTGTTGATTGCGTTGTTGAATCGCCCCTTGGGGCGTGGTGTTTTGATCATTGTTATTGACGAGTGATATGCCGTTATTGATGTTGAGTAACTTGCCGTTGATGTCGTTATGTTATTGCTGTAATGTTTATATGTGTTCTAATGTTGACTGATGATAAAGACTGTTATACCCCTACGTTGTTAACTTGGTTGACTTCGTGGGAAATGATTGTATACTGTGGTTATATGATATTCTGAATCTTATATGTGGTCTTTCATACACTCCTTATAATGTATGGAATCTCACCCCTTTTGTGGTTTATCTTTATAGGTGAGCTCGAGTGAAGACCTTAGTCTTCTTTTAGTTGGTGTCGTCCGCTCTGATACGTAGCACTCGGGGGGACGCTTACGTTATTTTGTTGAACCATTTATTTGTTGAGTTTGAACTACGTCTTTATGACTAGTCATATTGCGAACTTAGTTGATTGTGGAGATTAACTTTAATGTTTTTGATTCCGCTGAAATGTTTAATGAAGTTGGAGAACGTTCTGGAAAACGGATTTTTATGTTAACGAAAAATGTGACACTCTTTCGATGTGAGAACTCTGATAATTTATGAATAAAATGTTGGGTAGAAATGGGGTGTTACAACATTAGGCAAACAACTTGAAAGGTTTTGTTCGCCTCATCAAGATTATTATTGGTGTATGCACCTACGTTCTGGAAGAACTTGAATAGCATGGATCCCCATTCTTCTCAAAAAAGGGAATTCTCTCAAGCCAACTGACTTGCGGGTCTATCAAAGGCACATAACCAAAATTTAGTCCCTCTAGTCGATTCAACTGAACAATCCAATGATGTTGAAGTGGTGGAGCCTTCCGTCATGACCACATTGTTCATCAGGCAATAGATACATATGAGGATACATGGTATCATGTACCAAGTGTGTTAACATTTGGCTGACATAGTCAAGCATATGATGCACAATAAGGTGCAACGAGTCAGGCAGTTAGAGAATAGAAAAGTTACTACTAGACATAACTCGGTTGATTCTGCCAATCTTACCACCCAATCTGATTAGTGTGGTTTCTTTACACCACCTAATTGATCCTTACTTGTCTTTCTTCCCAAACAGATCTAAGAAGTAGATTGACGTTGGGGAAGTTCTAAAACATGAATTTATATACTGTTATATATTGGCATGGGTTTTAATATTCGTTGACAGGAGGAAAGGATTTAGGGAATTGAACGTTTGTCACTCGACACTGTTAGTATTTATACGTATATTCCTGGGTAGATTCTAACAATTTTTAGCGATCTAGACGCTCAATTCCTCTATCCACTCCATCTATGAATGAATAATAAAATTCATGTCAAAATACAACGATATACAAATTCATGGTTTAAAACTTCTTCAACGTCAATCCTACTTGCACTACAAGAATTTTGGGGGGTAACTGGATACAATTACATTTTGCAGGGTTTGTCTTAAAAGTTTTTTTTTGCAGGGGGTAAATGGATAAACGTGATATTTGCAGGGGGTAAATGATGTTTAAGCCTTTATTTTATCTAAAAAATACAAATAACAAACAATTATTACAATTTAATTTATTTTATTTTTTCGAATAATTTCAACTTATAACATCAACAATTTTTACTAAATAATAACTATTACACAATCACCGTAAACATTATCTAATTATTATACAATAAATTAAACTTATTTTATTCTTGCAAAAAATTTCAGCTAATAACATCAAATAACAATAAAATAATTCGTATTTTTAAAATAAAAAAAAATTCAAATAATTTATTTTTATGTTTTTAACTAATACATTAAATAATTCGTATTTTAAAAATAAATTAAATTTATTTTATTTTCGCAAAAAATTTCATCTAGTAACATCAAATAACATTTTATAACAAATAATTTTGTTAACTAACCGGTAGTGAAGAGAAGTCTCTGACTTGATGCTTTCCAGACTTTTGAACAAAACTTTCAAGCAAACTCCAAACTCCAATCAATTGCAAAATAAATAATAACAAAAAAAATATTAAACAACTATATTTAAAAACTAAATATTAACTAAAACAATCAAATATCAATTAAAAAACATACCTTAAATCAAACTTAACAATAATCTCGCAGGTAGAACAGAACAGATTTCGAATGGAGTGAATTGAGAGATTTGAGAAGAGAAGAGTGAGAGATTTCGGAGAAGAGAGTGAAGAGTGAATGTAGAGCGAGTGAAGAAAGAGTGGGTTCGTATATATAGAGGAAGGTTGCAACGGCTAATTTTGCAATTCCGCCGGAAATGTCGATTACCGACAGAATTTATGGATTACCGGCGGATTCCAGTAAACGGTGCGCACACAACTTCCCATACAGAAATCCGCCTGAAATGGACACTACCGGCGGATTTTTCAATTTACCGGCGGATATTTGAATTTACCAGCGGATTTTTAAATTTCGAAATTCAAAAATTTTCAGCTGAAAATTCCTATTACCAGCGGATTTGAATTTACCGGCGGATTGTTGAGTTAACCGGCGGATATTTGCATTTACCGGCGGATTTTTGAATTTCGAAATTCAAAAAATTTCGGCCGAAAATTCCTATTACCGGCGGATTTGTTTAAATATTATTTTTTAAATTACGGAATTTATCCGCCGGAAGGGGTAATTACCGGCTGATTTGTTTTCAAAGTTTTTCCATAAAATTTCCGCCGGTAACAGCTATATATTCCGCCGGTAAGTTACAGTCAAATTATAATCCGCCGGTAAAAACTAAAAAATCCGCCGGTAATTTATGGGGGATCAGATCCGTCGATAACGCCAAAATATCCACCGGTAATGTACTGACGGATTTATTCCGTCGGAAATAGTCTCCCGGAAATGAGCCAAATTCTTGTAGTGTTGTTTGGTTTGTTTTGGAAGAAACACACTAATCTAAATTGACTGTGTTATCCTTTAGAATCAAAGCTAGACTTTTATCTTGTTGGGGAAGAATATCAAAAGTAGAGCTACTTTGAGAGAAGGAAAAAGTACAGGAAACATATTGGTACTCTTTTTTTCCTTTTCCCAGAGATGCTCTCCATCTGATAATGTCCTCATCATAATAAACGTTTAGTTCTGATTCTGAAGGACAACACTGTCCAAATAGGTTGATATATATATATATATATATATATATATATATATATATATATATATATATATATATATATATATATTATTGTTATTCTAACTTTGATACTTTTATGTTGTAAATTGACGTAATGTATATTATGAGAACTGCTGGAAATAAGCTTGTTTCTTAATATTGGGTTCTACTTTTGATTCCAAAGTTGTTGAATTGATAAATTGAAAAAACACATTATTTGTAAAAAAGTTTTAACACTGGTTTTTCACTTACAAATCACATTATTGTGAGTTTTGTAAGCATTTAAAATGGCAATTTTACGCCGGTTGTTAATCTGACGTTAAAATTCTAACTTAATACACCCATAGAAACCACAATGCTATATAACCGGTGTGAAATGTCCGATTTAACCGGCGTTGTTTCCCTTTCCTATATTAGTAAGTCTGTATATTTTTACAAATTTTAAAAAAAATTGATATTTTCTCAAGCAATTTCACTTTAATTCAATGTACGTATACTTTTTAAAATACAAATAAAATGTCGACTTTCTTTTTTTACAAAATAAAATGTCGACTTTATGATTACATAAATAATGAACACAAATTATTCCGGACTGAACCCCGGCCTAAGTCGGATTTAGGCCAGTCTCGACTGTCCGAACACGCGTAGGGACTCCCATCTAGGAAATCCGTGCGCCACACCTGAAGAGCAGTGGAGATCGTGCGACCTAGTTGAACGACTCAGATTTCACCTCTTGCTTGTGCACCAAAGCACTCCTTACACCTTTCTAGCGCCTATAAATAAGTTGACATTTAATGCAGAATGTACACTTTCTAACTCTACCTCATACAGACTTCCACTTTGCTGACTTGGGCGTTGGAGTGTCATTGCAGGTACCACCCACCTTGGACTACCATGAAGCACTACCAACCTCGGACTAGCTCGGAGTCATATTGGATTCACCTTGGATACATCGCCGTGAGGTATCTTTCTCTCTCTCTTGAGTTCCCTACGGAACACAAATTTATCTAAAATTTAGTGTGAATGCTCAATAAAAGAATATGACAATGTTGAAACAATTGGATTGAAAAACTTTAATGTTTGCAAAGAGTTATTCCTTCCGTCTCATTTAATCTGTCATTTAAGGTTATGGGCGAGTATTAAGAAACTGATTAAATATGCTAATTTTCATGGTATAAAATGAGTTAAGAGTAAAATACCCTTATACTATAATCTCATTAGTACTCGCACTTTTCTCGATAGCAGCAAAATTCCACTTTTTGATACATTAAGAAGTGAAATGGGTGGGGAAGGAGTCATGCAATACTTTGAAATACCAATAAAATTAATGAGACTAAATATTAGTAGGAGCAAAGTATCATACTAAATGAGGGTATTATTAGAAAATAATAATAAATACCGTATTGATATTCTAAAATCACAAATAATTGGAAACAGAAAAATGACAAACATGACACTTCAAATGAGTCGAAGTTGAAGGGAGAGTATTAAGCAATTTGAAAAAAAATTATAACCCGTAAGTTGATCTCCACCTGTTTTCAAAAAGGCTAATTAAAGTGCTCTCGGGGTCCCTTATCTTTATTTAAAGTAACGATTTGGTCCTTTATCTTTTTTTTGTCCCAAATCAGTCCTTTATGTTTTAAATTTTTGACACATAAATCCTTTTTTTGACACATAAATCAGCACTGTTAACGGAAAAGGATTTATGTGTCAAAAATTTGAAAGATAAAGGACTTATTTGGGACAAAAAATATAAAAGACTAATTCGTTACTTTAAATAAAGATAAGGGACCCCGGGAGCACTTTAGCCTTTCAAAAATGTTTTCCCTATTGAAACTCGAAGTGTGATTATACGGATTACATTTACAGAACATGTGTTGAGCAGAATTAATCTTAATGATACAATATAAATGGCAGCATTTAAGGGAGGCTCTCTCTTTGAGGGACCCATGGATAGTTCATACCTTAATATAGATATAAACGTAAGTATAGTAGAGCTTTTGGATAATTAGAGTTTATGGACTTGGGTTTAGATCTCAGACGTTCGTTCATGGACTTGCCATTGGTATTGGGCCTCAGCTAATAAGGGACGCGGCCCAATCCATAATAGTTGCCCCCCAAGTCAGGTCGCCTTGGGGCAAGCCTGACTTGTGTCTTGTCCGGGCTTTGTGTATGCTTTGAATTCGATGGTCGGGCTTATACCTCCGAGGGTTTCTGCCCTCAACCTCTGAAGATGGGGGATTCAGTCCTTAAATCGCGACCCAAGCCTCGGAGTGCCCGAGATTTGGGTCTTACTGCGTGGCGTGGTCGAGGTAACTGTTGAGTGACTCGAGGTGCCCGTTCGATAGCAGCTAGTGCAATGATGGCGGTTCGTGTCACGCACGCGTCATTGATGAAATTGATTTGACGTGCCTTTTCGGCTTCGGCCCAATTCGTGACCTTTGGCCCACTATATATAGGGGTTCAATCCCCATTCATTTGTCTTGAATCTTTGCCACTCACTCTGAATACCGAACTTTACATCGTCTTTCCGAGCTTCGATCTCTGAGTATTCGATCTATCATATAGTGGCGAGAGTCTTGCGTTCCAGTGGAGTGAGATCGTCAAGATTCGCAAAGACATTCAACTTCGTCAAGCTTCGGGTATTCGAGGTTAGTGACTTTGCCCTGCTTTTTGTTTTGCCTGGGACTTCCCCCAGCTTGTCTTTGTTTGTGCAGGGTGGGGGTCGTCAGGTCGGGTTCCGACTCGATCGTGGATCCACCCTATCGTCCAAACCTGACTTTGCATGTCCCCATTCTTGCAGGTCCGATCTGGCGAGAAGGAAACAAACCCTTAGGTTGGAAACCGCCTCGAGAATGCCGAGTCAGCAGAGCCTTAGGTTCAAGAGCATCTTGATTCAGCCCCCACAAGCTATCAGGCGGATGACGATCTTCGGGTTGAAGATCGCTCTTCTGAGGTTCCAACGAACGAACTAATTGAGGAGGACCAACCCAACGAGAATCGATCTGATGACATCGTGGTCGTAGTGTCGGATCCGTCTGAGACTACCCGAACTGCTGAGGATCAAGGGAGCACAAATTCTCAAGGTTCCGAGGAAACTGAGTCCGAATCCAAGGCTGGCTCTGAAGGTGGAGAGAAAAGCCGAAACAACGAGAGCGACGCCGACGAGTATTCCAACATCGGAGTTGGGCCAGTCGATGTTCCCCTACTGCTGCCTTTGTCAACCCCTCGTGAATATTCGTGGGTTTTCGAGTCTCTAAAGGCGATCCGATCCCAGTACGAGGCAGGTAGTGATATGAGCAAATTCACTCGCATGATATCAGGGAGAAAAGGACAGATTTGGAATGTGGAGGGCATGGAGAGTAACTAGCATGTCGCCGTTTGGGCTCCTGCTCTTAAATGTGTTATGTACGGGGTGACGATTTCCATCATGAATATCCGACCTCCGTTCACTGCTCTCCAGCAGGAGGTTTTGGGTACGCTGAACTTGGCCCCCTCACAACTTCATCCCAACTCGTGGGCCTTCCTCCGAGCCTTCGAGTTGATGTGTCTTCATTTGGAGAGGCCGGTGTCGGCCAATTTGTTTTTTCATCAATTCGAAATAAACCGGAGGCATGAGGAAGGGCCAAAAGATCGCTGGGAGCACGTGAGCCTCCGAGCTAGAAGGAATACCAAGATCTGTCAGCCCTTTACCGACTCTTTGAAAGGAAGCTGAAAAGACAAGTTCTTCTTCGTCGAGCCCCGTCAATGCCGATGCCGTGAAGTACGTCAGAAGGAACAGCGAGGATGGACAATTCCTGGAGTCCACCAAGTTCCTTATCGGTTGGATCCTTGCTCACTTCAATCGTCAGCCCAAAGCCTACACCGTCAGCAAGGGGAGGTTAAGTGAAGTGGATAAAGAGACCATGGAGATCCTGATTCACTGTGCCGATCTGATTCCCTACACCGACCCCAAGAAGTTCGGTTTTAAAACCGCGACTTTGGTTAAAGCAGGTACCAAATCAGAGGTTTTAAGAGCACTTGGTAGGGTCGCGTGCCGAGATTTTCCCAATTCGTTCGAACTAACTCCTCAAGTTTTCTAACTGATTTTCAACTTCGTTTGTTTTGCCGATAAGATGTCAACCACTGATAAGTTCGCCGCTATGAGAGTGAAGCCTGAGAGGAAAGCTGCCCTGGGCAAAAGCAGTTCCGAGGCTCAGCCGACCCCTCAGCGGGACGAGATTCTTCATGCTGTTCCCATTAATACTGTGACTACGGAATTAATACTGTGACTTCGAAGAACTTGAAGCTCAAGCTACCGATCTTCAACATCGGAGACGTCAGCAAAATCTGGGGCAAGAGGATCTCCGCCCTTCACAAAACGTTTCTTCCTCTCAAGTTCAGGACAAGAGGATCCGGTCGGGACTTGAAGATTTTCCCCAGCCTTCGAAGAAGAGCCGCCACAGGAGGGAAACGATGAAGAAACGCAAGTCACTGAGCTTCTCTGCGAATGGCATCACCAAGAAGCGGACAGAAGATGCTAAGAACCGGGCCAGAGGTAATATCCGAAATCACGTTTTTCTTTTCTTAATTGCTTTAACTGACTATGTTTTTAACTTGTGTTATTTTTCCTTCAGATGCCCGGAGGGAAAGGGACGAGCAAAAGGCTCGGACGGAAGAGGCCTGAAAGAAATCAGAGTCGAACTTGACTGACTTGGCCAAAGCCCGAAAAGAACACTTCGACCTCAAGAAGGACAAGGAGAAGGCGGAAACTCAGAGAGACTCGGCAGCTGGCAAGGTAAAAGATCTTGAACTTCAGCTCGCAGGATCAGAGGCTAAAGTAAAGAAGGTGACCGAGACAAATTTAGCCCTCCAAAATTGGGTGACCGAGCTCGAGGCTGAGTTGAAGAAAACGAAAGAAGAGAATGGGGGTGATCCCAATTTTGACCTCTGAGGCCGAGTTACCGACCTTGAGGCTGCACTGAAGACCACCAAAGAGGAGAAAGAGGCAGCTGAGTTGGAGGTGGCCGAGACTGCGGAGCAGGTCCTCGAGTTGGGCGCGATGGGCTTTGTGAATGTTCTTAAGCAAGTTTCTGTGATCCTCCCTTCCTTCATTCCTGACAAGGAGATATTGAAGCCAGAGCACGGAGTGGTGGAGGGAAGGATTGTTAGGGTCAACACAGCTACCAAGGAGCACATTAACTTGAGGGCCCGGCCGTATCCGGGATAACTTGTAATATTTTGCTTGTTTAATCATGTTGCAATTCCGATTTTAACTTACCTCAGCCAATCTTTATTTTTCGCGCGTTAATCATTTACCCAAGTTATATATGTCGCCTTTCACTACAAGAAAAATTGGACTTTTCGGCGGGTAAAATCCGTTGGAAAAGCCAAAAATCCGCCAAAAATGTGGACTTTCTGGCGGATTTTTGGCGCCGGTAGCCAGCTCGCAGGAAACGATTTCCGGCGGATTTTGTGGCGTCGAAACATCCGCCGGAAAATCCAAAAAAAATTCGTATGAATTTATCTGCCGGAAAGTCCACGGCGGAGTATCCGCCGGAAAGTCCACAAATCCGGCGGAAAAACTGTTTTTTTTTTAAAAAATTAATTATTTTTAAAAAATAAAATTTATTTTTTTGATTTAAAAAATTAATATTATTTTATTAAAAACTTTAATTGATTATTTAATTAAAAACTTTAATTATTGATAAAAAAATAAAATTTAATAATTAATTAATTAATTTACTATTTAAAAAAATAAAAATTAGGAATGAAAATTAATCATTAATTTAAATAAATATCCATACAACAAAAAAAATATCAATACAATAAAAAACCGTAGTGAAGAGAAGGCTCTGACTTGAAGCGTATCCCCAACTCGAACAAAGAGAAAAAATGAGGAACGCAAACTCAAACAATACCTAAATAAACAACACCACAATTAGTAACAAACTCATATTATAAAATCATTCAAAAACTAAAACTATTAACTCATGTTACAAACATACCTTAGATCGAAGAAATTTGCCAAAGAGAGGAAGAGATTTAGTAGAGAGAGGAAGAGAGGAATTTCAAGAAGAGATTTAGTAGAGAGAATGAGAGTATTGGTAGAGGTGTGAAGAAGAAGTGGAGAATGGAGAAGGGATTATATTGAAGAACCGAAGTCCAGCGGTCAAAAGGAGAATCCGTCGGAAATGTCATTTACCGGCAGATTTAGGGGGTTTCCAGCGGATTTACCCCGCGTTTTTTTCAAAAAAATCCGCCGAAAAATACCTTACCGGCGGATGTTTTTTTAAAAAAAAGAAATTTTTTTTTTTCGTAGACCAAATCCGCCGGAAATACCTAAAATTCCGCCGGAAATGTTCCGGAGGAAAAAAAATCCGCCGGAAAAACCAACAAATCCGCCGGTAAGTCCTAAAATCCGCCGCAAATTTTTCGGCGGATGTCAATCCGCCGGAAAGTCCTGGCCGGAAAAAACAGTTTTTCTTGTAGTGTTTAGGACAGTTTACTAGGACTCGGTCTAGATCGAACTCACCCTTTAGGGTAATAGCAGCCTCGGCCATGAATCTTTGTGATTTCGAATCCGAAAGATCTTTATAGCCCTTGGGACAGTTTACCGGGGCTCGACCTAGACTGAACTCTTCCCAACAGGTCGCGACTACATCGGTCGCCGGCGATTTCGAGCTCGATGGCTCGGGTTTCGATTTACTGTGGAACTTTAGGGCGATCGTTTGACCGATCCCAAATCGTTCCCTTCAACCTAGGAACTCTGATTTGCTAATAAGTGAAGAATAAGTAAAATGTATTAGATGGGAAAACGTTTACAAAATTGGAATACACTGCGCCCTTAGGCTCAGAAAGTAAAGAAGGTTTCCAACTTGAAAGCGCCGTTACCGGTCTTAGATACTGTTGCGCCCGAAAAAGTCTCCGAGGGAGAACCTTCCTCGTTCACAACTTTTTAAAACAATGAAGCCGCCACCAATATTTATTAAGGAAAATATTAGGAAAACCTTTTTTGGAAAGCGATTGGTCTTGCGAAACTAGAGAATAGGGTTCGGGGGTCGGTTACGCGTAGGGAAGGTGTTAGCACCCCACGCGTCCTCTCTACTGAGAGGGAACCTTTAATTAAATGTGTGGTTTTAGTGTGTTGACTTGAAAATACTTAATTTTGCCTCTCTACTTCTTATTGAAAGATTCTTAATGAAAATCTTTACTTATCATGAAAAAGGGGGAAAAATGGGTTTTTAGAAAAAAGTGCTTGACGGGACAAGGCCCGCTCCTACGTATCTCCCGGTGCGATGGAGAACTCAAAGCTACGTAGTTCTTCTTTGTCCTGAAAAAGTTTTTGTCTTTTATCTTTTTAGTAAGTTTTCGAAATAGGACGAGCATTTAGTGAATGATTAAACTAACCAAGGTTATGGGTAATCACCGCTAAGTACTCTTGAAAATGAGAGTTAGTACCGCCAGTCAGATGAACAAAGGCTCTGATTGACTATTAGTAGCGACTCGTTTTTATTATCTTTTTTGAAAGTGATTTTCGAAAGAGATTGATTTGCACGATGATCAAACTAACAAAGGTTATGATGGATCATCATTTATTATTCTTTTGGGAAAAAGACATCGCCGCCAATGGCTAGACAAACAAAGGTTCTGGTTAGCCACTAGCGACAATGGGTTGAAAATGATTTTAGTAAGTAAAAGGTTTTTGTTCTGAAAATGATCTTGGTTTGCAAAAGTGATTCTTTTTGTTATGAAAATAGTTCTTTTCTTTTTGTTATGCAAATGCTAAACTTTTTATGGTTGCGCTTGACGAGAATGTGACTCGCTCCTACGTATCCCAAATGGGAATCAAAGCGACGTAGTTCTAACGAGCCTTGAAAGTGAAAGTCTTTTGCTTTGGTTTTGAAAAGTGAGGGGCGCTCATGATGATCAAACTAACAAAGGTTATGGGTGATCATCACTAACACTTGCTATGACTTTTGATGCTTAGGAAAATATCTTTTGAAATTGAAAGCATTCATGATAATCAAACTAACAAAGGTTATGGGTGATTATCACTAGTAGCTTATGCATATGAAAACATCCTTTTTTTAAAATTTAGGCTCTTAGGACAACCAAACTAACAAAGGTTATGGGTGATTGTCACTAGTCACCATTTTCATGCTAGGCCATTTAGAAAAGAAAGCAATGAATGCTAATCGAATCCTTAGGCAAATAACAATCTCATTTGAATTCTTGAGCAAATATTAGCCTAGACTACACATGTTAGACCACAACACATAAATAGGCAAAGAAGGAACTTGAATTGGGCATTAAGCAAAAATACAAGAGTGGGCAAGATTGAACCTAAATGCACATCTAGTGGAAGATGCTAGGCGAGAACCATACTCAAATATTTCTACAAAACGCAAGGGAATCTATATGCACATCTAGTGGAAGATGCAATGTAAGGAATGAGCCTATCTAAGTGTTGATGATATTCTTATATGAGAGTGGACAATGAAATTGTAGGCTTAAGGAAAGGAGTTGCCTCAATCATGATCATAAGCAAACAAGTTATTTAGCAACCAAAGTATCAAAGAATGTTGAATCCCTTTGGTCAATCCTCCCACTTAAGATTAAGTGCACAAGTGCACAAGTGTGAATCACCTTGCCAATCATCAACAAAAACAAGTTTATTAAAGCAAACACAAACCCTAATTTTTATGTTAAAACCTAGGAGCATACATACCCTAAATAAACTATTATTCATCCCCAAATCATGAAATAAACAAAAGCATTCAAGAACCCTAAACCTAGGCCCATGGCCGAATGTTATCATGCTTGAAATGGGTTTCTTATTTTGTGAAAGTTATGCAAACAAGAGTGAATATGCAAGGAAATGTGAGAAAACACAACAACAACTAGCAAATCACATTTTTATGAGAGTATGCGAAATACAACATGCCATAAAACAACCTTTTATTTCATGAAAGGCAAGGATTAAGATCCAAATCAACACAAATCAACATTTATTAAAGGGTGAGAAGCACCATAAGCACCCAAGCCTCCCTAAGTGCTTGTCAAAGTGCTTATGACACCTCTCACCAACAACAATCAACTATATGAGAATTTGAAGATGATAGGATGAATGCTTTTTATATTTTTGAGGAAATACTCAAAGATGATGCAAGGTTTTAAGGATTACCTTAGCTTTGAGCTAGAAAGTGAGGTGAGAAGATGAAGCCAGACACAAATCAACAAAACTCCAATATTCTTCAAAGAAGTACCCACTTGATGATGATGCTTGAACTTTGAATGAGAAATGGAGGGAGTATGTGAAAGAGGGGTGCAAATGAGGTGAGTTGTTTGTTAGGGTTTTTTGGTGTAGGAGAAATGGGAAGGTTCCTTTGGGATGAAAGAAAAACAAGAGGAAGTGAGGGAGAGGAGAGGGGCTACGAATTTTTTGGATCTTTTTGGGAGGAGAGGAGTGAGTTGTTCTTATTGAATTTCAAATATCCAATGGGTTTAAAGTTGTGAGAGGAAAGTAAAGAAATTAGTGTGTATTTAGTGGTGTGGATAGAAGGAAGGTAAAAAATATGTTGTGTATTGAATGTTATTGGACTCAAAGGTGTGCTTGTCATGATGAAAGGCTTTTGTGATGTGCACTTGATGGGGGCTGAAGTGAGGGGTGGTGTGGAGCATGAGGATGGAGTGAGGGAGGTAAAGAAATTAGTGTGTATTTAGTGGTGTAGAGAGAAGGAAGGTAAAAATATGTTGTGTATTGAATGTTATTGGACTCAAAGGTGTGCTTGTCATGATGAAAGGCTTTTGTGATGTGCACTTGATGGGGCTGAAGTGAGGGGTGGTGTGGAGCATGAGGATGGAGTGAGGGAGGTAGTTTGGTTGCAAAACTAGTGCTTACTTTAGCTAAAAATGGATAAAAGCAAAAAACACCTAAAAGGAATTAGCCCTAATTCTAAAGGCTCTTCGCTCTTCAATTTATTTATTTTTTTGGAAAATTAGGGTTTTGACCTAAGCCGGATAAAATTGGGGTATGACAGCTGCCCCTCTTTATTTGGATTTTACCAAGAAATATGAATTGCGCGAGACATATTTCGAAGGTAAAATAGAAATAAAGAATTCAGAAATTATACCAATTTTGTCCATTTGGAGAAACCCGAATTTCCCCCTTTTTTTTTGTTTTTGGAAAGATAGACACTTTCGTGTTGATGCGAAAACAGTAAATGAACACTGACGTGCAGACAGAAAAGGTAAAATGGGCACTTGCGTGCAGGCAGAAAAGTAAAATGGGCACTTGGCGTGCAGACAGAAAAGGTAAAATGGGCATTTGGCGTGCAGACAGAAAAGGTAAAATGGGCACTTGGCGTGCAGACAGAAAAGGTAACATGGGCACTTGCGTGCATACAGAAAAGTAAAACGGGCACTTGGCGTGCAGAAAGCGGTAAATTGCCCAGGCTGCCTAAAACCTGTAATTCTTAAACGAACTCTTGACGAATCCGAGTTTGCACGTGGCTTTGAGGAGAACGCTTCCTGTTGGCCTTTTCAAGCGACTGGGGGGATCCTTATCAGCTCCGGAACTGATATACAGATCAATGCACGGCGTCCACTGTATATTAGGCTTGATACAACTATTCCGTTGAACCTCACATGGGGCTGCGGTCCATCGTGTTGCTCGTACACGATGTGAGACCTGGGCAGAATGGAGCGATGATCTCTGTGCTCCAATCCCCAATGCGCGCTTGAGCGCTCTCTTTTTTTTTTCTTTCTTTCTTTTCTATTTCTCTCTTTTCTTTTTCTTTCTGAACTCCCAACTTGGGGGAACATTTTCTGGAATCTGGGGGCGAGGGCTAACACCGAAGTGCTCATTCTCTCTTTGTACCTGTAGCTGAAAATGAATAAATGCATGCAATGCAAATGCCATGATTGCTGTTTTCTTTTTTCTTATGATGAATGATGAGTTTCTTATTTCCTTTGTCTATGTCGGATGGATGCATTATCTTCTACTGTTCTTATATGCTTGATGAAGGTAATGATTTTCCTTTTCTTCTCTTGTCTGTACGCAATGCATGATTTTCTTTTTCTTTTGCTTATGTCTGAGGAATGCATGATTTTCTCCTGTTCTTATATGTCTTTTTCTCTTTCTCTAGCTTCTCTTCTTTCTTTTTCTTCCTTTTTTTTTCTCTTTTCTTTTCTTTTTGTTTCTCCCTTTCTTTTCTTTTCTTTTCTGTTTCTTTTTTTCTTCTGAACTCTCCCAACTTGGGGGAGCATTTTCTGGAATATGGGGGCGAGGGCTAACACCGAAGTGCTCATCCTCTCTTTGTACCTGCAGCTGAAAATGAACAAATGCATGCAATGCAAATGCCATGATTGCTTTTTGATGGGATGAATGTGATGTGATGCAGGAGTTTCTTTTTGCTTGCACGAATTTTTTCTCTGTTTGATGAATGCAATGTATGAATTTTATTTGTTTTGCTGTTCTTTTGTTCTTTTATTTCTAATCCCCTTTTTTGTTTTCTAATTTCTTTTCTTTTGCTCTTTTATGCAGTGCTGGTATGCAAATGCAAAATTTTGGTATGTAATGCTCTTGCGTTTTGATGAAATGGCAGATGACATGCAATGGAAAACTTTTTCTTCTTTGCCTTTTTCCTACGAAATGAGAATATTGCTATTACGCGAAATAAAATGATGAACAACATGGGATGTTTTAGCTTTATTTTCTTCTATGAGATGCCAGTATTGATGTGATGCAACTGTATTGCTTTGATTTTTGAATGCAAATGTATGCGGTGATTGACGCTTTGATGAATGGAACGCTCCTGTTCTAACTTCTGTTTGTTTCTTTTTGCTTCTTCTATGAAATGCAAACATTAATATGATGCAATGCTCTGATGTTTGATGATTGAATGACAAAGGAATGCTTGTGAAATGATGAATGATATGGAATGCTGGATGACAGGGAATGTTTTTGTGTTGCTTTTGTGGTTTCTTTTCTTTGTTTTCTTTTTGCTTTCTTTGCTTTTTCTATGAAATATCTGATGCAAAATGTAATGCTCTAATGATGAATGACATGCAATGATTTTGTTCTTTTCCTTTTTTATGAAGTGCGAACATTAATATGATGCCAATGCAATGAAAAGATTTCTGCTTTTTCTTCTTTACTATTTTCTTCTATGAAATACAAGTATTAATATGGTGCAACTGATGTGGAACGTTTTTTCTTTTTGCTATGTGATGAATGCACAAAATGTGAAGATGCAAATGTAATGCTTTGATGCATATGCTATAATGCCTAGATGCATGAGGTAAGCATTTTTGTGATGATTAGATGCGAGACTTTGAATGCAAGGGCTTGAGATGATTATTGACCATTCTGTTGAAAAATTGAATTTGATTCAAACTCTGGTGTTCTCAAGGTTTTTATTTACAAACCACCTCACTTGTCTTCTCCTTCTTTCCATGATGACTGAATTTTAGATATCACGTAAACAACTGGTGCTCTCTCTTTTGAAGCATTGTCTAGTAAGCATGCATAGGAGTGCAAATGTGAATGAATGAATGAGTTAACTTGGAATTGGTTTAGGGCATGGACTTTTATAGCAAGTGAAGGAATGACAGACATGGTTATTGCCGAAGCTTATGAGGGACCAAGAGATACAAGATTGCCCCAATTCAGGTCTTTGACGAGTGAATAACTTGCCCCTGTCTAGTGGTGACAACAACTAGGGGTGTAGAAGATGATGACTTGGGAACGCTTCGGCTCTTGGGATGAAAGCTGGAATGAAAGAGGTTTTGCTTCAACCCACAGAATTTGATGTTGCCCCAGTCATAACAAGGACAAAGCTGCCCCAATCAGAATGACAAGGTCTTGTTTAGGATAGTGAGTTGGGAGATTGCCCCGGTGAGGTTTTTATGGGAATGAATGAGGTGAAGGAATGGGAATGCACTTGCCCCACTTTGGAATGACATTGACAACTGGAGTGACATGGGATGGGCATTGAACAGACTTTCCCAAGACTAGGGTGTGTGGGTGGTGAAGAGAATGCCCCGACTTTTGGGTCTGAGTGGTATTCTCAGTGCAAATCTTTGGTTCTCTACTGATGTCTTGACTTTTGGTGCGAAAGAATCCTTATCTGGTGATCACTAAACCTTGTTTTAATGCATCTTGAATGTGTTTTGGAGTGCAAGTTCCTCTTTTTTATTTTGTCAGCTTTCTTTTTTCTGACTGTTCGTTTTTGTTTCCTCAGTTCTCTTTTTTCTGAGGGTTTATTCTTTCTTGATCAGCTTTCTTTTTTCTGATCGTTTGTTTTTCTTTTGAGCAAACACGTTGTACATAGATAAGCTTGTTCGTCCTAAGATTAGAATTTGAGTGAACAAAAGCAACCGGTCATTGATCGGAATGGACTTTTCTGGATTGTGGTGTTTTGTGGAGGAAGGAGGGTTAGGCTTAATGAAGTGTTTGAGGCTAATGGGAGGATGAGTTTTGTTCGGCGTTGCTTGACGGTTAATGGTCTATGAGGAAGATGGTTAATGGGCTTGTTTGGGCTCTGTTAAAGCAAATTCGTGTCTCATGGTAGAATGACTAAGGGGTTTGATGTTGAGGCCAAAGGAAGTGTTTGAAGGTTTATGGAACCAGGTGTTGGAATGATGAATTGTTTGAAGGTTTATTTAGACAAGGATCTCTTGTATTTTGTGGTAACATGTACCAGCTCATCACTTACATTTCTTTTGTATTTTCTTTTGTTTTGGGATTTTCATTTTTGAATCCCTTTTTTTTTATTTTCTCTTTTTCCCTTTTTTTTTGTTTTATGATTCTTTTCCTTCTTTGACTCGGGTGAGCTGATAAAAAGTGATGCACTGTTTTTTTTTTATATTTGGGGTGATCCTTGTCTAGGGTGATTTTTGGATTTTGGTTTTTCTTGGCTCAAGGTGGGTAGGAAAGGGACTTTCTGGGATTTTGGGGTTTTTGAGGAGATGGCCAAACTTCATTTCAAATCCCGATTGCTTATTTCTATAAGACTTAACTTTAGAACAATAATTTATCCATCTTCATGTGTTTGCTCTTTTTCCTTTTTTTGTGCCCTAATTTTTGCCTGGACCGCTCTTTGCGAGTTTTCAGTCCACCGGGCGCTCCTTTTTGCCTAGGCCGCCCTTTGCGGGTTTTCAACCTAGCGAGCTTGTTTTCTTGTTATATTATTATTATTATTATTATTTGAGAGACTTGCACTGAAGGAATATGATACCGACAAGGAAAATTAGTGATCACAGGATTGCCCCAGCATGGAGGACTTGAAGTGTTAGTGGGAATGAACCAAAAGTCAAGTATGCACTGATGGGAGAGAATATGTACTTTAGGGGTGGACGGGGCGGGATTAGCCTTGGATGGGGAACAATGATAAATGAAGGAGATTGACTGACTTAAACAAAGAAACTGTACGTGGCATGCATGCTTACTAGAAGAACGCTTCACAGAGAATTAACATTGGTTAAAACGTGATATGAAAACCCCTTTTTTTTGTTTTTTTTTTGATGAACTGTTTCAGTCTTTTATCATGGAATTGATGAGATATAATGTCTTTTTTTTTAAGGAAATACAAATGAGCTATTGATGTGAAAAAAACTGAGTGCCTTGGAACACCTTGAGTTTGCAAATGAGTGATGGTAAACTTTTCCAAAAAGGAAAGATTACCTCGCAAGAACATCTCGTCTCTCATCACAACATTTTTGTTGTATGCAATGCATGGATGAAAACATTATGATGTATACATGATGAAAATGAAATGCATGAAAGCATATTCACTTGAAAAGTGTGATTATTCTAAAAGTTTTTTTTTTGATGCTTTCTTTTTATGCAAGACGGAATATGAAATGCCAATGCATCCTTGGATGATGAATGATGCAAGAATACTGCTTCTTTTCAAAATGATTTTTATAGAGGCAAGACAAGATATCAAATGCCGATGCCCCCTTTTTCTTTCGAATGGTGAAAGATGCAGGAATGATGATGATGATTTTTTTTCTTAGAGGCAAGGCAAGGTATGAAATGCCAGTGCCCCTTCCTTTTTTGAAAGATGCATGTATGGAGGAATGATGTATTTGAACCAAAGTGATGAGGTTAATGAAATGGCGCATGAATGCTACATTTTGAATAAATTTGATGATGATTTTTATTCATGATTATGAATGAGATGCTTTCTTGTTTTCATTTTTTGTGCAATGAAATGCATGATACTCACAATGATTTTCTTTTTTTGTTTTTTAGTTTTGGAACATGACTTTGAAGATTATTTGGAGATGCAAATGATTTATTGAAAAGAAAGGTTTTTGAAAAATGTGTTTGACGGGGTATGACCCGCTCCTACGTATCCCCATTGTAATGAGGAATCAAAGCTTGCGTAGTTCTACTGTGTCTTTTTTCTTCTTTTTTTTTTTGAAATAATGCTTATGCATGAATGCCATGTTTTGGCTGAACTTGGCGAGGAGCTTTTTCCTCTTTTTTGATTATAAACGAAAAGCTTAAGCTATGAAGATGAAAATTGTTTTTTCATTTTTATGCAAGATGAATAATAATTTTTTTTTCAAAATTGGAACTTTATTTAATGCAAATGACGCAATGACGTAATGATGCAATGATGTGATGATGCAAGGATGCTTCTTTTTTGTGTTTTTCCAGAAAGAGGATATTTACAGGTGGTGATTTGAAAATTTTCACACTATATGCTACCTCATATAGGCGTTTATTGAAAAGGGAAAGCATATCTTTTTTGATTTTCAAAAATTTTGAAGGAAAAATTGATTGAACTGCATGCAACGATGCAACACACAATTTGGAAAGCCCTTGTGACCTAAAAGGGGGTAGAACCTATGATCTAAGGTATTTTAGGGATAATCTTCTCATGTAGCTCTATTCACACCCTCACAAAGGTCATCAGAGCCACAGTCCCTCTCATGAAAATCCCCGTAAATGCAGCAAACTGCTAGATACGAAGCATCATGAAAGAGCACAACTCTGATTGAAACTTTCGCGAGTAGCCAAACGGACAAAGGTCCTGATGGGCTCCCACTACTCGAATCCACTCATCCTAAGGTACCCTAACAGACCTGGGTTATGGTCTCTTTCTCTAATCATATAATCTCAAGGTACAAGTGTGTGTGTGCGAAGGGCATTTCCTTAAAAACTACCCCACCTGCAAATGAAAATCCAGAACAGTCCAGACAATAGAAAGCAATAACATGTCGTCTACCCTAGGGTTCAATACCAATCAAATACAACTAATCTAGGGTGCCAACAACAATGCACTACTTACCTCAAGAAAAGGGAGCAAAGAAGAAGGGGACATGATATTATTGGGGAAATGCATGAGGGAACTAGGCATATAAGCAAAGAGGTAACTATCTATTATTTTAAACAAAAGCAAACATAGAAGAAGAATGCATATGGATGCAACATGCTTATGAAAAAGAAGAAGAATAGAGGCAAAGCAAGATGTTCAAATCAATCACACAAACCACACACCTAATTAATTAGGCTTGACCCACTATTGAAAAAAAAATGTTTTTTTTTTGTCCCCAGTGGAGTCGCCAGCTGTTGCGCCCGAAAAAGTCCCCGAGGGAGAACCTTCCTCGTTCACAACTTTTTAAAACAATGAAGCCGCCACCAATATTTATTAAGGAAAATATTAGGAAAACCTTTTTTGGAAAGCGATTGGTCTTGTGAAACTAGAGAATAGGGTTCGGGGGTCGGTTACGCGTAGGGAAGGTGTTAGCACCCCACGCGTCCTCTCTACTGAGAGGGAACCTTTAATTAAATGTGTGGTTTTAGTGTGTTGACTTGAAAATACTTAATTTTGCCTCTCTACTTCTTATTGAAAGATTCTTAATGAAAATCTTTACTTATCATGAAAAAGGGGGAAAATGGGTTTTTAGAAAAAAATGCTTGACGGGACAAGGCCCGCTCCTACGTATCTCCCGGTGCGATGG
This sequence comes from Astragalus membranaceus, assembly GCA_039519185.1. Lineage (NCBI taxonomy): Eukaryota > Viridiplantae > Streptophyta > Magnoliopsida > Fabales > Fabaceae > Astragalus > Astragalus membranaceus. The sequence continues at coordinate 22,683,169 of CM076854.1, read as the reverse complement.
AGAACTCAAAGCTACGTAGTTCTTCTTTGTCCTGAAAAAGTTTTTGTCTTTTATCTTTTTAGTAAGTTTTCGAAATAGGACGAGCATTTAGTGAATGATTAAACTAACCAAGGTTATGGGTAATCACCGCTAAGTACTCTTGAAAATGAGAGTTAGTACCGCCAGTCAGATGAACAAAGGCTCTGATTGACTATTAGTAGCGACTCGTTTTTATTATCTTTTTTGAAAGTGATTTTCGAAAGAGATTGATTTGCACGATGATCAAACTAACAAAGGTTATGATGGATCATCATTTATTTACTCTTTTGGGAAAAAGACATCGCCGCCAATGGCTAGACGAACAAAGGTTCTGGTTAGCCACTAGCGACAATGGGTTGAAAACGATTTTAGAAAGGAAAAGGTTTTTGTTCTGAAAATGATCTTGGTTTGCAAAAGTGATTCTTTTTGTTATGAAAATAATTCTTTTCTTTTTGTTATGCAAATGCTAAACTTTTTATGGTTGCGCTTGACGAGAATGTGACTCGCTCCTACGTATCCCAAATGGGAATCAAAGCGACGTAGTTCTAACGAGCCTTGAAAGTGAAAGTCTTTTTCTTTGGTTTTGAAAAGTGAGGGGCGCTCATGATGATCAAACTAACAAAGGTTATGGGTGATCATCACTAACACTTGCTATGACTTTTGATGCTTAGGAAAATATCTTTTGAAATTGAAAGCATTCATGATAATCAAACTAACAAAGGTTATGGGTGATTATCACTAGTAGCTTATGCATATGAAAACATCCTTTTTTTGAAATTTAGGCTCTTAGGACAACCAAACTAACAAAGGTTATGGGTGATTGTCACTAGTCACCATTTTCATGCTAGGCCATTTAGAAAAGAAAGCAATGAATGCAAATCTAATCCTTAGGCAAATAACAATCTCATTTGAATTCTTGAGCAAATATTAGCCTAGACTACACATGTTAGACCACAACACATAAATAGGCAAAGAAGGAACTTGAATTGGGCATTAAGCAAAAATACAAGAGTGGGCAAGATTGAACCTAAATGCACATCTAGTGGAAGATGCTAGGCGAGAACCATACTCAAATATTTCTACAAAACGCAAGGGAATCTATATGCACATCTAGTGGAAGATGCAATGTAAGGAATGAGCCTATCTAAGTGTTGATGATATTCTTATATGAGAGTGGACAATGAAATTGTAGGCTTAAGGAAAGGAGTTGCCTCAATCATGATCATAAGCAAACAAGTTATTTAGCAACCAAAGTATCAAAGAATGTTGAATCCCTTTGGTCAATCCTCCCACTTAAGATTAAGTGCACAAGTGCACAAGTGTGAATCACCTTGCCAATCATCAACAAAAACAAGTTTATTAAAGCAAACACAAACCCTAATTTTTATGTTAAAACCGAGGAGCATACATACCCTAAATCAACTATTATTCATCCCAAAATCATGAAATAAACAAAAGCATTCAAGAACCCTAAACCTAGGCCCATGGCCGAATGTTATCATGCTTGAAATGGGTTTCTTATTTTGTGAAAGTTATGCAAACAAGAGTGAATATGCAAGGAAATGTGAGAAAACACAACAACAACTAGCAAATCACATTTTTATGAGAGTATGCGAAATACAACATGCCATAAAACAACCTTTTATTTCATGAAAGGCACGGATTAAGATCCAAATCAACACAAATCAACATTTATTAAAGGGTGAGAAGTGTAACGCCCCAAAATAATTTAATTATTTATTTAATTAAGTTATTTAAGGCTTACAATATTTATTTAATTTAATTAAATAATTCAAGGTTTAATTTATTTATTTTTTTTTAATTATTAGGAGGTGTTGTCTCGAATTAGATGGTGCACGGGGCCCATGACCCACAAGTGAGCCCATGACCCATTGGATAGTCATAGGAATTCGACTCACTAGGGGTCTTGTGACTTAGTTGCATTTTTGACTCAATTGTGAAAAGAAAGAAAAGAAACGTAAAAAGAGAGAGTGAGAAGAGGAGAAGTTGCGAAGTGAAGAGGAGAAGAAGAGAAAGGGGCGAATCACTCAAGGAGGAGGAAGAGCTTGTTGGTGTCTTGCATTTTCCTTGGAGCTTTGCTAGCAATTTCGACTTCTAAGAGGTTAGGGGGTCCTCTTTTTGTTTTTAATACCTTATGCGAATTAGTGATGCCTAGGGTTAGGGTTCTAGGATAATTTCTATGAATGAATTGTTGTGTTGATGATTAAATTATAGTGTTGTGATGCTTGATTATGAATTGCCTATGTTGAAATCGCATGACTAATGTTTGAATTGTTGCTAATGTGAATTGTATGTCATATGTTTGAATATATGACTTGTTGGTGCTTACTTAGTGAAAATTGAGGATCATGATGATGATTGAATTATATATATATGATTGGGTGTTTGGTGAATTTAATTTGGTGTTTGAATTTGAAGAATTCTGAATTTGGAAGCTCCTAGGCGCCTTGGGCGCCATATGCATTGTTGCTGTTTTTTTTTCTGCGCCTCAGTCATGGGCGCCAGGCGCCCAGCCAGTGAGAGATGAAAGAAAAACAAGAGGAAGTGAGGGAGAGGAGAGGGGCTACGAATTTTTTGGCTCTTTTTGGGAGGAGATGAGTGAGCTGTTCTTATTGAATTTCAAAGATCCAATGGGTTTAAAGTTGTGAGAGGGAAGTAAAGAAATTAGTGTGTATTTAGTGGTGTGGATAGAAGGAAGGTAAAAAATATGTTGTGTATTGAATGTTATTGGACTCAAAGGTGTGCTTGTCATGATGAAAGACTTTTGTGATGTGCACTTGATGGGGGCTGAAGTGAGGGGTGGTGTGTAGCATGAGGATGGAGTGAGGGAGGTAAAGAAATTAGTGTGTATTTAGTGGTGTAGAGAGAAGGAAGGTAAAAATATGTTGTGTATTGAATGTTATTGGACTCAAAGGTGTGCTTGTCATGATGAAAGGCTTTTGTGATGTGCACTTGATGGGGCTGAAGTGAGGGGTGGTGTGGAGCATGAGGATGGAGTGAGGGAGGTAGTTTGCTTGCAAAACTAGTGCTTACTTTAGCCAAAAATGGATAAAAACAAAAAGCACCTAAAAGGAATTAGCCCTAATTCTAAAAATACAATAAGCATCCAATATTATTTTGTTATTCATTTTTATATTTTGATTTCAGATTTCTATTTTTAATTATACATATTTTTGAGCCTTTTTGAAAGCGAGAGAAAAAAAAACCGTTATAAATGACCAAAATACCATTTTTGGCTCTAAAACCCTAATTTGCCCGAAAAGTGCGTTCCAACCCTAAAAACGATTTCAAGAACCTTGGAATGCCTTCTAGGATCCGAAATGTAGTGTATAAGGCTCTTCGCTCTTCAATTTATTTATTTTTTTGGAAAATTAGGGTTTTGACCCAAGCCGGACAAAATTGGGGTATGACAGATACGACCCGGTAAGGTCCTTCCCAATTGGGTGCGAGTTTACCTTGTGCGGCGTTCTTCAAATCAACGTCGGCTCTCCTGAGAACTAGATCATCGACCTCAAAATCCCTTGGGACAACCTTTGAGTTGTACCGGGTTGCTATCCTTTGTTTGACCACTGTTTCCTTGAAGGAGGCTCTACCTCGGATCTCTTCCACCAGGTCGAGCTCTTACATCAAGGCCTGGTTATTTTCTTCTGGCGTCTTTGGATTGGTCGTTCTCCAACTCAATTCTCTGACTTCAACCAGAATGACAGCCTCGCTCCCATAGGAGAGTCGAAAAGGTGTTTCCCCCGTAGATCTCTGAGGGGTAGTCCTGTAAGCCCATAAGACATAAGGCAGTTCTTCCACCCAATTCCCTTTGGCATCGTCAAGCCATTTTTTCAGTCCATTGAGGATTACCTTGTTGGCCGCCACGGTGATAAGGACATGAAGATTCAAGAATTGGCACTAGGACCAATAACAAGAGGGAGAGCAAAGAAGATTAAGGAGCAATTAGAGACTCAAATGGCTTATTTGCTTGATGATAGCAAGAGTCCTAAAATTACTCCTTGTCCTATAAATCTTTTAATAATTGATATTGTTTAGATTTCCTTTAATTGTAATAGGTTATATTTTAAGTTTGGAAACTTGGGTTTAAATGTGTAGACATGTGTTAAACTATTTGGGCCATGTTTTGGGCTTGTATGTTGGCCTTATTTTGCTTATGTTGCCTTGGCCAAACCCTAGCTATATAAGGGATGGTGGTGCTTCTTGTAAGAGACCTTTGATCATTTTTATAAGATTGTGAGTTTAGAGCAAGTTGCTCCTCCTAGTTCTTCTTAGAACCTCCATGGATTTTATCAAGGGCTTCATTGTGCTTGTGGCGGTCCAACAATGGAATTTATCATTCATCCTTGAATGTGGCATTCCTTCATTTCCTTGAATCATTCCTTTCTAATCCGCATTTTGTAAGTTCTTCCCCTTTTTAGTTTGTTTGTGTTTGGAAAATTTATGATTTATGGAAGGATCCTTGGATTTTTAGTGAACTTATATGTCTAGTTCACATCACTCGGCCTGCCCGTTGGTCTGGGGGTGCTCTACCGAGGTGAAACAGTGTTTAATGTTAAGATCGGCCATGAGCTTCCTAAAGCCTTTGTCAGCGAACTGGGTTCCGTACTCAGTTACCACTACTTTAGGGATCCCAAACCTGATCATGATGTTTTTCTTGAAAAACTTTATGTAGTTCTTAGCATTGATCATGGCCAATGGTTTAGCTTCGATCAATTTTGTAACGTAATCCACAGCTACTATTAGGTATTTGGCCTGGCCAGGGGCATTCGGGAAGGGCCCCAAGAGATCGATCCCCCACCATGCAAAAGTCCATGAGGAGGTGATGCTGGTAAGCACGGAAGGGGCGGCCACATGAACATTAGCATGGATCTGACATTTCCGGCACTTCTTCACGTCGTTCCTAGCATCGGCTTCCATGGTCCGCAAATTCCTTCGTGAATTTCAGCTAGGACATAATCTGCCTCTTCTCCTTCAATGCATTTCAGCAATGGCGCGGAAAGGATTCTCCTATAGAGGGTCCCATCAATCACGGAGAAGGACAACGCCTTCCTCTTGATCAGTTTAGCTTCGCGTGAGTCCAGAGGGTCATCCCCCGACTCGATGTACTCCATGATTGGCGCAATCCAGCCTTTGCTTTCTTCAACGACGCATATAGATGAGATGAGTTCCGGGTCAGGGTAGACGCTAGGTCGATTGAGCATTTCCTGGATAACAGAACGGTGGTTTCCCGGAACTTTGGTGCTGGCGAGTTTGGACAGTACATTCGCCCTCTTATTTTCCGCTCTTGGGACGTGTGCTTAATCTCTGCTAACTCGAACCGAGCTAGCAATTCCCGAACCCGAGTTAAGTATTTCTGCAAGGTCGGATCCTTGGTCTCATATTGTTTCCCGATCTGTGAGACCACTGTCGTGACCGGGATCCCGACGTAGACGGCCCAAAAATCGATATATCAGGGAGTCGCCACCCAATTTATTAAATAGGGAAAATTGAGAAAAACCTACCTTAAAATTAATGGTCTGCGTAAACTAGGTTGGATTCGGGAGTCGGTTATGCATAGGGAAGGGCGAAAACTTAATTCCACTACACCCCTAGTACATCCGTCCTAAGACAGTTACCCTAAATCTGATTGTGCAAATATAAATTACGAATTTATTTGTTTTACCCAAAAATAAAATAGTAGAGAATAATAAGGGCTTATTTAGAAAAGTTTAATTTTGACTTGACGGGGAAGCCCCGCTCCTACGTATCCTCCGGTGCAATGAGGAACTCAAAAGTCACGTAGTTCTTCCTGAAAAATTTTGTTGGTTGGTATTTTTTAATATAGGGGTTTTAGGATTATTGAGCTGTACAGCTCATCCATCCTAGAACGCTGACTGACCCGTCTGTACAGTCGACTTAGTCCCCTATTTTATAAAAATGGAGTTTTTGGAGTTTGGGAAAATGATTTATGTGTGTTGTTTTGATTTTATTTGAATAGGGATTTTAGGACTCTTGAACCGTACGGTTCATTTATCCTAGAATGCTGACTAACCCGTCTGTACAGTCGGCTTAGTCCCCTATTTTCGAAAAATGGAGTTTTGATTTATGGAAAGAAATATGTTTGTGTTTATTTTGATTTAGAAATTGTTTGTTTTAAATAGGGGTTTTAGGACATGATCCGTAACGGTTCATTAGTAACCTAAAAAACTGACTAACCCGACTGTACAGTCGATTTAGTCCCCTATTTATATTTTTTTGAAAATGAAATATTTATCTACTTATTTTTATAGGTTTTTTGTAAAAGGAAATAATAAAAACAAAAACAGAGGGTGCAATAGTAAAATGGGGTGCAGTTTGCAAAAAGGGAGTTGTATTATTGTTTTCTTGAATGCAAATGTATTAAGCTCCTTTGTGTCCTAGAGGGGTCCCTTTGGGAATAGATCTAAGACTTTTCTATCAAGTGAACCTCTCAAAGGTAGCTCTATAGAGTCCTAAATAAGGTTCCTAGAGCCAACGACCCCAATTAAGAACACTGATCAACAACAATAGGCAAGCTATTAGGAGTGCCAGCATTCTCAAGAGGGACCAAAATCTAGGTGAGACTTTCGTGACCACCCAACAGGACGCACATCCAGTAGGCCATCACTACGCAGTCTCGTTCTAACTTAGGTTATTCTCCAGTCCGGGTACAAGACTATTCTCACGTGTGTGCAGAAGTGTGATAGTGGAGTGTGTGTAGGAGCAAAATGTTAAATATACCCCCTAGTTGCAAAACAAACAAACACATATACAGAAAATAATAGTCTTCTACCCTAGGGTTTATATCAAGCATAAAATAAAGATATACAAAAAAAACTAAAGAAATAAATAAATAATCAATAAATATGTACATAAATAAATAAACAAATAGATATAAATAAATAAATACAAAACTAACCTCAAGCTAATGAACGCGATGAACGCCGAACCGGACCGAGCAGAGACCAGGTCAACTGCAAACCGGACTCAAGCTAATGAACGCGATGAACGCCGAACCGGACCGAGTAGAGACCAGGTCAATTGCGAACCGGACTGCTTTGAGAACCGAAAAACCGATTCAAAAAAATTACAAAATAATCAAAGACAGATTTTTAGTGTCTGGACCGCAAAGGCTAGCCCAAAAGATCACTTAATCTGCCAATGACTCCCTCCTCTAAACCTTCACCTCTCAACCTCTTTTATAGTCAATTGCTATAGGGTTGTTGTTTTTTGTTGCAAGCAATGTGGGACTAAAACAAGATAGAGAAAGCAATTCCCACTTAGAGAACACAATTCTCGTTTTTCTCAAACCTGTCACCGTAAAAGCGCGATTCCGGATTCGTTAACCGTTGGATCGTCTTTGTTTTTTGACAGTAGATTCGTGAGACATATATCTTCACTTTCACCGTTCGGACCGTCGAAACGAGGTCTGAGGAGAGAGAAATTGCCTTCACAATAGCTGTAGTTTTTGGTCCGTTTTTTCTCAAACCTCTCACCGTAAAGGTGCGATTCCGAATTCGTTAACTGTTGGATCATCTTTGTTTTTTGACAGCAGGTTCGTGGGACATGTGTCTCCACTTTCACCGTTCGGATCGTCAAAACGAGGTCAGAGGAGAGAGAAATTGCTTTCGCATAGTAGCTAAAAACTAAAACCCGAAAATACCCAAAAGCGACTACTTTTTGTAATAATAATTTTTTTATTGCACCTCCCCTTTTTTATTTTCTTTTGTAATTTGTATTATTTCTTATCTATTTATTTTTTTATTTTTTTTAATTAAATATATTGTAACAAGAAAAATAAATTAAATCTACTTTGTAATTTTTTGAATTAGCATATATTTTTTTTTAATTTTTGTTTAACCACTAAAAAAAGTAATAATAACGCAAAATTAGTAAATTAGCGCAAAATGACCTATTCGAGGGATTAGGAATCAAATATACGCGAAAAACATATTTTTTGTGATTTTTTTTGAAAAAGTAAAAATGTGCCGGTTAAAATTGGGTGTTCACAACCACCATGAAAGAATCGGTATTCAGGCGGACCCGAGTAACTTGGAGATCCAGGGCTAGCCGGAGCCCTGCAATGCATGCCTCGTACTCTGCCTGGTTATTGAAAGTCGGAAATTCGAAGGTGACAGATACCTCGATTACGACACCGACTGGACTTTCTAACATCAATCCAGCCCCGCTACCTTTTGGATTTGAAGATCTGTCTACGTGCAAGATCCATACCCCTCAGGGTCGGCAGGAGTCATTTCTGCGACGAAATCAGCAAGGACCTGAGCCTTCATTTCCGTCCTAGATTCGTACTTGATTCCGAACTCGGAGAGCTCAACTGCCCATTTAACCATTCTGTCGGCTAGATCGGGTCGGTGTAGGCTTTGACGAATAGGATGGTTCATCTGTACCACAACCTGATGAGCAACAAAGTAAGGTCGGAGGCGTCGCGTCGCAATATTCAAAGCAAGGGCAATTTTCTCAATTTTCTGGTACCGGCTCTCCGGTCCTTGTAGCGCTTTGCTTACAAAATATACCCGACTTTAACCGTCCTCGGTCTCTCAGACGAGAACGACGCCTAACGCCTCTTCTGAGGTTGCCAAGTACAAGTATAAAGTTTCACCCTGATTGGGCCGAGTTAGGATCGGCTGTTCGGATAGAACCTTTTTGAGCTGGACGAGGGCCGCATCCCGCTCTGTGGTCCACTCAAATTTCACTTCCTTCTTAAGTAACTTGAATAATGGAAGTGATTTGAAGGCAGCGTTTGAAGTGAAACGAGATAAGGCGGCGATCATGCCGTTAAGCTTTTGAACTTCTTCCTTGGTATTCGGTGTGCGCATCTCGGTCACAGCCCGGCACTTATCTGGGTTGGCCTCAATGCCTCTCTCCGTGAGGTAGAATTCGAGGAACTTTCCAGCTCAGACGCCAAAAGTGCATTTTTCGGGGTTTAATCTCATGTTATTCTTTCGAACTTCGGCAAAAATCTCCTCAAGGTCGGCCACGTGGAGACTCTCCCTTCACTTTTTGCAATCATATCGTCGAGATAAACTTCTACGATACGTCCGATCTGCTTTCGAAACACTTAGTTCATCATCCTTTGATATATAGCTCCGACATTTTTTAATCCGAATGGCATAACCCGGTAACAAAAATTACCGCAGTCAGTCATGAAGGCGATTTTCTCCTGGTCGGAAGGGAACATCGGAATTTGATTGTAACCGGACTAGGCATCCATAAAAGACAATAAACGAAAACCTGAAGCATTATCGACTAGGCGATCAATGCTAGGAATATGGAAGGGGTCCTTTGGACAAGCCTTATTAAGATCGGTATAATCAATGTACATGCGCCATTTTCCATTACTTTTCTTAACGAGTACAGGGTTGGAGAGCCAAGTTGTATACTTGACTTCCGTTACAAAGTTTGCATTAATTAAATCCTCTACGGCTTTAGCCGCAGCAACCGCTTTCTCTCCACTCTGAGCCCTTTTGCGCTGGGCGACCCACTTAGCTTCGAGGTTAATAGCTAGCTGGTGACAAGCAACCTCCGGAGTAATCCCGGGCATGTCCTCTGCTGACCAAGCAAAAAGGTCGGCATGAGCTTTTAGACACTACACGAGTTCAGCCTTTACTTCTTCAGATAGATCAGACCCAATCTTGACGGTTTTAGTCGGGTCGTCCCCCAACTGGATTTCAACAAACTCCCCATCAGGTTGAGGTCGTCTGATTCTCTTTTTCAGTTCTCGGGTCAGATCATCGCCATTTTCCTCTTCCGAGCTGTCCGGATCATACCTAGCATCCAGATCTGTCACGTTAACATCGGCAGCCTTGTCGTTTCTTTTCTTCTTCGAGTCTTTTCGAACTTCTTCGGGGGATCCCCCTCCTCCCTAGCCTTCTTGTCTGCCTTCATGTGCAGATGAAAACACCTCTCGGCGGACTCCAAGTCAGCGTTGAGGGTGATGATTTTGTTGCAGAGAGAATAGAACTTCATCTTTAGGTGGACTGTGGAGGTTACCGCTCTGTGCCTTCCTAGAGGTGGCCTTCCAATTATGCAGTTGTAGATTGAGGGACAAGGCAAAACAAGGAACTTGGTTTTAACGGTTCTAATCATTGGCTCTTATCCATAAGTAACCATCATCTCCAAATAACTAAGTGGCTTGGTTCGCGAGCCGTTGAACCCGGAAAGGTCTGATCCTCTATATGGGGTGAGGTCCTCCTCAGAAATTTCCAGCCTTTTAAGGAGATTGACGAAGATGATGTCGGCCGAACTCCCATGGTCAACCAAGATTCTCCTAACCTCAGTATTGGCCATCACAGCTGTGATCAATAGTGGTACATGCTTGTTGGGCTTCCCATCTAGCAAGTCCAGATCGTCGAACGCCAAAGGAGGCCGGTTCGGTAAGTCTGAAGGAGCCAAGGTGGAAGCCACACTCATTATTTCTTTCCACTTTCTCTTCATGGTTTTCCCAGATGCTTCATTTGGGTATAGCCTCCCGATATAACCATCATTATGGGCCGTCCTTTAGACTTCCGAAAATCCTGCTCTTCCTCTGAGTTTTCTTCTTTTTCTTCCTTAGCTTTTCCCTTCCTCTTAGGGTCATCTTTCTCTTCTTTGGCCTCACCTTCCTGCCGAGGTGGCTTCTTCACATACTGGCCTAGCTTCCCTTTCTTGATCAGGTCTTCAATATCATCCTTCAAGGCATTGCAGCGATTTGTGTCATGGCCATTACTTCAGTGATACCGACAGTATTTGCTGGATCGCTGCCCCGGCCTGTGCAGGAGTGGATCGGGGAACCTAACCTCTTTAAACTCGGTGTTCATACATTCTTCCAAGATTTTGGCTCTAGTTTCGTTTAGATCGGAATACTGTTGATGCCAGTTGCGGGGCCTGGACTCTCTGTCGTTCCGATTTTCCTTCTCATTCTGATTTTTCTTTCTCATTCCGGAGCCTAGAGCCTTCGGGCTTGACGTGTGACCTTCCTGCGTTAACCCCTTCTTCTTGACCTTCCTGCGTTAACCCCTTCTAACTCCGCGAGAGACTCGGACTGGTTTACTCCGACATCGATCTGAAACAAACTCCCTTCACCAAATCCCACCTCCATGAAGTAAAGTCGAAAGGAGTCGTCAAGGTTCCGGACTTGTGCAGCTTCACGGTTGAATCTCTCTATATAGTCCCGGAGAGACTCATTCTCGCCTTGCCGAATTGCTTGCAGCACCTTTCGGGACTTCGGCTTCATCTTGGAGTGAGCGAAGTGAGCAGAGAAAAGCCTAGCCAAGTGATCCCACGAAGAGACGGTGTTTGGCTTAAGGGCCCTGAACCAATCCAAAGCCACTTTCTCTAGAGTGAGAGGGAAAATCCGGTACTTAATCTCCTCTGGAACATTTCAGTATTGCATCATCGTGTCAAAATAATCAAGGTATCGATCGGGATCGCCAGTCCTATCATGCATTTTCAGACCCTCATGGGGTTTCTCGAGGTGCTTCGGCACCGAATAGTAGTCGATCTTGCTTGTAAAAGGTCCTTTACGTTTTTCCCACCTCTCCCGGGGTGGAGACCTTCAGTTGTCGTATTTGTCGGGGGACCTCCTCGAGCGTGGGCGCCGACGCTCCTGCCTCGGGGATCTTTCCCAGCTTCTGGAATGTCGCCTCGGAGAAGAGGAAGCCAGAGACGAGCTAGGCTGAGGGGAGTCCTCGAGATAGTAGGTATCATCAGGAGTTCGACTTGGGGGAGTCCCCAATCCTCGCCCTCCTCTTCGACGAGGCGGAGAGCGATGATGGTGACTTCTCCAAGCGGGAGATCGGTGGCGCCTGCAGCCATGAGTCCTTCGACTTGGAGAGTTGTGCTAAGGGGAACTCCGATCTGGGATGTTCCGAGCCCGGGTCTCAGCGATCTCAGCTTCTAACTGGGTGTAGCGTTGGCTTCTCTGTTGGTCGGCCTCGGCTTGCCGATTTAGTAACTGGACGAGTTGTTGAACAGCATCGACCGGCACATGGACCGTCTGAGGGGGAGGTGGGAGTAGGTTCTGGGCTGAGCCCCCGGGAACCATAGCTGTAGCCGAGTTTCGAGCATGCGTCGGGCTAAGGTGACTGCAACTCCTGCCGGAGTCACCCGTTGTAGGACCGGTCCCTCAAAGACTCGGGATAGTCCTATGTCGTAACGTTGGAGCCATTGTTAATCAAGGAGATGGGAGAGGAACTAGAGTATAAGATCCTCCCACTGTGGTCACCAAAGTTCTGTACCGTATCTCTGAATCCGTGGACGATCCGGGATAGTTGGTAGTAGTATGTCTTGATCAACTGGGCTCCGTTTCGATTCGAGGTGGGGTGGTAACTGCAAAGACACTCCGACGCTCAAGTCTGCGACTGAATTGATTACAAGTAAGAATGTTGGTCAGTGTGCATACCTTGAGCATTGTATTTAATGCTTATTTATAGAGTCAAAGTTGCTTTTGACCTAATTGATCAGAGCCGTCCGATCTAGGGTTTAGATCTCAGCCATTCGTTCATGGACTTGCCACTAGTATTGGGCCTCAGCTAATAAGGGACGCGGCCCAATCCATAACAGTTTTTTAATTCGTTTCTCTTCCTTTTAATTTCATTTTGATTTGTAGATGTTAATCAAATGTGCAAACATTTTTAGGGATTTTATTTTTGCATCTTCTACTACTGCAGCAGTGTAAAGGTGCTACAATGATTTTAGGGATTTGAAATTTTATTGCTGACACAGTCCAATCGGAAGAGGAAGGAAGCGTCGACGTCGGTGGCGGATGCAGCGTAGAACAAACACCGGAAGAAGAAGGGAGAAATGGAGATGCCGTCTTGCAAAAGAGTAAAGACAGAGCGGTGAGGTCTCCCTTCAACTCTCTTTTTGCTGTTGTGGACAATTGGTCTCAATGCATTGGCATTTCTTTTACTTTACTTTTATGTTGTGCAGGTCTATGTGTTAAGAAATTAAGGGTCTGTTTGGGAGCTTTGAGGGGAGGGGAGGGGAAGTGAGAAGGAGGGGAGGGTTAACCTTCCCCTTGTTTGGATGTCAACAATGGTGAAGAGAAGGGAGATGGAAGGCTGGATTATGCAAATAGACAATACATTTTAATCCACGACCATATTCTTTCTACAAGCAATGAGACCCAATGCATTGCAAACTCAGCTATATTTAAAATCCCTCTTCCAAGCTCAGCTATATTCACTGTACATTCTTTAGCAGAGACTAAACACTACTGACCAAAAAGGCTGGATTACTATAACTAAGAGGAAATGAGAAAAGATATAACTAATGTAAAACAGTAATTTACAAAAGGTTCAGGACCCACATATTCTTCTGCTCTGCACATCGGCTAATGAGTTCTAAGGAAAGCAGTAACAACCAAAGTCACAGACTAAAAGCACACCAATGGTATCTTCTGCAGTCCATGCACTACTAGAAAACCTCAATTTAGCGTCCATTTGGTAGCGTCGGCCCCCGACACGGACGCTAATATCGTCGGATTAGCGTCGGCCAAGCCCACGCTAAGCAAAAAATGATATTTGACGCAAGGAGATACAGATTAGCGTCGGCTAAGCCCACGCTACATGATAAGATATGCGACGCTAAAAAGTGATAAGATTAGCGTCGGCCGGCCGACGCTAGTTTTATGTTAATTTATCAAAATACCCTAACTCTCCCACTCTTCTCTGTTCATTCCCTCTCTCACTCTTTCTTCTGTTCATTCCCTCCATCACTCTCTCAGTCTCGCGCCTTTCTTCACCGAAACCCTAAGCCTTCACCTCTTCCTCCTCCGCTACACAGAGGCGACGGCGCCAGCCTAAGAAGACGAAGAACACCCTGACGACAACGCTACTTTCTCCACCATCGCTCCTTCTCTCTTCGTTCTCATCTCAAATCGAAAAAACAAAAAACCCCAAGGTATTGCTTACGTATTCTTCCTCTGTTCTTCTGATTTTGATTCTATATAGTTGTTATGATGTTATTTTAGGATTTGTAGTTTTGTTCTTTGTTTGTATCTGATTTCCACCTGCTTACGTAGTTTTGTGCTTCGTTTTTGGTGTTCTTCGTTTTTGGTGTTCTCTGTTCTGAATGAGACTTCGTTTATAATGTGTTTTGGTGACTATTGTTCTTCTATTCTACTTCTATTCTATTCTCAAGGTCAGATTTTTGTTGTCTTTGAAAACCCTAAAGCCCTAAATTATGAATGTGTTAGGAATTAGGATCCTATGATGCAAATAGAGAAAATAAAAGAGTGATTTTATTGTCTGGCTGAAACATGCACAGTATATGTATTTACTATTTATATTATTATTTGACTACTTAGGGTAAGATTATAGTTGAGTACATTGTATTGTAGCTGACATATTTGAATTGTGTGTTAAGATTTCTTTGTTAATTCTTATTTTGATTTCTTTGTAGTTTCTTAATTTTTTTGTTTAATGGTTACAGGACATGGTGTAACTAAAAACAACCTGAGAAAGTTAGATTGGGTTTGGGGCATTTCGGATGGAACGTGGAAGTTGAAAACTCGTGACCGGAAAGTTAAAATGTAATGGTATTGTTTTTGTTATAGCTAGATTGAATCTTTTTAAGTATAATGCATATTCGATCCTATAAGTATAATGCATATTCGATCCTATAAGGAAAACAAGGCAGTGAAGCTTATCCATGAAATGATTGCTACACGAAAAAAGAAAATGGATGGTCCAATGGGATCGCTGTCACTTCAGTTTTGATTAAGAGTCATGTTGCTATGTTTATTGTGATATTGTTACATAACAATGGCTGATTGTTTTCCTTGAAATAAATTTCCTTTTTCTTCCAGAACTGGTATGATTATTTGAAATGCTATATCTTTTATACTTCACTCCATTTATCTCAAATATATAAACTAGAGCTGAATTTTACTATATGTTGTGCTGAATATTACTTGTGGTCTTGTCTTTCTATAGAAGGGGAAAAGCTAAAGTGACCTTCTTTTATCTTGTATCAGGTGCTAAAGTTGCTTATATTTTCTTTGAGTTCATTGCTGCACAATTTATTAGAGATTTTCTAAAGGCTATCCTTGTGATTATTTCAAGAATGTATACATAAGATAGTGTTTTCAGTTAAGACCAGAGTCTTTCCCTTGTTAGAGTTAGACTATGGATATAATTTTGTGTTACAAATACCACTGAGGTTTTTAGATCAGTTTTCCAGAAGCACATAGAAACCTGCTGTTAACAATTTTGTGATGCTTTGAAACTATATGTAAACCC
Source organism: Astragalus membranaceus (assembly GCA_039519185.1). Lineage (NCBI taxonomy): Eukaryota > Viridiplantae > Streptophyta > Magnoliopsida > Fabales > Fabaceae > Astragalus > Astragalus membranaceus. The sequence continues at coordinate 22,667,888 of CM076854.1, read as the reverse complement.
AATTCTGTTGTCACACTTCCACTTTTGCCTAGCAGATTTATCTCTTGCCTTCATAGCTAATGAGTTGGAATGATAGAATAATGGAATATGTACTCAGACACAATAAGTTCTAATGCTGAAACTACCTATGTAAGTTATTGTCATTGTTTCTTGAATTTTTGGTTAATTCCGTATACTTTGTTTTGGTTTAGTTTGGTCCTTTTGCTAGTAGCTTATCATTATTTTCTTATTGATCAGAATGCATACAAACAAAACGTGGCTGAAGTACTGGCACAAAATGGTGAATTAGGTGGTGATGATCAACTGGTAGATGGAGCAGTGGCACTTGATTGTTGGAAGGTGGCTGTGGGGGGTCCTACCCGTGGTCGGCTTTATGGCACAGGAGGCTTATCTGCGAATGCCCAACCTGGGTCCAAGTCACTTACCCAACCGTCTCAGAATCCTTCTGGTTTCATGATTGGGACAGCTTTGGAAGAAGAGAGGGCAGCTAGACTTAAAGCTGAGAAGACGGCTCAAGATGCAATAGCCCGAGCTGAAGTGGCTGCCCAAGACGCTCGAGAGGCAAATGAGCGTTCGCAAAAGTTAGAAAATGATTTTAATGCGCTGAAAAAATTATGTGTTAATCGCATGGATGCTTTTGAGCGTCGATCTGGTGGTGGATCTTGTAGTGCTAGCCATCCTGATTATGATGATGATTTGGATGAAGAGTCACAAGATAGCGATTGATTTACTTTTCTCTAGATGTTGCATATTTTGTAGAAGTTACATATTTTGTAGTTTCTCTAGATGTTACATATTTTGTAGTTTCTCTAGATGTTGGATGCCAAATACTTTGATGATGACTATGGTATAGATTTTGTAGTTTCTCTAGATGTTAGATGCCACACACTTTGATCTGTTGTTCTGATTAGTTATGGTATTTTGTATTTTGATTGGTAATAGGTGAAAGGTAAATATTAGCAGGTGTTCAAAGCAAAGTAGGCTGTTCTGTTACTGTTGTTTTTAAAAAAAAACCCAATTATTAGCGTCGGCTAGACGGACGCTAGAGTGTTGTTGACTTTTTCTTTGGTTGACTTTAGCGTCGGCTAAACGGACGCTATATCATTTTGTAGACTTTTCTTTAGTTGACTTTAGCGTCGGCTAAACCGACGCTAATACTAAATAGTTGACTTTCCAAGCGTTGACTGTAGCGTCGGCCTTGTAATTAGTGTCGACTTTAGCGTGGGCTTAGCCGACGCTAATTAGCGTCGGTCTCAAAATACGGGACGCTACGGATTAGCTTCGACCGTTTTAGCGTCCACGCGTGGCCGACGCTAATCCGACTCTAAAACACTGTTAGCGTCCGTTTCTGGTCTTTTAGCGTGGGCTTTTGGCCTACGCTAAAAGCTGTTTTTCTACTAGTGATGTTTCTTTCTTTGGAGTTTCTTTCACTCCAGTAGAGATTCTTCATGAAAAGGAAACATATTAAATGCATGACTCAAATAGTGGCAACAGAATTCACAAAAAATAGTATCTTAACAGCTTTTAGTGGCTTTCCTAATCAGATGTTAGTTATTTAAAAAACCAAATGTTATATTAAAAATAATATTTTTAAAATAAAAAATAGTGGTAGTCCAACATAGCTAGCCACATCAATTAAGTGAGTGCCACATTAGACTCAAGTTTGACCAAATTTGAGAGGGACCGTGATTTTAGAAATTGGAAAAATAGGGGGACCAAAATCGTGGAAGAAAAAGTTGGGGGACCAAAATCGTGAGTGAGTGATAATAGGGGGACCAAAAATGTAATTAAGCCTAATATATACATAATACGTAATATAATATTGGCTAAAGTGCTTCTGGGGTCCCTTATCTTTATTTAAAGTAACGATTTGGTCCTTTATCTTTTTTTTGTCCCAAAACAGTCCTTTATGTTTTAAATTTTTGACACATAAATCCTTTTCTGTCCCAAATCAGTCCTTTATGTTTCAATTTTTTAACACATAAATCCTTTTTTTTGACACAGAAATCAGCACTGTTAACAGAAAAGGATTTATGTGTCAAAAATTTGAAAGATAAAGGACTTATTTGGGACAAAAAAAACATAAAGGACTAATTCGTTACTTTAAATAAAGATAAGGGACCCCGGGAGTACTTTAGCCTATAATATTATATTATAATATAATACACGATTTTTTATCAACATAATTAACCCGTGCATCACACAGGGTGCATCACACAGGGTAAGGTCTAGTTTGTTTTAATATAGTGCTATCGATACCACACGGAAAGAGGGATATGTAAAGCGAAGAAGGATAGTAGAATTGTTAAGACATTTGAGTATAGCTAGCAAATTAACCATCTAGAGAGCCTAGAAAAGATGGAGATCATAAGAATAGTATTAATGGCTTTGATTATGGGTTTTACGATGTTGTCTAGTGGATAAAGCCAATTAATAGAGAATTTCTACGGTTCAACTTGTTCCATTGTTGAATCCATCGAGTCCCAGGCAGTGAACAACAAGTTTAACCAAACCCTCATTACTGGACAAGCAACCACTACGAAAATCGCGTATTACCGACAGATTTTTTACGCCGGTAAGTTTCCGGCGGATATTTTGCATTTCCGGCGGAAAAAATGGTATTTCTGGCGGATTGTTTTGAATTTCCGGCGGATTTTTTGAAATTTTTTTTTTGAAAATCCGCCGGAAATGTCGTCGGAAATTTACCGGCGAATTTTTTTGAATTTCCGGCAGATTTTCCAATTTTTTTTTTTTAAAATCCGCCGGAAATTCAAAAAATCCGCCGGAAATGGCGCCGGAAATTTACCGGCGGATTTTAACATTTCCGGCGGATTTTGTTTAAAAATAATAATAATAATAAATTTCAAAAAATCCGCCGAAAATGTTAAAAATCCGCCGGTAAATCCGCCGGAACGTTTTGAAATTCCTATAAATAAAGCTTTCTCCTACACTATTCTCATTCTCTCATTTCACTCTTTATTTCCTTCTCACTTTCTCCTACACTCTTCTACATTTCTTTTCTTCTTCCTTCTCATTCATTCTCACTTATTCATTCTTATTTCTTCTTTCTCATATACTCTTCAAACTTAATTAAATTTCTCTACATATCTCTTTTCTATATTTCCCATATCTTCTTCCTTCTCACTTCTTCTTATTTCTTCATTCACATACTCTCATTTATTCTTATTCCTTATCACTTATTCATTCTTATTCTCTCCTACATTATTTTTCCATACTCTCTTTCATATATTCTTTTTTTTTGACACAACTCTCTTTCATATATTCTTTTTTTTGACACAACTCTCTTTCATTTTAATTTCTCTATTACTTCTTATTCAATTCTATATAATTTTTTTCTCACATTCTAATTCATTTTTTATTACTTTTTATTTAATTAAAATAAAAAATACGAAAAAACAATAAAAAAATAAACAATTTTTTTTTAAAATCCGCCGGCAATTCAAAAAATCCGCCAGAAATGCAAAATATTGCCGGAAACCGTTTGCTGCGAGCTGGCTACCGGCGCCAAAAATCCGCCGGAAAGTCCACATTTTCGGCGGATTTTTGGCTTTTCCGGCGGATTTTGCCCGCCGAAAAGTCCACGTTGAAGAGGAATTCGTTTGCTTATCTGCCAAAAATTGCCAAGCTGGGGACGACTTTGTTGGCTTGAGTCCGAGGTTTCGGATGATTGCCCTAATTTTAACACATGGGATACAAATTCCGCAGCATCTAATAACTTGAAGAAGGAGCGATACGAGGCCTTGGCAAAGCTTAGTAATTTGAGGACTTCCCTGACTTCTACGGAGGAGACTAACAAGAAATTGACAAAGGAGGCTGAGGCGGCGGTGTGAGATCTGAACACAGCTCGTAGGAAAATGACCAGTCTTACTTTGTCGCGGGAGAAGTCTTCTCAGCGGCTAACACTCCTCACCGAGGAGAAGATTCGTGCCGAGAAAAGGGTTGGTGAGCTTACCACAACGGATGAAAAGTCTGAGAGGGAGAGGGGTGAACTTGAGAGCGTTATTTCTGAGTTGAAGACCAGGGTCGCCAGATTGGAGAAGGAGAGGGATGTTGCCATTGCCGACAAGGATGAAGCGGTCGCTTAAGGTGTTGACGTCGGTAAGGAGTGCTTTCTGAATGCCATAGAGGAGATTCGAACTATGAACCCTGGGCTTGAGTTCTCGACTTAAGGTATCGACATTCGCTTTTATTGTCGATGATGGTCGGTTAGTGGAACCTTAGGTTTTTAATGGAGAAGCTCAAGCTCAAGCTCAACTTGGTGATGGTGGGGAGGCCTTGGCTTGAGATGCCCCCTATTTTGTTTTAATTGTTTCGATATGTAAATGGTCCCTGCCTATTCGGTTTTGACAATGTTAGCCAACTCTTGATATTTTTCTATTCGTTCTTTTGTCAGTTGAGTAGTAAGTATGTTTCTGGCTTTGCTTCCTTTTCGCTTGGGATTTTTACGACTGGGCTTCACATAGTTCACCTTCTTTGTTTGTGACCCTTGTCTTAGTGGGAACAATCCCAATTAACCGAATCCCCGACTTTGCTTATTCCGACGAAATAAATTTTCCTGCCCAACGTGAGGACGAGCCAAGTTATGACATACAGTTCCCCGACTTTGTCTCCTAAGCTCTCTCACCTTTTGGCGAGATACTTGGGATGGGTCATGGACCCCTCATACAGGACATTTCAATGGGCTCACATACATCTGAAAACTCCCTTCTTTTTACAAATGAAGCGGTCTAACAACTAAGTTCTCCGCATACAATCGGTATACATCTGTATGTTTAAATATTTTTTTGACATCATCGTATCTCAATATAAAAATCACACACACCATTGCAACATCTCATGGTACTCTATAAATTGGCCATTATACTCTTTCTCGTAAAGAGAAACTTAATGTCCCAGTGGTGTAGCTCAGTTGGTTGGAGTTAGGGATATCTTTCGGTTGCTCTTAGGTTCAAACTCGGTATGCAACACTCACATTCCCCATTTCCCCACTATCTATTTCTCGGGATGTTGAGGGAACTTGCATCCGCTTACCCATAGTTAGATGGATCCAGTTGTTTTGACGGAGTAGTTGATGGTTTGAGTATGACGTTGGATGGTTGATGAGTTAGTAGCGAGTCGAAATTGACGAGAGTGATACAGTCATCCCATGATTCTTTAGTACACGCCGTTTAGTTGAGTTTGATGAGGATTGCATAGTCGCCCCCTGATTTAGGTATGCGAGATTGAGTGTTGTGAGATGGAGATGGTAAGTTCCTTGGGGAAAAGAATCTCACCCATACTCCTAGTGTGGAAATACATCTAGGTGAGGCCATAGATTTGTTAAGTGCAATATAATGGGTTCGTGAACTTTGTTGGGTTTAAGAATGTCGGTGTTGAGGTGGGTGTTGAGCTGGTGACTGAGGCCTTTAATTCCAACAAACCCTTTATCTTGGAATTTGGTTGTACTATCCGAAGTTTTAAGAAGTATTTTTCTTACTTGTCATCAAACTCCCATGTAGAGTTCTCTAGAAAGAATGCTAATGAGGTTGCTGACACACTAGTTAGTACAGCCTTATTTTCAGCCAGTCCTTAGTTTTATTATGACACTCTTGCATGTATCCGGTCTATTACTTTGAATAAAATGAATTAGCTTTTGGTTTTAAAAAACAACCTACGAATACCCAATGAGTACCGGTACTGGGTATGAGCACAGTGTTGGGAAAAACAACATAGAGAAATAAAATGAGCACAATCGGAACACAAGAATTTAACGTGGAAAACTCCAAAACCAGAGAAAAACCACGAACCGTTGTCTAATGACAACCAAAGAATAACACTAAATTTTTACAACACATAGACTTCTATCAAACACCCCATGGCCCCAGTACACCCACACTCTCCAAAGAAAATATTTAACAACATCTCACAACACTCTAAAACAAGAGTATAAGAGAAAAACAAGTCAAATACGAACTTAAAGTGTTTCTGACTTGTGCATCTTGTAAATGAGAACTTGAGCTCATTATATAGCCTTGGTCTCCCTCTTTCTTCACAAAAATTAGCAATGTGAGACTTTTTCAAGATGCTCAATTTCATTCAACTTTAACAATCTCCACCTTGATTGTAATTAATACACGAGACATCTTCCGTTTTCATTGTCTACACCGACAATCATAGTTCAAAAAAACTATCATACTTCACCGTAAAGAGTAGACTTCACTTGAAGGTAAACCACTTCAAAAATTTCTTCATGCCGAAAGCCGTTGACATCACTTCTTCAAAATGCTCAATTTCAATCAACTTCAACAATCTACACATTGATTGTAATTGATCCACGAGACATCTTTTATCTTGATTGCCTACACCGACAATCATAGTTCAAAAAAACTATCATACTCCATCATAAAAAGTATACTTCACTAATAAACCACTTCAAGAATTTTTCCATGTCTAAAGCCATCGACATAATCTCAAAACACCTTGTGCAGCCCCGATTTTATTAACACATCCATGACTTGTATCTTCCACAAGCCAAAATTGATTCTTCCATCACATTTCTCCATGTCAAACTTCACAACACTTGAAAAATTTAACGTTTCAGCTGTATACATACTGTAAGCCGTCACTTTCACAGTATCAAATTTCTTTTCTGATGTGGAAGATCAGAAAAAGCTGCAACCAAGAGCATACTAAGAAATTTTTACCCCACCGAACCAAAAGCTTTGATACCAGTTTTTGGGAAAACAACATAGAGAAATAAAATGAGCACAATCGAAACACAATAATTTAATGCGGAAAACTCTAAAACCAGAGAAAAACCACGAACCGTTGTCTAATGACAACCAGAAAATAACACTATGTGAAATTTTTTACAACACATACACTTCTCTCAAACACCCCATGGCCCCAGTACACGAACACTCTCCAAAGAAAATATCTAACAAACATCTCACAACACTCTAAAACAAGAGTATAAGAGAAAAATAAGTCAGATACAAACTTAAAGTGTTTCCGACTGGTGCATCTTGTAAAGGAGAACTTGAGCCCAAGGTTGTCAGAATCGAGATTCTAGGTAGGATCGGAGAGGGGTCACAAGATCGTGAATCGATGAATCGTAACACGAATCGTAAGATTCTACCAATTTTTCAAAAACATATATCTAAGCATAAGGATTCATATATATGTCTACAAAACAACATATATTTCATAATCATTCAAAATTAAAACTCACATTCAGTACCAAATCCATAACACCAAAATTAAAACAAAAGCATAAGCAACTCAAAGTCTCAAAGATCAAATATTTCATAATCATTCAAGGGATTGTGACTTCCATCATCTTCATCTTTATCCTTATCTTCGCCTTCTTCATGTTCATCATCCAAATTCTCAATAACTTGAACATCCACATCCCCTCTATCCAAATTCTCAATAACTTGAACATAATCTCCTCCCAAGTCTTCATCCAAAGCTTCAGTACCTCCATCTTCTTCATTCATAACCCAATCATCATCGGATTCAATGTCAGCAAAGTCCATCTCATGTGTTTTTCTAGCTTTCTTTTTTTGGGTGAATGTGGTTTATGAGTTTCCAAATAAATAGGCATAATTTTGGAAGGCTAATGATGATTATGGGGAAGGTGGGAGCTAATGATGATTATGGGGAAGATGGAAATGGAGTAAATAAGCTGACCGTTGCTTCTGATTGCGCGAGAAACGAAGCGTTTTCACGCTGGACGAAACCAGGTCGCGCGCTACTGAACCGGGTCACGGATCTAACCCGGAAAATCAAACGCCTTTTCCAAATCGTTCAGCATCGCCGATACCACCGATTCAACGATGTCTCACGGCGATTCTACGCGAGTTGATGAATTTGCGATTCTGCCATGAATCAAGCACGGAGATGGCAAGCAGAGTCGCAGAATCGTGCGATATTACGAGTTGCATCGCGATTATGACAACCTTGCTTGAGCCCATTAAATAACATTGATCTCCCTCTTTCTTCACAAAAATTAGCAATGTGAGACTTTTTCTAGATGCTCAATTTCAATTAACTACAACATCCCGTACGAATGTGACTCTTATTTTGAAGTACCTATCATGCTTCAAAGTTCTAAATGTAAGTGCGAGATTGATTGGGTCCTATGAAGCCTGGATACCGGATACGATACGGGATACGACACGATACGGATACGGAGATACGGGAAAATTTTGAAAATCAAGATACGACACGGCTGGGATACTTTAATAAAAAATTAAATTAAAATTTAAATATATAAAAACATAACAAAAAATAAAATAGAATAGAAACACAAATAGAAAAAAACAAAGATGAAAAACTGAAATATTGCATTTTATAGATATGAAAAAAAAACTGCCCAAATAGATAAAAAAAAATCACACAAAATATATGGATGAAAGGAAGAGGACAACCGACACACCTATGTATAAGTGACTAGTCATAAAAAGTAATTGTGGACAAATAACTGAGACCACCCGAAATCGTATAATACGAATAGTCAGTGGCAGAAATAGATGACTTTTTATAGACTAAGATATTCATATTAGTACGTAATTGGTCAATAAAACATAAGCATATCATTAGTCAATATATATTCATCACATTGTAGAAACAAATACTTGTGATCTTATCAAGTAGAGATAGTTACGTATATTTATCCCACTCATATCACAATGTATTATTTCTTCTATTTTTGTATTACGAAAAACATATAATTTTGTCTTTTAGTTATTGAGGTATTAAAGTGTATCATATATGAGTGACAATCATGTGCTTAGTTGGTAAGAGTTATCGAAAAAGTATCTCAGAAGTATCCTTAGTTGATAAGAAGTATCAAAGATGTATCTGAAAAATATCGAGTCAAATATTTTTTAAAAAGAATTAAAAAATTATTAGAAACTCTTTGGGTACGTATCGAAAAGTATCGGGTGCGTATCGGTATCGGATACGTATCTGACACGGGTACGTCTCCATTTTTGAAGTATCGGGGCTTCATAGATTGGGTCATAGGGTTGCAAATGGGATCTTCAAGTCCACTAGGAACGCTGGACCACCCGGGTCAACAATTGGCAGCATCTAAGGGAGGCTCTCTCTTTTGAATTGTACTAATTTTTTATTTAATTTCTTGCAGGGTGTATAAGAAAAACAAGGGGTGCAAAGAGTAGAAAAGCCCACTTCACTGAAGTGGTTCTTGCGGAACCCAGCGGGTTGCTCACTGTAGCAACACGCGGGTCTCAGCCTGGATACGGGTCAGCCAAGTGGATCACTATAAAAGCTTATTACTCAGAAATACTGGCACTGTTCCAAGAACTCTTCTTCTGTTTCTTGAGTTCTCTTCTCTGAAACCCTAGCAACTTCGTCTTCAACCTCACTTCCTCCTCTGATCTTGCTCAGTTCTGAAGCAAACTTGCTTCAGACCTTCACAGAAGTTGTAGCTGATCACCTGCGCAAACAAACCCCTCTTCTTGTTAACGGATTGAAGCTCTTCTTCAGAAACCCTTTTTCTGAAGATGCTTCAATGGCTCTCTTACTTTGAGGTTTTGCAGCGGACACTACCACGAAGGTAAATCCCTTGGTATTTTCTTCAAGTTCTTTCTTTATCTTGACTGTCCTTGAAACCCTAGAGATCTTCAGTCACTGACTTGATCTTTCTTGCTGTTTCTTGGCTAGGTTTTGCTGCGGATTGCACCACGACGACAAACACAAGGTATTTGAGACTATTGTTCCCTTGCTTTTCCAGTTTGCCTGTTTTTGCTTGTGATGACTCAAAACCCTAATCAGTATTTTGTTTTGCTGCTGTATGAAAACTGTACCTGTGTTCCTTCGAGAAACAGGCTCAGCATCAACTCAGAGGATCTCCACCTGAGATCACAAAGGTAACCTTTCTCTTCACCTTTTTGTAAACTTTCTTTTTTACTTTGTGTATTTCAGTCACTGAAATAACACTCACTCACTTTTCTCTCTTGTTGTGAGGTGTTTCTCAACCACTTGTCAAGAGACCCAGAACTCACACACTCAGGAAAGGGAAAGCAGATAGCAGAAAGAAAAGGCACACACACGGAGAAGGAGAGAAAGGAACAAAAATGTAAAGACTTATTTTTATTCACACTTTGAAAAATGTAAAATTCTGTACATGATCTGTAAACTACTAAGTGTTTTATATACACTTTTAGGCACATAGTGGACATGTCAGTTGGGTGATTGTTAGGTAGAGTTAACAACTTCCAACTGAATAAACCACCAGGTTTTCAGTTGTAACAAACTTTAACAAACTTTCAACTAATATTTTTTGTAAAACCAAACTGTTTTTATAAAGCTGTTGAGAGTTTATTTTTGCTTATTAAAACTTCTGGTGTAGACTGCTCTCTGATTGTTTTATAGGGCAGTCTACAAAGCCTAGGTTGTTGATCAGTTTGGATTAAACCAAACTCAACACTCTCTTTGTGGGACCCACCGACCCAGGGTAGTTCATACCTTGATATAGATATACACTTAAGTATAGTAGAGCTTTTGAATAATTAGAGTAAAATCCAATGTGAAAACTTGAAGAGGAAACTTTCATTTTGACAAGTAAAATTAATGACCGACGCTTGGATAAGGACATCGACAGCTACCAGTTGTATTTATAGTAACAAGTAGTTCGAAGAGTGATATCGACTTTTCTGCTCAAAATTAATCTAATTACTTCTAATATGTAGTGATATCGACTCCACACGGAAACAAGGATATATAAAGAGAAGAAGGATAGTAGAATTGTTAAGACATTTGAGCATAGCTATCAAATTAACCCCCTTCTTATTGTAATTTTGCTTTTTATTTTTTAATGAAATAGGGGGGAGTACTCTTTCCTTCTTGGTGTTTTTATCCCTAAGGAGGATTTTGCATCAGAAGATTTTAACGAGGCTCTTTTCCTTTTTGTTTAAAAAAAAAAAGCTATCAAATTAACCAGCTAGAGAGGCTAGAAAAAATGGAAATCATAAGAATAGTAATAATGACTTTGATTATGGGTTTTACGATGATGCCTAGTGGAGAAAGCCAATTAATAGAGAACTTCTACGGTTCAACATGTCCTACCGTTGAGTCCATTGTGTCCAAGGCAGTGAGTGACCAATAAGTTTAAACAAGCCCCGATCACTGCTCAAGCAACTCTTCGTCTATTCTCACACTGCGACCAATTCGATCGAGACGGTCTTGTTTCTAAAGCATCAATGGTAGGAGAAAGTCTCCCTAAAGCAGACTTCAACCTCAGTCAACTAAACATCATGTTCTCAAAGCACAACCTAAGCCAAACAAACATGATTGCACTGTCGGGAGCACACACTATAGGATTCTCACACTGCGACCAATTCGCAAACCGAATATACAGGTCTCCAATAGACCCGTCTTTGGACCCTACCTACGCCAAAGAATTGAGGGCATCGTGTCCACAAAATGCTAATCCTTACATAGTCTTTCCTCTTGATCCTCAAACTCCACAAATATTTGACAACTTGTATTACAAAAACTTGGTTTCGGGTAAAGGGTTGCTTCATCCGGACCAAGTGTTGTTCACGGATCTTGCTTCAAGGTCTACTCATGTGGTTGAGTTTGCAAACAATGCTAGTAAATTCAATAAGGCGTTTGTGATGGCCATTAGGAAGCTTGGAAGGGTTGGGGTCAAGACTGGCCAAGAGGGGGAGATTAGGAGAGATTGCACAAAGTTCAATTAGTGTTGAGTTATTGAGTTAGTGGAAAAAGTAATTAGTGTATCTATTAAGAGCGATATTCGTCAAAGTATTTATTTATTGTTGAATAACATTTTCAATGGTTGCTCGAGTTCAGTACGTATCCAACTAATTCAACTATATGAATGATGGTCAAGGTTGAATTTATTTTTAGTCCCTATAAAACTCAAGTATATATATTATTGTTCATCTCTATGAAATGTTTCTTTGAAGTTTCGTATTCATCGCACCAGCACATCAACTAACTTATCGTCTTTTTCAAAACCGTATTAGGGAGGGAATTTTGAGACGGACACGACTCTCTCACTATTAGTGACAAACTTAGTTACGATAATCAGAATTTACAAATTGGGTTCACGTTTACGATGGAGTTAGTGACGAAAAATACCTCTCTCTAATATTTCCATAACAAAACTCCTCACAAATAACTGAAACATTGGTAGAGACGGATTTTGTGAGAGAACGCTAGCTTCACTCGCTAAAATAGTTTGTTACTAATTCCCTTGCAAAACAGTATGAACAATTCGTTCCTCGCTAAATCAAAATCTCCCGCCACAACAGAAGCCCTCCCAACAAAAAATCATTCCCTTCTAGTTTTCTCGATTCTCCCCCAAAACTAAACCCTATGAGTGTTTTCTATGTTCAATATATAGTACTTTGCTCCTTCCAAAACAAAGACAATGTCACTTCGTCTCTTCCATTCCCGATGAAGTTCCATTTTTACAATGACTGATTCGCAGTGGCTGCTTCCATTTGCGGTGATCACATCTCTCTCTATTTGTGGTGGTTGATTTGCTCTGTTTCTATTCGTGACTATGTCGCTCTCACCGATGGTCGCTCAACCAAAGTCTGCTTTTTCTAGTTGCTCATTGTTTCTCTCTGGCGTATCTCCCGCTCTCTCTCTTCCTATTCCCTTTCACCATCTCTCCCCTTTTCCCTCTCTCCCCCTATTCTTGCATTTTTTTTTGTTTAATTTTTCATCTTCTTTGTTAATGCTCATTGTTTTCAGTTTCAATTGGGTTATGTTACCATCACAATTTTGCGCACTTGGGTTTTGATTCAGATATTTCATTGGCAAAATGGGTTCTTGAATTTCTTTACGTCTTGATATTCTCGTTTTATGTTTGACTCAATTCTCTCATTGCATAATCCTTGTGGTTCAACAAAAAATATTTAATATTGCCTTCAATAGGCTGTTACAAGTTTTAATGAAGTGGAGTTCTTATTTTCATTTGTTTGAGTGCCAATAAAGTCCTGCCTTAGGCTGTTACAAGGCGTTTAACATTTTACATTCAAGTCTTGCACTAAGATTAGACCATCTAAACAAATTGAGAATTTTGGTTTTGGTGGCCAAAGACCCCCCCCCCCCCCCCCCTCATATAGTATCATGATATGTTGCTAGACCATCTATTATTCGGAGGATTGGATGGAAAGTATTGAAAATACTGACTCGATTGAGTTGCCATCATAATAGAATGGACAGGTGAAACCTAGGGATTGGAGAGTAGGAAATGAGGTTAGGAGGTTTTAAAGGGAGTGAGGGAGGTGTAGAAGGGTATGGAGACTTTTTCTCCGAGTCATCTGCCTTCAGTCCTCCATCTCTGCCGCCTGCACATACAAATGAAGATGACCAACAAGATGATAATGAGTTTTATAATGACTTAGATGCAAATATTTGATGTATCTTTTGTTGAATTAGTTTGAAAGCTACTATTGTTATGAAACTATATCTTTCATGTTTAACATTACTTATGATGGAATATATTTATATACTTGGATAGTTATATGAAATATGTTGTGCTATTTTTTTAATATTTGTGTTCTGGACTGGTCAAAGACCATCAAATGGGCCAAATACAAGCCAGCTCAATACTTAAAAGCGCTAGCCCAACATTGAGAAACTTCTAGAGTAAGCTCATTTACTCCTCCGCATTTGGCGGCTCCTCCGCATTTCCCACCGGAGCTCCGAACACTGCCGGAACCATCTCAGATTTACCATCACAGCGTCACCACAGTAAGGTATTATTCTCTCTCAGTGAGTTCTGTTCGGAGTAATTTGTTTTTAAAGATTTCGTACCATATGTTTTGAGAAAGTATAAAATCTGTAACTACTATAACTTTATATTAAAAAATTGGCTTAAACATCATTTACCCCCTGCAAATATCACGTTTATCCATTTACCCCCCTGCAAAAAAAAACTTTTAAAACAAACCCCGCAAAATGTAATTGTATCCAGTTACCCCCCTGCTGTTAGTTTTGGCTAACAACGTTAAGTCTAGGCTTACTTGGCTGACATTTGGGATCTAGTTAACCCCCTGCAAATATTAAGTGTTTCTAGTTACCCCCTGCAAATATTAAGTGGGGGGTAGTTATCCCCCTGCAAATATTAAGTGTTTCTAGTTACCCCCTGCAAATATTAACGTTGTTAGCCAAAACTAACAGACGGGGGTAACTGGATACAATTACATTTTGCAGGGTTTGTTTTAAATTTTTTTTTTGCAGGGGGGTAAATGGATAAACGTGATATTTGCAGGGGGTAAATGATATTTAAGCCTAGAAAATTTAATGTCGCTAATTTTGGATTAAAGGTGTCCTTCCAATTAGATATAGATCAATCCTTCATTAAAAAACCAACTTTCACTAAAAAACTCCTCAATGAAAATCCCTCCCTTTTTTTTGGTCTAGGGGTCTTTGACCCTGCTTTGAGATCCAGGGAAAAGGGGCCCTGAATAATCCGAAGTTCGGCTGGGAGGTAATTAAAGTCCGGCTCCAATTTGTTCCATCACTGGGGATCGAACCTGGGTACTAGCCGAATTCTCCCATTTAGATGGAGTGCATTAACTACTTGCACTCAAGCTTGGAGTTTATGAAAATCACTCCCTAATACAGAGGGATATTGTCCCTTGCTATTAGTGACAGAATAATTCCCTCACTACTAGCAATAAATTTTTTTGTTCTTGCTATTAACGATGAATTTTTCCCTCACAAATAGCGATAGAACTTCCTATTCTATATTCAATTTATGACTTTTTTAGCGAAAAAAATTTATGTGTTTGTGCGGGCTTGTTTCCCTCGCAAATAGTTACGAATTGGGGTTCATCACAAATTTTGTCGCTAAAATCGTTTGTCACGGATTTTTAAGGTTTAGCGGCAATTCTAAAGTGTTCGTAACACCTTAAATTTATAGTTGTCTAAATCTAAAGTGTTAAAATATACATGATATAGAGAAATGGGGAATTAATAATTAACTCGAATTTACAACTCAAGTTAAACCACACTATACAAGTTTCTAAATTCGCATTCAAGTAACCGAATTTACAATGGAACTTGCTTTTAACATCACAACGCCATGGATCATAATGTTACATGTATCTAATATAACAAATGAGGCTTCAAGACTGAGATGAGGTCTTAGAGTCTCCCATTTCCGCTCTTGAGTACCTGTAATATGAAAAAGATCAACAACATATGGGGTGAACCCTTCTCAAACCCCTAAACGTTCTTTTAACGTCAAATATATGACATCGCATTCTTATTATTCAGTTATCAATATCATTTGCTATTACACACTAGAACATCGCGTTCTTATTTGAAAACTCTTCCCATAGGGTCCTTGGCGCTTTCAGACTAGGAAGCTAGGTTGCGGTTTTGGTCTTGCATCTTATCATCATATGACCCGGACGGACCCAAACTTTGACATGCTATCCAATCCATTTAAGTCACACCTTTGGGACATATAGGATTGAATTTAGTTTTCAAATAATAACCGTGTCGTCGAATTTGGTGATGTGTGCTTTCACATGACACCGGACAGACCAGTCATGCAACAAGAATTACGCGGAATGAATCACCTATCGACTCATCGAAGTATAGCCATTTGTTGAGAGTACTATATAATTATACAATCAAGTGGTAATTGAATAACTTTAATCATCATATACCTCATCAAGTAAATTAAATTACCAATCATGCAAGCATGTATCTATGTAAAATTACAAAACAACATGTATCTATGTAAAATTACAAAACTTCGGCTATGTCTCTAACCTTTACTGCAACTAGTCAGCCCCAAAACAAAAAACCAAAAATCAATCATAAAAATATGAATCCAAGAAGAGGACTTAAAAGGGACTTGGATTAACACAAATGAGACATCATTCAGGCATTCCAATGAATACTTTATGTAAAGGGATCTTTTAACAGCCGTACGTCAACTTCGTTGATTTAATTAAAATTCCAAACAATGTTGGAGTCAAGTCGTAGAACGTGGATTGGGCCTAACTCAACCCCACAAAATCGGCTTTTAAGGTGAGAGGTGCTTCCCACTTATAAACTCTTTTTCAGGCCATATCACATCTGATGTGGGACTCCTAACACACCCCCCTCACGCCCAGGAATAGACATCTGGAGCGTGACCTGAGTGGCCCAGGAATAGACATCTGGAGCTAGCATGACCCAACAATGGGTGGCCCAACGGATCTTGAATAGGCTTTGATACCATCTTAGAATGTGTATTGGGCCTAACTTAACCCCACAAAACTGGCTTTTAAGGTGAGGAATGCTTCCCACTTATAAACTCTTTTTCAGGCCATATCACATCTGATGTGAGACTCTTAAAATCAAGTAACAACCACTCTTTGAAAAGTTTAGAGTGTCTAGTTTAGGAATTAATTTTTTATTTTATAGATTAATGCACATATATATATATATATATATATATAGGTATAGAAACAGAACAACACAAGTTATCCAAATAATATATGAAAACTTAGTCAAATAACAGAAAGTTTGAGTTTGTGCTCAAACCGGAGAAAAACAAATCCAATTTCCAATGGGACAAATATAATTTAAAAAGAAGTTCTAGAGAAAAAGTTATAAGCAAGACCCTGAACTTATGTCTATATATGGATTTAAAGTTATTACCGATAACTTGTAACTAGAATTTCCCCAATTATAATTAATCAAAAAATTCAAAAAAGTGCGTAAGTTGAAGGAAATGGAGTCTATTTTATAATAATATAAATCCCGTGCATATATGAACTCTATGGAAGTCCCAACTAACCAAATACCGAATATATACCCATTCAGGCTTTAAACAAGGATGTCGCAAGCAAACACTTGGTCATGATTCAACTCTCATATAACCAAAACTTCACATCAATTGAAGAGAAATAATATGAATTAATGAAATTCTTAGTAAGGGTCTTTCTGGTTTCCCAACCTAAGTCTCCAACTTATTGGATTCAATTTTTATGCAGTAAATTAAAAGGACGAACTTCCAGCTCACTCGGAATTTAGTTGTATTGTTCAAAGTTGTAAGAACTATTTTTCTTTCTTTTCACCAAACTCTTACGTGGAGTTCTCTAGTAGGAGTGCTAATGAGGCCGCTCACACGTTAGTCAGGACAGCCTTATCTTTAGCCAGTCCTTAGTTTTACTATGACACTCCCGCATGCATCCGGTCTATTACTTTGAATGAAAGGTGTAGCGACCGAAAAATCCGAGGGAGGGATTCTTCGCTTTTTGAACAATGGAGTCGCCATCAATATTTATTTTTAGGAAAACATTGAAAAAAACCTTTGTTTTTGGGTTCGGGGGTCGATTAAGTGCGGGGAAGGTACTAGCACCCCACAACATCCTAAAAAGGTTACCTTTTAATTTAATGTGTAGAAAAATTAGTTTAAAGAAAACATTTTAATTTACCCTTTTTATTATTTGCGAAAAACGGAAAGGAAGACATAATAAAAATTTTAGTTTTTTTTTTGCGCTCGACAGGAGTGGGCCCCTGCTCCTACGTATCTCCGGGTGCGATGGAGAAATCAAAGCTACGTAGTTCTCGGGTAGAAAATATTTGTGTGTTGGTATTTTTTATTTTTTTTGAAAAAATTTGCGAAAACTAGAGGCCGCTCATGGTGACCAAACAGATAAATCCAGAGTGGTTACCACTAATGGCTTATTCGGAAAAGAAAGTGTTTACAGCGTTCAAACGAGCTGGGCCCAGAGTGAACGCTATAAATACCTGGTTTGCGATCGAGCGTTTTGTTTGAAAATACTTACTGGGAAGCGTGATTTTTTTTTTTAAAAAGGGAGTTGAGATTACGTTTGTATTCTATTAACTGAAAATTTCTTGAAGTTTAGGCGGGTGTTTGCGATGATCAAACGAATAAGTTCAGAGTGATCACCGCTACTAATCCGCTTTGAAAAAAGAAGGTTAGCCCTATCGGTCAAACAAGCTAAGCTCAGAGTGACCATCAATAACGACCTATTTTTTTTTGCGAGTTTGATTGTTTGAAAAAAAGAAAAAAAACGGTTTGGAAACATTATGGCGTAAATAAAAGCGGAGTGAGTTATAATTAAAAAGGTGGGTGCAATTAACAGGGGTGTTGTATTAAATGGAAATGGGTGGTGGGCTTAGTAGCAGCCCAAAACTGAGTATTTGGTTTTTTTTTTGCGTGGAAATTGGGCTGAAAGCGGGGAGTGCTGTATTACTGAAAATATGGGGGTGCAAATAGCGATTTGACGCTAAAGAAAAAAAACGATTGCTTCATTTCCTTTTGACTGATTGGTTCGCTAGTTTATTTCAAAAAAATCGGTTTTGATGGATTTGATTACTACGTACGTTAGAAGAAAACATTCGGTGAGAAAAAGATTTGCGAATTTATAAAGAAATATTCTCCTTTTTTTTTTGAAATAATTGTCTTGGTTATGATTTTAAAAGGTGCCGTTTGCTGTTTTTTTGTTTAAATAAATATTGTTATTATTCCATTTTTTTTACGAAGGTAGTGGTATTAGTAACCATTTATTTTAAAAAAAAACATTTTTTTTAAAAAAGAACTTTATTTTAATCCGAAAATTACAACAATTTAAATAAATAAAAAAACAGCAATGATATGTAAAAGAAAAAAGTTACAGCAACAATTTATTAAAAAACAGCAACAATTAAATAAAGAAAAACAGCAACATATATATACAAAAAATCGATTTAATAGAAAAACAACAACAATTTTAAATAATAAAAAAAGCAACAATAGTATCTAAAAAAAACATGACAACAACAATTTTAAAAATAAAAAAAAACAGCAACTGTGTATACGAATTTACATTACAGCAGCTATAAAAAATAATAAAAAAAACAGCAACAATATTTACATGAACAAAATTACAGCAACTAAAAAAAACAGCAATAATTAAGTAAAATGTTACATTGCAATACCTTAAACAAAAATCCGGAAATGTTGAAGGAGAAGTTTTCTTCTTCGGATTTCCTCAATACAACAGAATTTGAAACTAAAAAAAAATTGTGAAAGAGAAGAAAAAGAATAACAGTGAGCAAAAACTCTCAAACTCTCTTTTCTAAACAAAACCTAGACTCTCCTTCTTTTCTTTTTTTTCGAAAAATCATCTTCTTCTTCCTTTCTCTCTAAAAAAAAACCGTCCCTTTTGCCTTTGAGTTGTGGCTCGCATTTATACAGAAAAAAGGGTGCTCTTGTCTTCTGACTGCTTCCATGTCTTGTACAGTGTTTCTCCTTTTTTGACTTGAGAAAAAAAAACTTGATATGATGGAGAGATGTAGAGGTTTCGTGATGGTTGATGAAGGTTTGTGAGAGGGGGGGTTATGATGGTTTGTGTGAGGGGTATGGGCATGGCAGAGGAGAGGATGATGATTTTGTGTTTTGGTGAGAGAAGAGAAGTGATGGATGTGTGAGAGTGAGAGGAGATCCGTGAGGGAAAGAGAGAAGGAGATAGGGTATGCGTGGGTGTGTGAGAGTGATGTGAGGGGAGAGAAAAAATGAGTGTGTGAGAGGAAAGAGGGGGATGGGGGCCGTAGGTATGGGGAGAGAGAGGAAATGGGAGGATGAGTGAAAGAGAAAGAGAAGTGTGTGTGAGGAGTGATGTGAGGGAAAGGTTGAGTGTGAGTGGGAGAAAGAGAGAGAGGAAGCGTGAGATTGAGGAGAGAGAGGGATGGGGGGCCGTAGGGATGGGGGAGAGAAGGAAAGGTTGAGTGTATGGGGAAATGAAAAATGGGGAAGTGGGAAGTGTGGGGAAGTGGAATTGAGAGAAAAGAGGAAAGGTGGAGTGTGGAAAGGAAAAATGCAATTTCCAAGGAGGGAAAAGAGGGAGTGGGTCGAATTTTTAGGAGGGGGAATGAATGTGGCCGAATTTTAGGTCAAAGGGGGGAATTGAATGTGATGGTTTTTAGGGTAAAGGGGGAAGTTAAAATTTTTAGGGTTAAAAAGGGGGAGTGGCCGAATTAGGGTTTTGGTGGAGGGGAAATGGGTATGGGTTGGATAGTAATTAGGGTTAGGAGGAGTTGGGTTATGGGTTGGATAGGAATTAGGGTTTGGGGCGAATTGGGTTAGTTTTTTTTGGTTGGGTTGGGTTTCTGATGGCCCAATCCTGATTGCACCTCATCTTTTTTTTAACAGACCCCCCTCCATTTCCTCCTTTGCTTATTTTTTTGTTTCTTCACTTCTAATTAATATATTTTTTTTTGGTTAAAAACTTGTGGCAACTAAAATAAAATAATACATGACATGAAAATAAAAATGATTATTATTTTTATTAAAAATAAAATCTCTCATTTTTGATCGGACAAAATTAGGGTATTACAGCTGCCCCTCTTTATTTATATTTTGCTAGGAAATCGGAGGGATTCCGAGTTTCTCGAGGAAAATGGAAATAAAGATAACAAGACGCTAATTTTGTCCAGACCGAGGTTTTTTTTTGTTTTTTTTTTTTTGAAACATATGAAAGCAGGGTTGATTCAGACAGAAAGTAAATAGGGATCGCTGGGAATCTGAAGGATCGCTGGGGATCTGAAGGAGCACTGGGGCTCTGAAGGAGCACTGGGGCTCTGAAGGTCTAGTTCAAAATCAATGCTTGGCGCATCGACTTGCGTTCGACTGAGGGACCGTCGGGGTCTGAAGGGCATGCCTAAGCCTGAGGGACCGATGGGTCTGAAGGAGCGCAACTAGCTTATGGTACTAGTAATACGGTCTGGGGGTGGCCTCTTTTCGAGCTGCCATTAGGGTTAATCAGGTCCGGAACTGATATAACCACGAAGGACGTGCACTGTGTTTTTTTTTTAGGCGGACACAGCTAGTCTGAAGGGCCTGGGGCCGGATGATCCGTCGGTTGCTCGATAACGCGACGTGCGATCTGGATTGAAGGACCATTGTTGGTCTGAAGGAGCGCCTGGGCTCTGAAGGACCGCTGGGGGTCTGAAGAATTGGTGCTAACGATACATACTAAAATTATCTCAACAGACACTTGCAATGAATGATGCATGCGTGCATGTAGTTAAGTAATTGATGACATGATGAATGAAATGTGGAATGATTTTATTTTTGGCTTTTGTTCTTGGCCTTCTTCTTTTTTTCATTTTCTTTTCTTGCTCTTTTGCTCTTTTTGCTCTTTAGCTCTTGATACTCTTTTGCTCTTTCTTGACTTTGCTGGTATCATCAACTCGCGTGACTCTTGACGTGGGATACGAGGGTTGCCTCAAGCAGTGGTGCCAAGGTGTGGGTTATTAAGATTTGCTGAAGTGATTATGCACTTGTCTTTTTTGCAACTTTATGAGAGATCATCTCTTTTTTGTGATTTTTAGAAATTTCGCAATGATTATAATGCTTGTGATCATGCACATGTTTTGCAATTCAGTATCGTCTACCATGAACGTTATTTTTATGATAATAGGGAAATGAGAGGATAAATGAAGTGTTTAATATTCAAATGGAAAACAAATGCGCAGAAGGTCGCGCTGGCTGAAAATTACATTGGGAGTTTAAACTACAAAAAAGAAAGAGAAGAAAAAGAAAACAAGGAAAGCTGATCTTTTGATTGTTTGTATCTTTGAAGTAACAACGCCAATCGCCCATTAACAAAACTTTGAGCATTCATTGTCCAACTTTTGGAGGTATTGACTGCCTTTGTAGCTCAAAGTCCAACTTCTGACCCTAATTTTTGCCTGGACTGCTCTTTAGAGTTTTCAGTCCACCGGGTCGCTCTAATTTTTGCCTAGGCCGCCCTTTCGGGTTTTCGACCTAGCGAGCTTATTTTTGCTTGGCTCATCTTTCTCTTTTTTCCATATATTTCTTTAGGCATAGCACTTCTTAACTGCGTCCGAGTTCACTGGGAGTGGGAGGTCTTCACCGTCCATTTTTGTGAGAATCAATGCTCCTCCAGAGAATGCCTTCTTTACCACATAAGGTCCTTCATAGTTAGGGGTCCATTTTCCACGGGAATCCTTTTGGATAGGCAACATCTTCTTGAGCACGAGGTCTCCTTCTTGAAACTGGCGGGGGCGCACTTTTTTATCATAAGCCTTTTTCATTCTTTGTTGGTACAACTGCCCATGACACAAAGCAACTACTCTCTTTTCTTCTATGAGGTTCAACTGATCCAGACGAGCTTGAACCCATTCTGCTTCCTCCAATTTTGTTTCCATTAGCACTCGCAGGGAGGGTATTTCCACCTCGATGGGAAGAACTGCTTCCATCCCATATACTAGTGAGAATCGTGTTGCCCCTGTTGACGTGCGGATAGAGGTCCGATACCCGTGCAAAGCGAAGGGCAACATTTCATGCCAGTCCTTGAAGGTCACTACCATCTTTTGCACGATCTTCTTTATGTTCTTATTTGCTGCCTCAACTGCCCCATTCATCTTTCGACGGTATGGGGAGGAATTATGATGCTGGATTTTGAAGTCGTCACACAACTTTTTCATCATCTTATTGTTCAGGTTGGTCCCATTGTCCGTGATGATCTTATTGGAAGACCGTAGCGGCAAATCAAATCTCTCTTTATGAACCTGACAACCACTGATTTTGTTACACTGGCGTAAGAAACGGCCTCGACCCATTTGGTGAAATAATCAATAGCGACAAGAATGAAACGATGTCCGTTTAATGCCTTGGGTTCGATGGGACCGATGACATCCATTCCCCACATTGAGAATGGCCATGGTGCTGTTAGGACATTCAGAGAGGCAGGTGGTACATGGATATTGTCGGCATAGATTTGACATTTGTGGCATTTTCTGACGTAGTTGAAGCAGTCAGTCTCCATTGACAACCAGTAGTAGCCAGCCCTTAGGATTTTCCTTGCCATGGTGTGCCCATTAGAATGGGTGCCGAACGAGCCTTCATGGACATCTTTCATAATTCTTTCTGCTTCTTCTTCTGCTACACATCTGAGGAGGACCATATCGTGATTCCTCTTGTAAAGCACCTCCCCATTTAAGAAGAAACCCATTGACAGCCTCCTAAGTGTCCTCTTATCATTCTCGGTGGCACCAGGAGGATATTCTCTGTTTGTGATATAGTGCTGGATATCGTAATACCAAGGTTTACTGTCAGGCTCTTCTTCGATTGCCACACAATGATGTGCCGGTAGGTCTCGATGTTGGATTCGGATGAATGTCAGACTCTTGTCGTTATTGATGTTGAACATTGATGACAAAGTCGCCAAAGCATCGGCCAACTGATTCTCTTCGCGAGGGAGATGATGGAAAGTGATCTCTTCAAATTGTTCAACCATCTTTTGGATGTGATCATGATAAGGAATTAATTTGGAATCCCTGGTTTCCCAGTCACCTTTTGTCTGATGGATGACTAAAGCTGAGTCCCCATATACATCGAGTCTTTTGACTTTCCATTCAAGGGCTGCTTTGATGCCTAGGACGCACGCTTCATATTCTGCAATGTTGTTGGTGCAGTAGAAACTCAGTCTAGCGGTAAACGGTATGAAGCGGTTATCGGGAGAGATTAGTACAGCTCCGACCCCGTGCCCGTATAAATTAGAAGCACCGTCGAATAACATTCTCCACCTTTCGTTGTCCAGAGGATTCCCTTCTACGAATAGAGCCATTATATCTTCGTCTGGGAAATCGCACTGCATTGATTGGTAATCTTCAATGGGCTGGGGTGCCAAGTACTCAGCCAATGCACTACCCTTGATTGCTTTTTGGGTGACATATGAAAGGTCGTATTCAGATAGTAGCATTTGCCAGCGAGCGATCCTCCCTGTGAGTGCGGGTTTTTCAAAAATATACTTGACTGGGTCCATTTTAGATACCAACCAAGTCCTGTGGCTCAGCATATACTGCCTCAAACGACGTGCAGCCCAGGCCAGAGCACAACACGTTCTTTCCAACAATGAGTATCTTGTCTCGCACTCGGTGAATTTCTTGCTTAGATAGTAGATGGCATGTTCCTTCTTTCCGGATTCATCATGTTGCCCCAGTACACAACTCATTGATTTGTCTAGCACTGTTAGGTACAGGATGAGAGGTCTTCCCTGTACAGGCGGCATCAGAATCGGTGGATTTTGGAGGTACCTCTTGATCTTTTCAAAGGCTTCTTGGCAATTATCATTCCACTTTGTTTCTTGGTTTTTGCACAAAAGCTTGATGATGGGCTCGCATGTAGATGTTAGCTGCGATATGAACCTAGAGATGTAGTTCAATCTTCCCAAGAAACCACGAACTTCTTTTTCAGTACTCGGTACCGGCATTTCTAGTATTGCTCGTACTTTGGCTGGATCTACTTCTATTCCCCTTCGACTGACTATGAAACCCAACAGTTTTCCCGATCTTACACCGAAAGTGCATTTGACAGGGTTTAATCTAAGTTTGAACTTCCTGAGACGTTCGAAGAGTTTTTGTAGATTGACGATATGCTCTTCTTCGGTCTTGGATTTTGCAATCATGTCATCCACGTAAACCTCTATTTCCTTATGCATCATATCATAGAACAATGCGACCATTGCCCTTTGGTATGTTGCACCAACATTCTTCAGTCCGAATGGCATTACTTTGTAACAGAAGGTTCCCCAGAGAGTGATGAAGGTGGTTTTCTCCATGTCTTCGGGAGCCATCTTAATTTGGTTGTATCCGGAGTATCCATCCATGAAGGAGAACAGAGAGTGTTGCGCTGTGCTATCTACCAGGACATCAATGTGAGGCAAAAGGAAGTTATCTTTGGGACTAGCTCTGTTCAGATCTCGATAATCAACACACATCCGAACCTTCCCGTCTTTCTTTGGGACTGGTACAATATTGGCTACCCATTGAGGGAATTTGGCTACCGCTAAAAACCCAGCATCGAGCTGCTTCTTAACCTCATCTCGGATTTTCAACGACATCTCTGGTTTCATCCTTCTTAACTTTTGTTTTACCGGCGGGCATTCTGGTTTTACCGGTAACTTATGCTCGACTATGTTGGGGTCCAGTCCAGGAATGTCTTGGTATGTCCATGCAAAGACGTCAACATAGTCAAACAACAACCTAACCAATTTCTCTCGCTCGCTGTCTTTCAATGTGGTGCCAATGTTAACTTCTTTTTTGTCTTCTTCCGTGCCTAAGTTGATCGTTTCAGTTGATTCCTCGTGGGGTTCGATTATTTTTTCCTCTTGTTCCATCATTCTCATTAACTCTGGAGGGGTTTCCCAATTATCCTCAACATCCTCCTCAGTTTGATTGATGGGGTGATCAAAGTTACAATATGGATTATTGACGTTGTTATTTTCAAAGACATTTTTTCGGATCTGCATTAGTGTAAATTAACGGAATAAAAACGAATGAAAGAAAATAAGAAGCGAATGTAAAAAGAAAAGGAAAGCAGGAGTTTATTGGGAACTGAAATAACGTTGCATTGATATTAATACTGAAAGGAAAACATGCGGGCCCGAATGAAATATCCTAAGGCTTTGGGCAGAGCCAGAGGATTACATTGTAGAAACATTACTTTGAACTAAAAACCACAGGAAAATCAATGATCTCCCAATTCTTGAGCCTTTTGTTTGCAGGACAAGGGCGTACAAGACTGACGACACCTTCTTCAGCGCTTAGATCGTCCTCAACTGCGGCGATCTGATTGGGGTTCAACATTCCCGCACTCTGAAAGCTTTCCTTGATGTCGCAGATGATGATCCTCTTCGTATTTCGCACTCTGCCCTCAAGCCTGGCTAACCTCCGCTCCTTCTTTTCCTCCACAATCCTTCTCTTGTCAGTGCGATTGGGCCGATATCCTATCCCATGCCTATCTTTGTTCTCCTCTGGCTGTATTGGCGTCAGGATCCCCTGTCCGGTCTTTCCCAAGCCTCCTCCAGCTTGGTAGCCTTTTCCTATCATGAACTTAGCAACCATCACGGCAGTCTTGGATAGCTTGGGTTTTAACATAGCAGATGTATTGGCGATTTCCAATGCTTGGAAGGCAGTTTCAAAAGACTCTTCAGCAGCCTCAATGTAACGAGTGGGAGAGGACCTATTTATCAGCATTTCTTCCTCACCGAAAATAACCACCAGCTTATTGTTGACTATGAACTTGAGCTTCTGGTGTAAAGAAGAGGGAACTTCCCCTGCAGAGTGGATCCACGGACTCCCCAAGAGACAACTGTAAGATGGGGCAATATCCATTATCTGGAAGGTCACCACGAAGTGTTCCGGACCTACTTGCATAGGTAATTCCATTTCTCCGATGACTTCCCTTTTCGATCCGTCAAAGGCCCTGACTAATATGGAGCTTGGTCTCATGTATGAACAGTCCACATCTAATTTCTCCATGGTTGATCTGGGTAATACATTCAAAGATGAACCATTGTCAATAAGTACCCGAGCAAGAGAGTAATCTCCACACTTCACAGATATGTGTAGGGCCTTGTTGTGCCCTCTTCCTTCAGTTGGAATCTCATCATCAGTAAAGGTGAGATAATTACTTGCAACAAGGTTTCCGACGATCCCATCAAATTGGCCAACCGAGATGTCATGAGCGACATGGGCCTCATTCAATACTTTTGTCAATGCTGCACGATGGGCATCGGAACTGAGCAGTAATGACAACAGAGATATCTTTGCGGGAGTTTGGTTCAGTTGATCAACCACCTTATACTCGGTTTGTCTCATAAGCTTCAGAAATTCACTGGCTTCTTGCTCGGATAACGTCTTCTTTCCTGCATTCTTATCGACAGGTTCCTGCTCTATGCTTTTGCCCTTACGGGCTCTTTCCTCCCCTTCTTTTGTTCGATCCTCACTAGGCCCTCCAGGGGTATAGAAACGCCCACTTCGAGTCATCCCACCGGTCCCTGAGATGTTAATGACATCAGGAGTAGTCTGAACTTTCACATTGTAATTCCACGGGACCGCATTGGTGCTTTTAAAGGGAAAAGGGACTGGCACTTGAATAGTGATTGGTTTAGGCACAGCGGTGGTTAGCTTTGTGTCCTTTTTGTAATGGATTTCCAGTGGTTTCCGGATACTCTTGCTCTGGTCAATGCTTGACTGGAGAGTCGACACGCCTTCCTCTTTCTTTTGAAAACCTATTTGCATTATGTGTCGGTCTAATAAGTCTTGCAGGACTGGTTTGAATGCTTCACACGCCCCGACACAAAGGGGATCAGCACACGAGCCCTTTTCGGTACATCCCTTCATAATGATTCCGAAGTGACACAAATCAGCATGGATGAGGTCCAGGGGTGTGACAATGTCCTCCACCTTTCTGACCAATAATTGCCCCTCAACATCCTCAATGGCATTGACGGAGGGTTTCCCGTGCCCCGGCAGAGGGTTAGTGGCAACATTCGGACCATCTTCTGCGAAGCTTAACCATTTAGATTCAATTAAGTCTTGTACTACATATTTCAATGCTTTGCAATTTTCTGTTGAATGGCCAACTGCCCCAGCGTGGAATCCACAGCTAGCCTCTGGGTCATAGCTCCTAGGGAAAGGAGGTTGAAGGGGTCTCATTGGACGGGGAGTGATCAAGTTGTGACTGATGAGGTGATTGAATAGGTCTGTGTATGACATGGGTATTGGGTCGAAATTGGCGGGCTTTCTTTCTTGGTAGTTTTGTGGTCTATAGCCTGGGTTGACTTGGTGAGGTGGGGCTTGTGGTGTTTGAGTAGGTATTTGTAAAGTCTGTCGGGGGTTGTTGTAGGGAGGCTTTTCGGATCCAGAGATGGCATTAGCTTCGCCCTCCTTCTTTTTAGGAAAACCTGAGAAGGGCCTTTTCTGATTGCTGGTTCCAGTGGAGCTATATGCAATCTTCCCGTTTCTCCATCCATTCTCTAATCTTTCTCCGATGACGATCTTATCTGAAAAGTTCGAAGACACGCTCCCAATCAACCTGTCGTAAAAAGGTGACTGAAGGGTATCCATGAACATGGATACCATCTCCTTTTCTAACAAAGGTGGTACTACCTGTGCAGCCAACCCTCTCCAGCGTTGGGCATATTCTTTGAGGGACTCATTATCTCTCTTCGTCATGCTCTGCAGCTGTGTTCTATCGGGAGCCATGTCAATGTTATATTTGTATTGCCTCAAAAATGCATCGGCTAGGTCTTTCCAGCATTTGATATGGGCACGTTCTAATTGCATGTACCAGCTCGAAGCTGCCCCAGACAGACTATCTTGGAAGTAGTGGATGAGAAATTTGTCGTCGTGAGCAAACGCCGCCATCCTCCTGCAGTACATGGTTAAGTGGCTTACAGGGCAAGTCGACCCTCTATATTTGTCGAAGTCTGGCACCTTAAATTTTGGAGGGATGACTACGTTAGGGACGAGGCACAAGTCATAAGCATCTCTCGCACCAACATTGGATCCCTCGACTGCTCTCAACCTTTCCTCAAGCATTTGTAGTTTGTCTTTGGCTTGAGGGTTCTCCATAGAGTAATTGTGAGGGAGCCCACTCATACCATAGTAAGGATGAATCATCGGAACTATGGCTGGGTTCACATTTGGGGTATGTGAATGAGTGGGATTCCTGAGGTTGGAACCCTGAGCTTGAGCGTCAACTATCGGCGGTGGAGGGCAGCCAAGTGGGAGTCTTTGTGGTATGACGACGGGGGTCGGGTTTTGAACTTGTGGTGCCCCCGGATTACCATCGTGACCTGTTGGTGTAAGCTGTTGTTGGCCCGCGACTCCTGAGGGACCGTCTTCTGGACTAGCATCGACTGTCGGAGGTGTGTAACCTTGTGGAAGTCCGTAAGGAGGCCATATGTAACCCTGGTCATTAGCCCCAGTGGGGGGCACTGTATGCGGGATCCCGAGTCCATTGGGAGGAGGAGGGTTGGTAACTTGATTTTCCGTGTTCCCCGCGGAGACATCTTCGCTTGTGTCTTTGCCCTTCAAAGCTTGTAAAACCTTTAAGATTTCAGCCATCTGTTCTTTCATCCCATCTATTTCTGCCCTAAGCTCTTGATTGCCTAGGTCTTGAGGTGGATTGCCTTGATCCAGGTTATCTTGAGGCGGATTGTCCTGATTTTCTTCCATGTTTCTGGCCTGAGAACGAGTCCAATAGCGATGTTGACGCACCAACTTGTCTTTTACTTTCTGTTGGTGGGACACATGGTATGAGTATATGTATGAGTATATGAATGGATGAAAATGCGAATGATGCATGTGTGCATGAGTCTTATTGTTTTAAGATAAAGGATCAGCATGTGGGACAAACAAACTTCATTGATGGAGGAAAGTACAACATTTTGGAAATAAAACTTCGAAAAGAAAAGTACAATGTTCTTTAAATTTCACTCAAATACATATGGCTTTCATTTTTCCACTCCTCCCTCTTTTTCTACTAGTAGTGCTGCCAGCCTTCTCCCGGAGTTCGGCAATCAGAACCTCGCAAAACTCCATGAATTCGGAAACTTGGACCGGGGTGTTAAACGGGTGCATTGCCGCGTTAGCCTCTTTTAGATGTTTGGGGATACCCGCGATAGCTTGATTGGCCAGCCATGCCAATTTTGAGAATCTGTCTTTCCAGTATAAGCTTTCATTCTTCAACTCTATGAAGGCTTCATGGTTTTCTATCCCGCTAACCAACTCCACAAAGCGGTTCTCCCAATAGATGCTTTCTGTCTTCAGCTGGTGGTAAACCTCCTCTTGATATCTGATATGGTCGTTCAGCTCATCAGATTTTTCATGCTCCCTTCTCAAGGCTTGTTGGTATTCTCGGAGTATCTCTTCAATGGTATCTTTATCCTGCTTGATACTTTTCACTTGCTCTTCAAACTCGGCTGCCATCATCCGGGACTCTCTTTTTGATACCATTAGCAGGCTCTGTGCGGTCTTTTCAGCAATCATTGATTCTTCCCATAACTTTTTCCACTTGTATGCATCATCGATGGCCTGGTTCATATTCAGGTTGCGACGTTTTATTTCCTCTTTCGCCCCTCTTAGGTACTTTTGAACGTCTAGTTTGTCCTTTTGTTCAATCTTGAGCTGCTTGCGGCTGTCTTCAATGGCCACTGACTTACTTGCGTTCTCCTCCTCCAACTTCTGGTTTTTTAGGAGCACTTTCTCTAACTCTGCCTGCAAGCCCTTCTTTTCTTCCTCGGCCTTTGACAATGCCATTTTAAGCTTATCTAAATCTTCGACAGTGGGAAGGGTGGGTTCAGGTATTTCTTCCTCAAACCCATAGTGCATTTTGGTAAGGTAATCGGGTGTCTTGGATCCTCTTTTGGAGCCATTGACGAAAGGTGGTTTCCTTATCGCCGCTCCTCTTAGTAAGCTCTTGTCCCTTGTGGACGACCATATCCCACGCTTGAGAAATCTTCCGGAGCATGTCAACCTCTTTTGGGCTTCCCTCATGGAGGTAAAAAGGGATTAACATGTCTTCGGTGGGCGGATTTCGCATGGGGTACCCCAGCTGTCTTAGGGTTAGAGAAGGATTGTAATTTATGCATCCTCTTGTCCCCCATGAGCGGGACGTTTAGAAAGTTTCCACATTGAAAAACTACTGTGGGCCTATCTTTCCACCATGATGGGTGCCAACGAACCTTGTATTCATGAAGGCCCCCTAGCACTTGCAACCATTCACTAGTGTTCATTGTCTTCACATCACACTCTCTGGCGTCTTCAATTGGGCCTTCTACTCTGACTTTGTTAACGAAAGCATGGGTGAGAAGCCAAACATACAAGGCGTGCAGGCAGCAAGATATCCTCTTTCCCCTTAGCTCACTATAATGAGTGAAAGTACAGTAAGTGTTAGCGAGCATGGCTGGAATCGGATTGAGTGGGTTTTCTCCATCCTTGAAGGATAAGAAGACACCAATAGCTGTTGTGTCCACATATCTTTCAAGGCGTGGAAATAGGACAATGCCAACGATGGTCAAAGCTAACACCTGCTTAAAAGGACCCCAATTTCTTAGCGTCGGCGGAGGATTTCATTTGGCTTTCCAGATACTCTTGTGGGAATCCTGCAATGCCATTTCGATTTTTCTTCCGGAGCTTCAAGTTCTCTTTGCTGGTTTGTAACATTGAGGCGAGTTTCTCATCTGTGTAGTATTGTCCCTGATATTGGTAGGGTCCATTGTCTTGTTGAGGAAAGCCAAAGATCTGTGTATATTCTTCCAGGGTAGGTGCCATCTGGAAATTTTTGAAGGTGAAGCACCTTAATGAAGAGTCGTAGAACTGGCTCAAAGCGGCAATGGCCTCCGTTTGCACGTCCAATTGTAGTAACATAATAATCTTCCCATACACTCTATCAAAAGACCTGCGCTCGATGGGCGGCAATCGACCAGCACACTCCCTTAGACTTGTCAGATTAGGCTGTTTTACTATAGGGTAGTTCAGAGTTTGGATTGCTTCACAGTTTGATCCCATATCGCCTTGCTTATGACAGAACTTTCGAACCTCTTACAATTCCCGGCAAACCTAAATGAGATGAATAGCATGCATGTGAGGATTTTTGTATTTTTTGTGAAATAACGATGATGTATGATGAATTAAAGAATGACGTTACAGAGAAAATTTTGGTGATTCGAATTTTGAGAAACATTAACCATGTCGCATAAAATATACGTAAAGGGCAAAAGGAGTAAATGGTTTTCATTATTTGATTTTTTTTTTAAAGATAAAAAGTTTTTGCGAGGATGCAACGGGTAGGTGAATTGCCCTTGTGTCCTAAACAGGTTAGGTCTTATATATAGGTCACGGTCTAGGGCTACTTGTGTGATCAATCTCTCAGGTGGCTCTAATCACTTCCTCACAAGGGTCTCCAGAGCTGAAATCTCCTTCGTGATATGACCCACAACGATAGCGAGCTACCTGGTGTGGGATACCACGAAAGAGCGTACTCTGGCTGAGGCTTTCATGAGAGTCAGACAGATAAAATCCAGAATGACTGACACTAATCGCCTCCACTCGTCCTAGGTTTTTTTAGACCCGGGTATAGGGCCCCACTCAAGAGTGTGTGCAATAAACAAGTGTAATTGATGTGTGTGATATAAGCAACCTAAACTACCCGTGCTGCAAAAGAAATACAGATAATAGTGCAAAGGTTTTCTACCCTAAGGTTCAATAAAGCAAATAAATAGATAAATAAAATAGACATGCGAATAGAAGGGCTAAGGGTAAATAAAGTACTAAACTAACAAATATCTACACATTTAACTAAATTAGGCTTGACCCTCTTAAATAGTCCCCAGTGGAGTCGCCAGCTGTAGCGACCGAAAAATCCGAGGGAGGGATTCTTTGCTTTTTGAACAATGGAGTCGCCATCAATATTTATTTTTAGGAAAACATTGAAAAAAACCTTTGTTTTTGGGTTCGGGGGTCGATTAAGTGCGGGGAAGGTACTAGCACCCCACAACATCCTAAAAAGGTTACCTTTTAATTTAATGTGTAGAAAAATTAGTTTAAAGAAAACATTTTAATTTACCCTTTTTATTATTTGCGAAAAACGGAAAGGAAGACTTAATAAAAATTTTAGTTTTTTTTTTGCGCTCGACAGGAGTGGGCCCCTGCTCCTACTATCTCCGGGTGCGATGGAGAAATCAAAGCTACGTAGTTCTCGGGTAGAAAATATTTGTGTGTTGGTATTTTTTATTTTTTTTGAAAAAATTTGCGAAAACTAGAGGCCGCTCATGGTGACCAAACAGATAAATCCAGAGTGGTTACCACTAGTGGCTTATTCGAAAAAGAAAGTTTTTACACGTGAACGCTATAAATACCTGGTTTGTGATCGAGCGTTTTGTTTGAAAAATACTTAGTGGGAAGCGTGATTTTTTTTTTTTAAAAAAGGGAGTTGAGATTACGTTTGTATTCTATTAACTGAAAATTTCTTGAAGTTTAGGCGGGTGTTTGCGATGATCAAACGAATAAGTTCAGAGTGATCACCGCTACTAATCCGCTTTGAAAAAAGAAGGTTAGCCCTATCGGTCAAACAAGCTAAGCTCAGAGTGACCATCAGTAACGACCTATTTTTTTTTTGCGAGTTTGATTGTTTGAAAAAAAGAAAAAAAACGGTTTGGAAACATTATGGCGTAAATAAAAGTGGAGTGAGTTATAATTAAAAAGGTGGGTGCAATTAACAGGGGTGTTGTATTAAATGGAAATGGGTGGTGGGCTTAGTAGCAGCCCAAAACTGAGTATTTGTTTTTTTTTTTTGCGCGAAAATTGGGCTGAAAGCGGGGAGTGCTGTATTACTGAAAATATGGGGGCGCAAATAGCGATTTGACGCTAAAGAAAAAAACGATTGCTTAATTTCCTTTTGACTGATTGGTTCGCTAGTTTATTTCAAAAAAATCAGTTTTGATGGATTTGATTACTACCTACGTTAGAAGAAAACCTTCGGTGAGAAAAAGATTTGCGAATTTATAAAGAAATATTCTCCTTTTTTTTTGAAATAATTGTCATGGTTATGATTTTAAAAGGTGCCGTTTGCTGTTTTTTTGTTTAAATAAATATTGTTATTATTCCCCTTTTTTTTTACGAAGGTAGTGGTATTAGTAACCATTTATTTTGAAAAAAAAACATTTTTTTTTTAAAAAAGAACTTTATTTTAATCCGAAAATTACAGCAATATTTTAAAAAAAGGCAACAATTTAAATAAATAAAAAAACAGCAATGATATGTAAAAGAAAAAAGTTACAGCAACAATTTATTAAAAAACAGCAACAATTAAATAAAGAAAAACAGCAACATATATATACAAAAAAATGATTTAATAGAAAAACAGCAACAATTTTAAATAATAAAAAAAGCAACAATAGTATCTAAAAAAAACATGACAACAACAATTTTAAAAATAAAAAAAACAGCAACTGTGTATAAGAATTTACATTACAGCAGCTATAAAAAATAATAAAAAAAACAGCAACAATATTTACATGAACAAAATTACAGCAACTAAAAAAAACAGCAATAATTAAGTAAAATGTTACATTGCAATACCTTAAACAAAAATCCGGAAATGTTGAAGGAGAAGTTTTCTTCTTCGGATTTCCTCAATACAACAGAATTTGAAACTAAAAAAAAAATTTGTGAAAGAGAAGAAAAAGAATAACAGTGAGCAAAAACTCTCAAACTCTCTTTTCTAAACAAAACCTAGACTCTCCTTCTTTTCTTTTTTTTCGAAAAATCATCTTCTTCTTCCTTTCTCTCTAAAAAAAAACCGTCCCTTTTGCTCTTGAGTTGTGGCTCGCATTTATACAGAAAAAAGGGTGCTCTTGTCTTCTGACTGCTTCCATGTCTTGTACAGTGTTTCTCCTTTTTTGACTTGAGAAAAAAAAACTTGATATGATGGAGAGATGTAGAGGTTTCGTGATGGTTGATGAAGGTTTGTGAGAGGGGGGGTTATGATGGTTTGTGTGAGGGGTATGGGCATGGCAGAGGAGAGGATGATGATTTTGTGTTTTGGTGAGAGAAGAGAAGTGATGGATGTGTGAGAGTGAGAGGAGATCCGTGAGGGAAAGAGAGAAGGAGATAGGGTATGCGTGGGTGTGTGAGAGTGATGTGAGGGGAGAGAAAAAATGAGTGTGTGAGAGGAAAGAGGGGGATGGGGGCCGTAGGTATGGGGAGAGAGAGGAAATGGGAGGATGAGTGAAAGAGAAAGAGAAGTGTGTGTGAGGAGTGATGTGAGGGAAAGGTTGAGTGTGAGTGGGAGAAAGAGAGAGAGGAAGCGTGAGATTGAGGAGAGAGAGGGATGGGGGGCCGTAGGGATGGGGGAGAGAAGGAAAGGTTGAGTGTATGGGGAAATGAAAAATGGGGAAGTGGGAAGTGTGGGGAAGTGGAATTGAGAGAAAAGAGGAAATGTGGAGTGTGGAAAGGAAAAATGCAATTTCCAAGGAGGGAAAAGAGGGAGTGGGTCGAATTTTTAGGAGGGGGAATGAATGTGGCCGAATTTTAGGTCAAAGGGGGGAATTGAATGTGGATGGTTTTTAGGGTAAAGGGGGAAGTTAAAATTTTTAGGGTTAAAAAGGGGGAGTGGCCGAATTAGGGTTTTGGTGGAGGGGAAATGGGTATGGGTTGGATAGTAATTAGGGTTAGGAGGAGTTGGGTTATGGGTTGGATAGGAATTAGGGTTTGGGGCGAATTGGGCTAGTTTTTTTTGGTTGGGTTGGGTTTCTGATGGCCCAATCCTGATTGCACCTCATCTTTTTTTTAACAGACCCCCCTCCATTTCCTCCTTTGCTTATTTTTTTGTTTCTTCACTTCTAATTAATATATTTTTTTTTTGGTTAAAAACTTGTGGCAACTAAAATAAAATAATACATGACATGAAAATAAAAATAATTATTATTTTTATTAAAAATAAAATCTCTCATTTTTTATCGGACAAAATTAGGGTATTACAAAAGGAATTAGTTTTTGGTTGTAAAAAAAAGTTCCTACAAATACCTAATGAATACAGGTAGCGGGTATGAGTACAGTACTAATATGACTCTTTTTTTTTGTACTAGACGGAGTGACAAACGTCACTTAAAACTCACACACATAATTGTGAGGTCCCGAGTTCGAAACTGAGACATGATATCCAGCTTAACAATATCGGCATTTGCTAGCTGAGCTAGGCCTTACAGATAATACGAATCTTATTTTGAAGTACCCATCATGCTTCAAAGTTCTTGCTGTAAGTGTGTGAGCTTGATTGAGTGATCATAGCGTTGCAAACGGGTTCTTCAAGTCCACTAGGAATGCTGGACCATCAACAATTGGCAGCATCTAAGGGAGGCTCTCTCTTTGTGGGACCCATGGTTAAGTTCATACCTTGATATAGATATAAACTAAAGTATAGTAAAGATATTGAATAATTAGAGTAAAATCCAATGTCAAAACTTGAAAAGGGAAATTTCATTTTGACAAGTTAAAATTAATCCGAAGC
Source organism: Astragalus membranaceus (assembly GCA_039519185.1). Lineage (NCBI taxonomy): Eukaryota > Viridiplantae > Streptophyta > Magnoliopsida > Fabales > Fabaceae > Astragalus > Astragalus membranaceus. Next base: position 22,632,043 of record CM076854.1, on the reverse strand, counting down.
TTCCGTTTAGACTAAGACAGCTTTCAGTTATATTTATAGTAACAAGTAATTGTAACCGAGTAATTCGACTTTATGCTCAATATTTTTTCTCTTACTTTAATATTTTGGGAATGCCTAAAAAATTTAATATTTCTCTTTCGATCATGATGATGTAGGCCATTCTTAAGAATGTTATCTTTTGAACCGGACTCGAGCTATGAGCGGTCGGTTCTTCAAGTGTAGTGAATGTGTCCGGGCGGATACTGCCTGTAGGCTCGGGCGGCTAGTGTACACCTGGCTATGCGCGGTCGGTTCTTCAAGTGTAGTGAATGTGTCCGGGCGGATACTGCCTGTAGGCTCGGGCGGCTAGTGTACACCTGGCTATGAGCGGTCGGTTCTTCAAGTGTAGTGAATGTGTCCGGGCGGATACTGCCTGTAGGCTCGGGCGGCTAGTGTACACCTGACAGATTGGTTCCTCTAATGCGATAGACGATTGTATGCTGACGTTGGCTTGTTGCTGAGGTCGTTCTCTGGTCAGCAGCTGGTCGCGTCCAGAGCTCCGCGGGGTGTACCTGCGATGGCACTCCAACGCCCAAGTCAGTGGGGTGATATTAGCGTATAGTAACGGTATGAGACAAAACGTACCTCTCGAATGATGCCTGAGCCCCCATATATAGTGACAGGGGGGTGCCACGCGACCGTCAGATCATGCGTGGGATTCGCTGCACCGTTGATCTCCCAGTCGTGGGCCTCAGTGTGCACTGGTTACTGTTGGGCCGCTCGCACCGGCCCATTCTTCTTGGCGGGTTGCGACCCGATCCAGTACGTAGCAGAGCCCAATCTTGCTGGGTCGGTCCGACCCGGTTTTCTCGGTTCGCTCCGACCGGCTCTCGATGTGGGCTGCGGCCCAGTCCAGAACAGTTGCCCCCCAAGCCAAGGCCGTTCTCTGAACGGGTGTGGGCTGGATGTGCGGCGCGCGGGCGTGCTTGTGCCTCAGATCGTTTAGCTCGGTCTAGTGGAGATCGGCTGACCAACTATCGTGAACGGGTCAGGGGCAGTCTCGCAGTTCGCGCTGGAACTGGTAATCATACCTCCTGGTGTTGTGACACCGCGTTTCTGACATCAATTTCTTTAATCGTACCCTCTGGGTAGTTTATCGGATCTCGGTCCGAATTGAACTTGCCCAAAAGGGGGTGCGACTCGGTTGGTCACTTTGTTTGCGAATGCGTTCGTCCCTGGGCAGTTTATCGGATCTCGGTCCGAATTGAACTCGCCCAAAGGGGGTGCGACTCGGTTGGTCACTTCGTTTGCGAATGCGTTCGTCACTGGGCAGTTTATCGGATCTCGGTCCGAATTGAACTCGCCCAAAGGGGGTGCGACTCGGTTGGTCGCTTCGTTTGCGAATGCGTTCGTCCCTGGGCAGTTTATCGGATCTCGGTCCGAATTGAACTCGCCCAAAGGGGGTGCGACTCGGTTGGTCGCTTCGTTTGCGAATGCGTTCGTCCCTGGGCAGTTTATCGGATCTCGGTCCGAATTGAACTCGCCCAAAGGGGGTGCGACTCTGTTGGTCGCTTCGTTTGCGAATTCGTTCGTTCACGTATGTTAATCCTGTTGAGCAGGAAAGGGTTCAGGCCTAAGAGTTACCTTTCTTTTGGTGGGACAAGCTGCCTCTCTTTGATCGCCTGCGCTGAGGCGACTTCGGCGTACGCCCGTTCAACGAGACCTTTTGATGTGATATACGCGTAACGACGCTGGTTCTTTCTCATGCGGGGCTTAATCGTAGCCCGCTCTTTGTGCATGGATCGCCCTGGGTGGTCCGCCAAGTCGCGGCTCGCCTCACCTCGCCCCATAGGCTCATGCGACCTGACAGGCAGTTTACTAAAGCACAGTCCAGTTTGACTCGCCACACAGGTTCGTCCAAATGAATTTAAGAATTAAGAACACAACGTAATGAAAAAATGCCTTGTCTTATTACTGATAGACGGGCGGGCCTCGGTAAAAAACCCTGTGGGAAAAAGAGTGGCCCGCCCAGTTATTACAATTCAATCTTTTTCATGACATTCCCTCCTCTTGGGGTTGTCTCTCAGTAGTTCCCCTTCCGACTGCTCGTGTGGCCACCGCCCTCTCTTCGTAGTTCATGAACCTTTGTGAACAGCGGAGGAATGCGGCCAGGTCTGGGGGTTCGTTTACGCCGACTTCAACTTCGACTAAGCTACCGGTCCTAAGACCGTCCCGCAGGAACCACAAACGCATGTCGTCCTCCAGTCCTCTCACGTTGGCGGCTTCTTTGTTGAACCGCTCGACGTACTCGCGGAGGGTCTCGTCCGATCCTTGTCTGATCGCCTTCAGAATGGCATGTGATTTGGGCTTGATCCTGGATGCGGTAAAGCGGGCACAGAAAACTCGGGCTAGCCGTTCCCAGGACGAGATACTGTTGGACCTCAACTCGGTAAACCATTCCAAGGCGGGTCCTTCCAAAGTGAGGGGGAATATCTTGCATTTCACTGGCCCGTATGCCCCCCGGTATCGCATTATCAGGTCGAAATACCTTAGGTGTGCATCTGGGTCCTTCACGCCGTTGTACATTCTTAGATCCGATGGCGGTTTTTCCAGCGCACGGGGTATGGGGTACTCGTCTATCTCCCGGGTAAACGGTCCCATCTCTCCACTTCTTCTTTCTCTGCGAGGTGGTCGGTCCTCGAAGCGTCGGCCTCGATGACCCCGTCGCTCTGGTGATCCGTCTTCATATCTGGAACGGGGGTGACGATCGCCCGTTCTACACCTTGATCGGGTGGGCGATTCCAGAGAATCAAACGGCGATTCCTGGTAGGAGGGTTCTTCTAGCCAGTAGATGGGGTCGGTCGAGGAGGGTGGAGTTCGAGGTCGTGGCTGGGCCAATCCTCGCCTCCTTGGGGGCGATCGATGTACCAGTAACCTCCTCGGGGGAGATCGATGTCTCCTCGAAGGATTCCCTCTAGGCCTAGATGATTCGTCGTGGCGGCGACGTTGCTCCGGCGCGGTAAACGCTCTTCCGGACGCGGCCTGATCCACAACGTTCTTGTCTCTCGTTCTCAGCAGGTCGCGTAATTCCTGCAAGATCTCGTTCGGCAGCATGACGCTAGTGTGGCCGGGAGGAGCCGCTTGTGCACTGGATGCTGCGTCGCCTAAATCGGCAACGTCGCCCTCTGGCGTCTGCGGTTGACGGGGGATTGTAGTCATGTTTCGCGGGCGTGGGGCGCCGCGAGGTCTTCCTCGTGGAGGCATAACAGTCAAGGTGGGGACGTTCTCGCTCCCACTGTGGTCGCCAATGAACCGGACTCGAGCTATGAGCGGTCGGTTCTTCAAGTGTAGTGAATGTGTCCGGGCGGATACTGCCTGTAGGCTCGGGCGGCTAGTGTACACCTGGCTATGAGCGGTCGGTTCTTCAAGTGTAGTGAATGTGTCCGGGCGGATACTGCCTGTAGGCTCGGGCGGCTAGTGTACACCTGGCTATGAGCGGTCGGTTCTTCAAGTGTAGTGAATGTGTCCGGGCGGATACTGCCTGTAGGCTCGGGCGGCTAGTGTACACCTGACAGATTGGTTCCTCTAATGCGATAGACGATTGTATGCTGACGTTGGCTTGTTGCTGAGGTCGTTCTCTGGTCAGCAGCTGGTCGCGTCCAGAGCTCCGCGGGGTGTACCTGCGATGGCACTCCAACGCCCAAGTCAGTGGGGTGATATTAGCGTATAGTAACGGTATGAGACAAAACGTACCTCTCGAATGATGCCTGAGCCCCCATATATAGTGACAGGGGGGTGCCACGCGACCGTCAGATCATGCGTGGGATTCGCTGCACCGTTGATCTCCCAGTCGTGGGCCTCAGTGTGCATTGGTTACTGTTGGGCCGCTCGCACCGGCCCATTCTTCTTGGCGGGTTGCGATCCGATCCAGTACGTAGCAGAGCCCAATCTTGCTGGGTCGGTCCGACCCGGTTTTCTCGGTTCGCTCCGACCGGCTCTCGATGTGGGCTGCGGCCCAGTCCAGAACATCTTTGTCATCCATCCCGAGTTCATTGTCTTTTCCCGGTTGCACGTGGCTAAGGAGACTTTCACAATGATGGCTGAATAGTGGTGGCGGCGTGCTCTAGTCCTTTATTCTCGGCCAGTCCAGGTGCTCTGGCGCGAAATCTAGATGGAATGGAGCTAATTCCCTAGCATTGAGGGTTTGGTGCGAGTAGTTACTACCTCCCGGTCATTCTCCATCATCAGACCTTCGGCCTGCTTGGGGACAAAATAACAAGACTTGCAACACAAAATAAGGAAAAATTATTTGTAGTGGTTCTGGTCAACTATATGTAATAATTTCTTGGATCTTTATTCGAGTCGAATGAATATACCAATAGTTTTATTTTGGCTAAATAGCACTTTTGGTCCTTTATCTTTGCTGCAGATTTCACTTTGGTCCTTTATCTTTTTTTCGGTCCGTTTTGGTCCTTTATGTTTCATTTTCGTTTCATTTTGGTCCCTCACGTATTATTTAATCCAATTAAAACATTAAAAACATTAAAACAATTAAAATAATTAAAACAATTACAAAAATAAAACATAAACCCATCCCCCCACCGTCCACCACCACCCACCACCGTCAACCACCACCCACCACCTCCCCCCACCGTCCACCCCTCCCCCCACTGTCCCCCCTCCCCCCACCGCTGCGCACCCCCTCCCCCCTCCCCCACCGTTCCCCCCTCCCCCCACCCCCCACCGCGGCGCACCCCCTCCCCCACCGTTCCCCCCACCCCCCACCGCTGCGCACCCAGAACCCACGAACCGTCTTCTTCCTCTCACACGACCCGATCCGTCTTCTTCCTCTCACACGTTCTCACTCCTCTCTCTGCGATTGGACCCAAAACTCCACCTTTCAACTCGAAATTTCCCCCTGAGTTCGATTATGGCGTCAATTTGAACAATTACAGCCCCTACCTCGTGGGAGAACTCCATAACCGTGAGAGAGGGGAGAGAGGGGGTGCGCAGCGGTGGGGGGAGGGGGGAGGGGTTCACGGTGGGGGAGGGGGGAGGGGTTCACGGTGAGAGAGAGAGAGACAGATCTGGTGGTGGGTGGTGGTTGACGGTGGGGGGTGGTGGTGGGTGGTGGTGGACGGTGGGGGGAGGGTTTTATGTTTTATTTTTGTAATGGTTTTAATTGTTTTAATGTTTTTAATGTTTTAATTAAATTAAATAATACGTGAGGGACCAAAATGAAACGAAAATGAAACATAAAGGACCAAAACGGACCAAAAAAAAGATAAAAGACCAAAGTGAAATCTGGAGCAAAAATAAAGGACCAAGAGTGCTATTTAGCCTTTTATTTTTGTATGGCGGGTCGACCTTTTTTTCTTTTGTTGATTGACGTTGATTGACGTCGCGGAAATTTTTATTTTTAATATATAAATGTGACGTGGTGATGATTTCGAAGGAACCGTCACATCATCAACTGTTTGATCTCCGCTCGCCACATGTCTTAATCTGGTTCATAGAATGTGAAGGGTAAATGACCCGTGCCCTTGGTTATTTTGTTGCTATCCTCCGTTGGATCGAAATGTGAGAGCGAATCACGCTTGTTGACTTTAATTTAAAAAATTGTATAAGTCTTCTTCCTCCCATTCTTTTCCATTCTTTTCCCTTCCATTTTCATTTCTCACTTCTGCTCTTACTTCTTTTCTACCTGATTTTGCATATCTTTCTTATTCCAAGTTTTCCTTCTCGTCAACCGTTCTTTGTAATTTTCATAAATTTTAAAAATATTTCATACTTTTTCAAGCAATTTCACTTTTATTCAATATATCATATGATTTTTAAAATACAAATAAAATGTTGACTTTAAGATTACATAATTATAAAATGCAAATTTATTTAAAATTTAGTGTTAATGCTGTTAAGATTTCGGCAAGTGTACCGAATCGTTGCAAGTAATAATAAAATAGTAAGAACAACTAATCGTATCCACAGGGATTGAGAGTTATTATCCACTAAGCAAGTTAGGCAAATTTTAGTTACAATGTGATTAGATATTTGGTAATTGATAATAACCGGAAACAGATTATTTGTGAATAAAATTTTGAAATAAAAGTGGCTAGGAATCGAATCCTCTCCCCTACACTATCATGCACTATACCATTGATCAATTCCAATTTAATTACCCAATTAAAAGATTCAATTCAGTTATTAAAGATTTAGGACAATCCCTTACCTCAAAACCCCTTTTATCTAATGGGGAACCGTAATTCCTTAAGTGTATCACCACTAAACAATGCATTAAACACAGAGAATTAACGAAATTCATGATAGTAATGTCATATTCCTATAATCATCACACTCAATTCCTTAAACCCCAATATCCATAAAACATAACCCATCTCCGAATGGTTAAAGTAAACCCTAATTCATCACAACAACAATAATTATTGTAAAGCAATAACGATGGAGGTAAAGGAAAATTTAAAAAGGATAATTAAATTGTGTTGATCATAACAATGGCAACACATGATAGTTTTGGAGATATTCATCTCTTCCTAACCATAAGAAATTTAGGAACTCATGTTCAAAGGATTGAAAGAAAAGATAAAAGAGAAGTTACACAAAGATGAGTACATTGGATCCTTCAATTCCTTGTTCCCAAGTGTAGAGAAGCTCCCAATCGTCCTCTTTTTCGCAGCTTCAATCGTCTTTTTCGCAGCCAAGACAAAAGTGCCCGAATTTTCTGATTTTTGGGCTTAAATGCTGAAAACGGCAGTCCAACGTGAGGCGACGCGTCCCCGTCGCGACGCGATGGACAGATTATTTCCTTGATTGCAAGGCGATGCAAGCTGGTCGCGAGGCGATATTGACTAGAAACTTTTCTATTTTCGTTGTTGTGTTGCTAGGCAGGCGGTCTGGTTAGCTAGCCAACGAAACATCAATTGAAGGTTTTGTCTTACTACAACCACATGAAAAGATCAGGGTAACAAACTTACCAATCAATCCTAATGACATCAATTATAATCTAAGCAATTTCCCTATGGAAATTAACTGAAAACAAATAAACACTCGCATTATGACAGTAAAACTGAGCAACGGTATACATATGACCATGAGTCAACAAATGCTCTATAAAATAATATGACAATGTTTAAACATTTGGATTGAAAATATTTAATGTTTCCAACGAGTTAATCCGTCTCATTCTATGTGTCGTTTAAGGTTATGTGTGAGTCTTAAGAAAATGATTACATATGCTAAATTTTATGGTATAAAATGTTTTAGGCTTAAAATACCCTTATACTATTGTTTACCGTGAATTTTGGTAAACAACCGCTGGTTTAGAATTTGTTACTTGCAAGATCAACCAGTAAATCTTAAGACATTTGTGCTATAGTTTTCCAGAAAAAGTTATGAATGTTCTTGATGTTATTTGTAATAACTGACAATTTTAAAGTTGTTGAAACTGTCGAATTGCCTTACGTATCTTTTGAATTCGATCAAGTGCAGAAAACAAGTAAATTGCAGAAATATTTAAGGAAACATGACTAGATTGCATTGAAATAAAAGAAATTGGTACACAATATCATACATCTGGTTTCTGTAACTCATGTTTCTCTGTAACTTGGAATTCTGAGTGTGAGAAATATGTACGAGAGTTTGTGACCCTTTTTTCTCTCTGAGAAACTACTATATATACTATGCAGAGATTGTAACTGCCTACAACAGTTATATATAACTGTACACAGGGATTTAAAAACAACAACTCTCGTATCTTTCGACGACGTAACTGCTACAATCTTCGACAACAACGGTTGTATCCTTCGACGGCGTAACAGCTACGATCTTCGACAACAACGGCTGTATCCTTCGACGGCGTAACTGCTACGATCTTCGACAACAACGGTCGTATCCTTCGACGGCGTAACTGCTACGTTCTTCGACAATGCTGCTTTAGCCCTGATATGTTACTGGATTTTTATTCCCCTTTCTGTCGAAGTATTGCCTTCAAGGCCTCAATTTCACCGTCTTTGTGAAGTAGTCGAAAGTCGAAGATCACCTTTGAATTACCATCCCAATGTCGAAAATCAACATTTCTATTTTAAAGTGACAAGTCAAACCTCATTGACTGCATTTAATTGAGCCTGTCGAAAATGCAGGCTAACAAATTGCCCCCCAAAAATGTCATTTTCGACTGAGGTTTAAACGAAGGTAGAAAATTGACGTTTTTTTAATTGTCTTTCGACAACCCTATGTCAAGCACTCTAACGTCATCAACGTCACTCTTCAACATCATGTCAGCACTTGAGTGCGCTGTCATATTAATGGCCACGTTTTGCTTTGGAAACTGCCACACTCGATCACTTCCATCACTTTGGCAACTGCTACACACGTTCCCCAAGTAACTACCATCATTGCTTCTTTTTTTTATTTTTATTTTTATATATTGTCGCGTATAACAGGTATAAATAAAACTTTTCCCTTTCCATCTTCCTTTTTACCTTCTTTCGTTCTCCTGAAATCTATTTTCTCTTAAACCCTCTCTTCTTCTCCACGAGCACACGCAGAACACGCCATTAACGCACCAGAGAAGCTTTTAGGGAAACCTTTTTCTCTCGCGATTCATACTTCCGTTACTGCGCTTTCTTCAATGGCTTCCAAGTCTCAAGCTTCTGGAAATCCCGTTTCTTCAAAATATGTACCAGAGCCAGATTATAGTGATGAGCAAGCTCAAATATGGAAGTCTCAGGTACTCATTCCTTCTCCTCCACCTAATCAGTATGCTTTCCTTGGTCCACTCCCTGAGTTGGAAACTGATTCTGAAAAACTCCAAGAAATCTTCCCTGGTTACCATAGGTTTAGACCTAGGATCTTTATTGAAGGCCCATATGTTATGAGCTTCATGAACAGTCCCAATAGGGTCTTTAGGTCTTCTCCACCTAGTGAAAATGAAACTTACCTTACTTGGCTCGACAAAATTGAGTCCAAGAAAGCTGAAACCTGGAAAAAATTAGGCATCTTTGACCTTATTCAATTGTCGAAATATGGACCAAAATACCAGAGCCCAATGCTCGTTGCTGCACTCCATTTTCGGGAGTTAACCAATATTACCCTTCACCTTAAGTGTGGTATGCTTACTCCTACTCTCTTGGACGTAGCTGCTATCACTGGTCTAAAACCCACAGGTGATGTTTTTAATCCCAATAGCACTGGCACCAAGTACCAATTCGACTTCAAACGTGCCACTTTCAATGGGTACATCGAGGACCATCATGTCACTGATAGTGTCGAAGTCTCTGATGAGGAACATATTGCTTTTCTCACCTTATGGCTTTCCTTCTTTGTCTTCTGTTCGTCGTCACTCCAAGTGGCTAAGATGTACATCAACCTGGCCATGCAAATTCATGAAGGTCGAAACATCTGTCTTAGCAAATTGATCTTAGGAAGCCTTTGTGAGTCTCTAGGACAAAGCTCTGTCAATTTAAAGACACTTGCACCCAATGGAAAATTCCTAGTTTCAGGACCCACTTGGCTATTTCAATTGTGGCTTATCGTCACATTTGAGTCGAAACTTGACTATTTCGTTCTTGAAGATCTTATTGAGACAGTAAACCATAGAAGAATCGAAGGAATAAGGTTAGAACTCTTAAGGCCTAGGGAAATAGGGCAAACTACAGAGTAACTATTTTCCACAGCCTTCGACATGCACCTGAATTGCACTGCCTTTGTTCCTTCGATGGCACCTTTCACTGTTAGAATTTATGGACCAGATTGGTTTCTTAAGGAATTTCCCGCTGCTTCCCCTAAAGACAAAGAAGAAACTAACCAGATATGGCAAGCATTCTTAACCCCCAACTACCTGTCAGCAAGAATTAACTCTAGCAGGTCCAAATCTTCCTTTGTAACAGAAGCATACCAACCAAACCTAGTTGCAAGGCAATTTGGGCTATGTCAACTTCGACCTAGGCCTTTGTGTAACACCCGTTTCTACCCCTTTCATTTATAACAATTATCAGAGTGCGCAAATTATTATTTTTTTTTTCGAAACGGAATGCTACATTTACTTCAAAAACACGTCAATTGTTTAACTTAAATTAAAATCATTACGTGGCATCATGGGCGGGCCATTACTCAAAAATACAGTTACAACGTTAAAATAAAATCCAACAAGTCGTACAAGACAAAATCACTATCTAATAAGACGCCCCCCAGGTGCTACGTATCAGAGCGACTCGAACTCAAGGGAATGAAGGTCAAAGCCTTCAAGTACGGTTACCTGTAAAGTAAAAATCAACAAAAAGGGGTGAGTCTCAAACCCTATAATAAAGTACATAAGGAGTAGTATGTACAGATACAGGACTACATCAATTACAGCAATATTCACTTTAATCACCAGTTCAGTCAACCGAAGTTAATCACCAATTCATCACCAACTAAATATTCACCAAACAATCACCAAATAAAAGTAATCACCAAACAATCACCAAATAAATAATCACCAAAACATTCACCAACTGTATGTTTAATGTATGAGATGCAACCCAAAACTCCACGGGCATATGCATGTGGATCCATCACCAAAAATGAGCCTTGAGGGCATTCACCAAAATTTATAATAAGGCCGAAGCCCGAGGCCGAAGCCTATTCACCAAAAATCATGCATATGATTATGCGACACCATGACAATGCATCACACACCAGAATCACCAAATAAAAGTATGCCATAGCATATTCACCAACAATTTGTTTAGTTCACCAACACCCAACAGAGGATCACAGACCCCATTCACCAATAATAATATACACCATATATATATATATTTGCACACCACACTGTTACACAGCACATTACTTTCACCGTGACAACACCATTTAAAATACAAGGAACAGTACCTTAATCTCACGAAGAACACCAACATTTTATTTAAAAGAAACAGTAGCGATTTCCAATCCAAACAACAACTAGTACACAGTCACTTGGGACTTTCAGAAAACGACCGGGGAAAAAATATTAAGTTTTGGTTTTGGCCTGGACAAACAGATAGACAATTAAATGAGCGTCGTAATGCACTTTGAACCACCTAAAACGGACACCCGAGTCAAAAGTTACGTTAAAAACAAGTTTAGGAAAAACTGGGCAACACTGCTGAAAACTGGCGCCTTAGGCGCCCAGGCACCAGGCAACACGCGCACTGGCGCCCAGCGCGCAACACACGCACCACCCGCGCGCACAACAGGCACCCAGCGCCCAGGCGCGCGCCACACACACACGCACGCAAGCAGGCGCCCAGCGCCCAGGCGCGCAACACACACACGCACAGCAGGCGCCCAGCGCCCAGGCGCGCGCCACACTGCACACCCACACACACAGCGCCCTTGGTGCCCAGCACAGGGCGCCTGGCGCCCAGAACACTGCCAGAACCAGATTTTTACACAAATTCAGCCCAAACATCAATTTTTCTCAATTTTAAAACATCAAAATTATATTTCTTTTCCACCATCTAAAATCCTCACTCACCCAAAAGTCAATTTTATTCGAAATCACCAAAACCATATGGACAACCATCATCACCATCACCATGGCGCCCTAGGCGCCTATGCACACACCCACACCAAAGCATCACCAACACACAGCACAGGCACATGGCACACAAACACAACACAAAATACACTCAGCACATGGCACACAAACACAACACAAAATACACTTAGCCAAAACACAATAATTTGGCACGGGGCGCCTAGCACAAGGGCGCCTACTTCCGTGGCCAAAATTCCAACAATGTCAAAACTTGGCGCAGGGCACCCCACTCAAGGGCGCCTAATTCCGCACCTAAACAACCGTTTCCAGCAACACTAAAATCACAACCATGGCACCTTATGCGCCTACAACACTTAAAACATCAAATTCAGCAACAACAACACCTGCTCATATGGCGCCCTATGCGCCTATAACATAACAACCGAATCTTTTGAGTAGCACAATTTATCAATTACGCACCAACCACACCACCAACATCAAATTACATATTATGCATTTATTCGAGCACTTAGCACGCTATTCGGAATTCACCTTACAGAGCAACAATTCGCATATCATCACAACAGGTAACAACAATAACAACAACATACTCATATATCATAAACAACATAAAAAATCAATATAAACAGGACATAGGACCTAACCCCTACATACATCCCATTATGCTCCCTATTATAAGGCAAGACCCATCCTTACCTTAGTTTCACCGAAGACAGGGATCCCTCCACGCACACACCGAGTAACCACAGCAACTGAGCTCCTCTCCTCCTCCTTGGGATTTGCGCCTCTCTCTTCTCCTCTCCTCTCCCTTGCGCTATTTTTCTTCTCTTTCTTTCTCTCCTTTGCGTTTTCTTTCTTTTCTTTCTCACGCCCCTTCTCTCTTTTTCTCAAGTGAGACGCCTCTCCCCCAACCCCTAGTCACATGCGCCTAGGTCAACTCCTGGGCCTGGATCGCGGGCCTCCATCCACTTAAGCCCATTTAAATAATTAAATATCACCACCCTCTAAATAGTTAAAACCACCCAATATTATTATTATTATTATTTCTATCACCAACTCCTATTTAATTAATTAAATAAATACTAAATAACTATTTAATTAATTTCGGGGTGTTACAACTCTCCCCCACTTAGATTATTTTCGTCCTCGAAAATTCGCATCAACATCTCCCTAACTCACCGGCTGGCTATGACAATTGACATCCTCACGGTTATGCTCTAACTAGTCCGTATCCACGATTACAATTAATTCTCCCAACGACAAACAACAAAACTCGCAACAAGGTCTCTGTCGAAGATCGACAAGGAACACAAAGAACACACGAGACAACATAAGACCAATCAGAGAAGACAACACAAGACTTAAGCATTCACAACATTCAGCAGTATTAAAACAATGAGCGGCATCGGTATCGACAATAGGTTTAGCGGAAAACTTTAACGAAACACATACCTCCGAAATGATCATCATTCTTCAGTAGACTCAGTGCCCACCAAGGCAAACACCCTCCCACTAGACTTCTCTTTCTTCGGCTTGGAACACTTGGTACTAATATGTCCCGTTTCCCCACAGTTGTAGCAAACAACGTCTCTCTTCTCGCACTTAGCAGCCACGTGACCTTCCTTGCCACACTTGAAACACTTGTGGGCCATGCAATCGGGACCCTTATGTCCGGGCTTACCACACTTGTGGCACACAATGTTCGCAGGGGCATCTCCCCCACTTGGCTTCCTGCCGGAATCACCAGCTGTCCACTTGCCCTTACCACCATCAACATCATAGGGCTTCTCACGATACTGAGAACTCCTCTTCTCCTTCACAATCTTGTAGGAAGCATTGCTATCTTCTTCGAAGATCCTACAGCTATCCACCAAATCAGCAAACACCCTAATCTTTTGGTAGCCAATCGCCTTTTTGATGTCGTGCCTCAGTCCATTCTCAAACTTTATACACTTTGAAAATTCAGAATCAGCATCAGCATAGTGGGGGTAAAACTTAGCCAATTCAGTGAACTTGGCAGCATACTCTGTCACTGACATGCTTCCTTGCTTCAGCTCAAGGAACTCTATTTCTTTCTTACCTCTCACATCTTCAGGAAAATACTTCCGTAAGAACTCTCTACGGAAAACAGCCCAAGTTATCTCCTCATTAGCAGTTTCTAATCTCTGCCTAACCTCCATCCACCAATCATCAGCCTTTTCTGCCAGCGTATGGGTACCATACCTGACCTTCTGCGCATCATTACAATCCATGACCCGAAATATCCTTTCGATCTCTTTCAGCCATGCTAGAGCACCATCCGGATTGTACTTGCCCTTAAAAACAGGTGGATTCTCCCTCTAGAACGTGGCTAAACTGCGAGTCCCAGCATTTTCAGCACCATTTTGCTGGTTCCCAACAGCTTGAGCCATAGCCTGCAAAGCAGCAGCAAGAGCAGCGTCGTTCCTCCCAGCCATTTCAAACTATCACTGCAGCAAAAACAGAAATTTAGAACTAATCTAACAATTCTATTTGTCATATGACACTATGACAGGACGACTTGGCCGGACAGACCGAACTGCTCTGATACCACTATGTAACACCCGTTTCTACCCCTTTCATTTATAACAATTATCAGAGTGCGCAAATTATTTTTATTTTTTTTCGAAACGGAATGCTACATTTACTTCAAAAACACGTCAATTGTTTAACTTAAATTAAAATCATTACGTGGCATCATGGGCGGGCCATTACTCAAAAATACAGTTACAACGTTAAAATAAAATCCAACAAGTCGTACAAGACAAAATCACTATCTAATAAGACGCCCCCCAGGTGCTACGTATCAGAGCGACTCGAACTCAAGGGAATGAAGGTCAAAGCCTTCAAGTACGGTTACCTGTAAAGTAAAAATCAACAAAAAGGGGTGAGTCTCAAACCCTATAATAAAGTACATAAGGAGTAGTATGTACAGATACAGGACTACATCAATTACAGCAATATTCACTTTAATCACCAGTTCAGTCAACCGAAGTTAATCACCAATTCATCACCAACTAAATATTCACCAAACAATCACCAAATAAAAGTAATCACCAAACAATCACCAAATAAATAATCACCAAAACATTCACCAACTGTATGTTTAATGTATGAGATGCAACCCAAAACTCCACGGGCATATGCATGTGGATCCATCACCAAAAATGAGCCTTGAGGGCATTCACCAAAATTTATAATAAGGCCGAAGCCCGAGGCCGAAGCCTATTCACCAAAAATCATGCATATGATTATGCGACACCATGACAATGCATCACACACCAGAATCACCAAATAAAAGTATGCCATAGCATATTCACCAACAATTTGTTTAGTTCACCAACACCCAACAGAGGATCACAGACCCCATTCACCAATAATAATATACACCATATATATATATATTTGCACACCACACTGTTACACAGCACATTACTTTCACCGTGACAACACCATTTAAAATACAAGGAACAGTACCTTAATCTCACGAAGAACACCAACATTTTATTTAAAAGAAACAGTAGCGATTTCCAATCCAAACAACAACTAGTACACAGTCACTTGGGACTTTCAGAAAACGACCGGGGAAAAAATATTAAGTTTTGGTTTTGGCCTGGACAAACAGATAGACAATTAAATGAGCGTCGTAATGCACTTTGAACCACCTAAAACGGACACCCGAGTCAAAAGTTACGTTAAAAACAAGTTTAGGAAAAATTGGGCAACACTGCTGAAAACTGGCGCCTTAGGCGCCCAGGCACCAGGCAACACGCGCACTGGCGCCCAGCGCGCAACACACGCACCACCCGCGCGCACAACAGGCACCCAGCGCCCAGGCGCGCGCCACACACACACGCACGCAAGCAGGCGCCCAGCGCCCAGGCGCGCAACACACACACGCACAGCAGGCGCCCAGCGCCCAGGCGCGCGCCACACTGCACAGCCACACACACAGCGCCCTTGGCGCCCAGAACACTGCCAGAACCAGATTTTTACACAAATTCAGTCCAAACATCAATTTTTCTCAATTTTAAAACATCAAAATTATATTTCTTTTCCACCATCTAAAATCCTCACTCACCCAAAAGTCAATTTTATTCGAAATCACCAAAACCATATGGACAACCATCATCACCATCACCATGGCGCCCTAGGCGCCTATGCACACACCCACACCAAAGCATCACCAACACACAGCACAGGCACATGGCACACAAACACAACACAAAATACACTCAGCACATGGCACACAAACACAACACAAAATACACTTAGCCAAAACACAATAATTTGGCACGGGGCGCCTAGCACAAGGGCGCCTACTTCCGTGGCCAAAATTCCAACAACGTCAAAACTTGGCGTAGGGCACCCCACTCAAGGGCGCCTAATTCCGCACCTAAACAACCGTTTCCAGCAACACTAAAATCACAACCAAGGCACCTTATGCGCCTACAACACTTAAAACATCAAATTCAGCAGCAACAACAACACCTGCTCATATGGCGCCCTATGCGCCTATAACATAACAACCGAATCTTTTGAGTAGCACAATTTATCAATTACGCACCAATCACACCACCAACATCAAATTACATATTATGCATTTATTCGAGCACTTAGCACGCTATTCGGAATTCACCTTACAGAGCAACAATTCGCATATCATCACAACGGGTAACAACAATAACAACAACATACTCATATATCATAAACAACATAAAAAATCAATATAAACAGGACATAGGACCTAACCCCTACATACATCCCATTATGCTCCCTATTATAAGGCAAGACCCACCCTTACCTTAGTTTCACCGACGACAGGGATCCCTCCACGCACACACCGAGTAACCACAGCAACTGAGCTCCTCTCCTCCTCCTTGGGATTTGCGCATCTCTCTTCTCCTCTCCTCTCCCTTGCGCTATTTTTCTTCTCTTTCTTTCTCTCCTTTGCGTTTTCTTTCTTTTCTTTCTCACGCCCCTTCTCTCTTTTTCTCAAGTGAGACGCCTCTCCCCCAACCCCTAGTCACATGCGCCTAGGTCAACTCCTGGGCCTGGATCGCGGGCCTCCATCCACTTAAGCCCATTTAAATAATTAAATATCACCACCCTCTAAATAGTTAAAACCACCCAATATTATTATTATTATTATTATTTCTATCACCAACTCCTATTTAATTAATTAAATAAATACTAAATAATTATTTAATTAATTTCGGGGTGTTACACTTTGCACAAGCCGAAGCAAGATCCGAGGCATCCTGAAAATGAGAAAGACTTTTGGCGACATCTTGACAACGCCATTAAAGAAGCCCCTACCTTCGACCCCATTGAGTTTGAACAATGCTTTGCTTCCGCTAAACATTTCTCCAAGAGGTGGAGGGAATATTACAAATCTAGGTCTGCTGATGTCGAAGAGTCTAACTTGCTTCAAGAATTAATATCTGCTTTTCCTTCTGCGCAGAATAAAAAGGAGAAATCTCAAGGTACGCACATCCAAGAAATTCAAGCCTTCCAAAATTACTTCGAAATAATATATGAACCTAATAGACTTGGTCGAACTGTTTTTGAAGCCACTAGAATTTTAAAGCAAAATATTATTGCAAAGCTTCCAACATTGTCTATTCCATCTTATGTGTTGGACAAATATACTTTTGCTCTAAAAAATAATAAAGTCAAATTTCCACCTTTGCCAACTAGCAAATTAGCTTTGGCATTTAGACCACCAATGCCTCAATGGTTCTTGTGTGGTTCGACCATAGCAATATATGATTTTCTCTCATCACAAAAAATGGCTAAAAAAGTAGTTCCGACCAAGCATAACATACACACGTATGAGGGTCATCTTCATTTGGACATTCAACATGTTCGAGTTACATCTCCCACGGCAACAGGTGATGTATGAACTCTTAGAAAAATTTAGTTTCTCTTTATGTATGATCTCACTCACACATTTGTCGAATGTTTGTAGCTGTACCCATAGCATCTGCTTCGACAGATGACACAACAGCATCCAAAGTGAAGAAGGTAGTGAAGAAGAAAATTGAAGCCACTGTGTCGAAGAAGAAAAGTGATGCAACTACGACAAAGCAAAGCAAACCCCCAAAACCAGAGAAACAAGAAGTAACTATTTTTACTTTTCTCTATGTTTTAATATTAGGCTCGACATCTAATAGTTTTATTCTTCGCAGAGTCAAAAAAGATCAAGCAGTTCCATTGCTGGTACTACTCCCAAAAAGTCAAAGAAAACTTCTGCAATCGAATTGAGTGATGATTCAGAGGTTGAAATCGTTAACCTTCTCTTTGTTTTTCAGCACTTGTGTTTTTTTTATTTATACTAACATATTTTTCGAATACGCAGTCTGATGAATCACCAGATGCTCTGCATCAACCATCTGTTGCTGGTGAGGCTCAAGCTGAGAAAGAGAAAAGAACAAAGCATGTTCAGGATAGCACTCCCTTTCCACAGAAAACTGTCGAAAAACCACGACAGACCAAAGAAAAACTCAAAGAGAAGGCTTCGACCGTTCCAAAGAAAAACTCGAAGGAGAGCCAGGAAACCTCAAAGAAACCTGAGAGTGCCCACTCTCGTGTCGAAGACACCATACCAAAGGTAACCGATATAGCCTAATTCCCTCTTTAAAAGTTTTATTCATTTATGGTAGAAGCTCACTAAATGTTTACTAACAGGAGAAAGAACCCACCCAAGTAAAGCAAACAAATCCCGCAGAAAAGAATGCCGCAGAAAAGGAAGCTGTGCAAGATATAGCCTACCACTCTTTTTCCGTCGAAGGGAATTGAGGTCAAAAAGAATGCCGCAGAAAAGGAAGCTGTGCAAGATAACCCTTCCAATGTCACCAAGGACACACCAATGGTCGAAGAAACAAATCCCAACATTGGCACCAACGAAACTAAAAAGGAAGTTTCTGACCATGTCCAAGAAAATGAAGGTCATCATATGGACATTGACGAAGGTCGAATTGCTATTAATGTCGAAGCAACCTTGCCCCCATCTCCGCACTTGGACGAAGACGAAACAGAAGGGAAAAAACAAATGGATGTCGAAGTAAGCGAGGATGACGATGACAACAATAATGGTTAAGAGGAAGAGGAAGAAGAGGAAGAACTATCTGAACACGAAGATGAATCTTCAAAGGACAACAGCCCTCCAAGGATTGTGCCTTCGACAGGCACTAGCTTGAGCCAACAAGAATTTTCAGAATTAAAGAGCAAAGATCCTCTTAAGGCTCTCAAGCTATTGATGAGTGGTAGGTCTTCGAATGAGAGTAAGCAAAGCACTTCGACTGCTTCTGGCGGTGGCCACTCTGAGAGTTCACAAGAAGATCTAGTCAATAAACTTCAAACAATGCTCTTTGAAGTGGATCTATTTAAAGCTGTTGAGGATGATCACATGATCACATTCAAGATCAAGGCCTTAATTAACAAGCTCAACACTCCTGCCTCCAACAAATCTCTCATAGGTTTCATTGTCGAATTTTAACCTCTTCTGGAAGCAATTTCCAAAGAGATCAAGAGAAAAAAAAAGAGATTGCTGCAAATAAAGAGCGCGAGGCTAAACTTCAACAGGAAGAATGGGCTGCAGTCGAAGCGTCAGATGCTAAAATTTCGTAACTGGAACTCCAAGCAGCAAATGATGCTAAAGAAATAGCTGACTGTGATGTTAACATCTCAAAGTACCAGGAGCAAATCAAAAACTTACAGTGGAAGATTAGGGCAGAAGAGAAAAAGAAGGCCTCTATTCAAAAGAGAACTCCCGATTCTTTGGAAGCTGCACTTCGATCTGAAGCAACTCTGGCCATTAAGCACCTAGAAAGGGCCAACAAACATGAGGCAGCTGTTCAGAGATTGGTCGAAGACGAAACCCTCATTGCTGCCAAATTGGATCATGCCAAGATTGTTCTTGAGAAACTTAAAGCTAATTTTGTAATTTAAATTTCAGATTTCCTTGTTTCAAAAATTGTTTATCCACTTTGTACTTCGACAATATTCTTTGGCATCTAACTTTCGACATGCCATATTTAAATTTCTTCGTTATTTCTTAGCCTTGCGTTATTCTAACTTCCTGCAATATTGGCTTATATTTCTTCAAATACTTGCCATTTATTCGCAAAATTCAACTATCAGCGCCTAATTCTTCGACTTCATAGGCACCATTAGAAAAAACCCGCGTAATTCGAAATGGTCCTTCCCAATTTGGTGACCATTTGCCTAAGACTCTATATTTTTTGTCCATAGGCAAAATAACTTTCCAAACTAGGTCTCCCAAGGCAAATGTTTTCAACTTAACCCTTCTAGTGTAGGCTTTAGCTATTCTCTCTTTTTGCCTTGTAAGGACATTTAATGCAGCTAATCTTTCTTCATCTAGATCAATTATTTCATCTAACATCATATTCCAATAATAATCAGATGGAATCTCATATTGCCTTTGAATCCTAGCTGATTGTAGATGAATTTCAACTGGAAACACTGCATAATGCCCAAATGTAAGTCTAAATGGAGTAGCATTAATAGACTCTCTAGGAGAATTTCGACAAGCCCATAAAACTTGGTCAAGAGTCTTGTGCCAATTTCTTGGATTTTGTCCAATATGCTTTTTTATCAAATTAATGATGATTTTATTGGCTGCTTCCACTTGACCATTGGCTTGTGCATAATATGGTGTTGAACTTAACAACTTAAAACCTGTTTCAGAGGCAAATTCCAAGATCTTTCGACCAGTAAAAACTGAGCCTTGATCTGTGGTAATGGTTTCTGGAATCCCAAACCTATATAGAATATGGTTTTGAATAAAATTCATAACTGCCTCTTGGTCAACATTGGCTAAGGGGATATCTTCGACCCACTTGGTAAAGTAATCTATGCCAACTAATATGTAACAGTGGCCTTTCGACGAAGTTGGTCTAATCTCACCAATTATGTCTAAAGCCCAACCTCTGAATGGCCAAGGTTTAATTATTGAATGCAGTTCATTTGCGGGCACATGTTGAACTCCTGCGTGCCTTTGGCATTCTTGACAACCCTTAGCAAACTCTATACAGTCTTTCAGCATAGTTGGCCAATACACACCTTGTTGAAACAAAAGCCATTTCATCTTGTGACCTGCTTGATGTGAGCCACAAGCACCACTATGAGTATCGGATATTTCCAAATAAGCTTCGTTTTCACTTAGGCATTTAAGCAAAACTCCTTCAGGAGTCTTTTTGAACAATTCGTTTCCAACAATCATGTAGCTTAAGGCTCAATACTTTCTTTTTCGACTAGTTGCTCCTGTTGGATTTTCCAAGTATTCGACAATTTGTTTTCGCCAATCATCATTCGACATATTGTCAATGGCAAAAATTTCAAATTTTCAATTTCAGTTGGAGGTGACACCACTTCTGACTTGTCTGCCCCCCAAGTTTTGGCAATGACAATTGTGTGTTGGAACTATCTGTCGAAAAGATCTTCTCTTTTATTTCTATCAACTCTTGAAATTTTTCTTTAGAAACTCTGTAGCCTGAAGCAATCTGTGCCAACTCATTTGCCTCTTGGTTATCAATTCTAGGCACATGTTTAATGTCAATATGAGTGAAAAGTTTTAACATTGCATTGGCAGTAATAAAGTACTTTATTAAGTGTTCTTTGATGCACTTGTACTCTTTTGTTAATTGTTTCACAACTAGTTCGGAGTCACCTCTGATTTCGACGACTTTTGCCCCCAACTCTAGCAGGATTTCAAGTCCTGCTATCAAGGCTTCATATTCAGCCTCATTATTGGAGCAATTTCCTTCGATTTTAAATTTGACTTTTGTCAGTATCTTTGTTGGAGATATTATGAGTACCCCAATTCCTGTACCATTTTTATGGCTTGACCCATCGAAGTACAACTTCCAGGGTTGAACATCCACAAAGCTTAACGTTGCTTCGACCAAAGAGTGGTCTACAATGAAGTCAGCAACAACCTGGCCTTCAACAGCTTTCAAAGGCTGGCACGTGAGCGAATATTCAAATAAGGCTAAAGCCCATTTTCCAATTCGACTATGTAAAATTGGTTTTGACAGCATATGTTTAGTTATATCATAATGCGAATAAACATACACATCAACAGGCTTTATGTATTGCTTCAATTTTGTACATGAAAAATACAAACATAGGCATAGTTTCTCAATTGGATGATATCTCGTTTCTGTATCATTCAATAGTCTACTAAGATAATAAATGGTTCTTTTGACACCATTTTCATCCTCTTGTGCTAACATACTACCAATTGTCATCTCTGACGCTGCTATGTACAATTTCATTACCCTATTCCTCATAGGGGGAAGCAACATAGGTGGTTTAATCAAGTAAGACTTGATCTCGTCGAAGGGTTTCTGATGTTCTGGATCCCATCTGAACACATCCTCCTTTTTCAGTCGAAGTAATGGCGAAAAAACTTGTGTCTTGCCACTTAAGTTTGAAATAAACCTTCTCAGGAAGTTAATCTTTCCTAGTAAAGATTGTAACTCTTTCTTTGTCGAAGGGGCCTTCGTTTCCAATATCGCTTTCGTCTTGTTTTGATGGATCTCAATGCCTTTTTTGTGCACAACAAAACCTAAGAAATCACTTGCACGAACACAAAAGGCACATTTGATTGGATTCATTTTCAATCCATATTTTCTCATTCTTTCGAATGATTGTCGAAGGTGGTCTAAATGACCACTTTCTGTTGAAGACTTAACAACAATGTCGTCTATGTATACTTGCATAAAATCTTCTATAAAATCATGAAACATAGAATTCATTGCCCTTTGGTATGTTGCACAAGCATTTTTTAGGCCAAAAGGCATTACTACCCATTCATAAACGCCTAAAGCCCCAGGGAAACGAAAGGTTGTTCTCGACACATCTTCTTCAGCAATATAGATTTGATTATAACATGAGTAGCCATCAAGCATACTTAGATAATCAAACCCTGCTGCTGAGTCGACCAACATTTCTGCCACTGGCATGGGATATTCATCCTTTGGCGTAACACTGTTTAAGTCCCTAAAATCTATGCAGACTCTAAGAGTGCCATTTTTCTTAATTACAGGAACTATATTAGCTAACCAATCAACATACCTTGCAGTTCTGATGAACCTGCTCCTGAGTAGCCTTTCGATCTCTTCTTTCATCTTCGATAAGATTTGTGGTGCAAACCTTCTTGGTGTTTGTTTCACAGGTTTCTTATCTAGTCGAATTGACAGTTTTAATTCTACTACTTCTCGACTAAGACCAGGCATTTCATTATAATCCCATGCGAAGCAATCTTTGTACTCCTTTAAGAGCTCTATTGTTCGGTCTCTCAAACTTTTGTCGATTTTAGCACTAATAAACGTTGGCCTCTTTATAGAGCCATCTCCCAAGTCAATTTCTTCCAAGGGATCTTGTGCTTGAATTCTCTTGGTCGAACCCATTGGGTCTTTTTCAAATCCCAAAGGCTCGTCATCATAGATACAGTCTAGCCTTTGGTCTTTGACCATATTTTCTTTATCATCATGTCTAATGGTTTCACCTACCTTTTTTTGTTGCATTTCGGCTTCTAAAGCCGCATTTTGCTTGTTCTCGGCCACATAGGCCGTAATCCTTTCCCATGCACTGGGTTGAGACATTACTAATTTTTTAGGGTCCATCCCACCCAGTAGGTTTGCTGTAACCTTTTGGGTAGCTTGTTTCACCAATTACATCCCTTTCCCAAAAAAATCCATGAGTAGGGTGAAGGTCTAGTGAAGCATAAACATTGTCTTGGGGTACATAGGCACTGTCAGAAGGTGTACATGGCGCAATGTTTGCCAGTTACTTGTCGAAGGTCTTCTTTGTGATGTGATCTACTTCTGCTAAAAAGTAGCTTTGATCACCTTCCACATTTTCTACCAGTCCATCTTCTCTCCAAATGGAGATACTTTGGTGTAGGGTCGAAGGAACTCCTCGTACTCCATGTATCCATTCCCTTCCAAGCAGCAAGTTGAAATTTTCCCTGGTTGGAATAACCATGAACAATGTTAACCTCTTAACGCTGCCAACAACAAGTTCGACCTCAATTGCTCCTAGTGAATAACCAGATTTGCCTTCGTAGTTAGTGAGCACTACATTGTGTGGCCTTAAATCTGTGCCAGACTTGCCAATCTTTGTGAGCATACCTTGGGGAATTAAGTTAACTGCAGCACCTCCATCGACTAGCACCTTGTTGACACCCACATTGTTGACCTTGGCTTGAATGAAAAATGGTTTAAGGTGGTATTTCATCCCCCCATCTGACCTTTCAAAGACAGCACTCTGCTCTTCAATGCAGCCATTGTTGAGAACATAGTAGCATATTGGCTTATGTTTAGCCATGTCTTCATTGAAGTCTTCTTCGACTTCGTTTACTTCCGAAACCACATTGAACTCTATTGGGAGAATGGAGACTACGTTTCATATCACGTCGAAGTCAGGTTCTGAATCAGTGAAACCATAACCCATTTCCTCATCACAATTGAGGCCTTCTTTTGGATCAAGACCTTCCTTAATAACAGACAGTGGAGGAGATATTCTCTCCGTTGCAGGCTTCCTGGGAATTTCGACAAAAGAGGCTACTTGCTTACCCTTGCTTTTGTTGGAGTTCTCGCCCTTTCCGGCAGCAGCAACAGTTTTCTTTTGGCGTTGATACCTACGCCATTGTGTTCTTGTCATCAGATTCTTTCATTTGTAGTTATTGTTGTAGGCATACTTATTCGACCCAATTGCCTTGCTCTGTTTTACAGTGCTTGTACTTCCTTTGACCATAGTTGAATGATGACCTGTGTCTTTGCCACCACAATACACCCACCTCTCGACAGGTGACTTAGTTGGTGGCACAAAGGTCTTGATTTGCGCCTTCAGAGCATTCTTGGTCGAAGTTACCTTATATGGTATTCCTATGTTGTTGAAGCTGAATTTTGGCCTTTTGTCGACCCACTTGGCTTTCCTCTTCCATTGAGGTTTGAATCCTTCTAGGTTCTTTGCAGCCTTCTTGTCGAACACAGAGCTGCACCTTGGACATAGCATGACCTTAGTGTTGTTAATTTTGCAACGGTTAAGGATGTCGACCAATTCTTCTTCAGCTTTGGGGTAAACCACTTGCATTTTCTCGTTGTACTGGTCCTCAGTGACCATTTCGACGTTGTCCATTGAACATTCAATTGTTCCTTTCTTGTCAACATCTGCAGCAGTAAATTCAATAGCTTCCACCACATTGTTCGATTGGTTCAGCATACCTAGCATCTGCTACTGGCAGAGGATCAGTGTCAATCTTCATTGGAGGCTTAGACCTGTCTCCAAATTTCAGCCTTCCTTCATTTAATGCTTTTTGGACCAAATCCCTGAAAAAACACAACGAGATGTATTATGGCCTAAAAAGTTATGATACTTGCAATAACCTCTTTTCTTTTGTTGGTCTAATGGTGGTATCTTTAGGCCCTTAGGCACTATAATTTGACCATCATTAATTAAAAGATCAAATATTTGATCAAATTTAGTAACATCAAATGTATACGCTTTTGCAACAAATCTATCATTTTTAGGTTCGACGGGATTTTTCCCATCTGAAGGCTTCAATAATTTACAAGTATAAGGAGGTCCAGGTTTTAGTTCAGCCATATTGACCTCTTCTTGGACATCCTCGTAAGAGACATCAAATTCCTGGTCGCTGTCATTAGTTTCAACGTATGAAACCTTTTCTTTTTTATTAAACCTACTGGTTTTAGCCTTTTCAGCTTTTAGCCTTTCGACTTGTCGAACCCTATCAGCCAATTGGGCCATATCTCTTAAGTGCGATGTGTCTAACTTCTTTCTAATAGAATAGTCGAGGCCACCAACAGCCATTTCGACTAACTCATGTTCAGGCACCTGTGTAAAGCACCTTGCCTTGAGAAGTCTGAATCTATTGAGATAGTCATCAATAGACTCTACCACTTGGCGTCGAAAGCTAGCCAATTCTTTAAGACTAATCTTCGACTGGCCCATGTAGAACTGTTCATGAAATGCTTTCTCCAATTTCCCCCAGTTAAATATGGAATGTGGGGGTGAAGTTGTAAACCAAGTGAAAGCATTTTTTGTAAGGGAATTTGGGAAGTATTTCAACCTCAGATTCTCATTACGTGCTATGTCACCAGCCTCAGTTAAATAACGGGCAACGTGTTCGACAGTGGATTCGCTAGTTTCCCCTGCGAATTTTGTGAACTTGGGAATTTTCCAACCTCTAGGCAACTCAGTTTACAAAATTAGGCCTATGCAGGCCCAAAGTGAGGCCATTCTGGGCTAAAATGGTTTCGATGAGATTAGCAAGTTATTTTGGGGTCCAAAACTGTTTTGCTGAACTTGTCTAACCACCTCATCAGCATTCTGGCCTCTGTTGATCAACACAACCTCAAGGTTTACTTCAACTTCCCTTCTTGGAGGTGGTTCGACAGCAATTTGCTGTCCTTGACCCACAAGGATTTCAACAGGCCTTATATTTTGAATTTGAGGCACTTGCTGGTTTTGCAATGGTGGAGTGCCAAAGAAATCTGCTATTCTCCCCATTTGATTAGCCAACATCTAGTAACTATGGTTCGTGTTTTGCATTAAGGGGTTGAACACCGTACCAATTTGTTGGGTCAGCATATTGACCATGTCATGGTTACTCTCATCCATTTGTTGCCTTAAAGCCAGCAACGATGATGTGGTTAAGGCAGGTTGAGCATTTCGACCAAAAATGCTCTCTAGTGAACCATGGAGAGGGGAAAACGCTGGGACTGCAGTGTCTGGATAAGTAGACATATTTGTTTGAAGGCCTGCCATCATGGCTGTTGGCATGCCATATGGGTAACCCCTAAAGTGAGAGATATTTGGAAACCTTGAATCGAAAGTATTTCCAACTAAGGGATTAGCCATTAGAGGGTTGGTCGAAAACCCTAATATCAATGGCTGTGTGTTGCACCCCGAAAAATCCCGCTTTTGGGTTTTTCGATGTACAACGTGGAAAAATTTTGGAGCCGCCACCAATATTTTAATTTTAAGACCAAAACATTGAAAAAAGGTCTTTTGGACAAAGCGGATGGTCTTTTGGAAACTAGAGATATAGGTTCGGGGGTCGATTACGTGCGAGGAAGGTGTTAGCACCGCGCACGTCCTTTCTACCGAAAGGGAACCTCTAATTAAGTGTGTGGTTTTAACGTTTGATTTGAAAAATATCTAGATTTGCCTATTTATTTGAAGAATGAATGAGAAAACTTAGCAAAAATTTTATTTTTGATGAGAAAGGGGGAAAAAGGGGTTTTTAGAAAAAAAGTGCTTGACGGGACATGGCCCGCTCCTACGTATCTCCTGGTGCGATGGAGAATTCAAAGCTACGTAGTTCTTGGTTGTCTTTTTGAAAAGTTTTTGTTTTTTAATCTTTTTTGGTGAGTTTTTGAAATAGGACGAGCATTAGTGAATGATTAAACTAGCAGAGGCTATGATGAATCACTACTAAATACTCAAGAAAGAGAGTTGTACCGCTAGTCGAACGAACAAAGGTTCTGATGGACTATTGATAACAATTCGTTTTATTATCTTTTTTTGAAAGTGATTTTGGAAAGAGATTGATTTGTACGATGATCAAACTAACAAAGGTTATGATGGATCATCGTTTATTATTCTTATGAGGAAAGGACATTGCTACTAATAGCTAAACGAACAAAGGCTCTGATGAGCTACTAGCAACAATGGGTTTGAAAATGATCCTTTTTGCTTGTTTTGTGAAAATGATTTGTTTACGGTTGAAAAAGGATTTTTATTTGTTGCGCTTGACGAGAACGTGACTCGCTCCTACGTATCCCGAATGGGAATCAAAGCGACGTAGTTCTAATAAATGTTTTTTGAAAGGGTTTGAAAGACTTTTGGAAAAAGGGGGAAGGCACTATCAATGATCGATTACAAAAGTTCGAGCACATTCAATAATCACGAAATCATGCATATGTTGATCATTTAATCAAGACTAAACACGCCAATATAATCAAAAGACCCACTTATCAGGGATGCAAGATAAAGTTCTCAAAGCAAGTGTGCGTGTAGGAGGGAGTGTATTTACCCTAATGACTCTATGCTACAACAGGCATGTAGACTTACGTCTTCATTAGGAGGTCATACACATGGATGGAATGGCACATTGAATAAAGACATTTAAAATGCATCCAATAACAAGCAAGCAATTGATCATAGGCGTAGAATGATCTTAATTAAACTAAGGAACATATGAACAATGATTTCTCAATAACATGAGAAAAGGGGAAATTGCATCAAGGCTAAGGTAAGCCTATCCTTTGCATTCATGAATATGTGCCCAAAGGTTAGTAACACAATCAAAGAGGAGGGGGCATCAAGGTTTTGGGAAACCCATCCTTTGCAATACCCCATGGACCTTAAACCACAAACCTAACTATCTTTTATTCATTAGGAAGTTAAAAGGGGGAGGTTGAATCATCTGGGACCATCTTCACCACTTAGACAATGATGCACTAGGCATAAGTGGGAATCATGTGGTTCATCATCAACAATGACACTATAGCTAAATTAAATCACATGGGGCAAATGGATCACAATGATTAAATAGTAACAAATATAAAAACAGAAATACCTCTGATGAAGGCAGATACTACGACTTGAAGAACGCAATTCCAACTAACTCTTGCAGAAGATCAGCTCAGACGGACCAACGGAACGAATAGAGCGAAAACATAAAGCGTAGAACTGGAAAATGAGATTTGCGAGAGTTGTCTTCTCAGATCTCGCGAAAATGTCTCTGGAGCAATTCTTCTCTGATCTTGTGAGATGTGTCTGTGTGTTTTCTGATTTCGTGAAATCTCCTCCTTTTTTCAAATGTGATTTGAGGCTGCCTATTTATAGGCTTAGGAAAGCGTAGAATTTTTTTAAAAACATTTATTGCAAGGATGAATCGATTGTTTGAGCCTTTGGAAATATGTAGGAATCGATTCTTTATGTTTGGAAATGATAAGAATCGATTATATGGCCTATGGAAAAAGGTAGGAATCGATTTTCAGGACATTTGGAGATCCTGAAAATCGATTATGTGGCCTTTGGAAATATGCAGGAATCGATTCTTTATTTTTGGAAATGATAAGAATCGATTATATGGCCTATGGAAAAAGGTAGGAATCGATTTTCAGGACATTTGGAGATCCTGAAAATCGATTTCATAGTCTTTTAAAATTTAAGGAAATCGATTCTTAGCTTTTGCATGAGTATGTGTAGAAATCGATTTCATGCTTTAAACATAGGCAAGGGAAATCGATTTTCAGGACATCCTAAAAGGTAGGAATCGATTCTTCACTTAGTTAGAACAATTAGGAATCGATTCATGGCCTATGGAAGAGCCTGAAAATCGATTTCAAGGCCTATGCAATATACTATAAATCGATTCTTGGCCTTTGGAACAAAATAGAAATCAATTCTTGCTTTCCACAAAAATGCTTTTAGGTCTTTGCCATAAAATATTTTCCAAAGCTTGCCATGCATAACATATTTTTTCAAAACTTGCCATGCATACATAACACATTTTCAAAAACCCTAATTTGATGCATGAGGCTTATTGCAAAAATTATTTTTATAGACCCTTTTGTGAGAAATGACCAAAAATGCCCTTTTTGACCCTAACTTCCCAAAACGTGCATTCTAACCCTAAAAATGATTTCAAAAACTCTGGGATGGTTTCTAGGGTCCAAAATGCATAATTTATTTTTGTGTGGAAAATTAGGGTTTGGACCTAAGCCGGACAAAATTGGGGTATGACAGCTGCCCCTCTTTATCTGAATTTTAACGAGGAATATGAATTGGCCGAAACATATTCCAAGGCAAAATGAAGATAAAGAATTCAGAAATTATACCGATTTTGTCCACTTGGGTAAACCCGAATTTTCCTCTTTTTCTTTTTCTATATTTTTTGAATAGATGGGCTTGAGAACAAACGGGGAACGGTTAACACTTGGCGTATTAACCGAGAGAGAAAATGACTGATCACTCGGGATCTGAAGGAGCACTAAGGCTCTGAAGGACCACTCGGGGTCTGAAGGAACACTAAGGCTCTGAAGGTCTAATTCGCAGTCGATGCTTGGCGCATTGATTGGAGTTAAACTGAAGGACCGACGAGGTCTGAAGGGCATGCCTAAGCCTGATGGACCAATGGGTCTGATGGAGCGCAAACTAGCAACGGTACTAGTAAAACGGTCTGCCTGAAGGGGTGGCCTTTTCCGAGCGGCCATGATGGGTCAAGATCAGATCCGGAACTGATATGTTGACCATGTAGGACGTCCATTGTGTCTTAGGCTGACACAACTAGTCTGAAGGACCACTCGGGGTCTGAAGGACTTACCCGCAGCTCGAATGCGAGGTGAAGTCTGCTTTTGAAGGGACACTTGGGTCCTGAAGGGATTCACGAATCCTGTTGATTGATTGATTGAAATGTTCAACTAAAGCAGACAGAAAAGTAAAATGGGCACTTGGCGTGCAAACAGAAAAGTAAAATGGGCACTTGGCGTGCAGACAGAAAAGTAAAATGGGCACTTGGCGTGCAAACAGAAAAGTAAATGGGCACTCGGCGTGCAGACAGAAGGGTAAAATGGGCACTTGGCGTGCAGATAGAAACGTAAAATGGGCACTTGGCGTGCAAAAAGCGGTAAAGAACGCAGTAAAGAAGGAGCACTGAGGACTCAGGATGAGCGCGGAGGGCTCAGGATGTGCACAGAGGGTTCAGGAGGAGCACAGAGGGCTCAGGATGAGCACAGAGGGCTCAGGTGGGAGAACAGAGGGCTCAGGATGAGCGCAGAGGGCTCAGGAGGGAGCACAGAGGGCTCAGGATGAGCACAGAGGGCTCAGGGGGGGAGCACAGAGGGCTCAGGATGAGCGCAGAGGGCTCAGGATGAGCGCGGGGGGCTCAGGAGGAGCACAGAGGGCTCAGGATGGGGAGCGCAGAGGGCTCAGGATGAGCGCAGAGGGCTCAGGATGAGCGCAGAGGGCTCAGGGGGAGCACAGAGGGCTCAGGAGGAGCGCGGAGGGCTCAGGAGGAGCACAGAGGGCTCAGGGGGAGCACAGAGAGCTCAGGATGAGCGCAGAGGGCTCAGGAGGATCACAGAGGGCTCAGGAATTCTGTTGATTGGTTGATTTGAAATGACCGATGCTGCTGTATTGGATTGAGGTACCTGCATACGTTGGTTGATGCAAGGAATGGTGCATGGAGTATGAGTGCGTTATGCAAGGTCATGCAATGCAATGAGATGCTATTCTTGATTCTTTTACTTTGGTTTTCGTCATGTGATGAATGCACAAGATGCGGTTATGCAAATGTAATGCAGATGTATGCTACGTGGATGCATGTGACGCTGATGCATGCAATGCTGGATGCTTTTGATATTCTCTTTTGGCTTTCCTTGATGGTTGCTTTTTTTATTTATGAAGTGCGGGTATGCAAATGCAATGCTTGAGAGTTGTGAAATGCCTTGGTTTTATTTGATGGAATGCTAAATTATGGACTTGACATTAGTCTGATTTAAGGACCACAACGAGTCTGGTTTATGGGCCGACAAGCCTGGTTTATGGAGCAATATGTGTCTGCATATTGGTCTGATTTATGGAGCAATATGTGTCTGCATACTGGTCTGGTTTATGGACCCTAAAGGTCTGGTTTAAGGACACAAAGGTCTGGTTTATGGATCACAATGATCTGGTTTAAGGACACAAAGGTCTGGTTTATGGATCACAATGATCTGGTTTAAGGACACAAAGGTCTGGTTTGACCGCATGGAATGCCAGTGTATGCAATGGAAGGCTTCGTTTTGTTTTTTTTCTATGAGATGCATGATGCAAATGCCATGATTGCTATTTTTTTTTTCTTTCTCTTATGATGAATGCAAATGTCTGAATTTCTCTTTTTCTTTACTTTATTATCATTATTTTTATGTCTGATAAATGCATGATTTTATGCATGATGAATGTAATGCATGACTGTGTTTGTTTATTGCCTCTTTTTGTTTTTTGCTTATTTTTTATTTTTGCTGGTTCAGCCAACCTGCGACACTCATGACACGAAACTGAGGAACCTGTTGGACTTGCGGGGCTCATGGGCCGAGTGCATGTTGGTCTTGACTTTGCTGGTTTGAAGCAATCGTGGATGTAGTTGCTCTCTTGCATGATTGACTAATTTTGAGGATGTGCTTTCTCTCAGGACTCTTAAGAATCTCGTAATGATTTGCAATGCTCTATGATATATGCACATGTTTTACAGTTCAGGACCATCATCATCATAAAACGTTTATTTTGAGCAGAAAAGCAGAAAATAAAAGAGTGAACAGATACGAGAAATTTGAACTTTATTAATGCGGAAACCGGTCGCACAGGAAGTTACGCCGATTGTTTATTGCATTTGAGAGTTTAAACTATAAAAAACACGAAAAAGGAGAGGAGCCAATTTCTGACTGTCTGTCTCTGTGGAACAGTGCCAAACATCTATGTCCTTGACCTTGATCACTCCCTCACCCAAGCTTGTAGGAGAGTTGTATGCCTTTCTTTACTTTCCATGCCTAAGTTTTTAGACCCTAATTTTTGCCTGGATCGCCCTTTGCGGGTTTTCAATCCACCGGGTCGCTCTGATTTTGCCTAGGTCGCCCTTTGCGGGTTTTCAACCTAGCGAGCTAATTCTTACTTGGCTTGTCTTTCTCTTTTTTCATCTATTTCTTTTAGGCATAATACTTCTTCACTTGATCTGAATTGACTGAATTCCTGAGATCTTCGCCGTCTATGTTTAGGAGTATCGGCGCTCCTCTGGAAAAAGCTTTCTTGACTTCATATGGACCGTCATAAGTGGGCCTCAACTTCCCACGGAGTCAGTCTGGATAGGTAGGATCTTTTTGAGTACATGGTCTCCTTCGCCGAATTCTCGAAGACGGACTTTCCTGCCGAAAGCTGCCTTCATCTTTTGTTGGTACAATTGGCCATGGCGCTGGGCAGCAATTCTTTTCCCTTTAATGAGATTCAGTTGATCTAGACGAGCTTGGATCCATTTTGCTTCTTCTAACCTGGCCTCCATGACTACTCGTAGAGAGGGTATTTCAACCTAGATGAGAAGAACTGCTTCTGACCCATACACTAGAGAGGAAAGGGGGTTGCCTGTAACAGCCCAGGTCCACCGCAGCGGCCACCCCGGTCCCACTGTTACCTCACGGTCTTCTCTACCCCTCTTGTAGAGTTTTTGCCTTCCGTGGGAATCGAACCTTGCACCTGAGGTATAAGTGCAAGTTAAACCCCCTTCCCACTACCAATTGAGCGCGCGCTCAATTGGTAGTGGGAAGGGGGTTTAACTTGCACTTATGCCTCAGGTGCAAGGTTCGATTCCCACGGAAGGCAAAAACTCTACAAGAGGGGTAGAGAAGATCGTGAGGTAACAGTGGGACCGGGGTGGCCGCTGCGGTGGATCTGGGCTGTTACATTGCCCCTGTATGATTTCAATGAATGTGAGTGCGACAAGGGATGAGATAGGTGTAGGATCAATTTCCCCAGTTGTAGGAGGGGTGAAGAGCGACAGGATTACCCCACTTGGCATATTGTAAACAAATGAATTTACTTGTCCTTGAGCTAAAACTTTGAGAAAACAACAGCAATCAATCATTGATTGAAATGGACCTTTCGGGATTGTGGTGTTTTGTGGAGGAGAGATGAGTAGACTTAATGAGGTATTTGGGGCTAATGGCAGGATGGTTTTTATTCGGTGTTGGTTGTTGATCGATGATTTATGATGGTTAACTGGCTTGATGAGGTATTAGGAGGTTTTATTCCTGGCTAAGGGTCTATGGAGGGCGGGCTGTCGAGGTCAAAGGAGAGTGTTTGCGGTTTATGAGAGGAGGGGTGCATGGAAATGAGAAAGTGTTTGAAGGTTTATTGAGACGAGGATCTCTTGGGTTTTGTGGTAACATGTATCAACTCACTACTTACATTTCTTTTGTATTTTTCTTTTGGTTTTGGGATTTTCCTCTTTGAATGATTTTTCCTTCTTTGACTTCTTCTTTTTCTTGAGCTTGGGTGAGCTGATAAAGAACGATGCACTATTTTTTATTCGAGGTGATCCTTGTCTAAGGTGACTTTTGGATTTTTGGCTTTTTCTTGGCTTAAGATGGGTCGGAAAGGATTTTGTTTTTCTCTTTGGGATTTTCTTGGCTTAAGGTGGTTAGGAGAGGATTTTGTTTTTTGGATATGGAATGGTAGTCCGACTTCATTTCAAATCATGATTGCTTATTTCCTCAAAAATTAACTCTGGGATAATAATTCACTTATTTTCATGCACTTGCCCTTCTTCTTTATTTCCTTTTTGCGCTCTAATTTTCTTTTATTGAAGTACCCATCTTGACCTCTTTCTTGTTCTCAGCGGTCCCCAAGTTAATCACTTCAGTGGATTCCCCGTGATGCTGAATAACCCTTTTTCCTTGCTTCATTAACCTTCTGGAGGATTTTCCCGGTCTTTCTCAACGTCCCACTCTGCTTGATTGATAAGGTGATCAAAGTCAAAATATGGACTGTTGGCACTGTTATTTTGAGAGACAATTGCTGTGGATTTGCTTTTTGCCGAGGCGAAAAAAGCAGAATGGAAGGTGAGACAAGCAAGCAAAAATAATAAAGAAAAGAAGAGACACATGAAATGAAAAGGAATTGATTTTTATTGATTGGAAAAAAACAACGTTTTTATTGATGATGATGATTTAGAAAATAAAAACATGTGCGCCCCTAACAACTGGTCCTGTGGCCTTGGGCAGAGCCACAGGGTTGCATTACAAATGACTACTTTAAATCAAAGGTCCCAGGAGGATCAACAGTCTTTCAATTCTTTAATTCTTTCACCAGCACTGCAGCGACAAACCAGGTTTGCACCACCCTCATCCTTGATGACAGCAATTTGATCGTGTTGTTCCTCTTCCTCATCCCATCCTGTGGGCTGGATGTCTTCTATTCGGATTTGAGCACTCTCGGGAGCGTCATATCTGACCAAGTAGTCAAACTTTCCACTGGACTCCCCTAGGGTATCCCAACATCCCTCTTTCATAGGCACTGCTATTACTTCCTCATTGATTTCTTTTTCATCTTCAATATCATGGGTCCCTATCTGAACCACGCACCGATCTATCAGGTCTTGCAGGACTGACTTGAAAACTTCACAGGCACCCACACATAAAGGATCGGCGCATACACAGCCCTTCTTGATAACACCACGACGACACAACTCAGCATGTATATTTTCCAGAGGAGTCTGGATACACTTAACATCTTTTATCATTGTCTGCCCCACAGAATCCTCTACTGCATTAGCGGATGGTGTCCCATGTCCCGGTAGGGGGTTTGTAGTTGTACTGGGACTGTTCGGCTTGAAAGAGATCCAGTTGGCGTCAATCAAATCCTGGACTACATATTTGAAAGCCTTGCAGTCCTCCACCGTGTGGCCGACTCCTCCACTATGAAAGCTACAAGTAGCATCAGCATTGTACCCCCTAGGAAAGGGAGGTTGTATAGGCTTCATGGAGCGAGTATTGACCAAATTCTTTGAGACAAGATGATTGAACAATTCAGTATAGGTCATTGGGATCGGATCAAAATTAGCACGCCTCTTCTCTTGATAGTTCTGGGCTCTGTAGCCCGAATTAGTTTGCTGCGGAGAGTTGAAAGATAATGGCACCGCCTGCTGTGGAGAGCTGAAAGATGGGCCTCCCCCTGCGGAAATAACATTGGTTTCCCCTTCTTTCTTCTTGGGGAAGTTGGGAAAGGGTTTCTTTTGTCCACTAGAATTGCCAAAACCTCCAGCAATCTTTCCGCTGCGCAATCCGTGCTCTAATCGTTCCCCAATGACAACCATATCTGAGAAATTGGACGAAACGCTCCCCACCAACCTATCATAATACAGCCCTGGAAGGGTCTCCATAAACATGTACACCATCTCTTTTTCAGTCAATGGCGGCTTCACCTGAGCAGCTATGCTCCTCCATTTTTTAGCGTATTCTTTGAATGACTCTCTATCTCCTTTGCTCATGTGTTGTAATTGAGACCGGTCTGGAGCAAGGTCCATGTTATACTGGTATTGTTTTAGAAAGGCTTCAGAGAGATCCTTCCAACTGTGAACTTCGGAGGATTGCAGCTGCATGTACCAATCTAGTGATGCCCCAGTCAGACTGTCCTGGAAATAATGAATGAGCACCTTGTCCTTATGAGCATAAGCGGCCATTTTTCTAACATACATCGTCAAATGGCTAGATGGACACCCGGTGCCGCGATATTTATCGAAGTCAGGTGCTTTGAATTTAGGGGGTATAACAACATCTGGGACAAGGCACAAATCTCGGGCATCCCTGGCTCTAGTTCCTGATCCTTCCACAGCTCTTAAGCGCTCTTCAAGCGAGTGATACCGATCCCCATGCTGAGTGTTCCCAAACAAATGACCTTGTGGATAGTTCCCCGGACCATGATAATAACCCCCATACAGAGCAGGGTTTCCCATATGATGGACAGCATTCTGAGGGTTCACAGTAACTCCTAGAGTAGGACTAGGTGAACCTCTTGGCAGCACAGTATCAGGACTAGGAGTATAAATTTGTGGTCCCATAGCAGCTCCACCAGGCATAGTCGTGACAGGTTGACTCGACCCCACAGGAATAGCTTCAGCAGCAGGCGGCATATAACCCATTGGCATCCCCCAAGGATATATCGGTGCATTCAGATGACTCTGTCCGCTCGCTCCTGGAGGATGGGCAAAGTGACTGACCCCCTGTCCATAAGAGGTGTGAGTAGTTGTAACTTCAGCGGACACCGGAGGAGAAACGAAAGTAACAACCCCTTCGGAATTCACAACAGCGGCGGCCCCAGCGGCGGCCCCACCCCTCAGATTCTGTAGCATACTCATTACTTCGACCATCTGTGCTTCCATAGCCTCCACTTTGGTTTTCAAAGCTTGATTCTCTTGAGCCAGCTGCTCAGGATTAAGAATCTCCACAACCGACTCATCTTGACCCAGGGGGTCCTCATTCTCGAGATGTTGATTGCTAGCCATTAATCTTGCTTGTAGACGAGTGGAGTATCGGTGTTGGCGAACCAGCTTGCCTTTTGTTTTTCTCTGATGATAGAACATTTTTTTATGAGTACAAGTATGAACGCGTAAATGAATGCAATGCATATGGCTTTATGTTATTTTTGTATTTAGATGCATGAGGAATGCTGTATGAATTTTTTCAGAATTTTGCTTATGTAATGCATGCTGTTATGATGTAAAATGCGGATGATGAGGATGCTTGTTATAAAGACAGATATTTACAGGTGGGGGTTTTGAAATTTTAGGGCAGTATACCCTATATGCCACCTCACATAGGTATTCATGAAAGAGAAGGAAAAACATATTCTTTTTCTTTGATTTTGTTGTTTTTTTCAAAAAATGTTGGCGGAAATGAACTAAACTAGATGCAATAATGCACACACAATTTTGGAAAAGCCCTTGTGACCTAAAAAGAGGTAAGACCTATGATCTAGGGCAATTAAAAGGGTAATCCTTCCATGTAGCTCTATTCACTCCCTCACAAGGCCACCAGAGCTACAGTCCCTTTCACAAAATTCCCCACAAATGCAGCAAACTGCTAGGTGTGAGGCATCATGAAAGAGCACAACTCTGGTTGAAACTTTCGCAAGTAGCCAAACGGACAAAGGTCCTGATGGGCTCTCACTACTCGAATCCACTCTCCTAAGTTTTTGCAGACCTGGGTTATGGTCCCACTCAAAGCACATAGTCACAGGGTATAAGTGTAGTGTGTGTCAAGGGCATTTTCCCTAGTACTACCCCCACCTGAAATGAAAACCAGAGCAGTCCAGACAAAAGCAAGCAATAACAAGTTATCTACCCTAGGGTTCCATACCTAGAATATCTATAAACAAGGATATTGCTCACCTTAGGAAAAGGAGCCAAGAAGAGGGGATCATGGGGATTGAAAAAAAATGCATGGGCATAAGCGATAAAAGAAAGGGAACAAAAGATAAGAAAGAAAGGAAAACAGGGTTTTAATCAAATCAACAATACATTAAACCACACATTTAAATTAGTTAGGCTTGACCCTTGTCTTTTATAAAAAAAAGTGTCCCCAGTGGAGTCGCCAGCTGTTGCACCCCGAAAAATCCTGCTTTTGGGTTTTTCGATGTACAACGTGGAAAAATTTTGGAGCAGCCACCAATATTTTAATTTTAAGACCAAAACATTGAAAAAAGGTCTTTTGGACAAAGCGGATGGTCTTTTGGAAACTAGAGATATAGGTTCGGGGGTCGATTACGTGCGAGGAAGGTGTTAGCACCGCGCACGTCCTTTCTACCGAAAGGGAACCTCTAATTAAGTGTGTGGTTTTAACGTTTGATTTGAAAAATATCTAGATTTGCCTATTTATTTGAAGAATGAATGAGAAAACTTAGCAAAAATTTTATTTTTGATGAGAAAGGGGGAAAAAGGGGTTTTTAGAAAAAAAGTGCTTGACGGGGCATGGCCCGCTCCTACGTATCTCCTGGTGCGATGGAGAATTCAAAGCTACGTAGTTCTTGGTTGTCTTTTTGAAAAGTTTTTGTTTTTTAATCTTTTTTGGTGAGTTTTTGAAATAGGACGAGCATTAGTGAATGATTAAACTAGCAGAGGCTATGATGAATCACTACTAAATACTCAAGAAAGAGAGTTGTACCGCTAGTCGAACGAACAAAGGTTCTGATGGACTATTGATAACAATTCGTTTTATTATCTTTTTTTGAAAGTGATTTTGGAAAGAGATTGATTTGTACGATGATCAAACTAACAAAGGTTATGATGGATCATCGTTTATTATTCTTATGAGGAAAGGACATTGCTACTAATAGCTAAACGAACAAAGGCTCTGATGAGCTACTAGCAACAATGGGTTTGAAAATGATCCTTTTTGCTTGTTTTGTGAAAATGATTTGTTTACGGTTGAAAAAGGATTTTTATTTGTTGCGCTTGACGAGAACGTGACTCGCTCCTACGTATCCCGAATGGGAATCAAAGCGACGTAGTTCTAATAAATGTTTTTTGAAAGGGTTTGAAAGACTTTTGGAAAAAGGGGGAAGGCACTATCAATGATCGATTACAAAAGTTCGAGCACATTCAATAATCACGAAACCATGCATATGTTGATCATTTAATCAAGACTAAACACGCCAATATAATCAAAAGACCCACTTATCAGGGATGCAAGATAAAGTTCTCAAAGCAAGTGTGCGTGTAGGAGGGAGTGTATTTACCCTAATGACTCTATGCTACAACAGGCATGTAGACTTACGTCTTCATTAGGAGGTCATACACATGGATGGAATGACACATTGAATAAAGACATTTAAAATGCATCCAATAACAAGCAAGCAATTGATCATAGGCGTAGAATGATCTTAATTAAACTAAGGAACATATGAACAATGATTTCTCAATAACATGAGAAAAGGGGAAATTGCATCAAGGCTAAGGTAAGCCTATCCTTTGCATTCATGAATATGTGCCCAAAGGTTAGTAACACAATCAAAGAGGAGGGAGCATCAAGGTTTTGGGAAACCCATCCTTTGCAATACCCCATGGACCTTAAACCACAAACCTAACTATCTTTTATTCATTAGGAAGTTAAAAGGGGGAGGTTGAATCATCTGGGACCATCTTCACCACTTAGACAATGATGCACTAGGCATAAGTGGGAATCATGTGGTTCATCATCAACAATGACACTATAGCTAAATTAAATCACATGGGGCAAATGGATCACAATGATTAAATAGTAACAAATATAAAAACAGAAATACCTCTGATGAAGGCAGATACTACGACTTGAAGAACGCAATTCCAACTAACTCTTGCAGAAGATCAGCTCAGACGGACCAACGGAACGAATAGAGCGAAAACATAAAGCGTAGAACTGGAAAATGAGATTTGCGAGAGTTGTCTTCTCAGATCTCGCGAAATGTCTCTGGAGCAATTCTTCTCTGATCTTGTGAGATGTTGTCATACCCCAATTTTGTCCGGCTTAGGTCCAAACCCTAATTTTCCACACAAAAATAAATTATGCATTTTGGATCCTAGAAACCGCTCCAAAGTTTTCGAAATCATTTTTAGGGTTAGAATGCACGTTTTGGGAAGTTAGGGTCAAAAAGGGCATTTTTGGTCATTTCTCACAAAAGGGTCTATGAAAATGATTTTTGCAATAAGCCTCATGCATCAAATTAGGGTTTTTGAAAATGTGTTATGTATGCATGGCAAGTTTTGAAAAAAAATGTTATGCATGCATGGCAAGCTTTGCATGGCAAAAACCTAAAAAAACATTTTTGTGGAAAGCAAGAATTGATTTCCATTCTATTCCAAGGGCCAAGAATCGATTTATACTATTTTGTAAAGGCCATGAAATCGATTCCTTAATCCAATATTAAACCATGAAATCGATTTTCAGGCCATGTTAAGAAGCCAAGAATCGATTCCTCCTTATGTTATCAAGGCATGAAATCGATTTTCAGGCCATTTTTAGGAACCAAGAATCGATTCTTCCCTATGCTATCAAGGCATGAAATCGATTTTCAGGCCACTTTAAAGAGCCAAGAATCGATTCCTCCTTATTTTGTCAAAGCATGAAATCGATTTTCAAGCCATTTCCAAGAGCCAAGAATCGATTCCCACTTATTTTAACTAAACATGGAATCGATTTTCACCTATTTAGGATGTCCAAGAATCGATTCTTTGCTATTTCCAAAGGCTCAAACAATCGATTCATCCTTGCAATAAATGTTTTTTAAAAAATCCTACGCTTTCCTAAGCCTATAAATAGGCAGCCTCAAATCACATTTTCAGACGGACACTTCACACAAGATCAGAGAGAAGAATTGCTACACACATTTTTCACGAGATCTGACACACATTTTTTCACGAGATCTGAGAGACATTTTCAC
This sequence comes from Astragalus membranaceus, assembly GCA_039519185.1. NCBI lineage: Eukaryota > Viridiplantae > Streptophyta > Magnoliopsida > Fabales > Fabaceae > Astragalus > Astragalus membranaceus. Next base: position 22,591,503 of record CM076854.1, on the reverse strand, counting down.
GAGATCTGAGAGACATTTTCACGAGATCTGAGAGACATTTCACGAGATCTGGGAAGACGACTCTCGCAAATCTCATTTTCCAGTTCTCCGCTTCATTTTCGCTCTATCCGCGCCGTTGGTCCGTCTGAGCTGATCTCTTGCAAGGGTTAGTCGGGGTTTGCGTTCTTCAGATCTGTAATATCTGTCTTCATCAGAGGTATTTCAGTCTTTTCATTTGTTAATGTTTAGTTATTGTGATCCATGTGATTTAACTTAACTATAGCATTCATCTACTCGTTCTTGTATGTTATCGTCCATTGCTGATGACGAACCATATGATTCCCACTTATGCCTAGTGCATCATGTTCTAAGTGGTGAAGATGGTCTCGGGTGATTCAGCTTGCCCCTTTTAAACCCTTTCAAAAACATTATTAGAACTACGTCGCTTTGATTCCCGTTTGGGATACGTAGGAGCGAGCCACGTTCTCGTCAAGCGCAACAAATAAAAATTCTTTTCATTCCCCTAAACCAATCATTTTCATAAAACAAACAAAAACCACTTTCAAATCCATTGTTGCTAGTAGCTCATCAGAGCCTCTGTTCGTTTAGCTATTAGTGACAATGTCCTTTTCTCCTAAAAATAATAAACGGTGATCCATCATAACCTTTGTTAGTTTGATAATCGTACAAATCAATCTCTTTCGAAAATCACTTTCCAAAAGGATAATAAAAAACGAGTTGTTATCAATAGTCCATCAGAACCTTCGTTCGTTTGACTAGCGGTACAACTCTCTCTTTTGAGTATTTAGTAAGTGATTCATCATAGTCTCTGCTAGTTTAATCATTCACTAATGCTCGTCCTATTTCAAAAACTCACTAAAAAAGATAAAAAACAAAAACTTTTCAAAAAGAACCAAGAACTACGTAGCTTTGAATTCTCCATCGCACCGGGAGATACGTAGGAGCGGGCCATGTCCCGTCAAGCACTTTTTTTTCTAAAAACCCTTTTTCCCCCCCTTTCTCACCAAAAATAAAATTTCCAGTAAGTTCTCTCATTCGTCTTCAAACAAGAAATAAATAGGCAAATCTAGGTATTTTTCAAATCAAACGTTAAAACCACACATTTAATTAGAGGTTCCCTTTCGGTAGAAAGGACGTGCGCGGTGCTAACACCTTCCTCGCGCGTAATCGACCCCCGAACCTATATCTCTAGTTTTCAAAGACCATCCGCCTTGTCCAAAAGACCTTTTTTCAATGTTTTGGTCTTAAAATTAAAATATTGGTGGCGGCTCCAAAATTTTCCACGTTGTACATTGAGAAACACCAAAGCCGGGATTTTTCGGGGTGCAACAGCTGGCGACTCCACTGGGGACCTTTTTCTAAAAAACGAGGGTCAAGCCTAACTAATTTAAATGTGTGGTTTAATGTATTGTTGATTTGATTAAAACCCTGTTTGCCTTTCTTTCTTATCTTTTATCGCTTATGCCCATGCATTTTTTTCAATCCCCATGATCCCCTCTTCTTGGCTCCTCTTCCTAAGGTAAGCAATATCCTTGTTTATAGATATTCTAGGTATAAAACCCTAGGGTAGATAACTTGTTATCGCTTGCTTTTTTCTGGACTGCTCTGGTTTTTTATTTCAGGTGGGGTAGTGCTAGGGAAAATGCCCTTGACACACACTACACTTATACCCTGTGACTATGTGCTTTGAGTGGGACCATAACCCAGGTCTGCAAAAACTTAGGAGAGTGGATTCAAGTAGTGAGAGCCCATCAGGACCTTTGTCCGTTTGGCTACTCGCGAAAGTTTCAACCAGAGTTGTGCTCTTTCATGATACCTCACACCTAGCAGTTTGCTGCATTTGTGGGGAATTTTGTGAAAGGGACTGTAGCTCTGGTGGCCTTGTGAGGGAGTGAATAGAGCTACATGGAAGGATTACCCTTTAAATTGCCCTAGATCATAGGTCTCACCTCTTTTTTTAGGTCACAAGGGCTTTTCCAAAATTGTGTGTGCATTATTGCATCTAGTTTAGTTCATTTCCGCCAACATTTTTTTTTTTTTTTTTGAAAAAACAATAAAATAAAAAAAAAAGAATATGTTTTTCCTTCTCTTTCATGAATACCTATATGAAGGTGGCATATAGGGTATACTGCCCTAAAATTTCAAAACCCCCACCTGTAAATATCAGTCTTTATAACAAGCATCCTCATCATCCGCATTTTACATCATAACAGCATACATTACATAAGCAAAATTCTGAAAAATTCATACAGCATTCCTCATGCATCTAAATACAAAAATAACATAAAACCATATGCATTGCATTCATTTACGCATTCATACTTGTACTCATAAAAAATCTTTCTATCAGAGAAAGAAAAACAAAAGGCAAGCTGGTTCGCCAACACCGATACTCCACCCGTCTACAAGCAAGATTGATGGCTAGCAATCAACATCTCGAGAATGAGGACCCCCTGGGTCAAGATGAGTCGGTTGTGGAGATTCTTAATCCTGAGCAGCTGGCTCAAGAGAATCAAGCTTTGAAGACCAAAGTGGAGGCTATGGAAGCACAGATGGTCGAAGTAATGAGTATGCTACAGAATCTGAGGGGTGGGGCCACTGCTGGGACCGCTGCTGTTGTAAATCCCGAAGGGGTTGTTACCTTCGTTTCTCCTCCGGTGTCCGCTGAAATTACAACTACTCACACCTCTTATGGACAGGGGGTCAGTCACTTTGCTCATCCTCCAGGGGCAAGCGGACAGAGTCATCTGAATGCACCGATATATCCTTGGGGGATGCCAATGGGTTATATGCCGCCTGCTGCTGAAGCTATTCCTGTGGGGTCGAGTCAACCTGTCACGACTATGCCCGGTGGAGCTGTTATGGGACCACAAATTCATACTCCTAGTCCTGATACTGTACTGCCAAGAGGTTCACCTAGTCCTACTCTGGGAGTTACTGTGAACCCTCAGAACGCTGTCCATCATATGGGAAACCCTGCTCAGTATGGGGGTTATTATCACGGTCCGGGGAACTATCCACAAGGTCGTTCGTTTGGGAACACTCAGCATGGGGATCGGTATCACTCGCTTGAAGAGCGCTTAAGAGCTGTGGAAGGATCAGGAACTAGAGCCAGGGATGCTCGAGATTTGTGCCTTGTCCCAGATGTTGTTATACCCCCTAAATTCAAAACACCTGACTTTGATAAATATCGCGGCACCGGGTGTCCATCTAGCCATTTGACGATGTATGTTAGAAAAATGGCCGCTTATGCTCATGATGACAAGGTGCTCATTCATTATTTCCAGGACAGTCTGACTGGGGCATCACTAGATTGGTACATGCAGCTGCAATCCTCCGAAGTCCACAGTTGGAAGGATCTCTCTGAAGCCTTTCTAAAACAATACCAGTATAACATGGACCTTGCTCCAGACCGGTCTCAATTACAGCACATGAGCAAAGGAGATAGAGAGTCATTCAAAGAATACGCTCAAAAATGGAGGAGCATAGCTGCTCAGGTGAAGCCACCATTGACTGAAAAAGAGATGGTGTACATGTTTATGGAGACCCTTCCAGGGCTGTATTATGATAGGTTGGTGGGGAGCGTTTCGTCCAATTTCTCAGATATGGTAGTCATTGGGGAACGATTAGAGCACGGATTGCGTAGCGGAAAGATTGCTGGAGGTTTTGACAATTCTAGTGGACAAAAGAAACCCTTTCCCAACTTCCCCAAGAAGAAAGAAGGGGAAACCAATGTTATTTCAGCAGGGGGAGGCCCATCTTTCAACTCTCCGCGGCAAACTAATTCAGGCTACAGGGCCCAGAACTATCAAGAGAAGAGGCGTGCTAATTTTGATCCGATCCCGATGACCTATACTGAATTGTTCAATTATCTTGTCTCAAAGAATTTGGTCAATACTCGCCCCATGAAGCCTATACAACCTCCCTTTCCTAGGGGGTACAATGCTGATGCTACTTGTAGCTTTCATAGTGGAGGAGTCGGCCACACGGTGGAGGACTGCAAGGCTTTCAAATATGTAGTCCAGGATTTGATTGACGCCAACTGGATCTCTTTCAAGCCGAACAGTCCCAGTACAACTACAAACCCCCTACCGGGACATGGGACGCCATCCGCTAATGCAGTAGAGGATTCTGTGGGGGAAACAATGATAAAAGATGTTAAGTGTATCCAGACCCCTCTGGAAAATATACATGCTGAGTTGTGTCGTCGTGGTGTTATCAAGAAGGGCTGTGTATGCGCTGATCCTTTATGTGTGGGTGCCTGTGAAGTTTTCAAGTCAGTCCTGCAAGACCTGATAGATCGGTGCGTGGTTCAGATAGGGACCCATGATATTGAAAATGAAAAAGAAATCAATGAGGAAGTAATAGCGGTGCCTATGAAAGAGGGATGTTGGGATACCCTAGGGGAGTCCAGTGGAAAGTTTGACTACTTGGTCAGATATGACGCTCCCGAGAGTGCTCAAATCCGAATAGAAGACATCCAGCCCACAGGATGGGATGAGGAAGAGGAAATTGCTGTCATCAATAATGGTCCTAAGTCAGAAGAGGGATGTTGGGATACCCTAGGGGAGCCCAGTGGAAAGTTTGATTACTTGGTCAGGTATGACGCTCCCGAGAGTGCTCAAATCCGAATAGAAGACATCCAGCCCACAGGATGGGATGAGGAAGAGGAACAACACGATCAAATGGCTGTCATCAAGGATGAGGGTGGTGCAAACCTGATTTGTCGCTGCAGTGCTGGTGAAAGAATTTAAAGGCTGTTGATCCTCCTGGGACCTTTGATTTAAAGTAGTCATTTGTAATGCAACCCTGTGGCTCTGCCCAAGGCCACAGGACCAGTTGTTAGGGGCACACATGTTTTTATTTTCTAAATCATCATCATCAATAAAAACGTTGTTTTTGAATTCCAATCAATAAAAGTCAATTTCTTTTTCATTTCATGTGTCTCTTCTTTTCTTTATTATTTTTGCCTGCATGTCTCACCTTCCATTCTGCTTTTTCGCCTCGGCAAAAAGCAAATCCACAGCAATTGTCTCTCAAAATAACAGTGCCAACAGTCCATATTTTGACTTTGATCACCTTATCAATCAAGCAGAGTGGGACGTTGAGAAAGACCGGGAAAATCCTCCAGAAGGTTAATGAAGCAAAGAAAAGGGGTTATTCAGCAAAGGAAAGGAAATAAAGAAGAAGGGCAAGTGCATGAAAATAAGTGAATTATTGTCCCAGAGTTAATTTTGAGGAAATAAGCAATCATGATTTGAAATGAAGTCGGACTACCATTCCATTTCCAAAAACAAAATCCTCTCCTAACCACCTTAAGCCAAGAAAATCCCAAAGAGAAACCAAAATCCTTTCCGACCCATCTTAAGCCAAGAAAAAGCCAAAAATCCAAAAGTCACCTTAGACAAGGATCACCTCGAATAAAAAACAGTGCATCGTTCTTTACCAGCTCACCCAAGCTCAAGAAAAAGAAGAAGTCAAAGAAGGAAAAATCATTCAAAAAGGAAAATCCCAAAACCAAAAGAAAAATACAAAAGAAATAGTGAGTTGATACACGTTACCACAAAACCCAAGAGGTCCTTGTCTCAATAAACCTTCAAACACTTTCTCACTTCCATACACCCCTCCTCTCATAAACCGCAAACACTCTCATTTGACCGCGATGACCCGCCCTCCATAGACCTTTAGCCAGGAATAAAATTTCCTAATACCTCATCAAGCCAGTTAACCATCATAAATCATCGATCGACAGCCAACGCCGAATAAAAAACCATCCTGCCATTAGCCCCAAATACCTCATTAAGCCTACTCATCTCTCCTCCACAAAACACTACAATCCCGAAAGGTCCATTCCGATCAATGATTGATTGCTGTTGTTTCTCAAAGTTTTAGCTCAAGGACAAGTAAATTCATTTGTTTACAATATGCCAAGTGGGGCAATTCTGTCGCTCTTCACCCCTCCTACAACTGGGGAAATTGACCCTACACCTATCTCATCCCTTGTCGCACTCACATTCATTGAAATCATACAGGGGCAACCCCCTTTCTTCTCTAGTGTATGGGTCAGAAGCAGTTCTTCTCATCAAGGTTGAAATACCCTCTCTACGAGTAGTCATGGAGGCCAGGTTAGAAGAAGCAAAATGGATCCAAGCTCGTCTAGATCAACTGAATCTCATTAAAGGGAAAAGAATTGCTACCCTGCGCCATGGCCAATTGTACCAACAAAAGATGAAGGCAGCTTTCGGCAAGAAAGTCCGTCTTCGAGAATTCGGCGAAGGAGACCATGTACTCCAAAAGATCCTACCTATCCAGACTGACTCCGTGGGAAGTTGATACCCACTTATGACGGTCCATATGAAGTCAAGAAAGCTTTTTCCAGAGGAGCGCCGATACTCATAAATATAGACGGCGAAGACCTCAGGAATCCAGTCAATTCAGATCAAGTGAAGAAGTATTATGCCTAAAGAAATAGACGGAAAAAAGAGAAAGACAAGCCAAGTAAGAATCAGCTCGCTAGGTTGAAAACCCACAAAGGGCGGCCTAGGCAAAATCAGAGCGACCCGGTGGATTGAAAACCCGCAAAGGGCGATCCAGGCAAAAATTAGGGTCTGAAAACTTAGGCATGAAAAGTAAAGAAAGGCATACAACTCCCCTACAAGCTTGGATGAGGGAGTGATCAAAGTCAAGGACATAGATGTTCGGCACTGTTCCACAGAGACGGACAGTCAGAATTCAGCTTCTCTCCTTTTTCGTGTCTTTTTACAGTTTAAACTTTCAAGTGTAATAAATAATCGGCGTAACTTCTTGTGCGACCGGTTTCCACATTAATAAAGCTCAAATTTCTCGTATCTGTTCACTCTTTTATTTTCTGCTTTTTCTGCTCAAAATAAACGTTTTATGATGATGATGGTCTTGAACTGTAAAACATGTGCATACATCATAGAGCATTGCAAATCATTACGAGATTCTTAAGAGTCCTGAGAGAAAGCACACCCTCAAAATCAGTCAATCATGTAAGAGAAAGCAACTACATCCACGATTGCTTCAAACCAGCAAAGTCAAGACCAACATGCACTCGGCCCATGAGCCCCGCAAGTCCAACAGAGTCCTCAGTCTCGTGTCATGAGTGTCGCGGGTTGGCTGAACCAGCAAAAATAAAAAAAATAAGTAAAAAAGGCAATAAACAAAACACAGTCATGCATTACATTCATCATGCATAAAATCATGCATTTATCAGACATAAAGTAAAGAAAAAGAGAAATTCAGGCATTTGCATTCATCATAAGAGAAAGAAAAAGAAAATAGCAATCATGGCATTTGCATCATGCATCTCATAGAAAAACAAAACGAAGCCTTCCATTGCATACACTGGCATTCCATGGTCAAACCAGACCTTTGTGTCCTTAAACCAGATCATATTGCTCCATAAACCAGGCTTGTCGGCCCATAAACCAGACTCGTTGTGGTCCTTAATCAGACTAATGTCAAGTCCATAATTTAGCATTCCATCAAATAAACCAAGGCATTTCTCAAGCATTGCATTTGCATACCCGCACTTCATAAATAAAAAAAGCAACCATCAAGGAAAGCCAAAGGAGAATATCAAAAGCGTCCAGCATTGCATGCATCAGCGTCACATGCATCCACGTAACATACATCTGCATTACATGTGCATAACCGCATCTTGTGCATTCATCACATGACGAAAACCAAAGTAAAAGAATCAGGAATAGCATCTCATTGCATTGCATGCACATGCATAACATGCCCTTGCATAACATGCACTCACACTCCATGCACTATTCCTTGCATCAACTGACGTATGCAGGTACCTCAATCCAGTACGGCAGCATTGGTCATTTCAATCAATCAATCAACAGGATTCGTGAATCCCTTCAGGACCCAAGTGTCCCTTCAAAAACAGACTTCACCTCGTATTCGAGCTGCGGGTAAGTCCTTCAGACCCCAAGTGGTCCTTCAGACTAGTTGTGTCAGCCTAAGACACAGCGGACGTCCTTCATGGTCAACATATCAGTTCCGGAGCTGATCTTGACCCATCATGGCCGCTCGAAAGGCCCCCTCAGACCGTTTTACTAGTACCATAGCTAGTAGCGCTCCTTCAGACCACGATGGTCTTTCAATTAAGGCCTAGGCAGCCTTCCAGACCCTGAGTGGTCCTTCAGAGCCTTAGTGCTCCTTCAGACCCTGAGTGGTCCTTCAGAGCCTTAGTGCTCCTTCAGATCCCGAGTGGTCCGTCATTTTCTCTCTCAGTTAATGCGCCAAGTGTTAACCGTTCCCCGTTCGTTCTCAAACCCATCTTTTCAAAAATAGAAAAAGAAAAAGAGGAAAATTCGGGTTTCCCCAAGTGGACAAAATCGGTATAATTTCTGAATTCTTTATCTTCATTTTGCCTTGGAATATGTTTCGGCCAATTCATATTCCTCGTTAAAATTCAGATAAAGAGGGGCAGCTGTCATACCCCAATTTTGTCCGGCTTAGGTCCAAACCCTAATTTTCCACACAAAAATAAATTATGCATTTTGGATCCTAGAAACCGCTCCAAAGTTTTCGAAATCATTTTTAGGGTTAGAATGCACGTTTTGGGAAGTTAGGGTCAAAAAGGGCATTTTTGGTCATTTCTCACAAAAGGGTCTATGAAAATGATTTTTGCAATAAGCCTCATGCATCAAATTAGGGTTTTTGAAAATGTGTTATGTATGCATGGCAAGTTTTGAAAAAAAATGTTATGCATGCATGGCAAGCTTTGCATGGCAAAAACCTAAAAAAACATTTTTGTGGAAAGCAAGAATTGATTTCCATTCTATTCCAAGGGCCAAGAATCGATTTATACTATTTTGTAAAGGCCATGAAATCGATTCCTTAATCCAATATTAAACCATGAAATCGATTTTCAGGCCATGTTAAGAAGCCAAGAATCGATTCCTCCTTATGTTATCAAGGCATGAAATCGATTTTCAGGCCATTTTTAGGAACCAAGAATCGATTCTTCCCTATGCTATCAAGGCATGAAATCGATTTTCAGGCCACTTTAAAGAGCCAAGAATCGATTCCTCCTTATTTTGTCAAAGCATGAAATCGATTTTCAAGCCATTTCCAAGAGCCAAGAATCGATTCCCACTTATTTTAACTAAACATGGAATCGATTTTCACCTATTTAGGATGTCCAAGAATCGATTCTTTGCTATTTCCAAAGGCTCAAACAATCGATTCATCCTTGCAATAAATGTTTTTTAAAAAATCCTACGCTTTCCTAAGCCTATAAATAGGCAGCCTCAAATCACATTTTCAGACGGACACTTCACACAAGATCAGAGAGAAGAATTGCTACACACATTTTTCACGAGATCTGACACACATTTTTTCACGAGATCTGAGAGACATTTTCACGAGATCTGAGAGACATTTTCACGAGATCTGAGAGACATTTCACGAGATCTGGGAAGACGACTCTCGCAAATCTCATTTTCCAGTTCTCCGCTTCATTTTCGCTCTATCCGCGCCGTTGGTCCGTCTGAGCTGATCTCTTGCAAGGGTTAGTCGGGGTTTGCGTTCTTCAGATCTGTAATATCTGTCTTCATCAGAGGTATTTCAGTCTTTTCATTTGTTAATGTTTAGTTATTGTGATCCATGTGATTTAACTTAACTATAGCATTCATCTACTCGTTCTTGTATGTTATCGTCCATTGCTGATGACGAACCATATGATTCCCACTTATGCCTAGTGCATCATGTTCTAAGTGGTGAAGATGGTCTCGGGTGATTCAGCTTGCCCCTTTTAAACCCTTTCAAAAACATTATTAGAACTACGTCGCTTTGATTCCCGTTTGGGATACGTAGGAGCGAGCCACGTTCTCGTCAAGCGCAACAAATAAAAATTCTTTTCATTCCCCTAAACCAATCATTTTCATAAAACAAACAAAAACCACTTTCAAATCCATTGTTGCTAGTAGCTCATCAGAGCCTCTGTTCGTTTAGCTATTAGTGACAATGTCCTTTTCTCCTAAAAATAATAAACGGTGATCCATCATAACCTTTGTTAGTTTGATCATCGTACAAATCAATCTCTTTCGAAAATCACTTTCCAAAAGGATAATAAAAAACGAGTTGTTATCAATAGTCCATCAGAACCTTCGTTCGTTTGACTAGCGGTACAACTCTCTCTTTTGAGTATTTAGTAAGTGATTCATCATAGTCTCTGCTAGTTTAATCATTCACTAATGCTCGTCCTATTTCAAAAACTCACTAAAAAAGATAAAAAACAAAAACTTTTCAAAAAGAACCAAGAACTACGTAGCTTTGAATTCTCCATCGCACCGGGAGATACGTAGGAGCGGGCCATGTCCCGTCAAGCACTTTTTTTTCTAAAAACCCTTTTTCCCCCCCTTTCTCACCAAAAATAAAATTTCCAGTAAGTTCTCTCATTCGTCTTCAAACAAGAAATAAATAGGCAAATCTAGGTATTTTTCAAATCAAACGTTAAAACCACACATTTAATTAGAGGTTCCCTTTCGGTAGAAAGGACGTGCGCGGTTCTAACACCTTCCTCGCGCGTAATCGACCCCCGAACCTATATCTCTAGTTTTCAAAGACCATCCGCCTTGTCCAAAAGACCTTTTTTCAATGTTTTGGTCTTAAAATTAAAATATTGGTGGCGGCTCCAAAATTTTCCACGTTGTACATTGAGAAACACCAAAGCCGGGATTTTTCGGGGTGCAACAGATGTGTCTGTGTGTTTTCTGATTTCGTGAAATCTCCTCCTTTTTTCAAATGTGATTTGAGGCTGCCTATTTATAGGCTTAGGAAAGCGTAGAATTTTTTTAAAAACATTTATTGCAAGGATGAATCGATTGTTTGAGCCTTTGGAAATATGTAGGAATCGATTCTTTATGTTTGGAAATGATAAGAATCGATTATATGGCCTATGGAAAAAGGTAGGAATCGATTTTCAGGACATTTGGAGATCCTGAAAATCGATTATGTGGCCTTTGGAAATATGCAGGAATCGATTCTTTATTTTTGGAAATGATAAGAATCGATTATATGGCCTATGGAAAAAGGTAGGAATCGATTTTCAGGACATTTGGAGATCCTGAAAATCGATTTCATAGTCTTTTAAAATTTAAGGAAATCGATTCTTAGCTTTTGCATGAGTATGTGTAGAAATCGATTTCATGTTTTAAACATAGGCAAGGGAAATCGATTTTCAGGACATCCTAAAAGGTAGGAATCGATTCTTCACTTAGTTAGAACAATTAGGAATCGATTCATGGCCTATGGAAGAGCCTGAAAATCGATTTCAAGGCCTAAGCAATATACTATAAATCGATTCTTGGCCTTTGGAACAAAATAGAAATCAATTCTTGCTTTCCACAAAAATGCTTTTAGGTCTTTGCCATAAAATATTTTCCAAAGCTTGCCATGCATAACATATTTTTTCAAAACTTGCCATGCATACATAACATATTTTCAAAAACCCTAATTTGATGCATGAGGCTTATTGCAAAAATTATTTTTATAGACCCTTTTGTGAGAAATGACCAAAAATGCCCTTTTTGACCCTAACTTCCCAAAACGTGCATTCTAACCCTAAAAATGATTTCAAAAACTCTGGGATGGTTTCTAGGGTCCAAAATGCATAATTTATTTTTGTGTGGAAAATTAGGGTTTGGACCTAAGCCGGACAAAATTGGGGTATGACACTGTGTTAGCGTCGCTGTAGTCGACACTGTTACAGGAGCGGTTACCCCTGCTATTATCGAAGAGGGCATAGGAGTAGTTGCTCTCGTGACATTTGCAACATTAGCGTCACCCATTGACGCTTGTTCTTGTGAATTCTGTGGATTTTGTGCATTAGCGTCAAAAAGGAACTAAGTCTCTATACCAAGCTCTAGGATCTTGCTTGAGTCCATATAAAGCCTTAGTCAGTTTACAAACAGCATTTGGTTTCTTTTCATCAATAAAACCAAGATGTTGATGTACATACACCTCCTCATTTAGAAAACCATTCAAGAAGGCACTCTTGACATCCATTTGAAATAGTTTTAAAGTTTTTGTGAGCAGCATAAGTGAGAAGAATCTTAAGAGCTTCTTATCTAGCAACGGGTGCAATACTTTCATCGTAATCAATATCTTCTTGCTGATTGTATCCTTGAGTTACAAGTCTTGCCTTGTTTCTAACAACCTTACCACTTTCATCCACCTTGTTTCTGAATACGCATCTTGTTCCAATCACAGATTGATATTTAGGAGAGTGACCCAGATTCCATACCTCATTTTTCTCAAACTGAACAAGTTCTTCTTGCATAACTTCAACCCAAGATGCATCTGATATGGCTTCATTGATGTTTTTGGGTTCTATTTCTGAAAGGAAAGCACTTTGAGAAGATACCTTTCTAAGAAAGCTTCTGGTTCTGAGGTTTCACCAATGATTTGATCTTGTGGGTGATCTATAACCATTTTCGAACTCCTAGGCAACTCAGAAGCTTGTGTAGATTGGATTTGAGGATCTTTCTGATGCTTAGAAGATTGAGGAGTACTGCTTGATTCTTTCTTCTCAATATTCACTTTTCCTTGTCTTTTTCTTTTTGTCTCATCTCTATCATATGCATGGTTAGTTTCAAGAAACATAATATGCATGCTTTCTTCCACTACCTTAGTTCTAAGGTTATAAACCCTATAAGCTTTAGATGATGAAGAATAACCAAGAAATATAGCAGAATCTGATTTGGCATCAAATTTTCCATTGATCATGTGTAATCGGATGTGTCGGGTGTGTATAGGTTACTGAATCTTATGAAATGCGCCCCTAGAACTACTTACAAACTACTATTTATAGATTTACAAGCAGAAACTAACTTATTTGCATGATGGACATCTGTCCATTTAAAAAACAATTAAAGTTAAGTTCAGTCTAATGATTGTTGATGATTGATGCCACGTATCCTTTGGCCATCAGATGCGTTACACCTGTCTTTGTGTTTGAATGCCCACCGAAGAAACTACCATAACCACTTTGTGCTTCTGCGTGCTTTACATTACTCTTCGAAACTCGTCTTGAAACTTCCTTCAGAGTTACGCACGTGGTTTAAAATGTGCCATCACTCAAATTATCTTGTCTGGTGCCGTCCTTCGTATTCTTCCTTGAGGATTTGCTGACGTGTCCATGTAGCTAATTTCGAATTCGAAATTTGGCTGTAACAGGTATTATTGAAAATTAATAATAAATGTTGCATATTCTGAAGTGACAAATAATTAGAAATTGAAAAATGGCAAACATGACATTTAAAATCAGTCGAAAGGAGTATTAAGCAATTTGAAAAAATGTATAACTCCGTGAGTAAGTTGATCTCCAAGTGTTTTCAAAATAGTTTTTGCTATTAAGGTTGAAACACGAAGTGTGATTATACAGGTGTTGTTGAGTAGAATTAATCTTAATGATACAATATAAATGGCAGCATCTTAGGGAGGTTCTCTCTTTGTGGGACCCATGGGTAGTTCATACCTTGATATAGCTAGATATAAACTTAAGTATAGTAGAGCTTTTCAATAATGATAGTAAAATCCAATGTGAAAGCTTCAAGAAGAATATTTCATTTTGACAAGTTAAAATTAAAGACAGAAACTTAAATTTGGACCAAGACAGCTTTCAGTTATATTTATAGTAACATGTAGTTGTAACCGAGTAATTCGACTTTATGCTCAATATTTTTTCTTTTACTTAATCGAATTACTTTTATTATATAGTGATATGGATACCACACGGAAACAAGGATATATATAAAGCGAAGAAGGATAGTAGAGTTGTTAAGACAATTTTGCATAGCTATCAAATTAACCAGCTAGTAGAGCCTAGAAGAGATGGAGATCATAAGAATAGTATTAATGGCTTTGATTATGGGTTTTACGATTTTTTCAAGTGGTAAAAGCCAATTAATAGAGAATTTCTACATTTCAACCTGTCCTATTGTTGAGTCCATCGTGTCCAAGGCAGTGACCAACAAGTTTAAACAAACCCCCATCACTGGACAAGCAACTCTTCGTCTATTTTTCCATGATTGCTTTGTTGAGGTATTAATTAATTCCCATATATATATATATATATATATATATATATATATATATATATATATATATATATATATATATATATATATATATATTTCTTTAGTTCCATGATCACTTGTGTGTTTCTGTGTTTTTACGTGTTAGTTTATGTTAGTATGATATTCCCAATTCATTGTTTTGTACTATATAATGAACAACTGTGATGGATTCACAGGGATGTGATGCTTCTGTTATAATCGCGTCACCAAATGGAGATGCAGAGAAAGATGCTTCTGAAAATCTTTCACTAGCTGGAGATGGGTTTGACACTGTGATTAAAGGAAAGCAAGCAGTGGAAGCTGTATGCCCAGGAATTGTTTCATGTGCAGACATTTTGGCTCTTGCTACCAGAGATGTTATAGCCTTGGTGAGCAATAATAGTATTATTTTGGTATAATTCTTCAAAAAAAAACACTTTAATTAGTTTCAATACATATATGTACGTATTTCTGTTTTAATGATTTTAACTCAAGTAGAACTATTGCAGCTTGGAGGCCCTTCATTCAGTGTTGAACTTGGACGTCGAGATGGTCTTGTATCAAAAGCATCAATGGTAAAAGGAAGTCTCCCAAAAGCAAACTTCAACCTCAATCAACTAAACAACATGTTCTCAAAGCACAACCTAAGCCAAACAGACATGATTGCATTGTCGGGAGCACACACCATAGGAGTCTCAAACTGCGACCAATTTGCAAACCGTATATACTCATCTCCAGTGGACCCCACTTTAGACCCTACATACGCCAAAGAGTTGAGGGCATCTTGTCCACGAAATGTTGACCCCAACATAGCACTTCCTCTTGATCCTCAAACTGAACACGTTTTTGATAACTTGTATTACAAAAACTTGGTTACGGGTAAAGGGTTGCTTAATTCGGACCAAGTGTTGTTTACGGATCTTGCTTCAAGGACTACCGTGGTTGAGTTTGCTAACAATGGTAGTAAATTTAATGAGGCTTTTGTGACGGCCATTAGGAAGCTTGGAAGGGTGGGGGTCAAGACTGGTCAAAAGGGGGAGATTAGGAGAGATTGCACTAAATTTAATTAGTGTTGTTGAGTTATTGAATTGGTGGAAAAAGTAATTAGTTTATGTATTAAGAGCTATATTAATTCGTCAAAGTATATATTTATTGTTGAATAACATTTTCAATGAAAAGCTTAACTTTGTAGAAGATTTTTTAATTGGATGCTCGTGTTCAGTAAAGTAGTCAATTAGTTCCACTATGCGGTGATAATGACAGTCTAGGTTGAATCTCGTATTCTACCTTGTTTATTCAAGTTATCTATGTTATTTCCCAGCGTTTATGAAGCGGATAAGCTTAAACATGGCAGCATTTTGGAGCACTGGTTGGATAACATTTGGTGTTGGAATCTTTCTTGGAGTTGCCACCTGATTGCGGAGGAGAAGGTTGATCAGGATTTGCGCCACTCTTCATCCTCTACATCCTGTCGTATCAGAGCAAGATCGTTGGCGGTGGAGGCTTGAAAACTTTCATTTTTTTCTGTTAAATCTGGTTATGATATGTTGTTGAATCTGATGCAGCACAATAGGTTGGATAGGTGGAAATTTTTGGTTGAAGATTGTTTTTGGGGAAGCTCCCAATTCGTGATTCTCTTATATTTTAATAGTATGTTATTATTTTATTAATTATTACCGATAAGCTATTATTATTTGAAATAATTTTATTACTATTATTATTATTATTATTATTATTATTATTATTATTATTATTATTATTATTATATAAGGGTAGAAATGTGATTTTTTTTGGTCAAAGGCTAGAAATGTATTGAAAAAATAGAACTAAAGAAAAGGATTCCATTGGGCTACTTAACGTTCTGCCCATCAGTCCATGTACTTATTTGATTACTTTAACATTCTGCTTGCAACACCCACCCTTTTTATACTTGTAACGCCCAAATATTTAATTAAATTATTTAATTAAATATTTAGGTATTCAATTATTTATTTTATTTATTTTAGTTGGTGTAATTATATTAACGATGAATTGAGAGGTGCGTAATTGGATTTTAGGTGACGGCGTTAGTGATCGGGCTTAAGCTGGAGGAAGGCCCGTGATCCAAGCCCACTAGCTAGGCGCATAGGAGAAGCGCCTAGGCTAGGGTTTAGTGGCATTTGCGAATTGGCTTGAGAAAGAGAGAAAGAAAGTTGCGAAATAGAGAGAGGAGAAGAGAGAAGAGTACGGCGCGAATCCCAAGGGAGGAGAAGAAGAGGAGAACTTCGCAAATTCAGGGGAGCAGAGAGGAGCTGTGTTGCTGAGGTTCTGTTGGTGACTTGATCAAGAGAATTGGTGCTCTCCTAATATAAGGTAAGGGTGGGGTTCTTCCTTATAATAGGGTTTTATGATGGGGTTATGTGGGAATAGATCCTATGATGCCTAGGGTTCGATTTTGATGTGTAGTTTGGTGTTAGTTGAATTGTATATAGGTTGATCGAAAATACTTGCTCGTTGGTGATTGTTGTGACCCTAAACATTGGTGATTCGTTGTTGTTATAACCAATTACATGCTAGGTGTTCGATAAATTGTTAATCGGTGTGATGATTGATAATTCATGGTGATTGGCATTGTTAATTAAGAATTGATGAGCTAATTGGTGATATGGTTGCATATGTGGTGTTTTGGTGAATTTGGGTGATGCTGTTTTTGGCGCCCTGGGTGTGGGCGCCGTGGCTAGTCATGTTGCCTGGTGTTTCTGTTGCTGTTTTTGGCGCCCAGTGCCTGGGCGCCGTGTCTGGTGGGTGTGTGCGTGTGCCAGGATGTTGTTGCTGCTGTGTTCTGAGTCATGGGCGCCAGAGTTGCTGATGTTGTGTTCCTGTGCGTGTTGCAGTTTTCGGCGCCCTGTGCCTGGGCGCCGTGTCTGGGTGTGTTCCCTGCGCCATGTTGCGTTTCTGTTGTGTTCTGGCTTGTCTGGGCGCCAAGGGCGCCATCTCCTGGAGTGTTGCTTGTTGTGTTGCTGCCTGTTGCTAGGCGCCCTGCTCCTGGGCGCCAAAGTCATCTGTGTTGCGTTGGTTGCCAGGCGCCCCGCTCCTGGGCGCCAAGTCCAGTGTTGTTGCCTGTTGCTGGGCGCCCACTAATTGATCCATCAAATCATCAATCCTTGGAAGCTGATACTTATTCTTTACTGTCACCTTGTTCAGCTGCCGATAGTCAACGCAAAGTCTCATACTCCCGTCTTTCTTCTTTACCAGCAATACCGGAGCTCCCCACGGAGACACACTTGGCCTTATGAACTTCTTCTCAAGCAAGTCCTCGAACTGCTTCTTCAACTCAGACAACTCGGACGCAGACATTCTATACGGTGCCATAGACACAGGTCTAGTACCAGGTACTAGATCAATAGCAAACTCTACTTCTCTCTTAGGCGGCACATCAGGAATTTCGTCCGGAAACACTTCAGAAAACTCACACACTACCGGCAACTCATCAATCTTAGCTTGACTCTCAATAGATAGCGACGCCGTCAAGGCAAACAATTTAACTTCTTCTTTCATCACCTTATGCAATTGACCAGCAAGCAACAAAACAGAGTCCTCTTCGACCGGAGAGGAGAAACTCACAGACTTATTAAAACAGTTGATATGGACATGGTTATTCACCAACCAGTCCATTCCCAAGATAACATCTAATCCATCTAACGGCAAGCAAATCAAATTAACCAGAAAGTCTCTACCGAAAACTGATAAAGGACACTTAGCACACACGAGAGAAGTAGTCACCGAACCCTTAGCTGGAGTATCGATAACCATTTCCCTCTTCATAACAGACAGAACTAGATTCAACTTATCAGCACACAGAGCAGCAATAAAAGAGTGCATAGCACCAGTATCAACAATAGCAAGCAACAGAGTACCATTAATGAAACACGTACCTCTGATCTCATTAGCTGTCTCAGTCATCCTTGTTGCATATTGTAATCCATTATAAAAAGTGTGAACAACAAGCCATTTCTCTAGTCCATGATGGGGGCATAGCCTTAACATTTCTTTGAAACGTTCCCAAGCATCATAAAGAGATTCCCCGTCGTTTTGAGAAAATCGAGTAATTTGATTTCTCATTTGAGCTGTCTTACTCGGGGGAAAGAATTTAGTAAGAAAAGCTTGTTTCAGCTGGTTCCAGTTGGTAATGGATTCCGAAGGCAAAGAATGTAGCCATGCTCTAGCTCTATCCCTTAATGAAAAAGGGAAGAGTTTTAGTCTTATGGCATCCGGAGGTACCCCGTTTAATTTGAGAGTTCCACAGTATTCAAGAAAAATTGAAATATGAAGATTTGGGGTCCTCCGTGGGAGAACCAGAAAATTGGTTTTGTTGTACCATCGAAAGTAGAGATGTTTTGAGTTCAAAATTATTTGCTTCTACATTTGGATGTACAATGGCAGCCGATGGCTCTGCTGAAGGTGTTGCGTACTCTTTGAGAGCACGATTTTCATTAGCCGCCATTTGGTTATCGGGAATTTCTCTCCTCCTTCTATGTAAGAACCTTTCGATTTCGGGAATTTGTGGAACAGTTTCACCGAAATTTCTGGTTCTTCGCATTCGAGGGACAAGAGAAGAAAAAGTAAAAATAAAGAAAATAAAATTTCAGTCTAACCGGTTTCGAAAAATTTAATTAATATCACTGCCTCCCCGGCAACGGCGCCAAAAACTTGATAGCCCCGCAAGTGCACGGGTCGTATCGCGTAATAAAAGAGTTATCGATCCACAGGGAGAGCCTAGGTGAATACCAATCTAATTTTTCAAAGTTGATTAACTGAAAAGAAAGTGTTTTTGGAAAGAAGGAATATTTTAGTAAAGTCTACTCACTCATGATCATTGTAGACAAAAGAGGAGAAAAGAAAATAAAAGAAGAAGACATAAAGTTAAATAGCGAGAAATAAAAGAAAGCGGTAAAGTGCAAAAATCATAAATAGCGGAATTGTAAATGACAAGAAAGTAAATTGCTTGAAAAGTAAATTGCCAGTAATTTACTTGACTTGCCAGTAATTTACTTGACTTGCCAGTAGTTTACTTGACTTGCCAGTAGTTTACTTGACTTGGAAATTTAAAGGGCAAAAAAGTAAATAACAAGGAAAATAAAAGAGCGAAAAAGTAAAGAGCGAAAAGTAAAGAGCGAGAAATTAAATAGCAATGAAAGTAAATGACTTGGAAAGTAAAAGGGCGAAAAAGTAAATAGCAGGGAAAATAAAAGAGCGGAAAAGTAAAGAGCGAAAAGTAAAGAGCGAGAAAGTAAAGAGCGAGAAATTAAAGGGCAATGAAAGTAAATGACTTGGAAAATAAATAGCAAGAATTTAAAGGGCAAGAAAGTAAATAAACAAGAATCATAAAAAGCATGAAGAGTAAATTGAAGTCATGAATAATTAGAGAGCCTTTGTCATTGATTTTCTAACAAAATTCAAGCTTAGGTACAAGTGGGGATCAAGCCTCTATTTATAGGAAAATATGAGGGGCAAAATGGTCCAAAAGAGGAAAAAGTGGCAAATCAAGTTGGCCAAGGTAGTCATCAAAGAGCCATCCTCAAGTGGACAATGCACATGAGCAAGTGGTCAAAGCACATGGTCATCAAAAAGTGGGCAAAAATATCCATCAACAAGTGGGCAAAATATCCAATTTTGGCTTGCACAGTCGAAATCTTGCCAGCAGAAGCAGGCATAGTCGAAATCTGGGTAGCAGAAGCAGGCACAGTCGAAATCTGGGAAGCAGAAGCAGTCGAAGTCGAAATCTGGAAGATGCAGTCGAATTCTGGGAGATCCAGTCAAATTCTGGCCTGCTGAGACAGATGCTGTCGAATTCTGGCCTGCTGAGACAGATGCTGTCGAATTCTGGCCTGCTGAGACAGATGCTGTCGAATTCTGAGAGATCTAGTCGAATTCTGGGAGATCCAGTCGAAATCTGGAAGATGCAGTCGAATTCTGGGAGATCCAGTCGAATTCTGACCTGCTGAGACTTAAGCAGCCCAAATTGCTTCAAAATAAAACCTGAAGATAAAAAGTAAACATTTGCAGTAAAATAGATCAAAAAATATAATTAAAATACTAAAAAGACTTAATAAAATAACTATTAAAAAGACTCTAAAAATAGACTTATCAAACTCCCCTATGCTTGAACATTTGCTTGTCCTCAAGCAAAAACAGTGTAAATCTTTAGGCCAATTCTGAAGGAAAATTATTTTCATATTGAAACCTTAAGTGAACTGTGGGGCAATTCTAACACTTTGGTATGAGAGCTACTATTTTGGGCTTCTTGTGGAATTGAGAGACAACTTTAAAGTATCAGTACTCTAGAGGGGATATCAATGTCATCATAGAACCGGTTCCCCAACATTCTTAAGCTTGGGTCTTCCATTTACTAAGACCGGGTCTCAAAGGAGGGTCTTTATACGTTGGGTATTCAAGCATTTTTCTTTTCTTTTTGATCTTATACGCTAACCATTTATTTTGACATTTAAAATGCACTAACTTCTGCATTTTTGAATTGGTTTTGCATATATACATAAATTTTTTTTTTTTTTTTTTGAATATCCCAACTCAGACCTTTTTCTCCAGTAACCGCGCATCTAGTAAATGTCACCAAGAGAACCAGGTTACTAGTTTCTTTTCAGTCCCTCTATTTGTATTAATAACTGAAAATAGTCTCAATAGTGTGTGTGAAAAAGCCCTAGAAGTAGAAATCGAACCATGATACAATTTTGTTGTTCCCAACCAGCCCACCTAGATGATTGCTAATGAAAAAAATCGAAAATTTATTTTTGTCCAGAAAAGGCTTATTTTAAAACATGCTTAAGGTTCACAAAGTTTCGCGATGGAGGGAGCAGATACAATCTCAAAGATAAAGACTTGGCAAAACAATAAAGAAATTCCTAATAAAAGTAATAAAATACCCCCCCCATGCTTGGACTAGGCATTGTCCTCAATGTTTTTTCAAATAAAACAAAAGGGGTTAGGAGAGCTCACCTGGCTGTCTGGTTCAGGATACTCGGCCCTGGGGTATTTTATTTTTCAACAAATCGAAAAATACATTAAGCCGTGGGTTGCCTCCCACGCAGCGCTCTTTTAACGTCACTAGCTTGACGGTAAAATTTTTTTTTTTTTTTTTCAATTGGGATCATGTAGAACTAAACTAGTTCCTTTCTCAATTGGGTCACCAATTAAATAATTTTTCAACCTTTGACCATTGACTTAAAACGATCCAGTTTTCTCGCTCCAGATCTCTACAGATCCGAAGGGGTAAACCTTACGGATTTCAAAAGGACCGGTCCATCTTGACTTTAATTTTCCCGGAAAAATTTTTAGCCTGGAATTGAATAATAACACCAGGTCACCCTCCTTGAATTCTCTACGAATAATACGCTTATCATGCCAATTTTTTGTTCTTTCTTTGTAAAGTTTGGCATTCTCATAAGCATCCATTCGCAGTTCTTCCAATTCGTTTAGTTGGAGTTTTCTTTTTTCTCCGGCTAATTCCATGTTCAGGTTAAGGCGTTTAATTGCCCAGTAAGCTTTGTGCTCTAGCTCTACCGGAAGGTGGCAAGACTTCCCATAAATTAATTTGAAAGGAGTCATTCCTATGGGAGTCTTGTACGCAGTCCGATAAGCCCAGAGAGCATCATCAAGCTTTACCGACCAGTCTTTCCTTGAAGTCGAAACAGTTTTTTCTAAAATACTTTTAATTTCTCTGTTCGATACCTCAACCTGACCGCTTGTTTGAGGGTGATAAGGCGTTGCAACTTTGTGCCTTACTCCAAACTTTTGTAGTAACATTTCAAAATGTTTTGAGATGAAATGGGATCCTCCGTCGCTTATGACAACACGAGGGACCCCGAATCTTGGAAAATTTATTTTTTTGAAAAGTTTTATGACTACCTTTGCATCGTTTGTAGGAGAAGCAATGGCTTCGATCCATTTTGACACATAGTCAACGGCTACCAGAATATATTGGTTTCCAAAAGAAGAAGGAAACGGTCCCATGAAATCGATACCCCAGACGTCGAAAATTTCAACCTCTAAGATATTATTTAAGGGCATTTCATTTCTTTTTGAAATATTTCCGGTGCGTTGACACTGGTCGCATTTAGAAATGAATTGATGCGCGTCTTTAAAAAGGGACGGCCAATAAAAACCAGATTGAAGAATTTTCGTAGCAGTTTTTGAAGAACTGGCATGGCCGCCATAGGAAGAAGAATGACAATGGTATAGAATGTTACTTACCTCTTCTTCCGGAATGCATCTTCTGAACACCCCATCAGCTCCCCTTTTAAAAAGCAGTGGCTCGTCCCAGTAATACTGTTTGAGATCATGGAAGAATTTCTTCTTCCGCTGATAATTTAAATCTGGGGGGAGTACTCCTGCTGCAAGGTAGTTTACAAAATCTGCATACCATGGTGCTTCAGATTTGATCAATGAGAAGAGTTGATCATCCAGAAATGTATCATTAAGTGGCAACTCTTCTTCTTTTGTTCCTTGTAGACGGGACAAATGATCAGCCACAACATTTTCAACGCCTTTTTTATCCCTTATTTCAAGATCAAATTCTTGTAGGAGTAAAACCCATCGGATCAATCTCGGCTTGGCATCTTTTTTGTTTAACAAATATTTTATGGCCGAGTGATCAGTAAAAATGATGATTTTTGAACCTACCAGATATGATCGAAACTTATCAACGGCAAAAACTACCGCCAATAATTCTTTTTCAGTTGTGGCGTAATTCATTTGTGCCTCGTCTAAGGTCCTGCTTGCATAGTATATGGCATGCAATTTTTTTTCTTTTCTTTGTCCCAGGACTGCCCCAACTGCATAGTCGCTTGCATCGCACATTATTTCAAACGGAAGATTCCAGTCTGGTGGCTGTATGATCGGGGCAGTAACTAAAGCCTTTTTCAACCTGTTAAAAGCTTCAAGACAAAGATCGTTAAAAATAAATGCTGCATCCTTAAGGAGCAGACTTGTCATAGGTTTTGAAATTTTTGAGAAGTCTTTTATGAACCGACGGTAGAAACCCGCATGGCCTAAAAAGCTTCTCACCTCTTTTACTGTAGTGGGAGGTAGCATTTTTTCAATCACTTCAATTTTTGCACGGTCTACCTCAATACCTCTGTGAGAAATTAAGTGCCCTAGGACAATTCCTTCATTAACCATGAAATGACACTTTTCCCAGTTTAGAACCAGGTTTACCTTTTCACATCTCTCTAAGACTTTTTCCAGATTGGCTAAACAGTTTTCAAAATTTGACCCATGGACGGAAAAATCATCCATAAACACTTCCATTATGTTTTCAACAAAGTCTGAGAATATGGACATCATACACCTTTGAAAGGTAGCGGGAGCATTACATAGACCAAAGGGCATCCTTCTATAGGCATAAGTGCCAAAAGGACATGTGAAAGTTGTTTTTTCTTGGTCGCTAGGGTGGATGGAAATTTGGAAAAATCCCGAATAACCATCCAAATAGCAGAAATTTGAGTGCCGCGCTAACCTTTCTAGCATTTGATCAATGAACGGGAGGGGGAAGTGATCTTTCCGGGTAGCTTTGTTAAGCTTTCTGTAATCAATACACATTCTCCATCCCGTGATTGTCCTTGTGGAAATGCATTCATCCTTTTCATTTTTAATAACTGTTAAGCCTCCCTTCTTAGGTACTACTTGAACAGGACTAACCCACTTACTATCGGAAATAGGATATATTATCCCAGCATCAAGGAGTTTTAAAACTTCCTTTTTTACAACCTCTTTCATGTTTGGGTTTAATCTTCTTTGATGCTCGATAGAAGGTTTATAGTCCTCTTCCAGTAGTATTCTGTGTATGCATATTGACGGATTTATTCCCTTAATGTCCTCAATAGTATACCCTATGGCTTTGGGATACTTCTTGAGAACATTAAGTAATTTTTCAGTCTCACTTTGTTTCAAATTTGCATTTACAATTACTGGAAAAGTAGAATTAGGGCCAAGAAACTCATACCTGAGAGATGATGGTAAGGGCTTCAGTTCTATTTTTGGTGTTTCTTTTGGGAGAGGCTGAGGCTTTTCCTCACCCAAGGTTTCAGTACCCAATTCTTTTGATGGTGGATTTTCATCCAAAAGTTTTATGTAGAATTGGGTTTCCCCTGCTGCATTTGTATTTGTGTTGCCTAAAAGGCAATCTTCCAGACTATCTCGTGAAGATGATGCTAAAGAGCATTCTCGCACGCAATAGTCTACAATGTCAATCCTGCAGCATGAGTCTTTTACAGATGGACTTTTCATGAAGTTTGAAACTTCAAACTCAACCTTTTCATCCCCCACATTAAAAACCAACTTACCGTTTTTAACGTCAATTATTGCCCCTGCAGTAGCTAAAAAAGGCCTCCCCAGAAGAATAGGAATTTGGGAGTCTTCTTCAATTTCCATTACAACAAAGTCCACCGGTATAAAAGTTTGCCCTATCTTGATAGGGATATCCTCTAAGATTCCAGTGGGGTATTTAACGGAACGATCTGCCAACTGTATTGTCATTTTTGTGGGTTTAAGTTCGCCTATCCCTAGTCTATTGCAAAGAGAAAGGGGCATCAAACTTACACTGGCTCCTAGATCGCACATCGCTCTGTTTATAGTTTCACTTCCAATCACACAAGGTATGGAAAAACTACCTGGATCTTTGAGTTTTTGTGGCAGCTTGTTTTGGATAATTGCACTACATTCCTCCGTTAATGCAATTGTCTCGTAGTCGTCTATTTTTCTTTTCTTGGACAAAATTTCTTTCAAAAATTTAGAATAAGACGGCATTTGAGACAATGCATCAGTGAAAGGAACGTTGATGTAAAGCTTTTTAAGCAAGTCGACAAACCTTTTGAATTGCTCGTCAATTTTGCTTTTTGCAAATCTTTGGGGGAAAGGAATGGGTGGTTTGTATGGTGGAGGGGGGATGTGTGGTTCTTCTCTTTCTTTTTCTGGTTCTTTCCCTTTTTCTTTCTCTTCTAGCTCACCTGGTAAATTATGTTTTTCACTCACAGTTTTTTCTTGGTCTGCTCTTGGTTCCTCTAATTGTTTTCCGCTTCTAAGGGTGACGGCATTTATTTGGCCTTTTGGATTTTGTTCTGGTTGCCCAGGAAATACCCCTGAAGTCTTAGAGGATGAAGCTACCTGTGTTGCCACTTGAGTTATTTGATTTTCAAGCATTTCATTATGAGTGGTGATAGAGTCGACTTTTGATACTAATTTGATAAGTGTGTCATTCAAATAACCAGTTTGATTTTTGAATTCTTCATTTTGTTTCGTTTGAGATGACACAAATTTTTCCACCAAAAATTCCAAGTTCGACTTTTGTGGGTTGTTTTGTGGGTTGTTAAAAACCCTTTGATTTTGAAAGACAGGAGGTGGTCTAGGTGCTGGATTGGGTGGAGGATTTTTATAAGAAAAATTTGGATGATTCCTCCACCCAGGATTATAAGTATTTGAAAACGGATCTTCCTTTTGAGCATAATTAATATGCTCGTTTCCAGCACTAGATGCCTCAAGCTGGCATTCAGCTCCAATATGGCCAACAACCCCACATAATTCACATGGTGGAGTAATAGGAGAAGAAGTTTGTGAGACGACACTTACATTTAATTTTTCAAATTTTTGAAAAAGTGCGTCCACTTTTGAGGTAAGATGATCAACAACAGATATTTCATACTTACCCGGCTCTTTTGATGTGGCTGGCTTATTCGTTATGGCTCGCTCACTTGTCCACTGACAATGGTTTTGAGCCATATCTTCAACGAGTGTATAGGCTTCGGTAAAATTTTTGTTCATTAAAGCTCCACCTGCAGCTGCATCAACAGTCATCCTTGTTGCATATTGTAATCCATTATAAAAAGTGTGAACAACAAGCCATTTCTCTAGTCCATGATGGGGGCATAGCCTTAACATTTCTTTGAAACGTTCCCAAGCATCATAAAGAGATTCCCCGTCGTTTTGAGAAAATCGAGTAATTTGATTTCTCATTTGAGCTGTCTTACTCGGGGGAAAGAATTTAGTAAGAAAAGCTTGTTTCAGCTGGTTCCAGTTGGTAATGGATTCCGAAGGCAAAGAATGTAGCCATGCTCTAGCTCTATCCCTTAATGAAAAAGGGAAGAGTTTTAGTCTTATGGCATCCGGAAGTACCCCGTTTAATTTGAGAGTTCCACAGTATTCAAGAAAAATTGAAATATGAAGATTTGGGTCCTCCGTGGGAGAACCAGAAAATTGGTTTTGTTGTACCATTGAAAGTAGAGATGTTTTGAGTTCAAAATTATTTGCTTCTACATTTGGATGTACAATGGCAGCCGATGGCTCTGCTGAAGGTGTTGCGTACTCTTTGAGAGCACGATTTTCATTAGCCGCCATTTGGTTATCGGGAATTTCTCTCCTCCTTCTATGTAAGAACCTTTCGATTTCGGGAATTTGTGGAACAGTTTCACCGAAACTTCTGGTTCTTCGCATTCGAGGGACAAGAGAAGAAAAAGTAAAAATAAAGAAAATAAAATTTCAGTCTAACCGGTTTCGAAAAATTTAATTAATATCACTGCCTCCCCGGCAACGGCGCCAAAAACTTGATAGCCCCGCAAGTGCACGGGTCGTATCGCGTAATAAAAGAGTTATCGATCCACAGGGAGAGCCTAGGTGAATACCAATCTAATTTTTCAAAGTTGATTAACTGAAAAGAAAGTGTTTTTGGAAAGAAGGAATATTTTAGTAAAGTCTACTCACTCATGATCATTGTAGACAAAAGAGGAGAAAAGAAAATAAAAGAAGAAGACATAAAGTTAAATAGCGAGAAATAAAAGAAAGCGGTAAAGTGCAAAAATCATAAATAGCGGAATTGTAAATGACAAGAAAGTAAATTGCTTGAAAAGTAAATTGCCAGTAATTTACTTGACTTGCCAGTAATTTACTTGACTTGCCAGTAGTTTACTTGACTTGCCAGTAGTTTACTTGACTTGGAAATTTAAAGGGCAAAAAAGTAAATAACAAGGAAAATAAAAGAGCGAAAAAGTAAAGAGCGAAAAGTAAAGAGCGAGAAATTAAATAGCAATGAAAGTAAATGACTTGGAAAGTAAAAGGGCGAAAAAGTAAATAGCAGGGAAAATAAAAGAGCGGAAAAGTAAAGAGCGAAAAGTAAAGAGCGAGAAAGTAAAGAGCGAGAAATTAAAGGGCAATGAAAGTAAATGACTTGGAAAATAAATAGCAAGAATTTAAAGGGCAAGAAAGTAAATAAACAAGAATCATAAAAAGCATGAAGAGTAAATTGAAGTCATGAATAATTAGAGAGCCTTTGTCATTGATTTTCTAACAAAATTCAAGCTTAGGTACAAGTGAGGATCAAGCCTCTATTTATAGGAAAATATGAGGGGCAAAATGATCCAAAAGAGGAAAAAGTGGCAAATCAAGTTGGCCAAGGTAGTCATCAAAGAGCCATCCTCAAGTGGACAATGCACATGAGCAAGTGGTCAAAGCACATGGTCATCAAAAAGTGGGCAAAAATATCCATCAACAAGTGGGCAAAATATCCAATTTTGGCTTGCACAGTCGAAATCTTGCCAGCAGAAGCAGGCACAGTCGAAATCTGGGTAGCAGAAGCAGGCACAGTCGAAATCTGGGAAGCAAAAGCAGTCGAAGTCGAAATCGAAATCTGGAAGATGCAGTCGAATTCTGGGAGATCCAGTCGAATTCTGGCCTGCTGAGACAGATGCTGTCGAATTCTGGCCTGCTGAGACAGATGCTGTCGAATTCTGGCCTGCTGAGACCGATGCTGTCGAATTCTGAGAGATCTAGTCGAATTCTGGGAGATCCAGTCGAAATCTGGAAGATGCAGTCGAATTCTGGGAGATCCAGTCGAATTCTGACCTGCTGAGACTTAAGCAGCCCAAATTGCTTCAAAATAAAACCTGAAGATAAAAAGTAAACATTTGCAGTAAAATAGATCAAAAAATATAATTAAAATACTAAAAAGACTTAATAAAATAACTATTAAAAAGACTCTAAAAATAGACTTATCACCACATTTGAAACACTTGTTATCCGGGCAATCAAAACTCTTATGACCGGGCTTACTACACTTGTAGCACACAATGTTCGCAGGGGCATCTCCCCCACTTGGCTTCTTGCCTGAACCAGCTTTCCACTTGCCCTTACCACCAGAAACATCATAGGGCTTCCCACGATACTGAGAATTCCTCTTCTCTTTCACAACCTTATAGGCAGCATTGCTATCCTCCTCAAAAATCCTACAGCTATCAACCAAATCAGCAAACACTCGAATCTTTTGGTAACCAATCGCCTTTTTGATGTCAGGCCTCAAACCATTTTCAAACTTGATACATTTCGAAAATTCAGAATTAGCATCATTATTATAATGAGGGTAGAACTTAGCCAATTCTACAAATTTCGCCGCATATTCGACCACAGACTTGGTTCCCTGTTTCAATTCCAGAAATTCAATCTCCTTCTTGCCTCTCACATCTTCCGGATAGTATTTTCTAGTAAACTCCCTCTTGAAAACATCACACGTGATCTCCTCACCAGTAGCTTCCAACCTCTGTAGAGTCTCAAGCCACCAATCATCGGCTTCCTCAGCCAACATGTGAGTACCATACCTCACCTTCTGAGCAAGCGTGCAATCCATTACTCGGAAAATTCTTTCGATCTCCTTCAACCATGCCAAAGCTCCATCAGGATCATACCGACCCTTGAAGGTGGGTGGATTATCCCTTTGGAATGTGGCCAAATTACGAGCACCAGCATCAGCAGCAGCCTGCCGATTTCCCACGGCCTGAGCCATTGCTTGTAGAGCAGCAGCAAGAGTAGCATCATTTCTTCCAGCCATTTCAACTGATCACTTAAACAAGATTCAAGTCAGAACGAGTAACAAGACTCGAGGATCATAAAACTAAAGACTCAACGACTTGGTCGGACAGACCGAACTGCTCTGATACCACTAATGTAACACCCCCTTCTAATAACTACTATTTAATTAACTTAACATCAGAGTTTCCAAAAACCGTTTTAATGCAACCGCAAGAGGGTGCCACATTTCAAAACAACAACGCATAATAGTCTCCAAAATTTAATTCATAAAGTCATAAGGTACGATACATAGCACCGCAAATAACCTGTTGGTCTACACCAAAATAAGTCATAATAGTCATCGCAGCGGAAAAATCACCAAATCTTAAAATACCAAATTACATCACCCAATACAGTTTAAAACATCAAATAAAATAATACGTAAACTAAGACGTCCCCCGGTGCTACGTATCAGAGCAGACTCAACCAACTAGAAGAAGGTACTAGGTAACCTTCACTCGCTATCACCTGCACGTTGCCGACATGAGAAGCAACATAAAAGCAGTAGGGTGAGTCTCTTTACATAAATAATAACATGTAAGACAAGCATCATACTAGAGAAGGCAACTAGAAACACCGATACACAGCGATAATAGCACATCATTATTTTATATAAATCGACAGACCGCACCGAAAGTATATGTGATGCATGTAATGCAACCCAACTCCTAGGGCATATGCATGTGGATCCATCAACACCAATATCTTGCCTTGAGGGCACTCACCAAATAAGGCCGAAGCCTTCTGCTCACCAACAATTCATAATAAGGCCGAAGCCTTCTGCTCACCAGACAATGCATATGTTTTATGCGACGTTATGTACCATGCATTCACACCCATCGAAATCACCATAATTCTGCATTAATATACTCACCAATAATATTTCAGCTCACCAATAATGTCTCAGCTCACCAGTAGTATTATATCAACTCACCAATATTTATTCAGCTCACCAATAATTTTATTTTGTCTCACCAACTAATTATAAGAACTAGCACAGTACCGTGAGTACTAATACAACACCAAAAACCAAAACTACACCATAATGACTGAAACTGCACCTTAAGGGCTAAACCGCTCCAAAACCAGGCAATATTATCCTAGACACCGGCTAAGACAAAAATCTCCAGCGCCCAGCGCGCAGCAACACACGCACACCACGCACACAGCGCCCCTGGCGCCCAGCGCCCACGCACACCACGCAACACGCCACACACACACAATGCGACACGGCGCCTATGGCGCCCAGTGCACCAGCGCCAAACCGAAAACAAAATGCAACATGGGCATGCCAATTTGGTGCCCTTGCACAAGACACACCAGGCAACACACACAAGCAACACGGGCACGCCATCTTTGGCGCCCACTCACCGAACACACGCACACACACATAGGGCGCCTATGGCCCGTAGGCACTCACCAACACCATCACGCACAACACCTTTGACACACACCTCAATTCACTCATACAATGTCATAAGCACCTATCCATCATCATAATTTCATTCTCAATTTTCATAGGGTCAACACATCAAACACATCACGTACATACTTAGTCTCATAATCATTCAACATCTAGCAATCTATAGTCACGCCAATTCACATAGATTCACTAATTTAAGTTTCAACATGATATAGAACACAATGACAACATATCAATCATTCAAGAAATCATCCTAAAGCCTAACTCATGGAGGATACTAATCATATAGGCTATTATAAATGTAAGAGAGAGCCCCCTAACCTTTGGAAATTGAAGAACTCGCAAGGCCCTTAGCAATTCACCAACACCACCAACGATCCAAGCTCTCCTCTTTCCTTAGGCTCCACGCGAATCCCCTCCTTATCCCTAGCCTTCTTCTTCCTCAAGCTTGCGCAAAACCCTCTCTCTTCTCTCCTTGAGCCGTCGCGGCCCTTTCCTTCTCTCTTCTCTCTTGCCTTCGAATTCTTTTCTTTTTGCACAAATGAGACACTTGTCTCAAACCCTTGCTAAATTCGCCTAGGCCTAAGTCAATGGGCTTGGGCTTGGGCCAATCCTAACACTCCGGAATTACCATCACCACTCCCTTCAATTTAAATAAAAATAACACATTAATAAATTAATATAACAATAATAATGCAACACTTAAATAATTTAATCAAATAATTAATTAAATTATTTTGGGTGTTATATTTAGAAAAATTGTCGCTTGTCTCTGGTGTTGGGAAAAATCATTTGCATCTCAAATTTTTTGGAAATTGTTGTCCTCTTGGTGTCTTGGTGCGGTTTGAGCTAGGTGTGAAGGCTCAAACCTTGGTGTTGTTGGAACTAGGTGTGAAGGTTCCAAGTCTCGGTGTTGTTGGAACCAGGTGTGAAGGTTCCAAGTCTTGGTGCTCTGCTGTGTCGGGTAAATTGGTGTTTCGGTGTCGTTGGGCTAGGTGTGAAAGCCCCACTTTGGTGATATTTGGTGATTGTTGTTGGTGTGTCACATTATGACTACGTTGGTGATTGTCTGTGTGCATTCATGGTGTCGCATACAGCATGTGCATTATTTTGGTGAAGACCTTTGGTCTTGGAGCTAGGTGTGAAAGCTCAAATTTTCTAAAACTGGTGAGCCTGGTGTGTAAGCTCAATTTTGGTGAATTGGTGAGCCTGGTGTGAAAGCTCTCAATTTTGGTGACGCCTCTATTTACAGGCAAAATATTTGGTGATTTTGGTACCACATGCATATTCCCGTTGGTGTGGGTTGCATTCATGCATTGTCATGGCATTTGGTGATTGGTTGTAATGTTGATAATTTGACGTATGTTTATGATTAGATGTGTGTAGTGAAGTGGTAGATATAGTTGTCGTATTCTAGCATATTCCTTATCATTTGATGCTATTATATTGAAGATATCTCACCCATTTTGTTTAAATGTTACTCCTATGCGGTAACGTGCAGGTGATTGCGAGTGAAGGCTTAGGTACCTTCGCTATTCTGAGTCGGTGTCGTCGGTGTCATTGCTTTGATGTGTAACACTCAAGGGGGGGATAAACGCTAAACTTTGGTTGTTATATTTTATTTGTTTGGAGTCCATTCAGGACGTCATGTTTTTACGTTGTGAAGACTTATTTCTATTCCGCTGCGTGGTGATGTATTTTTTGACAAAGTATTTATATCGTATGAGACGTTTTATTTAACGATGAATGTGTGACATCTCTTTTCGAAGCATGAAATAAATTTTTGTAAACTCTGATTTTATTGAATAATTACCGGGTAGAAAAGGGGTGTTACAATACTCGCACCCCATTAATCATCTTCCAACCTACTGCCGCGCACTTAGCTAATATCCCAAAAAACAAATTTCCTTTATTTTCTCGTCGGCTTCTCTCTTATTTGATCACCAAATATCATCAAACTTCATAATCATATACAAAATCGTCCCCTGAACATCCTTCTAATGGTGGTTCCATCAACTAGAGCCCCGATCTGCGTGGTACTACTTCTCAAAACGAACTGTAATTTTCATTTAATTAATCACCACAATTGTCGTCTCGAAAATCAGATGTCATTTTTGGATTCCTCGCGTCGGAACCTTTGAGAAGTAGTAGTTTTTTTTCATTGCAACGAAGTTGACGTCGGACCCCTTGTAACTCAATGTATTTGTAAGGCGTTATCTAGTCATTCTTTTTATGCATCGTGTGCTTGATTCCCTTGACTGCTTGTATTTGGATTTGTGTATCATGTGCTTGCAAATGATTAGGGTTCCAAGGAAGTTAATTAACTTGCTAACTTACCCATTTGAATGGTAGTGAAACATAGTATCGGTTGAAAATCATTTAGGGACATATGCATAGCTATGATATATGTTGATCTTAAGAACCTTCAAGATGATTTTTGTGATTTGGAAATTGAAGATGGTTGTGACATGGTTGTTTTGCTTATGTTGCATTATATTATACTTATATGTCTTATCCCTTTACTATCCTAACATCGGAACTCGGTCCGACCAATCCGACCGACCAGGTCGGTCCGGGTTTAATAACTAAGCTTTTATTTTGTTTTAATCTCTGGTATCGTTGGGATCTTGAGTGAAAAAAGCTTATGGCGAATGGAAGTGAGAAGACAACTGCTGCAAAAAGACTGGAGGGGATCTTCCATGATAGTAATGAACATGGTTGGTACTTGATTGTATTAGAAATGGTCCTGTACCCTAATGTATCACTATTTTGAACTTATTTATACATGTATATAAAAGGAATACATCTTGCTTGACTAAAGTTTAGTGTCACATTTTTCTTACCTGATGTTTTTTTTTAAACAACTAAATTATATTAAAAAAGAGAAAAGGAATACAGAAAGAAAAAAGACCAAGGGAGGACCAAACCAAAACCCAAGGCCAGAAAAAACTAGCAAATCAACAGAAAGGAAACCTGGGCCAAGACACCCAAAAACCAACCAAAGGGTGAAAACAGACCAACGGTCCAAAGAAAACAGTCCAAAAAGGCTGGATAAAAAAATACAAACACCTCAGAAAGTGACAGAAATAGAACTAGATTTAGACCGAAGGTTGTAGCCCGCAATTTTGCATATATAAATGTAAGCATTGGTTATGAATATTTCTAATCCTAAAATTTTTACATTTAAATTTATCCTTACTTAATTTAAATTTGAAATTTAAATTTATATATAACTCCACTAATTAAGATTTTGACAATTATTATCGCCCTTTATTCAAAATTCAATTTCCTAGAAGAAAAGCTCATCTTTCCGCTGGTATGTATAAATGAACTTATATATTTAAAAGTATGCTTCAGTAAATCAAGTATGTGTAGAAAAGGTTTGAAATCAACGTGCTACCGGTAATAATCCTAATAATCACGATTAAAGTTTGTTAAGTATGTTTAGGTCAAGGTATTTAATAAATTCAATAAAAAATATAAACAAATAATCATCAATCAATACCATAAAAATCTGCTGATAAAAAGAGAAGAACATTTACAACCACAAAATGTTCTATCAGCAACAGCACATAACATCAGCATAACCACTGATAAAGAAAAGATTTTAGTTTCCTTGGTAACAAAACAAGGGAATCATTGAGTTTCCCTGTAGAATAAAGGGAAAACCCACCTAATGTCAAATCTTTGTGCAAATCAAACAATTATTTGGAAAAAGCAAGAATATATATAGCACATGAATATTTGAAAAAGAATACACATAACCACGTGGTAGCAGCTACTTAGCAAAAACACCCTTTAGCAAAGCCATTTGGTTTTCCATTTCCACACTCAAAATTCAACACAGCTTCACATGCTTGTTTGGTTCTGCATCTTCAATCTTTCTTTAATAACTCAAACCAGCTACAACACATTCTGAACTATATATATGGACACCAAAAAAACACAGTCCAAACTCGTCGATCATCGAAGGTTTCTTGTAGAAGATTTACCATATAAGTTGGAATAAACAATCCGAGTACGGAACACGAGAATCATGCATAAACCAGCTGCAACAATGCATAATCCAGCCATGACAGTAGAAGTGATGAAAAAACATATGTAACCTTCACACTTAAGTGGCTCACTAGCATTAAGCGCATGCGATATGATTGATGTTATATTCCCGTGATGGCCACCGTGAGCTTGTTTCTCTGCTTCGCGATCGTAGATTCTGCTTGCAATGAGACTAGAGAAGACGAGAGTTCCTACCGGGTTTGCTAATGTGATGAAATTGTATAATGCACCAAAGTTTCTTAAACCAAATAATTCAGAGGCAGTAGCTGGAACAATTGCCCAGTGAGCTCCATAACCAAGTCCAACTAGTAATGTGCCAACATACATTGATCCTGGTAATCCTAATCCAATGAAAATATGGCCAACAGTCATAATAAGTTGAAATACAGCCAATGCAGCTGGTCTTGGATATACACGATCCCTGCTCAAGTAAAATAAAATGGAATTAGAAAATCAAATTAGAAGTTAATCATGATAAGATCATATAACACAGCAAAATATTTAATCAGTGTATGTAGTTTCTGTAGCACCGACACTTCTGGTTGAAGACGTCCAGTGTCCAACGCGCATCATGTCGGACACCAACACCGACACTTCAATTACCTGTATTTTTCAAATTAAAACCAATCTTTGTGTGTCCGTGTCCATGTTGTGTCCGGTGTCTATGTCGATGCTTCATTTGTACTATGTTTCTTAAAATATTTAATCAGTGTATGTACTATTTAATCAGCAAAATATCAAATCCTTAAAATATTTTTGAGTTAAAAACGTGATTTTTATCAAATAATCTGAAACAAACAGGCTCTTACTTGACGACAGCCTCGGATATGTAACCGCCTCCAACACGTCCAAGAAAGTTCCAAATGCTGATCATGGAGACAAATATATGAGCATTGTCATATCCAAGAGACTGGCTCATTTGACCGAGATTGTCAATCACAGTCAACCCGGATCCAGAACCCAAGACCATGGAAATGAAAAGAAGCCAAAAGTCAGCTTTAATCAAAGCTTGCATCAAGGTAAAATCTTCTCCTCTATGTGGTCCTCTCCTCCTCTTAACCCTCACTGCTCCTTCAGCAGCAGCTTGAAGTAGTTTCGATTGTAACTGCGCTATTCTCTTCTGCCTTTCTGATGCAGGAAGCAAATCCATATCCTTAGGCTTCTCATCTTCTAACTCACTTAATATTACTTCATCAGAATACACTTGTGATTTTCCTGCTTCAGTATTCTGTGGTTCTCCAAGAAGTGCTTCTTCCTCTAGTTTTTGCTCGGGGCCGAAACACAATGAGAGAGGAATTACAATTGGAACAAGGAGGATCAAAAAGAGGATAACTGTAAACATTGAGATAACAGTTTCACTTAGATCAACTAAATCTTGAACAACCATGACCCCCATCAAATAAGCAGCTAATAGAAGACATATACTATAGACAAATGTGAAACTTTTGCCGTCGGATGCTCGCACTTGTTTGTGACCGCCGACCGGTCTAACAATGAACATAAGACCTATTGCAACCAATGTTGGACCTACAGCAACCATGAAGATCAATGATGAATGATCAGGAGCATGGATAAGTGCATATATTTGTGTCAAGATTGCACCACTTAAACCAGCAAATCCCTTTAGAATTCCAACCACGGGACCTCGGCTTTTCGGGAAATTTTGTACACAAGATACTAAAGAAACTGTGTTGAAGTAGGTTTCTCCATTTGTTCCCACAAATATAAGAATACACATCTGCATACCAATAACAACTAATCAAATTACTTCTGCAATATGGTAAATAAATATCATTAAACTGAAATTATATATATTGTCATGAAATATACACTTGCAACTACCAAACAAAATTTCAATCAGGGATAAAGGCATCTTCACAAAAATCTCTATTCGAGAGTTTATTGACCAACTACCAAACAAAATTTCAATCAGTCCTCCACTGCTGGTTGCATTAGCAATTTTCAACGACACGAGGACGCTGGCTCCCAGGTTCAAACCCGGGTGTATCTGTGTGATAGAGTGTATGTGGTGTGTATTTGCTATTTCTTGTAAGCTGACGATAAAAAACAAAATTTCAATCAAAACGAACATCGCATAAGCAGCCTTCCCCAAAGGTTATTAACATCCTCCATTTTAATTGGTCTCCCTACTACAGTCCAATTTCTAAATAAATACAAGACACAGCTTTAAAGTACTATATAATCAAAATTTTCAAAATTTACCAACGGCAGTGTACCAAAAAACACTAGAAACTAGAAAGGGAAAGGCAGTGTAGAATAACCCAAAAGAAAAATAGTTATGATTATTGTGACAAAACCAAGGGTTGGCATCATGCCACATGCTCACATGGGAGACAAATGACAAATACAGCTGACAGCCAAATTGAGTAAAGTTAAACTTAATTAATTGGAAAAGTCTTCAGTCAGCTAAAAATAAAAATTGTTGCAACAAGTAACAACCATGCCATCTGGAAGGAGAGTTTTCAAAGTGTTTGGTATGTTTAAACATCACACTTTTCACACTTCCTTTTCACTGTTTTAAAAAGCAGATTGTAAATCATCACACTGGAATAATAATGTTACACGGTCAGAAAGAATTAAAGTAAGGAAAAAAGGGAATATACAAATTGAGAGAAACCATCAAGAGGAGAATTAAATCAATATATTAGACCACCATGGGGGCAAAAAGATGCAATAAAAGACTAAAGGAATAATTTCACAAGCCAGAAAGCATATTCATTTTAAAGGATCCATTCTGTCACTTTTAGAATTTGAAGTCCTTCCTTTTCAAATTGAAGAAACAAAACAGCCCTTTATTCCAGAAATTAAGGTCATAAAGTATCTTTAATGAAAAAGTTACATTTTCACTAAACCCAGAA
Source organism: Astragalus membranaceus (assembly GCA_039519185.1). Taxonomy (NCBI): domain Eukaryota; kingdom Viridiplantae; phylum Streptophyta; class Magnoliopsida; order Fabales; family Fabaceae; genus Astragalus; species Astragalus membranaceus. Next base: position 22,554,160 of record CM076854.1, on the reverse strand, counting down.
TCAACCAAAATCAAAGGAAGAATAAAAAAATCTGGAAAACTCATCTTAATGAGAAAGAAAGAGATACACTAAAAGTTAGAACCATACAATTTTCAAAGTCAATAAGCTAATTCCTACTAAAAAAGAAGAAAACAAAACTATATAATACAGAAAATTAGAGTATGTACAAGTACAAGACATTAATTTGATGATGAATGAACAAACAAAATTAAGAGAGAGAAAGCATCTTATGATTGAAAGTAACACCAACAAAAACTAACTAGATCATCAAAAAAAACCATATAAAGAAGAAAAATACTCACAGCCCATAAAGGAAGAACAGGAACTTGACGAGTAACAATCAACCAAACCAAACCATAACCAATAATATTCAAAGAAGCACCAACAATTAAAGCACCCCAAAGAGGCAAAACTTCACAAAAAACACCAGTGATGAATCCAACATCACCAAGGTCTTTAGCAACACCCAACATAGCAATCTGTTTCTGATTATAATTTAAAGAACTCTTTATCACTGGTGATATGCTTCCAAATAAATACCCAATACCTGCCCATGATTGTAACCACATTGCTGCTACAAAAACTAGCCATCTACTTTTGTATAACGATGAAAGTTTCTCCTTTAACATACCCATTAGGATTTTTAGCGATTGATCATTCACTAGATTGATCTCTTAACGTGGATCGTGTTTGATTTTTCGCAAAGAGAGAGGGAGGAAGAGATAGATAAAGAGGTGGTAATGAGAAGACAGAGAAAGCGACAAAGTGAGAGAGGTTGGCAACTGTGAAAGAACGATCTTGGTGAGCTGGATTGTGATTATTTTTCTTCCAAAAGAAAATCTTATCATTGCCACGTGCTTATATTTGTCATTAATACCGTGAAATTTCTTTCTAAAAATAATTATTTTTCTTAAAATATGTACTTCTTATCTCATGTTAGTTTCTATCTGTTTGATTTGATTTCAACCTGTATTGAGATTATTCCCGTTAATGAAATCATACGAGTTTGTTTTTTGTCATAAAAAATAATTGTTACCGAGAATGTATTTTTGGAAACAAATTAAGGGTTTGTTTGATTTCTCTTTTTAAATACGGTTATTAGTTTTTCCAAAATTTAAAAAGAACAAATTTATTCTCTTTTTTTTTAATAGAAAAAATTTATTCTTGGATAATATTTTTAAACCAGAAGATAGTTTTTAAAAATCAAATCAGTTCACCCCTAAATTTGTTTTCACCAGTATTTTTTAGGTTATTTGTGAATTAGTGGAAACGAAAATATGAAATAAGGGAAGAAAGTAATGAACCTTAATTTGTTGGCTTGAATATGGTTTAAATAAGTCTTTGGAAAGTAATGAACCTTAAATAACTATATCACAAGACCATGAATCAAACTAATCTATAGTTTAGAATGCTTGCATATACCAAAACTTAAGGCTATGGAAAGCCTTGGTATGATCGTAGAAGCCTAACAGGCTAACAGAATCCTAAAACAGCCGAAAACAGCCCATGAGTTATTCAAACTCATACGAAAACTAATAGAGATCAGTAAAAAAGCTTACCTAGAACAATATGTTGAGCTTTCAAGTGTGACTAGTTAGTCTCAAATCAACTAGGAATGAGCTAAATGAATGATATATAAGAGAGTTAAGCCACTTCATTAGAAACTTTTATTATTGTTAAAAGTTTCTGAACCCATTGCCTTAAGGTTTTGGGTGAAGATGTGGTGTCCAAGTCTATTGGTGGTCTTGGTTATTAGTTCGTTGTTGCTTCTGGTGCTTCCCCAAACTCCCCAATAGGTGGTATTAGAGCCATGATTCGGCTTGGTGGGGGAGCGGGAGGTGGATCCTGGTTTGAATCAAGTCTAGCAATGTGGGTGACTCATACTTGAGGGGGGAGATTGTTGGGATTTCAACTGTGAGTGGTTAGTCTCACATCGACTAGGAATTAGCTAAATGAAATATACATAAGAGAGGTGACCCATATATTCATTTCTTTAAGGTTTTCGGTGAAGATGTGGTGTTCAAGTCTCTTGGTGATATTGGTTATTAGTTCGTTGATGCTTACGCTGCTCCCCGAGACTCCCCAACACTGTTAGTGAGGAAAAACAAGCTCCATAGCTCCTTGTGTTCAGAAATCCCAGTCCGTAATGAAACATTGGTAAGTCAAAATGTCGAATGGATATGAAGGTGGAGTTTGATTCCAAGTGTTTAGCAAGCTTTCAAGGACCCAAAAATGGTATTAGAACATGAGGAAACCATTACGCAGAGGTTGTGGATTAAGTAGTTTCAATCTTCCTTCACTTTGAAGTAAAAATTGCTATTTATCGGAAAAAAAACTCTCGGACAAAATTCACTAAGCGATTTGCCTCACTTCCACGAGTGCTCTGTTCTGGGCGCACCTTGTGTCCACCCAGCACCTCTCCCTGCCTACCACGTGTCTTGCTAGTTGTAGGAGCTGGAAAGGTGAAATTTGCTAAGCCATTTTAAATTCTCTTAACGATTTCCACTTTTTCAAAAACCTTAGTTTTTTCAATTTTACATAAAACACTTATACCTAGGGCCTCCGTAAGCCCGAAAAACACACATATGAAAGAAATTCAGCCCTAAACATGTCACTTACCAGAAAACATGAAAATTGGAATGTTACACCTTTTCTTTTTTAGTGTCATTTTAAAGGTTATTTAATATTAAGAAAACCAAGAAATTTTGTTACTTTTGATGGAACTATTTGTCATTTTTCTATACACTACCTTTATTATCTCGTTCCACCCTATTTCTCTTTGTACAATAAATGGACTTGGATCCTCACCTTTTCCACTCTACCTACATCTCCATCCATCCTCTCAATATCTATTTTGATTTCACTCTCTCTCATCATTATTTATAATTTGTTAATGATGAGAGAGAGAGAGAGAGCGATGAATAGAGTGAGAGAATGAAGGGAGACATATGAAGAGTGGGAAGGAGAAGATCCAAAATCGAACAACATAACATGCTTTTACAAAAGTGGCAATAAAAATTAGAAGTGAAATAGACGAAGTACGTATTATTATTGCCTAGCCTTCCAAGTGACTTTCTCATTTTTAGAATACTCGGATTTATAGGTTTTAAGAGGAAAAATCTAAATTTCTCTCCCGCGTGAGTGAGAGTGATGACTTTGTTCGTAGTTTTCCGATCTGAGTAGCACATGTTGGTTCTAAGTGTGGTTCTGGAGGGTGTTCCACCATCAGAGGTTCCGCTCAACCACATTCTGTTCTGGATCCAGGTCCATGGTTTACCTCCCGGGTTCATGTCCGAGAATGTTGGAAAAGGCTTGGGAAATTTCATTGGCGAATTTTTGGAATAAGATGCAAAGAACTCCTCAATTTTTTGGCGGTCTTTCATGAGAATAAGAGTCTTGGTGGACCTAACATGATCTTTGAAGAGAGACAAGAAGATTAGGAAGCAAGGGGGAGGCTAGGGTTGTGACTTTCAAATATGAAAAGCTGCAGAACTTTTGCTATATTTTTGGGAAGATAGGGCATGTTGAAGGCTCCTGTGATAAGTTTTTTTACTATGGGGTGGATGACAGCATGAGAGGTTGCGGTAGAGCTGGGGGTGAAAAACCGACGAGGCGGTGGAGGCCCTTGAGTACTTTGTTGGCACAAGAGGATGCATTTTGGAAACAACGGGCCAAAGTTTATTGGCTAGTGATGGTGATACAAATTCTCAAACTTTTTCATGCAATGGCAAGTGCGAGAAAGAGGAGGAATTACATCTCAAATCTAATACAGGATCATGGCAGCGAAGCTACTGCACAACATGAAATGTGTAATACTGTACAAACATTCCCTTTCCAAATGCATTCCGATAAGGCACCAATCCCAGCCGACTTGAACCTGGCTTTTTTCAAGAGATTTTGGAACCTTGGTGGGATGGAATTGTTTCATACAAGGACGGAATGGTTAGAGACCGATGAGTTCCCCATGAGCTTGAATGATACTGATATTGTCTTATTTCATAAAGTGGACCCATGAAGGAATTGAGACTAATTTCTTTATGTAATGTTATGTACAAGATCATCTCAAAAGTGATTGCTAAACGCCTCAAACCATTGCTGCCAAAATGCATCGCAATGGAGCAATCTGTTTTTGTTGAGAATCGCTTCATTCTTGATAATGTGCTAGTGGCGTTTGAAACACTTCACCACTTGAAGTGTGTCGAATCAATGAAAAGATAGGGGAGATGGAAAGTTGCATTTTCACTAAACCCAGAATCAACCAAAATCAAAGGAAGAAACAAAAAATCTTGAAAACTCATCTCAATGAGAAAGAAAGAGATACACTAACATAAGGATTAACAACTAACATTCCCCCCACCTCTCTAACAATTAACAACTAACATTGCTTATAAAAAAAAATCTACACTAAAAATTAGAACCATATCATTTTCATAGACAATAAGTTAATTTAAAATTTCTACTCAAAAAAGAAGCAAGAAAAAAGAACAAAAATTGAGGAGTACAAAACTACATAGTACAGAAAATTATAGTTATGTACAAGTACAAGATATAAAGTCCTTCCTTTTCAAATTGAAGAAACAAAACAGCCCTTTATTCCAGAAAGAATCTTACGATTGAAAGAACAAACATAGTACAGAAAATTATAGTTATGTACAAGTACAAGATATAAAATCCTTCCTTTTCAAATTGAAGAAACAAAACAGCCCTTTATTCCAGAAAGAATCTTATGTACAAGTACAAGTACCATTAATTTGATGATGAATGAACAAACAAAATTAAGAGAGAGAAAGAATCTTATGATTGAAATTACCAGCAACAAACTCTTACAGAAAAAAAGTCAAACTTTACAAAAAAAATTAACTAAATCATCAAGTCACATAAAGAAGAAAAATACTCACAGCCCATAAAGGAAGAATTGGAACTTGACGAGTAACAATCAACCAAACCCAACCATAACCAACAAGATTCAAAGAAGCACCAACAAGTAAAGCACCCCAAATAGGCAAAATCTCACATAAAACACCAGTGATGAATCCAACACAATCACCAAGGTCTTTAGCAACACCCAACATAGCAATCTGTTTCTGATTATAATTCAAAGAACTCTTTATCACTGGTGATATGCTTCCAAATAAATACCCAATACCTGCCCATGATTGTAACCACATTGCAGCAACGAAAACTAGCCATCTACTTTTGTATAATGATGAAAGTTTCTCCTTTAACATACCCATTAGGATTTTTAGTGATTGATCATTCACTAGAGCGATTTTTTTTGATTGCTTAACGTGGATCGTGTTTGATTTTTTGCGAAGAGAGAGAGGGAGGGAGGAATAGATAAAGAGGTTGGCAACCGTGAGAGAACGATCTTGGTGAGCTGGCTTGTGATAATTTTTCTTCCAAAGAAAATCTTGTCAATGCCACATCCTTATATTTGTCTATAATACCTTGAAATTTCTTTCTAAAAATAATTTTTTTTCTTAAAATATGTATTTCTTAAAACATGGTAGTTAGGGATAGGGATAGGGATATGGAGCATGTGTTTTTGTAAACAGTTAAAACGATGGTTTTGAGATTTTTAAAATTCGAAAAATACAAAGGGTTTGCTTTTTGTTTTAGAGGTGTTTGACCCTGCACAAATTTGTTCCATCATCGGTGATTGAACTCGTAATACTAGCCAAGTTCGCCCCTTTAGATAGAGTGCATTAACTATTTGCTCTCAAGTTTGAAGTTTACTAAGGGTTTGTTTAATTTCTCTTATTAAAAATAGTTTTTAGTTTTCAAAAATTTAAACAGAACAATTTTTTTAGGGATAATATTTATAAATTGTAAAACTGTTTCTAAAAAGTAAATCAGTCGACCCCTTGTTTTCGCTAGTATTTATTAGGTTATTTGTGAATTAGTGCAAACGAAAATATGAAACAAGGGAAGAAAGTAACGAACCCTAATTTGTTGGCTTGAATATGGTTTAAATAAGTCTATCGTTTATGAACATTTTAGGCCTAGAAGTTACAATCCAATTTTTTTCAAAAAATTTCAATCCGAAGTATATAATATCTCACCCATTTTCGTCTATTTCAACCACAGGTTTTGTCGAGTGCCGGGTTTGGCGGATTGGCGAGTGGTTCGATTTTTGATCCATTTTGGTGAAAAAATAGAAAACAAGCTTCATCATATAGGGCCCAGGAAAAATGAAGAACCTCATCAAAACCACGTGCAACAAAAAATAGAATAAAAGCATTCTCATTCTCAACAATGATATGATGATTATTAACAGAAAAAAGATTTGAAGTGTTTGTTCTGGACTGGGCCACGAGGCCCAATCCCGGTAATAGGCCAAGACCAGCCCAAATAGCTGAGATCTGCCCTAGGGAGCGCTCGAAATGCACCTAGGCGACTCCCAACGGTTGGGATCGATTCGCTTAATCCAACGGCTGGCCCACGACGCCTTGCTCTATAAATACGGGTCAACCCCCACTGGCAGGTACACTTTTTTCCATCATCTCTTACCTCGCTTTGACTTCTGCTCCCTAACTTGGGCGTGAGAGTGTCTTTGCAGGTACCACCCGACTTCGGGCTCTGCTCCCGACCTTACCAGAATACGGACGACCTGACCTCAAGCTCGGTCCATCTGGGACCACTAAGGTACAATTCTGACTTCGAGCATTTGCGCCAACCACAACATTTCCAGCATCAAATGAGAGACAGAGAGGATGTGTCCCAATGCAAATTTGTGGTGGAGGAAGAGACCAAAGAGGTTGTGTGGCGGCCTTGTGTGAAAACTAAAAACAATGAAGCGGGATATTGAGATTTTATTTAAAAGTTTCAAAACAATAGGATATTGAAATAATGTTTAAAAGCTAACCGTCCCGACGTATACAATATATTTCCCCCACCTTAGTGTAGAGAATGAATCACCAACATCTAGGACTCACACAAGCTATCCTTAGCAGCAATAGTACCTATAAAGTTACATATGGTGCTAGAAAGGTCTCGGACGATCCATATTTCATCAGGGTTTCAAAAATAGTATCAGAAAAGGAGTAGAACCAACTCAACTATATCACAAGATCGTGAATGAGAAGTGTTTGGATCCTCCCTCCTTCCTCTCCATCACAAAATATAATGGTGAGAGGAGAAAGAAAAATGATTAAACAATTATAAATAATGATGAGAGAGAGCAAATTTAAGAGAGATATAGAGAGGATGGAGGGAGATGTAGGGTGAGTGGGATGGAGAGGATCCCAGCCCCGAATAAGAATGATCTATAGCAGAGCCGACCCAACCAATTTAGTGGTGCTTACTTTCAAGTCCTCCAAGGCGGTTCCATGGAAGTTGTGAAATTGGTTTAGTTAATTGTTTGGAGATTATTATGGCAATGTCTTTCCACGTTTCTCATATATATAGAGGTGGAAATCACTGTGTTGACAAACTTGCTTCTAGAGGTGTTCAGACTCAGGGATCTATTTGGTGGCCTACCATCTCTCATTTTATTAAGGGTAAAATATATTTTTGGTCCCTATAAAATTGGATCCTTCTAAGTTTAGCCCCTACATTATCGAAATATGCGTTTTGGTCTCCATCTTATTTTTCTGTTTCCATTGTTAGTCCTTGACGTTAAATGATACTGACTGGACTAACGAAAATCTAATTTGGCATTTACATGTGTAATTTTTTTTATCTACGTGGCCTTTTTTTGTGTCCATGAAAGATCAGTCCACTTTTTACCATTAGATCAAGTAAGACCATGATCCTACTATAATCTTTTCACACTATATCTTTTTCCACTCCATCTTCAACCTTTCATCAGAACCACCCAATAAACTCTCTCTCTCTCTCTCTCTCTATATATATATATATATATCTATCTCTCTCTCTGCACGGACCTAAAATGAATTGAAGAATGAACCACTCCCAATCCAAAACATCAAATTTGGGGGATGATTGAGGGAAAAATCACATCTTCAAGAGAGAAAACTCGTCAACAATGATAGTTGCCAAGAGTAAGTGGGTGAGTAACTGGGTGTTAACATCAGAAACAAAAATCTCACCTTTCTTTGTCCCTGAGGAGGTTATAGCAACTCCAATAGGTGAGTAAGTGGTGATGGTGAATTTTTGATCACTTTGGTATTCCATGTAAAGAAGATCTCTGGCTTTTTTGCCAATTTCAGTGTAGAGACCAGAACCCTTTGCCATTTCTTCTTCTAAGAAAAATTGAAAATGAAAATAGAGGAAGAAGAAGGGTCGTGAGCTATTGGCAAATTCAACAACAGATTCACTGAAATTCGAATTAGGGACTTAGGGTTTTGGAGGAAAATCAATGTGATGTGAGAAATCAATTTCTCAGCCAAGCAGAAGCAATCGATGGAGGCGTAGTGCTCAGTGTTTGTGTTACATGCAATGAAGAGGAAATGGAAGCACAGTGCTCAGTGTTTGTGTTACAGTGCTCTGTGCGTAGTGCTCAATCCGCGAGAGCAATCGAATGAAGGGTGAGTGCTGCTCAGTGTTTGTGTTGGGTAGTTTCCATCGTTTTGCTCAGTTGCTGTGTCGCTCAGTTGTTGTGTTTGTGTTGTGAAGGAGAAGAAGATCCAGTGTGTTCAGTTGCTGTGTTTGTGTTGTGAAGGAGAAGAAGAAACAGTGTTTGTGTTCTGAGAATACCATTTTTTAACAAAAAAACAAAATTTAATAAAATAGAAGTTTTGGTAAAAAAAAAACCAAATGGATAATAAAAAAGCCACATAGATAAAAAAAATTACACGTGTAAATCCAACTCAGATTTCTGTTAGCCTAGTCAGCAACATTTAACGCCAGGGACAAATAATGGAAACGGAAAAGTAAGTTGGGGACCAAAACTCTATTTCGATAATGTAGGGATTAAACTTAAAAGGACTCAATTTTGTAGGGACCAAAAACATATTTTACCCTTTTATTAATGATGATTTCTTTAGGAATAGGAAAGGTTTACCACAGTATGAATTTCCCTAGTTTGTTGTATTCTTATTTGTTGCAAGGAATTTTGGTCGTTGTCCCCCTGCTTGTACTCTTTTTTCTTTTTTGATTAATAAATCTAGGGTGTGCTGCAGATGATTGGTTAGGGCAGAGGTGCCAACCTGGTTGGCATGCCTACCTCCCACAATGATGTTATTGCACTCCCCTTTGTTGTTTTTTTTTTAAAAAAAAATGACGACAATTTTTGATATAACATGACATCAATAATCTTTAAACAATTTAAATAATACTTAATAAAATACCTGATTAGTTAATAAAATTCAATAATATTAAATTTGATGTATAAACAAACTTATTATGCCTAATGATATATAAATTTATAAATATTGAAAAATGTAATATTAAATAAATGTGTATTGCATCCTCATTCTCGTAAACAAAACTCTGCGTAAAACCATAAAAAATTCTCATTCTCTTAAAGGCAAGGGTTGAAAAGTTAGTAATAGATAAATATAGGCTAAATAACACTTTTGGTCCTTTATCTTTGCTCCAGATTTCACTTTGGTCCTTTATCTTTTTTTTGGTCCGTTTTGGTCCTTTATGTTTCATTTTCGTTTCATTTTGGTCCCTCACGTATTATTTAATTCAATTAAAACATTAAAAACATTAAAACAATTAAAACAATTAAAACAATTACAAAAATAAAACATAAAACCCTCCCCCCACCGTCCACCACCACCCACCACCACCCCCCACCGTCCACCACCACCCACCACCACCCCCCACCGTCAACCACCACCCACCACCAGATCTGTCTCTCTCTCTCACCGTGAACCCCTCCCCCCTCCCCCACCGTGAACCCCTCCCCCCACCGCTGCGCACCCCCTCTCTCCCTTCTCTCACGGTTATGGAGTTCTCCCACGAGGTAGGGCTGTAATTGTTCAAATTGACGCCATAATCGAACTCAGGGGGAAATTTCGAGTTGAAAGGTGGAGTTTGGGGTCCAATCGCAGAGAGAGAAGTGAGAACGTGTGAGAGGAAGAAGACGGGTCGGGTCGTGTGAGAGGAAGAAGACGGGTGGTGGGTTCTGGGTGCGCAGCGGTGGGGGGAGGGGGGAGGGGGTGCGCAGCGGTGGGGGTGGGGGGAGGGGGGAACGGTGGGGGAGGGGGGAGGGGGTGCGCAGCGGTGGGGGGTGGGGGGAGGGGGGAACGGTGGGGGAGGGGGGAGGGGGTGCGCAGCGGTGGGGGGAGGGGGGACAGTGGGGGGAGGGGTGGACAGTGGGGGGAGGTGGTGGGTGGTGGTTGACGGTGGTGGGTGGTGGTGGGTGGTGGTGGACGGTGGGGGATGGGTTTATGTTTTATTTTTGTAATTGTTTTAATTATTTTAATTGTTTTAATGGTTTTAATGTTTTAATTGAATTAAATAATACGTGAGGGACCAAAATAAAATGAAAATGAAACATAAAGGACAAAACGGACCCAAAAAAAGATAAAGGACCAAAGTGAAATCTGGAGCAAAGATAAAGGACCAAAAGTGCTATTTAGCCATAAATATACTAGTATATATGGGCGACTTAGACATCGTCGGCTTGATGCGATATGACATTTTGTTATATAATATGATGATCTAATCTAAACTTCTCTTTTGGTGATTAAATGATCTTATCTATTTGTCAAAAAAAAAAAGATCTAATCTAATAAAAGAAAAATAAAACAACTCGCGTTCCTATTATAAAATGATAATAAAAAAAAAATAATAACTCGCGTTCCACGTGACGTGATGAAGTCACATCCATAAAACTTCATGAAACTATCATGTTTATAATATGGAAGCTTTCCTTTTTGACAAATATAAATGGTAGCTTTTAATATGGATCAATATTGGTGGACTTTGATAAACTAGGTGTTATGCTATGGGTTGCACAGATTAGAGATTAGATCATTAGAGTCTCTTTTAAATCCCTTTTTAAAAACAGTTTTTAATTTTTGAAAAATTTTAAAAAACAAATTTGTTTTTTGTCAAATTTTAAATAAGAGATTTACTTTAGCAGGAACACAACACAGGAGTCAAGGGAGACTGTGACTACCATCCTCGGTGTTACGGAATGTCTGGGCACCAACAAATACTTAGGGCTTCCGTCAATGATTGGTAGGAGCAAAAAATAGCTCTTTGGTTACCCCCGAGATAGAAATTGAAAGAGGATTCAACACTGGTCGGGGAAACATCTTTCAAAAGCAGGTAGAGAAATGTTAGTGAAGTTCGTGCCGCAATCCATTCCTACATATTGTATGAGCACGGTCATGCTTCCATCTACTCTAGGTGATGAGATTGAACGTATGCTAAACTCTTTTTTTGGGGGGGGGGGGGGGTTCGAACAGAGGCACAATGAGACGTATTCATTGGTTGAATTGGGAAAAACTTACAGTGAGGAAAGAATTTGGTGGCATGGATTTCCGTCATTTCCATGGTTTCAACTTGCCAATGTTAGGGAAGCAGACGTGGAACATAGTGTCTCGTGCAGATACTATTGTAAGTAGAATTTTCAAAGCTAAATATTTTCCAAATTCTGACTTCATGGGGGCTCCCTTGGGCCATAATACCAGTTATGTGTGGCGTGGTATGTTCACTTCCCGGGTGGTTATTAATTTGGGGGCTCGCTAGATGATTGGAAATGGGGAGAATATATCGGTGTGGCATGATCCTTGGTTGAAAGGTAGACGTGATAGTTTGATTAGATCTCTTACTGTTCAAGGTATGGAGGGATTGAGAGTTAAGCACTACAAAAAAAACTGGTCATCTCGCAAATTGACTTAAATCCGTCGCTAATGGTCATTTGCTAGGGAATTAGCGACGGACTGGTTCCGTCGCTAATTCCCTCCTCGCAACTAGGATTAGCGAGGAAATTTTAATCCCTCGCTAATGAGGAAATTTAAAAATATGATTTACAACAATTGATAAAAGTGATAAGATTTGATTTCACTAGCATCACTTTTTTGTATCTACCTGATTCAACATATATATTTTAAGACTACCTATCACCCATTTGGTGGGGTGGGCAAGTTTTTTTTTAAGTGGCTCGAGGTGTGGTGGTACGCGCAGACCTACCTATTACTCATGGTTAGTACCTATTACTCATTGTTACTACCTACACCTCCTCAAACTTTAGAACCACCACTTATTACTTCAATACAGTTTATTTTGACCTCTATCTATACATTTTCCCCCCTCCCTCACACTTTCTAACTTACGCATCGAACACATTGGAAAATAGGAACTTTTCGTTCTCTCAAAAAGTCAAAGCTGCAACACATAGGATCTCACTACTTCAAATGACATAGTAATAAAAATTATTTGAACAACTACTCGGTTTAGATCATATGTGAATAAATAGCTCGTGGTAAATTTGAGATCTTAATATTTAATCGATAGCCTTTTAGCGCCAAGATATGATCCTTACAATTCTTGAACTAAGCACTACTAAGTTCCATCATAGTCTCAAACCTCTCCTCGGCCTCTGCTAACTTGACATCCCGAGTGGCCAATTTCTGAGCTAGATCAACATTCTCGTCCCTCACCCCCTCCAACATGGATAGACGATCCCGCATCCCTTCAAGATCTGCCGAGAGGCCAACCCGAACACTCACCAAAGACTACGATTTCGCAACCAAAATTTTGACCTCTTCAACCTTATCAGAAAGTTTTCTCTCAACCTCCTCTTTCCTCGCCTTTATCTGAAGATGCAGTACCTCCCACTCCTCAGCCTTCTTCAGCATGGCATCCCTCGCTCTTTCGGTCTCCTCTAGAGAGAGCGAAAGATCTTCAAGGTCTTGTAACTGGCTTCTCTTTTCCGCCAACTCCGCTTTCAGCTCGACAATAGTTGACAACAAACAAGACTGTTGAGGCAAAATCAAGTGGTTAAGCTATCTGACCCTTCAGCACAATCACCTCGCGTTCAAACTCCTCCCATGACGCGATACAAGTCTCAAAAATTTGTTGAGGTAAAATCCTTAGCACTAGTTTTGATGAAAACAAACCATTTTGACAAGTGGTTAAGTTATCTGATCCATTGTGGATCTAATGCGTTTTCTTGAGTAATCTAAAGTACAGGGCATAATCACTCTCAACTCAAGAAGATATCTGCTAAGCAAGAGCATGATTTGAAGAAAGGCTTTGAGGATATATCAAAATACACATCAAATGAAGTGACCAAAGTTCCACATGACAAGAAGAGTCTCATGTGAAAAACCCTACTTACAAGAGACATAATTACATGTCTAATCAATCAATCAATGATGATCAACAAGAAGACATAAAGACAAATCAAATGCTTCTCAAGCATGAGAAGATATGTTCTTCAGTAAGGAAGAAGCCTTACCAGCATTTCCCCTCATGACTATGGAACTCAATTAGAAAGCCCAAATGGACTTGAGATAGTTTATTAAGCTGTGAAACTCTATTTAGTAAGAAGACAACCTTCAGTAGCCAGCAAAGCTCAAATAAGGATATTCCTATGACAATAGCAGTTTTAGCCAGAAGTTTCTCAATGTGAGAAGAAGAAACCTTATGCCTAAGATGTGGAAGAAAAAGGACTCTCAAACAACAATGAGATATCCTCTGAAGCATCTTATGTTAAAGGGAAGACATGTACTCAAAATATCTTCACTCTTGAAGTGACAAAAGATGCAATAAAGAACTGTGCATAAAAGCTCACCATTATCTAGACAGTTCAAATCTTCAGAAGATACATCTACATGTATGATGTGTTCAGAAGACATAGTCACCCAAGATGAAATCCCTGGAACACCCAAATGAGCTCAAAGGTCTTGTATCAAAGACACATTTAAAGAAAGAGAAGTAAGTAACAAGATCAAGCTTGTTATAAAGGCATGAGTAACTTAGAAGATCTTCAGAAGACATTCAGAAGACTTTTCACAGAGTTCAGAAGACAGACAGAAAGACATGATCATGCATCACAAGCTCTCAAGTTCAGTTCAATCACCAAACCAATTTCTTCATTAACAGTATATAAATGGTATATCAATTATCCCGAAGATTGATACTCAAGTTTTAGAAGATGTTATCAAAGCACTTGATGAAGTTTAGAGGCTACAAGCATTCAGAAACTCCCAATGGAAACCTGCGATGACAGTGTACAACTCTGCACAGGCGCAGAAAAGTCAACTCGGTTAACTTTAGAAGCCTCCAACGACTAGTTCAATCTACGAGAAAGGATTTGCAACAGATCTATTGGATGGAAACTCTATAAATATCCAATAGATGATCACATTCAATGTGTGAGAGTAGACTACAGCCCAAGACAATTCTTCCCTTCATATGGCTTCTATATAGCTTCTGAAGCTCCTGATCAAAGCTTCTGAATGTCTATAATCTCTCTCAACCATACTCAGTGAGCTGACAAACTTATATGGGAATATTTTCTGAATATGTAATAGCTATGAAAAGTATATGTTGTAAGATATCATGTAAACATCCAAGCAAGTGTAATTCCCAAACCAAACCCAAACACTACCTTGTCCGTAAACCTTCTTAACAAGGCATTGGTTGCCGGATTGTTAATGAAGATGCCTAAGTAGGTCTTAGGGGTTAGATACCTTCCAAACAACAAGCATGGGTTGCTGTATTGTGAGGGAAGAGGGCTAAGATGTAGTCTGAAAGGTTAAGTTGCTAGACTTGGAAAAAAAACTAGTGTTTAAGTTGCTAGAGCTTGGAAAAAACTAGTGTGGCAGTTGATAGAGCTGTGGAAGAAAACTATTTGTGTGTAGCCTGTGATTGGCTTGTAACTATTTGGAAAATAGTGGAAAATTAAGCTCACTGGATGTGAGGAGTGGATGTAGCCCATGGCGAGCTGGGTGAACCACTATAAATCTCTGTGTGTGATTTACTGCTTTCCTTATAACTTACTCCTCAGAGCTTAAGTTCTCAAAACGAAACCTCTTCCACTCTATTGTAAGAACCATCTTACAATCTCAATGATAAATTATCGTCAGCTATCTTTTAAACACATAACAAACACTCAGACCTCAACCTCTACTCAATACACTGGACCAACATCAAATGTGTGAGTAAGTCTGAAACACCTAGAAATACACTTCCATCACCTTCTCACACTCCTTATCATCAGTGTAAAAAGACCATGCTTACACATTGCCATCATCCTATCTTCTTTACACATCCCAGCTACTAAGAAGATGTTCAATCATTTCTACACATGTCTAAATCATCTTTTTAGTACTTTGACCTACATCTCTAACTTTCACCAATATGCATTCCACTGAATGATAAGCTCAGAAGATACAAACTATCTTCTGACCATGCTTCTCAATTGTTCTTAAGTGTATAAGATTATTATCACTTACAGAAATTGGTTGATCAATGTCAAAAGTTTTAAAAGGGTCATAATTCAAACCCCCTTTCTTGTGACTCCGGTTGACTTTAATTCACTTCAAAAACGCCACGGGTTCTCCACAACAAAAGTACCCAAAACATCATGTGAACCAATCGTGATTGATGCCACAGCTTCCTGTGAATGCTTCCCCTTCTTTTTGAGATCACCAGGCTCCTCGGTAGAGGAGGGCGGCTTTTTGGACGTCGACTCCACAACTCTCACCAAGTCCGCACCCTTCTAATTATCGACAGATACAAGTTGCGGAACTAGCCCCTGGGCCGCCGACTCCTCCTCGACATCACACACATTTCGACCAACAGCATTAGAACCAAACGTTTCCAACACAGCAACCTCTCCCTAGGGACGGGATGAAGAGGCCCCCCTGCAGCAGCGTCTCCAATAGGATTTGCCTAACGACACCAACCGATGCTTCAGACGCAGAAGACTCAAACGCCGACTCAAGGCCTTCAGGCAATTCTTAGACAAATCTGCTGCAATGACCCGAAACTCCACCAGTCTCTCCCTGGATTCTGAAAGAAACAAAAAAGTCAAAAGGGCCATACACGCCCAAACAAATGCACAAGAAGATAAATAGAGGGAATCTTCTTACCAACAACAAGCCGCACTTGCGTAGAATGGAGACACCGAACAAGAGTCTGCATATCTATTAGGCACGGCTCACCGTCCTCATTGTTCCCAGACAAGAAGCAAATCCAGCAATCCACCGATGACAACTTTTCTCCTCCTCCGAAAGACCATGTAACAACGCTAAATCAATATCAAAGAAATTTCTCGACCAAGAAAGAGGAAGCTTAAAACCCTCCTCAACTTTATTATTCATGCGACGAAGGCGCTTATAAGCAACCTCATTCTCAACAACAACCTAGCAGTACTTGGTCTCAAAAACCTTCATTGAACTCCTGAACAGAGAAAAGTATCTCTCTCTTTACAAAAAACTAACCAAGCCTTGCCTAGAGGACCCGCCCTACGCCGACTTGGTCATCTTAAATATCTCAAATAAAAACTTGACAAAAGGCCGCACCCTCCTATACTCCGCCAAAATTTGGAAAGCTCTCACAAAGGCCGAGGAGTTTAGATGTAACTAACTCAGTGCCATTTTAAGATAACAAAGTAAATTGGCTTCAAATATGGTAAATGGCACCCTCATGCCTACTTCATTCAGCACAACCTCATACATCACAAACATGGAAAATTCAGCAAATATCCCCCGTTAGATGGCAAACACGCTCGCTCATCCGCATTAACCAGACGAAGAGCCCACTCTTCGCCCTCACCGTGCCCATAAAGCGCCAAAAAACTTAATCTGTACAAATCAGTATCAGTGTAATATTCTGACCTCATCGCCAAAACCTCATTTGATACCCAGAAAAACTTCACCGCATCTGGCGGTAATGACGGTGCCTCAACCTCGACCTCCGTCTTCCTCGCCCCCCATAACGAAATTGTCAGAATTGAGCCCGAAAAATCAAAAAATCAAAACAATGAGGAAACGACACCGTAAAAGCCCACTACCAGGAAACAACAAAAAAATAGACACCGCCCTATTGACAATCGAAAAGAGGGATGAGATAGAGAAAAACCTGCAACCCGGTAGCTCCACTGCAAAAACATCGAGTAGCACCTCGAGCAGACGACCACTAAAATCACAGTACCCCACTGGCCCCGCAACAATAATAACTCGAGAGACACGATAACTAGAAAGGAAAGTTTCACTTTTATAAACAATGGTGGCATGCCCAACAACAACTCATTTATTTAACCGCGGCCTTAGAATACCGAGGGAACGACTTGGTTCCCAAGAATAACCACCCAAACGTCATGAGACGCAACTATCGATGCAAAAAAAAGGGGGAAGGAAGGGTGACAACAAGAGGAAGCGGAAGCAAATATTATTTCTTTAAAGAAAAATAATACAGTCACAACAACATTCCCTAAGTTGGTATTGCAACAACCAAGAGTACAAGTCAAAAATATTACAGCCTAAACCACAAAGGAAAAGGAAACACGTCCAACACGGAACTATCTAGCACAACCACTGCAAAATTCCCTCATGAACATGCCAAGGTGGCACGCTGAAGGACGCCCCCGGGCTCAAGGACCGGCAAATAAAGCAGCCTCTAAGAGCCCAACCAACACTTAAAACGGCCAAGCCAATGCCACAGAAGGACTGCTGGAAGGGCTATGGATGGCCAACAACACCCAAGAAAAACTCGAGCTCCCCGTTAGGCATGAATGGAATTAGCTTACTGCCACCACTCGGAAGAAGACGGAAATTCCCTTTCAGTCAGTGATGAAAGTGCAAACTCAGGGACTTCCGGAAGGTCGTGAGCACGACCGCTTCGCGCCAAGAGGTGGTCAAGGACCATTCAGGTGAACCATTCAAGAAAAGGACCCAAGCCTAGGCAACTGCCAACACCCTCCTCCAAAAACAACATCACAAAGACACTTCGGAAGCCGGAGGGAGGGGTGGTGTGCCGAAAGGCAACTTCAAGACTCAATGATGTCGTCATAGGTAAACGACCACTATTACGTACTTCACACGACCACAACTGAGATCACCGAAGAAGGATTACGTAACGACAAGGGAACACCTCGCCAACCGGCGGCAGGTACTTCGTTGTCATTATAGGAACACCAAGGAAAGAATAAGTACATCACGAAAGAATGACACTACAAGTATTTTCGGTAATGTACTTTTCTGGCACTATTTTTTAAAAAAATAAATAAATAAATTTTTGAAAAATCCGCCAGAAATGTGCATTACCGGCGGGTTTTTCCGTCGGAAATTACTTTTCCGCTGGTAATGCACATTTCCGGCGGATTTTTTTTAAAAAAAAATAAAAATAATTTTAAAAATCCGCCGAAAACGAGTATTACCGGGGATTTTTTTTTAAAAAAAATTAATATATTTTTTTAAACAAATCCGCCGGAAATGCCAAATTTCCGTCGGAACCGTACCGGTGGAAAAATTCCGTCGGAAAAATACGTTTTTGTTGTTTTGTGAGGATAGCCTTATTTATACACAAGACAAGAGAAGAACGCTCAAAAGCGCATTTAAGACAACAATGAATGCGCTCGGGGAAACGAAACACACCAACATCCTGACAAAGACCAGAAGGCGGGTAGGCGCCTCATAAATAAACAGGACGGTTGGTCAAGCGACAATAAATAATTAAGCATCGGGAAACGAAACCTCCAACGCGAGTGGCCTCCCTGAATAGTTTTGAGCACCTTCGCCCGAAAGGGCTCGGAAGGCATTGAGATTGTACTTGAGCCCCAGGGTACAATGTTTGATTCCCACGGAAGGCAAAAACTCTACAGGGGGTAGAGAATGTCCTGATGTACAGTTCTGGGGTAGTCTACTAGAAAGAAAAGGGCCCAGGCTGTTACAAAAAAATGCGCCTTTTTTTTGTAACAACCTGGGCCCTTTTCTTTCTAGTAGGCTACCCCAGAACTGTACATCATGACCTTCTCTACCACCTGTAGAGTTTTTGACTTTTTGCCTTCTGTGGGAATCGAACCATGTACCCTAGGGTTCAAGTACTTTATCTCTTTCAAAAACATTAAATTTTTTTTCCTTTTTTTTACTAAAAAAATTTAGTCACTATTTTTATAATCTACTAAAACTACTAAAATTAATTATTTTTTTACAACGATAAAATTAATCATTTCAACCACTATCCATTGTTAAAAAAACACGTACCTCTAACAAAAGCTTGAAATTACTTTTTTTTTTCAAAAAATGAATTATTGAATTAATATTATACTCAATAATTAAGTAATCTAAAATTTACTATTTACTATAATCTTTCTATTAAATCAATGAAATTAACCGCTAAGAATTGTAAAATAAAACTTTAACCACTACCAAAAATTATAAAATAACTTTTTTATAATTAAATAAATATGATTAAATTAATATTAAATCATATAGAAAAAAAAGAAGTCATAACACGTGGCAACGAGAGCGGCAACGAGAAACTGACAATGAGATCGGCAACGAGAGCGGCACTGGGAACGGGAGTGGGAACGAGAGAGGCAACGAGAGCACCAACGGGGGTGTATATTTTACCTTAAATCTCATTTTCATTTTTCTTCATTTTTACTCCATCTGAAACTTTTTATTTACTATAGTCTCGCTATTAAAACTATGAAAATCAATTTAACCACTAAGAATTGTAAAAAAAAAAAAAATTTAACCACTACCAAATATTACAAAATAGCTTACTTATAATTAAACGAATATGATTTAATTAATATTAAATCATATAGGAAAATATGAGTAAACATGTGACAACGGGAGCGGCAACGAGAGACTAGCAATTCGATCGGCAACAGGAGTGACGATGGGAGTGGCAACGAGAGAGGTAACGAGAGCGCCAACAGGAGGGCCAACGGGAGTGACAACGGGAGAGCCAACGGGATGCATATCTATCTATTTTATATATAGTCTACTTTATCTATTTTTATCTATAATCAAAACATATACTAGCACATTTACATTTTTAGACATCTTACAATTTTGACATTCGTCACAAAAATAAGGGTAAAGTAGACAATTCACCGCATAAAGACAAAAATGTAGTGTTTTCACGGCTTTTAAAAAAAAAAAAAGGGACGCGTCTGGCATGCGCAGACTGACGCGTATCAGTTTTTTTTATATTGTTTTTTTTCTTAAAAACTGAATTTTTTTTTAAAAAAAATTTTGTAAACAGTTTTTTAATTTTTTTTTAAAAGGTTGTTTTTTTTATTTTTTATTTTAAAAATTGATTCTTTTTCAAATTTTTTAAAAATGATTTTTTAAAAAAATGTTTTAGTGAATTTTTTTTTTAAAATTGTTTTTTTAATCTGTTTTTTTTTTCTGGAAAATTTTCATCATTTTTTTTGCGAAGGTAACGGGAGCGCCAACGGGAGTGGCAACGAGAGAGGTAACGAGAGTGCCAACAGGAGTGGCAACGGAAGGGCCAACGAGGATGCAAACGGGATGGTCAGCGGGGATGCATATTTTACCTCTAATGTCCAAATACATTATTATGATTCAATGTAATTCTGATTGTCAATCTCCTTTAATTTCTTTCATTCAATATAATTTTCATTTATATGTAATATGACATAATAGATATCTCTTTCCACTTTGAATTTCAAATCATATATTTTGAACATTGTTCACAACTTATGACTATCTTCTAAATTCCAAATTACTATTATGACTTCATAGCAATACACCGACCATACAGTATCACCCGTGCGTATGTATGGGTAAAAAACTTCTTTTGGCAAAGGCACGAGACTAGTAGATAAAGAAGAGAAAAAGACAGTTGGTTGGTCAATGAACATTTATAGTTGGTTAGTCAATGAACATATATAAGACGCACGTTTTTTTGGGAGCACATAAAGACGACCATAATAATTTCAAAAAGACCAAGATGGGGGATGGGCACGCACTGTCTTCGAATACAGCCACCGTCCAATACTTTTTAATTAGCTAGCCTGCAACATTTTTCTTGCCCAGATTTTATACTAGATTTGTGATATTCATTAAGCAATAAAAAACTAACAAATGATACTCTCTATGATTTTTTTATAGGTGGGGATGGGGAATGGTTGTTTCCCGGGTTTGAAGCTCCGACATCATTCTTGCATTTATTTAGTGTACTCTTTCGGTATCTCTTAACTCACTAACTGAGCTACATACTTGGGATGATACTCTCTATGATTTAAACACTGAACCAGAGCTGTTGGAAAAATTTGGTTGTTTTTCTTTTTTTTAGATAAGCAAGAATTGTATTGATGGGGGCACTAGGGGTGCACCAATCTCATATACAATAATGAAAGGGGGAGGGCCTCCTCAAAATCTCCCTAAGCCAAAACCCAGTGACAAAAAGACTCAGGCAGGGAAAAAGAGTACCTCAAAACGGAATAAGGTTGCTAACAATGTGAATGTCAACCTACCGTTTCTCCCCCTTCTAAACATTGAAATGGATTAGACCACCACATTGAAATTGAAATAGAGAGCATAACTTCAATCTATAAACACACCAACTCCAAGTTAAGTATTTGATAAAACAAATTTTAGACAATATAATATTTGAATAGTTCTCACAAAACTAGCACAACATAGAAAAACAACCAACAATTATTATTTGATTTAATTTAATGAGATTAAAGCTAGTACAAAAGGGACTTATCATTTGGTTGTTGCGTGCAAAAGTATTTTGTCGTTAAATATAAATTATCAGGTGGAATTTCTTGCTACTTGAGAGTTGAGACCACAAGTCAAGAAGAACACAACTTTTGAATGCTCAAAAGAATTAAAAAAAATAAATAAAAAGGGGATAACACGAAGTACCTAATTTTACATCAAATCCACGTTATACCACACTTACAGACTCACCCACATCATTTCATTTCTATTTTTGCGTAGATAGAAGATAATTATGAATTGTATAATTTATTTAATTATATATATATATATTAAAGTCGTATTTTTAAAGGAGTATACTTTTTTTTAAAGGAGTATACTTTTAGTAAAATATAATTATGTTTTTTCAATTAGTCAAATAAGAAAATATTAAGTGTTTCAAAAACCTTTAGGGACTTGCCTTTATTTATTCTTTTATGGTATAATTTAAAGTTTACTATCTAAATAATTAGGAAATATAGGAATAAAAAATATTCTAATGCATTAATTGCTTTTGAATAATATTTTTTTGTTAAGTTTTACTTTTATTTATCAATGTAATACTTTGAGGTAATGTGTTATATGGTGTTCCTGACCCTATGGTTACTCATACCCAATGAACAATTTTAAAGGTTGATAATTTTGAACAGGTTGTATCCAAGATCTAGAAGAAGAAATTGCCAAAAAAAGAAGTTGGTCCAGAATATTGTTGGTCCACACCCACAATATGCAATCCCAATTATGACTCTTATACTCGGATGGCTCAGATCGACTAAGTCAATCCGACGGCTCACAATGGGCACGATTCCCTATAAATACTAGCTCACATTACCACAAAGAGGTAGATTCTCATTCCTGGCTAAATCACTCACCTATTCTCAATATTGACTTGAGTGTCGGAGTGGCTTCGCAGGTACCCATCCCGGGCTCACATTTACCTTCAGCCAGGCAGCAGGTGACCTACCAACTACAGTCCTCCCAACACTGCAAGGTACAGAACATTGGCGACCACAGTGGAAGATATCTATCTTTTACATCATCTCTACTTTGTTGAACTTACTCCTGCTTTCCCATGACACCCAGAGGTAGACCCCGGATTCGAAGCATTGCTGTTCCAGCACCCCAGTCAAAAGGTACTCCTGAGGGCAACGTCGTCAGTCAGCCCGACGAGGGTCCCATCCCGACCCCGCAGACAAACTCCCCTCAGGATCCTGCCCAGCCACCGAACGTGAACCAACTCCTGGATCTCCTGTGCAATCGCACTCAAACCATGCTGCAGCAGGAAGCACGCCTAAAGTAAATTGAAAGGCGTGTGGCTTCCATGCCTGAGCAGCCTTCGCCTTACTGGCGAACCCCTCCTCAAACAACGATGGTTTCAAGGCATCATCGGTCTCCCCCTCGAAGGCATCACGTCCATCGTTCCCCCAAGGCGAAGGCAGTGCACCACTCCCCTCCTCGGCGACACAAGCGTAGAGGAGAAGACTCACCCCCAAAGTCTCCTCCATCCCCACTAGATGATACTTATCGGCCTGACGACTCCCACTCTAGAACCTCCTCGCGTGCTTCCTCTAATTCTAGGGAAAGGTCAAGGAGCCGGGCTAAAGCCCACAAGAGACGCCACCGAGGGTCACCATCGAGGAGATCCCCCAACAACCGCAGGTATCAAGATTTGGACTACGAGGACCTCTCCCCTCTCAACTCAAGGAGGTTCTCCGATGAAGGACCTTTCACTCGGAAGGTGGATGAGTGCCCAATACCAAGGGCCCTGGAGAAACTGCCAGCGCTCAAGATGTATGACGGGACTGAAGACCCAGACTACCATTTGGCACACTTCTCCTTGATGATGCGTTATAGAGGTGCCAGGGAACCTGTTCACAGTAAAATCATTCCCCTTACTCTTGCGAACTCCGCATTAGACTGGTTTCAAGAGCTAAAGCCAAACTCCATCTCCTCATGGAGTCAGCTGGCAAGAGTGTTCACAGCTCGTTTCACTGCCTCCCGGATGAAGCCCAAGTCAGAAGAGATGCTGAGGGCCGTCAGGCAGCGTGACGACGAGACACTAAGAGAATACATAGAGCATTTCAATAAGGAGGCTTCATCTGTACGAAATTTGGAAGACAAACAAAGGTTATTTTGGATGAAAGATGGCTTAAGAAAGGGAAGTCTTTTCCAAATTGACGTAGGGATCAACAAATCCAGGAACTTGGGTGAATTCCTTCAAAGGCCACAAAAGTACATGGACTATGAAGAGGACGATATGGCTTACTGTGAGGCAGCTAAGGTCGGCGACGACAAGAGGGACGCTCGAGAAAACCGGCAGCGAAAAGAAGCAGGAGACGGGCATCCTGAGGCACGACCCCGCAAGTTCGCCGAACACCCCCCCTCTCAACGCATCTTGGGCTAAGATCTTGGCTAAATGCGCTAACACTGAATTTAAGAATGTCAAGAGACCAGAGACTCTGGTACTACGGGAAGGCCAGAATCCCTCGAAAAAATGGTGTCGCTATCACCGAAGCGAAGGCCATGACACCAATGGTTGCCGAGCTCTCAAACGCTATTGAGGAAATGATTCAGAAAGGGTAACTCTTGCAATATGTAAAGAAGGAAGGAGAACCAAGTAGCTCACGCAAAAGACCCCGATCCTCTGCGAGAAGGTCCAGGTCCCCTAGGAAGGGTAAGGCCCCAACCGGCGAGGAGGCTAAAGCGGCAAAAGATGACGACAGTGAATCTACCGAAAAGGAAGACACCCGAAAGTCCAATGGAAGACCGGTGGCCATGGTAATTCACGGAAGCAACCCCATTGATGACTGGGGATCGAGTAAGTCAATGAAGAGGAAATGGAAGGAAATCCTAAGCGTTGCCTCAACCTCAGCCCCTAGGGAGGGACCATCTAGGCCACCCCTATCCTTCGATGACAAGGATTTGCTTGATGGAAAACCAAATAAACACGTCCTGCTGCTCATCACTGCTATTATGGCCAATATTGAAGTAAGAAGAATCCTGGCCGGCCAGGGTAGCTCAGCGGACATCATTTTTGAAGACTTACTGCAAGTTTTGAACATATCCCTCGACGACCTGACTCCCTACCGAGGGGGGGACCTGACCAGATTCAACGGATCAAAAACCAAGCCACTGGGCCACTTGGAGTTGATGGTCACCTATGGAGACCCCGATGGAGAACAACATTTATTCAGAACTGTCAAAACAGCCTTCTTAGTTCTCCCATGTAAGTCCGTGTAACGCCCAAATAATTTAATTATTTATTTAATTAAATTATTTAGGTATTTTATTAGTATAGTCATATTAAAATAATAATATGGTGTTTCATTTAAATCAGGGAGTAGTGTTTAGTAATTAAGCTGAGTAGTAGAAGGGGGCCCGTGATCCAAGAGCCCAATGGCATAGGCACATGAAGGAGAGTATTGGCTAGGGTTTGGTCATTTGCGTATTTTGGAGAAAAAGAAAGAGAGATTGCGAAGAGAGAAGAGAAGGGTGGAGGCGCAACCAAGGAGAAAGAGGAGAGGAGCTATTGTTGCTGTGGTTCTTTGGAGTTGTCGTGCAAGGGGATCTCGTATTCGGCAAATCTAAGGTAAGGGTGGGTTCTATCTTTATAATAGGGTGTATGATGGGTGTTATGTGGGAGATAGGCTCTATGTTGTCCCTTTTGATGTTGTTTGGTGTTTATTTGGTGATATTCATGATGATTGTAATTGGTGTTTGATGCTTGGTCATGGTGAAAATCGAAGACAATTTGATCCCTAGGCGCCATGGGCGCCATTGATGTTGTTGCTGTCTTGGTTGCTGGAAACGGCGCCCTGCTCCTGGGCGCCATGCTTGTGTCTTGTTTTGTTGCTGTTGAAGGCGCCCTGCTCCTGGGCGTCGAGCCAGTGTTGTTCCTGTTGCTGAATGTGGCGCCCTAGGCGCCCAGTCATGGTGTCCTGTCTTTGGTTGTTGCTGGAAGTGGCGCCCTAGGCGCCCAGTGTGTTGCTGAAAGTGGCGCCCTAGGCCCCCTGTGTTGATTTGTGTGGTTCTGTGTTGCTGAGAAGGGCGCCCTAGGCGCCCAGTGTCTTCTTGTGTTGTGGGGAGAGGCGCCCTAAGCGCCCAGTAGTGTTTCTGTGTTGTTGGGGAAGGCGCCCTAGGCGCCCAGTGTTGTTCCCGTGTCTGTTGTTGCCACTGTTGTGCTAGGCGCCCTGCTCCTGGGCGCCAAGTCTGTTGTTGCCACTGTTGTGCTAGGCGCCCTGCTCCTGGGCGCCAAGTCTGTTGTTGCCACTGTTGTGCTAGGCGCCCTACTCTTGGGCGCCATGTCTGTTGTTGCTTCTGTTGTGCTAGGCGCCCTGCTCCTGGGCGCCATGTCTGTTTTTGCTGTTGCTGTGCTTGGCGCACTGTTGCCGGGCGCCAGTTTCTGGTTGTTGCTGTTGCCTCTTGGTGCCCTGTTGCTGGGCGCCAGTTCCTGGTTGTTGTTGTTGCCTCTTGGCGCCCTGTTGCTGGGCGCCAGTTTCTGTCTGCTGCTGTTGCCTGTTGGCGCCCTGTTGCTGGGCGCCAGTTCCTGCCTTGTCTTATTTGGTTGTTGGTGGCTGGGCGCCTGGGTGGCTTTCCCGGTGGTTGTTGGCAATGGTGTTGTAAAGTCGTTGTTCTTCCAGGTGATGTAAATTGTCGTCGTTCTCGGTGTCGTATAATTGTTGTTGCCATTGATGTTGTAAATCCATTGGTGTCTTTGGTGTCGGTGGTTGTTGATCGAGTTGTTAGATTGTCCTACAGGTGTTGGTGTTATTGGTGATGATATAACAGGTGATGTGCCTATTTTATTGGCTAAGGTGATAGGTGATGGGTCTATGACCATTTGTTTTTTAAACTGCCCATCAAGGACCAAAGTGTGAGAAAAAAAAGATAAAGGACCAAAGTGTGAGAAAAAAAGATAAAGCACCAAACTGACACAGAAATGAAAGATAAAGGACCAAAACGAAAAAAAAAGATAAATGGCCAAATTGAAACTTAAGTCAAAGATAAAAGACCAAAAATGCAATTTAGCCTAGGTGATATTTTCTTGAAAGCTGTGTCAGTTGTGATATTTTTATACAACTTACATAGCTTTAGCTCAATTGGCGAGCTAAGAAAAATAAATGAGTTACAAAGTTTCAAGAAGGAGGTCAAATGTTCAAACCCCGGAAACTAACTTTCCTCTGCCCCCACTAACATTTGCTTATAAAAAAAACAACTTTAATTATAACGAATCCATACAAAGTGTTGAGTAATAAATTAAGTTTCGTGTTATCAATGTTCAAACATTGTCGATATGTCCGAGTGGTTAAGGAGACAGACTTGAAATCTGTTGGGCTCGCCCGCGCAGGTTCGAACCCTGCTGTCGACGGTTTCTTTTTTTACATATTTGAAAGTTATGAATATATCTTTATCAAAATGAAAATCGTTGATGTAAAACTGTAGTAGTTCAAACAAGGTCCTAACACGTAACGTCTGATTCGAAATGAAGCAGATCTTCTTCCTTACGAAGTTAGATTGTCAAGATTATTGAAATGAATTTTTTTTTTGAATATTAGTGAAATGAAATTTTGATGACGTAAGAAATTGGTAGCTTCTGCTTAGTGTGTTCTTGCTTTTCACTGATTTCCCATTAGGTTGACATTTCCTTTTAACCCAATCCAAACCCAGCTTTTTATCCCCCCTAGCTTTTCCATGGATTTATTTCCGTGGAACCACTTTTTTTTAATTCATTAGCTTGTTTATTGGATGGTTTGTTTCTATCCAATAGTTAAGCAATTTACTTTATTTATTTGGTTGGCTGCACTATTTTTTTTTTAAATAAGTAAATGTTATTGGTTAATAGTTAGGGGAGGAAGAAATGTTACTTTCCAAAATTTGAATCATGAATTTCTAGCTTGCACTCTTTCGACATTCTTTAGCTTACTAATTGAGCTACCTACAAAAGATTAGGTTGCACAATTTTGATGACACATGTTAAAACTTCTTTTTTGATAAGTAGGAGTTTCTTGACATGATCTAGCAAAAAAAACTAGATGTAAAGAAGACATACTATAATCGTCAGTAACATACCAAAACATCTAAAACTCTGCAACAAACTTCTAATACCGGTAAAAAGATAAGAACCAAATACTATAAAGTGTACACCCAAAGGGGTAGAGTTCTACTCAGTTTTTTTAATTAACCAACCAATACAACTTTTCTTGACTCTTACTTAGGTCGAAAACTCTCCTCGAAGACTCCAACAAAACCTATGTCATCTTCTTTAAGCTTAATGAAGGAGTGATATCTTACGTACTCTCCATATCTGCCATCATTATCCCTTGCAAGGATGACCTTTAGCTGTTGTACACATTCCAAAAAACACCCAAATTGTGTTCATGGTAAAAGTTCTTGCATAGACCTATCATTCATGAAGTGGTTCCTCATTTGTAACGTCTACGGATTGAATTCTTCTTTTTATCTTGTCAGAT
Source organism: Astragalus membranaceus (assembly GCA_039519185.1). Taxonomy (NCBI): domain Eukaryota; kingdom Viridiplantae; phylum Streptophyta; class Magnoliopsida; order Fabales; family Fabaceae; genus Astragalus; species Astragalus membranaceus. The sequence goes on along the minus strand of CM076854.1, from coordinate 22,526,133 downwards.
TCTGGGTCATTTCCTCTTCTATATTTGCGTATATATAATCCATGCTGCGATCAACATCCCATGTTTTCTGATCCTTGTCACAAATTTGAAGTCAATCTTCTTGTGAGTTGTGTTCCATGGTAATTGCTCCCATCCTTGCTTGTTTTGATGTTGCTTTTGTCGAACCTTGTAGAGCTTTTCCCTTTCTTTTACTAACACTCTTGTACTTTGGGCACTCACCAGCACCATATGGCCTTGGTTGACCCATTTGGGCCCAATTAGAAATTTTATTGATAATGTCTAGTTGTATCATCTAGTTTTCTAGCCTATACCTACCTTTTAAGATGAATTATAAAGAAAACACACAATAATTTATATTAGACAACTAAACTCAGAAAGCTTAATGTTCAAAGACCATACACACCGTCTTTCTGAAGGGGCATAATATACCTTAACAAATAGTATAATATTTTACAATTTAAGAAACATATAGAGTGACAAAAAATTCAATTCCTAATATAACAGAAGAATAGAAAATATACCTACTACAATGGTAATCATCCACACGACCGTGTATATGCATGGCAAGGGGAACCAGGACATCACCTTAGGTTTCAAGTTGAAACTTGGATTTTTTATGCTCCTATTAAGCCCAAGCAATAGGAAATATGTTCTTAAAAGGTGAGGTGTAATTTTTTCATTTGTTAATGTCGCAAAAGTTAAATCAAATAATGAAAATAAAGTCTTCTATTTGCATGATAAAATTTTAAAAAAATAATATATTTTTCTTCTTGATAAAAATAGCTTAAAATAAAATTTTTGATAAGAAATGAGTCTTTTAGTTTTTGTTTGCCTTTAGGCCCGAAAGAAGTATTTTTCTTGATTAAATGTGCTGGTTTCGTTGATAATGTGGGCTAAGCCCAAACCACAAACACACATACATGAGAAAAGGTCAAGATTTGGAACGAACGAGATGGCTTCGCAAAGGGCTAGAGCTTCAGCAACAAGGGAAGAAGAAGGAAAAATTTTATAGGTAAAACCCAAAATCACATGTCCTTTAGCGTTTCTACATACTAGCGTTGTGACCCTGCGTTGCACGGGGTCAAAGCTTCGGTGAATACATAATTATTATAATACTAAAATTTGTTCGGTAGATTGAAAATTATCACACAAATTAAAGGGAGATACATGTTATAATATTACAAATAAAAAGTCTAGAAACTCAAGGAAAACAACGATTGTAGAAAACACCACGCAACAAAATAAATTGAAGTTTGTATCACATTTATAAGAGAATTGGGTCCATTATTATAGATTAATGTTTAATGGCAAAATAATGTTAATGTTACTCGAATGTTGCATAGAATGAAAAGAAAGGAGTTAGTGACACAAATGAAATTGGTCCATTAAAACATAGACAACAAATGATAATCAAGTAAGTCATTATCACATGACATAAGATCTCAGGGAACAACACACTACACACATGTCACTACCAAATCAGTTATTGAGTAATGAACTCTGAGTATTTGAACGGTTAATTTTTTTTCGAACTCTTAAGTATCCCAAAACACGCTGCTTAGCATCACACTTTATGTATTTTGTCATGAAAAAATATATTTTTTTCACCAAATCGATTATTGAGGAACAAACTTTGCATATTTGAATAGTTGAATTTTTTACGAACATTAAAGCATAAAAAAACGCATTACTTAACATCGCACTTTACATATTTTGTTTCGAATTTTTATTCACCAAACTGATTACTGGGGAACAAACTTTGCGTATTAGAACAATTATTAAAATTTTCGATATTGAAGAATGAACTTTGAGTATTTGAACGGTTAATGTTTTTCCGAACACTAAAATATGTCAAAACACGCGGACGAAAATATTTTTTTCCACCAAACCGGTTATTGAGGCACAAATTTTGCATATTTGAATAGTCGGATTTTTTTGCGAACGCTAAAGCATCAAAAAAGACACTATTGCGAACACTAAGACATCCGAAAACACACTACTTAGCGTAGTACTTTACATAAATATGTTATGGTTTTTTTTTTCACCAAACAGGTTACTGAGGAACAAATTCTGCATATTTGAAGAGTTAATTTTTTTCCGACCGCTGAAGTACACCTAAACACACTGTTTTGCATTACACTTTACGTATTTTATTACAAAATTACTATTTCCTTTGAACAACTAATTTTTTTTAAATACACTTTTGCGAACACTAAGGCATCCGAAAACACATTACTTAGCGTAGTACTTTACATAAATATGTTACGATTTTTTTCACCAAACAAGTTACTGAGGAACAAACTCTGCATATTTGAACAGTTAATTTTTTTTCGACCGCTTAAGTACCCCTAAACACACTGTTTTGCATTGCACTTTACGTATTTTATTACAAAATTACTAACTCCTTTGAATAACTAATTTCTTTTCAGACTCTAAATTACCTCAAAACACAGTGGTTAGCATCACACTTTACATAATTTATCACGAAATTAATTTTCATTTTTCACTAATCCAATTATTGAGGAACAAACTTCACCTATTTATAGATCTATTTTTTTCTCTTCAATTTAAATGTATTCTTAAAAAATGAAAATATTAAAAATGAAAAAAAAAAGAGGATGGGGGGAGGGGGGTTGGAGGTTTGGCGCTAAAAGGGGGGAGGGAGGGAAAATTTGGCGCCAAAAGTTGTGGAGAACACTAATGCATCTGAAAACACACTACTTAGCGTAGTACTTTACATAAATATGTTATGATTTTTTTTTTCAGCAAACAGGTTACTGAGGAACAAACTCTGCATATTTGAATAGATAGTTTTTTTTCGACCGCTTAAGTACCCCTAAATCACTGTTTTGCATTGCACTTTACGTATTTTATTACAAAATTACTATTTCCGTTGGACAGCTAATTTTTTTTTTTTCAGACTATAAATTACCTCAAAACATAGTGGCTAGCATCACACTTTACATAATTTATCACGAAATTAATTTTCATTTTTCACTAATCCGATTATTGAGGAACAAACTTCACCTATTTATCGATCTATTTTTTTTCTTATATTTAAATGTATTCTTAAAAAATGAAAATATTAAAAATGAAAAAAAAGAGGGGATAGGGGAAGGGTTGGAGGTTTGGCGCCAAAAGGGGGGAGGGAGGGAAAATTTGGCGCCAAAAGTGGGGGATGGCTCACCTCAATTGACGATGTCACACACCCTCAAGATTTAAATGTAGAGATAATTCCCAAGCAACCTTTACTTATAGTCAAATCAAATTGAGCATCAGAGCACGGCCCGGCCGGTCGGACCGGTCGAACCGGGAACCGGGGGGGGTAACCGAGCCGGGCACGGTTTTGGATCGGCCATGCAGCAAACCGGTGGGAACCAGTGTGACTCGGCCGGTTTTTGGAAAAACCGGTGACCCGGTTCGAACCGGACCGGGTTGTGCATTTTTTTTTTATTTTATCAAATCTTTGAACTGTAATTGGGAGGGGCCGCGCGAAAGCAGACCCCCACTAGTGATTGCCATCTAGGTAAGTATGTTTCCCATTGACACATGCCTTGCTTTTATATCTCATTCTCCTCCCTGTTCCTTTCATTCTATCCGATGTGAGACTATTTGTAAACTACTTAAAACAAAAGAGACTAAAAAAAACTCTCAACAAAATGCCATTAGTGGGGTTTGAACCAGGTATTGAAAGCAAATGCTGAGCGCTACCATGAGACTACCAATCTTATTGAGGATATTATTCATTTCAAATGTATATAATTGGTACCTATTTTCCAAAAAGTCAAGTACACTCATCCTCGTGACATTAACTTGTAATATTAATATTATGTTTCAACAAACTTATTTAATATTAAGTTTTTTTTAAAGATTTATTTAATATTAAGTTGTTAACTTATGAAATTTGTTCTAAATATTTATTGAAGCATGATATGAACTTTTATAATTTATTTAATATATACCAAGCAAATAAAAATAAAATAGGCATGGTGTGTAATTTTAGCAAATTAAGTTTTACAAGTAAGAAATATATAGGTCCTAAAAATTTGGAAATTTTTTATATTTTAGTAGATATAAAATAAACATTGTTATTAATTTTACAGGGACGAGGATGACTTGGGAATTAAGTTTTACAAGTAAGAAAGTTTAATTGTTCTAGCATTGATTGTAATTCAAATAGTAATAAGAGTGTAGTTGTACTTTCATATGCTGACTAGGACTAGTCATTGTTTCTTTTTGCCACATCAGCTGTAGCTGAGTATGTGTTAGTGCCTTTTGATATACATACACTATTGTAACCATTTTTAACAGATTGAATAACAAATTACCAGATTCTGTTAGATTCCTCTCCTCTCTTCTCTGGTGTGTGTGTGTGAGGAACTCACTGTTCCAACAAACTGGCCTCAGAGCTACATTTGACGACGATCCTGAAGCGGCGATGGCAAACAACGGTGAAAGTAGCGGGCTGTTTCCGGCGAAGTTACCTCTCTTCGACGGCTAAAACTACGATCGGTGGATTTTTCGGATGAAAGTGGTTCGGTATCAAGAAGTTCTTGAAGTGATTCGCAATGGCGTCGTGGCCACCGCTGGTGAACAACTTCGCGAGCAACGGAAGAAAGATAGTAAGGCACTGTTCCTAATCCATCAATGTGTTGATGCTGAAGCATTTGAGAAGATCGCAGAGTACGAGACAACGAAGGGAGTATGGGACGCACTGGCGCTTGCGTATGCCGGCGATGCTAGTATGAAGAAAGTGACGTTGCAAACGTTGAGACGGCAATACGAAAATCTCAAAATGGACTCGATTGCATATGAAAGTACAACTACACTCTTATTACTTGATCCATATGAAAGTACAATTACACTCTTATTACTATTCGATCCATATGAAAGTACAACTACACTCTTATTACTATTTGAATTACAATCAATGCTAGAACAATTAAACTTTCTTACTTGTAAAACTTAATTCCCAAGTCATCCGGGTCCGAGTAAAATTAATAACAATGTTTATTTTATATCTACTAAAATATAAAAAATTTGAAAATTCTCGAAATAGAGACCGGGTCCGAGTCATCCGGTCCCGATTTTGGTCATGCGGTTCAACTGTCGACCCCTCGGTCCGACCATTGACCCAGTGACCCGGTACCCTCACCGAATCGGTCACCGGTCCGAGTTTTAAAACATTGCATTAGAGTTGACAATAGACAAAAGGTAGGGAACCCTTACTAGCAATGAAATCGGACAATTAGAAAAAATTCTATAGACCGCACTTATCATCCAAAACCTAAAAAAAACTACCAAAACCTAAAAAAACTACCTAAAAGCCTGTTACATTAGAAAATTTCAATCTTATTAAATTGGGCTAGTTTAGCATCTTTGTATGTAATCACTGTCGTAATACGATGGTTATTCTTCCTTCAAAAAATTTAATATTGTTATTTTGACTTTATATATGATTATATTATTGTTCCTAAGAAGAAATTATGGGTTGGGCTGACCGGTCAATTAGGCCCAATACACTCAAGCCCATATAAACAACTATATAAGGGGTCTCACCCCGACGACACTTCACCACTAATCGGGGTCCTCTCTATCATTGTTCAACCGCCAGAATTCCAGAATGGAACATTCCAAAATAGAACATTGGCGCCCACAGTAACATCCCGATTTTCGTGCGATGTAGCTCTCTTAGTATTTGCTAGTTTTATGAACTATTTTGTATTTATAAGATTAAATTATTTTAATCTATTGTGCGATGAGCTATTAAAATATGTTGAAATATTATTTAATTGGATTTTTATACCACAATAGTAATATTTTGTTATTATTTAATTATTTGGTTTTTAGTATACTTGTATTTGAAATAATACTATTTGAGTGGCTTATTTTATTTTATGAAATATTATTGTTTAAAGTATAATTGATTTTTAGAAATGATTTTGGGCTTTTGAGGTGTTAAAATAATAGTTATTGTGAATTTGGGATTGAAAAATGAATTAAAATGGATTTTGGACTTTTTTATATGCATACACCCCCCGTTTTTTACTAAGCGCACCCCACTGCAACTCACTCAATCCACACGCACTGCCAGAGGCCCAGAACTCGACCCGGCCCACTTCCTTCTTCTTCTTCCTCGTGAAGCTCGTGTAACAGCGCCCAAACCCTACCTAGCAGCTCCATCACGCGTTCTTCACCAAAAAGCCACGGCCAGCCACAAAAACCCACCCTTTCACTCGAAATCTTCTTCCGAGTTCGATTATAGCTTCGATTTAACCAATTACAGCCCCTACAACGTGTTCCAATCTTCGCCTTCCTTGCATGAAAACACCATGGCTGTCGCAAGCAGCCCTCTGTCCACAGCATGGGTTCTGCAAGCCCTCCCTTCGTTTTCTATCCTTCATGCTAAACGAACCAAAATCGTACCCGAACTATAACTGTACACGAACCAAAACTGCTCCCCATACCATGACCAAACCACAGAACCACCGTGACCATTCCCACCCATCTCAGTCACGATTTTCCCCTACAATCGTGGTTCTGCCACTACGTTCACGCCTTAGTTCCGATTAGCAGCATCACTGATTTCGTCTTGCCATTATTGTCTAAGATGGACAGATTTAGCAACCTTTCTTTTGGGAATTGCACGGACAAATAGAACTATTGTGTTCCGTTCATAAATCAGCCTAGCACTTTTGTCACAAAGGAAATAGTTGTTCGTAGCCTCAAATCTTCGCCAAAGAACATGTTCCAACCGTCGTTGACTAATCTTATTAAGACAAGCCCATCCTTAATTAGTGCACTCGGACCTTCGAATTATTGGGTTCACGATTTCGGAAGCCATTGTCCCCGGCTGGTACCTTTCAATAGGTACTCTTTTCGAAACACCTGTAATTCATTAAATGAGCGATTAGTTATCTTTAATATTTTTACTATATGACTGTTGGAATGTCTTTGTTGTTATGTAACCGTACACGTTCGAGTCAAATATTGTCCCACTGGGATTAAGTCATGCTCGGAGACTCGTGATTTGTCTTCATCGATTCGCCATTGGAGTACACTTCGATACCAGGTACGGGGGGAAAGGGTTTCTATTCTATATGGGGAATAGGGGATAGGACTATAATAGTATTGATTATCGCCATTCATATTTGTTTGTATTTATTCAGTGGTTAGTTATTATCCATTCGATTTATTCAATTTGGATGACTGTAAATAATTGGACTGTAAATTATTTGTATCTAGATGACTATAAATAATGTAAATGATATGCTGAGTTCAATTAATGATTCTAACGTGAGTAGTCAATAATAAGTTGAACGGCGTCCATTGAATTGCAAGTGATGAACATAGGATTCGTGAGCGTATAACTCGTATGTATTATGATACTAATAAGTAAAATGGGTCAACTGTGAAGGTAAAGTTAGTGTAGGAACGAAAGAAGCATAAGGATTAAGTCTAGAATAAATCTTTGCAAATAAGAGTAAATGGTGAACTAAGATTATGACTAATGAAGAGCTTTGAGGACACAACTAGTTAGTTAGTAATTTCGTCGTAGCAATAGAAACATGAAGATTGATGTTGAGAATGATTATTAGTGATAGGGAAGCATGTCGAATCGGTCGTAAATCACGAGTGACATATGACAATAGAAAGTTTTAACAGAAAGTTTTAATAGATTAACAAAGCTAAGTAAGTTATGAACGATCGATAATGACCTTTCCTAAGCTAGTGTCCGGTAACCTTGACCATGGATGATGATTGAGACATTAAGAGTTATAGGAGCCTTAGGAAATATCAAATAACGGGTGGAGTTGAAATTAGATGCATTAAATCAAAACGATTACATATGAATATAAGGATGACGTTATTATATAGAATTAGCGGGGACATGGGTAAAAGTTATGACCAGAGATGATGACTATAGTGACCCCCTAGTTGTATGGTGATACCCAAGATGATGATTAAATGACCCCTAGTTGTTGATGATACCCTCGGACTTAGGAGTTCTTAAGGAAGTTGATGATGATGTTTAAGGAACCTTGTTGCAGTATGGGCAAGGACCCGCCGCAGTATTGGCGAGCCGTACCCAAAACACAGTGTTTTGGGCTTTTTTTGTAAAAAAATTCAATTTTGTAACAAACTCGTAAACTCGTTATGGACTTGCAAGTTCGAACGAGTCCATCCGAGTTTATCAAGATTGCGATTCTACACGTAATTTGACTCGTTGGGTCATCATAAACTCGTAAACTCGTAGACTCATACGAGTTAACTCGCGATATTGAAAACCATGTCTATCGTTCCTTTTGATAGTATGCAATATAAATCTACAACTGTGATTTTCATGATTAAATATGAGTAAGAAAAAATACATAAAAGAATGTAATAATCAAGAAATTAATTCATAAATTTCATTTGTATCTTTACCATTATAAATGATTTTAAATTAATTGGTTTTTTTTGGTGCTAATTGATTGTTTTTACTACTTATTTTCGATTTGCATTGGAGTTTTCAGGTTTTATTTGGAATTGGAAACACCTACACCACACCTTGTGGTGCCATTCAATGAGGTTTGATTCCTTGTCTTGACTTCCCGCGCTTGATCCATTTTCTACGTCAAATTGAAACATTTGATTTTCATGGTTATTTCCTTATTAGAGGTTTTTTTTTTTAACTTTCTGCAATGTAAATTTTTGTGTGCATGGTGGCGACGACGGGTAGAGGCAAAGAGTAGAGGCGACGTGGTCGGCGCGATAGATTATTGCAACGTGGCTGGGTTCACTTTAAATGTATTTTGTTTCTCTCTCATTTGTATATTATTTCATTTTATTCATATCCCATTTTTTCTTTGTTGCTTTTTACGGTCCATTTCTAAGATTTGAATATGGTATTGATTTTTTTTTTAACTTTCTGCAACTTAAGTTTTCATGGGCATGGTGGCGTCGACGGGGAGCGAGAATCATGGTGGTTTCAATATCGTTGGATTCACTTTAGGGATGGCAATTTCTACCCGTAAGTGGGGATCCCCGCGGGGATTGCCCTGTTCGAGGCCCCGTGGGCGGGGAATTTTCCCTGTGGGGACGGGGAGGGGGGAGAAAATCTCCCCGCAGTCAAAGTGGCGATGGGGACGGGGATCATACCCCCCACCCCGCGGGGACTCCGCCCCGAAATATATTACATAAAAATATTTTTATTATAGATGTATATTATACTATAAGTATTAATTTTTTAGTCTTTTTATACGTGTTTCTAATTTAAAATATTTAATTGTTCTAACTTTAATACTTTTTATATATTAAAATATAAAAGTAAGACTAACTTTTATATTTTTTGTATTAAAATGTTAAAATTTTGTTTTTTAGTCTTACTTTTATATATTTATTCAATTTTATTATATTTTAATTTATATTTTTTCAAACTTTTAATAAATTTTCGGATTCCCCGCGGGGACCGTGGGGATCCGTGGAGATGGGGATGGAGGAGGAAAACTCCCCGAAGCGGGGATCGGGGATGGGGACGGGGGACAACTTGGGAGGCGGGGACGGGGAGCGGGGGAGTACTCCCCGCCCCCGCCCCGCCCCATTGCCATCCCTAATTCACTTTAAATGTATTTTCTTCCTCTCTCATTTTCATATTCCTTCATCTTATCTTCATCTCATTTTCTTTTTCTTTTTTGATTTTTACTCTAATTTTAAGATTTGAAGAAGGTACTCACTTTTTTAAAAAAATTTCTACAACACAAATTTGTTAAGCAACTTTAAATATAACATTTTTCATCAACTTCTACCATTTTATTTTATTAAATTTTACAATTTTCAAAGTATTTATGAGTTCATAACAAATTATATAAAATACAGTGTCACCCGTACGGATACACGAGTATAGTACTAGTTAGTAATGAATGTCAGCCTTGAAACTTTAAAAAGAATAAATGGTAATTAAAACTAATATTTGAAGAAGCACAAATTATGGAATCCGAGGCGCACAATATTGGTCCACGTCAGTGATCCTAGAGATATATTCTAATCCAACGGCACTCATTCCTTTGGTCGGTTATGGATTGCAACAGTATTTTTATGTGTATTCAATTTCGTCCGTTTCAAGTCAACTAAGAACGTTTGTCTCACCCGACGACCCACCTTCCACATAACACCCATCCGCTTGTCCAGGCCTACTTCCACTAGTGAATTTATTATAAATATGTGATTGTTTTCATGACTTTGAGAATACTAGAAACAATCGGCGTCATTTCCCCAAAATTGAAAGATTCACTTTCCCTTTCTCTATTATCATTGAATTTGATTTGCAGAGTTTACAATCTATCTATCGCTCAATTATATGTAAGATATCTTCTCACATATGCTTGTATGTTTTAATCTCTTATAACCATATGTTAGGGTTTGGCTAATCACAAGTGATTCATTGTGTTGTTTTGCCTCTGCTAGATCCATGGGTGATGCAACAATATCTGGTATTTCGACTATTGTTGCAAGCTTGATCAAAAGGAAATCACCAATGTTGTGTTATATTTCAACACCGTCTCTCTTGTGTTTTGCTGTACTGCTCCTTTTGATAGTATGCAATATAAATCTACAACGACTGTGATTTCTTTGATTAAATATGAGTAAGTAAAAATACATAAAAGAATGTTATAATAATTATGAAATTAATTCATATATTTGATTTTTGTATTTACCATTATAGTTGAACTTAAATTAATTGATTTTATTTTTGTGGTACTAATTGATTGTTTTTACTACTTATTTTCGATTTGCAGGTTTCATTTGGAATTGGAAACACCTACACCACACCATGTGGTGCCATTCAATGATCCACCCTTCTGCTAACAGATGCTTTTTTTGCATTAAGTTTCCATTTTCTTTTAGCAGTTGAGGTTTTCTCTATTGCATGCAGATAAAATTTCACGACAGCTACAGAACAAAATTCAAGTTCAACTTCAACTTCCACAACTGAAGGATTAACATCTGAATCTCAGTTCATTTGTGAATCAGAAAGCGGATGTGAAAGATTGCTGTCGATTGTACAATGCATCCCAGTGTGGTCAACTTGGGGCACCACAGAAATCTTGTTGGACTTCTTTACCAAAACTTTAGTAACTTTGAAAATTGAAGTGTATACCTTCTTCTGGTCACTTTATCAGGCGACTTGTACCTGTATCTTCTTTGATCAGGAAAACATTTATTTTCACTCTACTCAATTATCCATCCAAGATATGTAAGATGTTTTCTTACTTTTGTTGATAACGGGCCTAATGGACTTAGGGAGGATAATAGGCCCTAAAGACATGTTCAAAGGCCTAGCTACTAGGTTAAAAGATTATTATTGAGACTTTTATTAGCTCCCATTAATATTTGATCCAATTATTTGACTTTATATTTACCAGTATCTAGTTTCGTGTAAGTGGCCCATTAGTTTGCATATCCCTAGTAGTAAAATCTACTTATTTATATTGTAATGTTCTCTGTTGAAAGACAATGAAAATTCTGCAGTTTTTATGTTAATTTTCCTTTGCAACTCTAGAGTTTTCAGATTAGCTTTAGTGTTGCCTTATTGCCTATCAATTGTTTTCCAAAGTTCCCCAACATTCCTACTCTTACATTGAAGTGCATTTTGACTAACAACATCAGGATAGAGCTCAACGTCATACATTATCAAACGTTTCCTACTTTTGGACTTACGAGAGCGTCTGCAGTTTTGAGTTTTTTCAGTACATTTAGGTACTGAATTAATTCACCAGCATCAAAACGTCAATGTGCGGTGCAGAGATTTCCGCCGAAGACAACAGAAATGACAACACACAGACACACAGAGATGATTGTTGAAGTTGTGATAGTTTAGCTTTGTATATAAATAAGTTCTTTTGTTGTAATAAGTAAGTGCCCTTATCACTTATGCATAAGTGTGTGATAAGTGATAGTTATTTTAATAAGTCATCTTCTGTTAGTTTAGTTAGTTTTGATAGCTGGCAGTGCTAATTTTCCTAATAGCTGGCAGTGTATAACAAACTCTCTCAATTGTATATTGTATATATCTCTCATACATGCAATGAAATAAACAAATTGTTGATTTCCGGTGATTGTGATTCCAACAATTGGCATCAGAGCTTGCAAGGGCTTGATTTCCGCAAGAACCTCAGTAAAAGTGTGCAAGTGTGAGAGCGATTCAAGAAGATGGCGGAGAATCTCAGTTCCTAAATTCGATGGGCATTACGAGCATTGGTCCATGATCATGGAGAATCTCATGTGATCAAAAGAGTATTGGACGCTGATTGAAGAAGGGATCTTCATTCCACCCGCGGATGCGACTCCAGACCTAATCAAGAAAGGCGAAGACAGCAAGCTGAAAGACCTGAAAGCAAGGAACTATCTGTTCCAAGCTATAGATCGAACAATCATGGAAACTATTCTTGACAGAGATAGTGCGAAGGCAATTTGGGATTCGCTAAAACAAAAGTATCAAGGATCAACAAAAGTAAAGCGCGCCCAATTGCAAGTTGCAAGAAAGGAATTTGAGATGGTAGCAATGAAAGACGATGAGAATATCAACAATTACTTCGCAAGAACCCTAGAGATCGTTAATCGTATGAAGATGTATGGAGAGAACATGGAGCTAGTTGTCATAGTTGAGAAAATTTTGAGGTCGCTGACTCCAAGATTCAACTACGTAGCCTGTTCTATTGTTCAAGCCAACGATGTAACCACTCTTTCTGTGGATGCGCTTCAAGGTAGTCTGATTGTCGAAGAGCAGAGAATGAAAGATCAAAGGGAAGAGGAGCAAGTCCTTAAATTTACCAACGGTGGAAGATTCAGCAACAGGGGAAGAGGGCGAGGCACTGTGAGAGGAGGACGTGGTAGAGGAAGGGGGCAATTCAATAAAGAAACGACTGAATGCTTCCATGGCAAGAAATTGGGGCATTATCGTTATGAATTCCCTAATTGGGAAAACAAAGGCAATTACGCAGAAGATGAGCAAGAAGAGGAAGTTGTTCTCATGGCGTGTACTGATGTGATGAAAGATTGCGAACAAGAAGCGTGGTTTCTAGACTCCGGATGCAGCAATCACATGTGCGGTTGCAAGGAGTGGTTCTAGGATTTGAACGAGAAGATTCGTGTCTCTGTGAAGCTTGGTAATGGTATGAAACTCATGACTGAAGGAAAAGGGTGTGTGAAGTTAGAGGTGGATGGAATTGTGCAAATTATCACGGATGTGTACTACATTCCAGGACTCCGCAGCAATCTTTTGAGCATTGGGCAACTCCAAGAGAAATATGGTCTTGCTGTTGTGTTAAAAAACAACATGTGCAAGGTTTATCATGATGATAGAGGGCTGATTTTTCAATCCAAAATGGCATCAAACAGAATGTTCATAGTAACAGCTAAGGTGATTGTGGCATCGTGTTTCAAGGCTTCAACAGAGGACATAGCTCACTTATGGCAATGCAGGTTTGGCCACATTGGATATAAGGCTCTCCAAATGCTTGCAGATAAGGGAATGGTGACTGGTCTTCCTAGTCTACAGGATCCAACAAAGCTTTGCAGTGACTGTTTGAGAGGAAGCAGCATAGGGAATCATTTCCTCAACAGAGTTCATGGAGAGCAGAAGGCAAACTGGATCTGGTGCATGCTGATATATGTGGTCCTATTACTCCTCAATCACACAACAAGAAGAGGTATTTTTTGACATTCATAGATGACTTTACTAGAAAAACATGGGTATTTTTCTTGAATGAAAAGTCTGCTGCTTTAGAAAACTTTAAGAAGTTTAAAACTGAAGTTGAAAAACAGTCTGACAGTGTAATTAAATGTCTCAGAACTGATAGAGGTGGTGAGTTCACCTCAAGTGAATTTGAAACATTTTGTAGTGAAAATGCTCATTGATCTTGTGAAACCTCTCATCAATATGCTTTGTCCTGGCGTGATACACCTGATTCTTTGCCAAGTAAATGGCACTCTGACTATTACAATGCAACTGAACCCCACCTTGCTCAACACTCAGTTCCTTCACTAATCCTATAAGCCAGCAGCTTCAGCTACTACCATGTACTCTGCTTCAGTTGTTGACATTGCCACTATAGATTGAGCTGATGATTTCCAGCAGATACGTCCACCTGCAATAGTAAAGACATATCCCGTTGTAGACCCCCTATCATCCATATCACCGACATAGTCTGATTCAACATATCCGACAACTGAAAGATCACACCTTTCACCACTAAACATAATACCATGACCTGTTGTACCGTTTAAGTACTTGAAAATCGACTTCACTGCTTCCCAATGATGCTTTCCCGGTTTGGACATAAACTTGCACACTTGACTTACAACTTGTGTCAAATCTGGTCTAGTGCAGACCATAGCATACATTAAACAAACAACAACACTGGCATAAGGAACCTTTGACATATACTCAGCTTCAGCATCTGTCTTTGGACACTGATCCAATGAGAGCTTAAAGTGATTCGCCAATGGAGTACTTACAGCCTTCGAATTGCTCATGTCAAATCTATCTAGCACCTTTTAAATATAGCTTTTCTGAGAGAGCCATATTTTTCTAGCACTCCTATCCCCATGAATTTCCATCCCAGGAATTTTCTTAGCAGCACCTAAGTCTTTCATATCAAATTCCTTCCCCTACATAATTTTCAGTTCGTTTACGTCATGTAAATGATTAGCAGCAATCAACATATCATCCACATACAGTAACAGGAAAATAAAAGAACCATCATCAAGGCTCCTAACATAAACACAACAATCATACTCACACCTTTTGTAGCCAATCATACTCACAACAATCATCCAAAGCGCTTGTACCATTGTCTAGGAGACTGCTTTAGACCATACAAAGACCTCTTCAATTTACAAACTAGTCTGCCCTGTCCAGTATCACTGAAACCCTCTAGCTGCTCCATGTAAACTTTCTCATCTAGATTACCATGGAGGAAAGCTTTCTTCACATCCATCTGGCTAAGACTGCCCTGATAGAGGTATGTCTGATGACCGGAGAGAAAATCTCATCATAGTCAATCCCCTTTTGTTGATAGTACTCCTTTGCTACAAGACGAGCCTTGAACTTCTCCCCTTCTTTTTCTGTTACTGTTGGTTTCCTCTTGTACACCTACTTGCAATCGATAGCCCTTTTTTTCTTAGGAAGCTGAACAAGATCCCAAGTCTCATTTTTCTTCAGCGACTCTATCTCTTCCACCGTAGCACCCATCCACTTATCTTTCTCCTCGCTAGCTATAGCCTCTCGAAAAGTGGACAGATCTCCAGAACTAGTAAGAAGTGGTTAAGCTACCAAGTCTTCATACCCATATCAATCTAATGGCTTGATCTGACAGCGCTTTCTGTCGCGTACAAGAGAGTAATTATGAACTCCACCTGAATCTTCAAGTCCATGTTCAATTTCAGTATCAGATCCTGGTTCGGCTTGTGGTTCATGCACCGACCGCATATTGAGTAATTTGAAACTGGATCCCATAACTTGAACCCCTTTACACCTTTTGAGTAACCGATGAAGACACACTCCTTCGACCTTGGATCAAGTTTGGATCGATCTTCACTGGATGTATGCACATAAGCTGGACACCCAAAAATCCTTAAATTGTCAAGATCAATAGGATTACCTGTCCATACCTCCTCTGCAACCTTCTTGTCCAATGAAGTCTGTGGTGACCTGTTGGTAAGATAACATGCATGTTGGACTATATGATAACCTTAGAGGGGGGGGGGGGTGAATAAGGTTATATGCCTAAAATTGAATTCTTTTCAATTTTCAAAACATTAACAATGCTCGTTTAAATCAAATGCGGAAACTAAGATTTAAACTATATGCTATATCTAAGCAAGCTATACTTAACACAAATCCAGTCATAGTGCAAAATTACGCTAACGCTACTATTATTAAAATTCATGATAAACAGATATTTATATGCAGCGCAATGATATAACAATAGACAAATATAAACGATAAAGAAAGTAAAGAGAAGGGAAAGAGATACACTGTGATTTTACGAGGTTCGGGATAAAAGCCTTACGTCCTCGGCCTCAGGCTTTGCAACCTTTGGACTTGATGACAACCACTATATGAGAAGAACCTCTTTCAATGTTTTACAAACAAGCAACTTCCCTATAGCTAATCTCAATTATCCCGAATTGAGAACCCGAGCTCCCAACTAAGGATTTCGCTACCACTTCAATCTCCGCGATTGAATGACCCAAGAACGCTTCCCAGGATTTCACAATAACCAAGTAGAAGATGAATAAAATTGAGAAAATCTATGAACCAATCACTTCAGCAGAATAACAATAAAATAACACCATTTTCATCAAGTTTGTTGCGAAAAACCCATTTAGTACCAATAATGGTTCTGTCAACAGGTTTTTCGACTAAATGCCGAACTTTGTTCCGTTCATATTGTTCAAGTTCTTTTTGCATTGACAAAACCCATTTTGGATCATTTAAAGCTTCCTTAATATTATTAGGAACTATTTGAGAGACAAAAGCACTATGAAAGCATAAATGATTAAGAGAAGAGCGAGTTGTTACCCCCTTTGATGGACTTCCAATAATTTGTTCCATGGGATGATCTCGAACTGATTTCCATGTTTTGGGCAGATCATCATGTGTTCTTCCATGGAGATGATCATCGATGTCTTGGGGCTCTCGTTCCACTTCAGCTTCTTCTTGAGATTCTACTTTCACCTCGGCTTCTTCTACACTTTCACTGTCTGATTCAGGTGTTCTATTTTTTTATCTCTTCAATCACTTCCTCCTCATCATCAACTTTCTTATCAAAGGGGTTAGTTTCATCAAAAGAAACATGTATATATTCTTGCATACAATTATCAATCTTATTGTAAACAATATAAGCTCTACTATGACTTGAATAACCCATAAAGATACCTTCAGTTGATTTTGCATCAAACTTACCCAACTTATCCTTTGTATTAAGAATGAAGCACTTACTTCCAAAAACCTTGAAGTATGAAATATTTGGAGCTCTACCATTCCACAACTCATATGGCGTCTTGTTAAGAGATGGTCTCAAGTATACCCTGTTTTGCACATGACATGCTGTATCAACTGCATGACCCTAAAAATATTTTGGAAGGTTGTGCTCGTTCAACATTGTTCTGCTCATCTCTTGTATGGTTCTATTCTTCCTTTCCACCACACTGTTTTGTTGAGGAGTTCTTGGAGCTGAAAAGTTATGATGAACACCATATTTTTCACACCAAGTCCTGAATGATGAATTTTCGTACTCTCCTCCATGATCACTTCTAATTTCCTTGATGGCTAAGCTTTTCTCATTCTGTAACTTTCTGCACAACTTAGTAAACTCGTTAAAAGCATCACTTTTATTTGCAAGTAGAATGACCCAAGTATATCTAGAATAATCATCTACAATCACGAAGACATACTTAGACCCTCCTAGACTTACAACATCAATTTCACCAAATAAATCAAGATGAAGCAATTCAAGCACATTTTTGGTAGAAATAACAGGTTTTGAGTTAAAAGAAGATTTATGCATCTTACCTAGCTGACATGCATCACATAATTGACCTTTTTCATATTTCAACTTGGGTAGACCTCTAACATGCTCATTCTTGCTCAACTTAGATAGATGTTCTATACTAGCATGTCCTAAACGTCTATGCCACAGATCCACATCATCAATCAAGGAAGGCATGCATACAATATCATTACTCACATTATCAAAATCAACATAATATACATTATTTTCTCGAAAGCCAGTAATGTAGAGTTTAGAAGTCCTATGGATAATAACACATTTATCAACAGAAAAATGCACATCAAAATCATTATCACATAATTGGCTAACACTTAGTAAGTTAAATTTAACACCATCAACTAATAAAGCATTTTTAATTTTGATTGTGTTTTCCTTACCCACACAACCTTTACCTATTACTTGTGCAGATTCATTGTTGGCAAATTTCACAGATCCACTTGCTTTGTTGTTCAATTTCAAGAATAGAGAAGCATCACCAGTCATATGCCTTGAGCATCCACTATCAACCATCCACACCTTTTTCTTCTTGGATGACTGACCAACCTGCAAAAGGAACATTTAACAACTAGTACGAGGTACCCAAATTTTGTTGGGTCCTTGGGGGTTAGTCACTACCAGAATTTTGGCTATTTCCGGCGGGCAATTTCCGGCAGATTTAGTCCGCCGGTAAATTAACGGCGGATTTTGGCACGTTACCGGCGGTCTGGATCCCCCAGTATATTACCGGCAGATTTTACAAGGTTACCGGCGGATTTAAATTCGACTGTTAAATTACCGGCGGATTTGGTACAGATACCGACGGACTAAACTTACGCAAAAATTTTTAAAAAAAATCCGCCGGTAATTGCATTTACCGGCGGATATATTCGGCAATATTAAAAATAAATAAATTAAATCCGCCGGTAATTCAGTCAAATCCGCCGGTAATAGCCGTCCAAATAATCCGCCGGTACTCTCTATTTGCGGCGGATAAAATTTAAATTTTAAAATTTAAATATCCGCCGGTAAGCATCAAATCCGCCGGTCATTTAAATTTATCAGCCGGTAACCGAAAGACCCGTTGGAAAATCCGTCGGTAAGCAGAAAATCCGCCGGTATTGGCCATTTCCGGCGGATTGTGAAAAATAGCCGTTGGCGCCCATTGCCCTATATATTCGAACCCCTCCTTACTCCCTCTTCACTCACTCTTCACTCTCTACTCCGAAATCTTCACTCTTTTCTCCTAAATCTCACTCTTTTCTCCTAAATCTCTCACTATTTTCTTCTCAATATCTCTCGATCCACTGTTTCGAAGTCTGTTTTGTTCTTAAGTTTTGTTTAAGGTATGTTTTTTAACTAAATTTTGATTGTTTTAGTTAATATTTAATTTTTAAATATGTGTTGTCTAATATTGTTTTTGTTATTATTTGTTTTGCAGTTGATTGGAGTTGCCACTTTGGAGTTGTTAGTTTGGAGTTTAGTCAGTGCATTACTGGTTAGTTAACAAATTTATTCGTTATTAAATGTATTTGTTGGTGTTATTATAAATTATAAGTTTTTTACAAAAATAAAATAAATTTTATTTATTCTGTAATAATTAAATTATGTTTACACTATTTGTATAATAATAATTATCTCAAAATTTTGAGATTTTTAAAATACGAATTATTTTATTTATTAGTTAAAAACCGAAAAATTATTAGTTATTTTGTAGTAAAATTAAATACAAATTCTTTTAATGTTATTTGATGTTATTAGCCGAAATTTTTCATGAAAATAAGATAAATTTTATTCATGGAAATTATTGATGTTATAGAAATTATTCGAAAATAAAATAAATTAAATTGTAATAATTGTTTGTTATTTGCATTTTTTGTAAAAAAAAATAAATTTTTTAGTAAAATAAAATGTTACTAAAAATATATTATCATTTATATATATATTTGGTCAAATATAAAATATCCATACTAATGTGTATTATTCTAATACACGTGATATATGTTGTGTTGTGTATGTTATATTTATGGAACGTACCCAAAATAATGGATCGTAGTTGGATGTATGATAGAATATATCCTGGAAGAATTGGGTTGAAACGACGTTTTGTACAAGGAGTCGAAGAATTTGTTCTTTTTGCTAAGCATCAAAAAGAATTTGAGCGACAAGGTGGAATTATTAGATGTCCTTGCTCCATATGTGTGTTTCGATCTATAAAAAAGGAAGCTGATATTCGACTTCATTTGTACAATAATGGGTTTAAGCCAGATTACTGGATATGGACCCGTCATGGCGAGGTAGCAGCTGGAGTTCCTGCGGTTGATAATGTTCCTGTCCAAGCTGTAGATCAAGGTCGTTTTGCGTCAAGTCCAGTCGTAGCTTCCACATCAAGTAGTAATCCAACTACTACTGGATATCAACCGCCGTTTGATGTATACCAGGGGATGATATCTAATGCTGTCGGTGTAAATTTGGATTTTGAAGAACCACAATATGATGCTGAAGAAGTTCCAAACGAGGAAGCTCAGAGGTTTTATAGTTTTTTGAGTGAGACAAATAAACCATTATTTGAAGGATCTACAGACTCTAAGTTATCAATGTGTGTTCGGTTGTTGGGTGTTAAGTGTAACGCCCCAAAAATATTTGATTATTTATTTAATTAATTAAATGGGATCTCTTTGGTAGAAATAATAATATAATTATTTGTTATTATTTATTAGTACATGTGGACCTATTATTAGGGTTAGGAGTAGTAATGAGAGGTGTTAAGGAAAAAGGGCCATGAATTAGTCGCATGAACTAAGAAAAAGCCCGTAAGTTAAGTGAGTTTATAAAAGGGATTAAATTAGGGTTGTGCTCATTTTAGAAGAAATAAACAAAGGCTTAAGGGAAAACCTAAGAGAGGGCGACGGCTAGGAGAGGCGAGAAGAGGAAAACGGCGCACAAGGAGAGAGAAGCTACGACCAAGAGAGAGGGAGAGGCTAGGGTTTGTGATCTTCAAAGGCTAAGGTAAGGGTGTGATTTAAACATTATAATGGGTTGTATGAGGGATTGCATGCGGGGTTGGGGTTTTGATAATTACCATATGTGTGTCATGATTTTTATATGTTGATGTTATGTATTGATGCCAATTTTGTTGCTAAACTCATTGTTTGGGGTGATCTGGGTATAGGTTCGGTTATACAGTAACTGGGGACAGTCTAGTACTCCAAAAATTATGTGGTTTACCTTTTCAGAAACTAGACTTAATTCTTGTTAATTTGACACTAGTTTGGTTGCATTTGGAGTTGTATAGCTCGAGTTATAGGCGTCACAAGTTAGGTTAAAATTCTGGAAACGATCTGAGTATAGGTTCGGTTATACAATAACTGGGAACAATCTAGTGGTCCAAAAATTATGTGGTTTACCTTTTCAGAAACTATACTTAATGATTGTTGATTTAGCGCTAGTTTGGTTGCATTTGGAGTTGTATAACTCGAGTTATAGGTGTCACAAGTTAGGTTAAAATTCTGGAAACAATCTGGATATAGGTTCGGTATTTCGTGTATAACGTTTTCGTTTGAACTCCTTTTCGAATGATTCTTGATTCATTGAAAACTAAACTCAAATTTTTTCGGGTTAGGCTCAAGTCCCATGTCATTTGACTGAGTTTTGATAATTTCAGAGGTGTCACAAGCTAGGTCATGGTGGCTGTCCTGTTTTCTGAACCTTGTTGCTTATTTATTGAAACTGTACGAATTGCACCATTATTTTGCAAAATAACAATTATAGTCAGGAACTAGACATTCTTAGCTTTCCATAGAGGGGTCCTTTGCTAAATTTCGATACCGTTTGATAGGATAATTAATTCACCAAAGTAGAGGTATGTTTGATGGAAATTTGTCTGTTGCTGTTGCTGTTTGCTGTTTACTGTTTGCCGTTGCTGTTTGCTGTTTGCTGTTGCTGTTTGCTGTTTGCTGTTGTTGTTTGCATGTTTGTTGTTGCTGGGCGCATAGGGCGCCATGTTTGCTGTTGTTGGGCGCTTTAGGCGCATTAGGCCCCAGGTGGCCATTGTTGAATTGTTGATGTTGCATGTCGGCGCATTAGCGCCTATGTTTGTTGTTGTTGCGTGTGGGGCCTGTAATACCCAAATTTTGTCCGCCCAAGTCAAAAAACATTTTTCAGAAAAAGAGAAGCAATAAGGTAATTCATAATGTGTGGATAACAGTGGATTGGTGCATTTATGTGTGTTCGTCCCCTATTTCGCATTTTTATTTGAATTACGCGCGCGCGCCAGTAGTAACTGCGTGAGCTGCCCTGTGCCCCCGTCATTTGGCACGTGTCTGTATTTTCATCAAAAAAGGCCATTTATTGATCATTATTAATTTTTGGCACCCAAAAACATTTTTCTTAATTTTTAGGAATTTTAGGAAATAAAATAGTGCATATTTTTGCGTTTGTGGGCATTTAAATAAAAGCGAATTAATTATTTTTGGACCAAAACCAGGTCAAGGACGTGGCATACATGTTACTCTACCAAGGGTAATTTTTGTATAATTTGTGGAAAGAAAGTCCTAGTCCAAAATAATTAAAAACGCTTTTTCCCCATTTTTAGTCCATAAAAGACCCAAAAAAGACCATTAAATATTCCCCACTTACTAAATGACAATTTTTATTGCCTAGAATAATTAGAGGGAATATTTTATGGTGCTCAAAAATATGTGACACTTTTTAATAGGTGCACCTTCACTTCCATGCTCAAAATTCAAAAACTCAAAAAGAAGGAAGTGTCCTCAATAAGACAAAAGACCAAAAACAAGTTTTTTTTTCCTCTCTCTCTCTCTCTCTCTCCCCCCACAATTTCGAAATTCTCTCTCTCTCTCTCTCTCTCTCCACAATTTCTTCCACACTCTTCTATTCCTTATTCCTTAAGAATATGCTTTGTACTATCCTTAACTTTTCCCTTTTGGTGACCATCACTCACTCCCACATAGATTTATGCCCTCTTTTGTAAATTACCCCACCCACTCACACTCACCTCTTCACAAGAAAATACAAAATTACTTCTTTGGTAACATTCCATCTCAATTATACCCTTAACCCTATTTTTACCTCACATCACATATGAGCCTCCATTCCCAAAATAGGACAAGTCTTTCACACAAGCTCTTCCTCCCTCTCATATGCGAATACAACCTCCCCTCACTCACTCTCATTTTTGTGTTTTCTCACTACCCACAATCCAAGTGATCTCTAATCCTAGCCCTTCATTCAAATTTAAAACCCAATCCTAGAGCACCTAGTAAAGAACAATGACTCAATTACCCCTAGACCTAAAACAACTCTATAAATACCCTCTCATTTCCACACATGAGCATCTTTTGCCTCACAATTCACTCACACAACCCTCACACAATTTTCCCTTCTCCATTTCCTCTCTTTGGCCGAACCCCCTACCCCCCAATTCCTCCTCCATTCTTTTTCAATTCACTCCTATTTTCTATCTCAAATCCACTCCTACTTCACATATCATCCTTCTCTTCTACTAAAACCTAATTGTTCATCATCTAACCTCAAGAATCAAGGCAAGGGGCACAAGTTTCATTGAAGTTTGTGGAGGATTTAGTTGATTTGTGGTCTTGTTCTTCATATCACTCCCTTCATAGCTTGGATTCAAGGTAAAACTTCAAAACTCTTGCATTTTCTTCATTTTTGCATAATCTCTCTTCTTTTCATCTCAACTCCTTCATATATTGTTGTTGTTGCTTTGAGGAGCCATCTCAAACACTATTGACAAGCACTTAGGAAGGCTTGGGTGTTTGAGGTGGCTCCTTGGCTTTGAAGGAGTTGTTCTTGTGTTTTATTGCATTTTCTTGTATTTTGAATCTTGTTTGCCTAATTTTCATCAAATGAAAACTCATTCTCATACTCCATGTGCATTCGGCCATGAACTCTATTTTAGGGTTCTTGTGTGTTCTTGTTCATTTTATGATTTGGGTTTGAATAATTGTTGATTTTGGACCATACATAGCCTTGGGCTTGGGCAAGGAAAATAGGGTTCATGTTGCTTGTTTTGTTTTCTTTAATTTTGAATGAATAAATGCATGATTTGGCTAATGTTTGTTTTAGGAACTTGCATGATAGATTAGGTCCTCTTCTTTTGTGTTGTTTTGTGTGTTAATTTGTCAATTTTTGCATGAAATAAGTTGATGATTCCATGCTTGTATGCATTCGGCCATGACTAGGGTTTTTACCCCTTTGATTGCTTGAAGATTGTCATTTTGATTGGGGTTGAGTAAATGCAAGTTGTGTCATTGTGTTTTTTTAACTTTTTACCATTTCATTAACTTTTTACTTTTACCATCTCATTCACTTTTTATCACTTATTTCATTAAACTTTTTACCACTTTGCATTCTTTTCTTTTACTACATTGCATCAAAACTTCTTACCATAACTCATCTAACCTTTTACCACTTTGAACCATGAATCATTTACCTAAAAACCCAAAGACATTTCGCATACTTCATGCATCCTCTTACTTATTCTTCCATATTCATTTCTAACTTACATATTCACATGTCCATGCATACTCAAATGTTCATACCTTACACAATAATTATGCTCATGCATTCATAGTCTTGTATGTTCAATCTTTCAGTCATGCATAGTCTTATATGCTTATTCATTCATGCATAGTCTTGTATGCTCACGCATTTGCATATTTGCCTAATCATGCACATCATTGCTCACATGTTCATTCACCTAACCTAGAATACTCTATGCCTATGATCAATTGTATTCCTTTGTTCTTGATGCCATTTGAATGTCTTGACTTAATTGCGCAGAAACCCTTCTACACAATCATGTGCCCTTATAAGACTACCAACATGTGTATTGTGTAGCATAGAGGCATATGTGCCCCTCTTGAGATTGCTTCCAACTTGTGTAGCAATTCCCCTTCACACACAAACACAATTGTTTTGAGAACTTTGTCTTGCATCTTTGACAATTGAATTCTTTGATTATATTGGCATGCTTAATCTTAGTTAGTGATCTACATGTTTATGACTGCTTGATTGTTGAGTATGTTTGAGCTTCATTCATTCATTTTGCATTTGGTTTTGGACATAGAATTCGATTGAAAATGATTTACTTATTTTCTAAAACTCTTTTCCAAACCAACTAATTTTCAAAGCATTTTCAATAAACAAAAATGAGTAAGTAGTGGAGGTTACCCATAACCTTTGTTAGTTTGATCTCTATGAACGCTCTTCAATTTCACATGAGTACTTAGCGATGATTACCCATAACCTTTGTTAGTTTAAACATTCGCTAATGCTCGTCCTACTTCGAAAACCTTTTCGAAAATATAATAAAAGCAAGTTGTTACTAATAGTTAATCAGAGCCTTTGTTCGTCTGACTAGAGGTAACAACTCTTTTTGAGTATTTAGCAGTGATTACCCATAGCCTTTGTTAGTTTAATCACTCGCTAATGCTCGTCCTATTGCGAAAACTCACCAAAAAGATAAAAAACAAAAACCTTTCAGAAAAAGACAAAGGAGAACTACGTAAGCTTTGAGTTCTCCATCGCACCGGGAGATACGTAGGAGCGGGTCGTAACCCCCGTCAAACACTTTTTCTCTAAAAAACCCTTTTTCAATGCATTTTTTTCTCACATAAATAAGATTTTCACCAAGTCTTTTTCAATGCATTTTTTTTAATAAGAAGTAGAGAGGCAAGATTAAAGTATTTTCAAACCAACACACTAAAACCACACTTTTAATTAAAGGTTCCCTCTCAGTAGAGAGGATGTGTGGGGTGCTCGTACCTTCCCCACACATAACTGACCCCCGAACCCAAATCTTCAGTTTTCAAAGGCCAATCGCTTTCCAAAAAAGGTTTTCCTAAATAAATATTGGTGGCGACTCCGTTGTTTTAAAGAAAGTTGTAAACGAGAACAGTTCTCTCCCAAGGTCTTTTTCGGGCGCAACAGCTGGCGACTCCGCTGGGGAAATTTTTTTTTTTTTAAAAAAAAAACAAACTTTTTAAAAAAAAAAGAGGGTCAAGTGATCAGCGGTCGTACGCGGGTCAAAATAATTAATAAAAGGTAAATATAGTATCAAGGTAAGAGACCTTGGTCGTCTCTCGAGGATCTCTAAATACAGAAATTACCAAAATCAGGAACCAAAATAAACAATAAAAAGGGGTTTTGAAGAAAACAATTTGTGTTTAAGGGAGTTCAACAATTTAGAGAGACAATCAATCCATTGGTTTCGAATGCGTTTCTTGGATTTATCATCGGTTCTAAAATAAAGATTCGTGCATAGTTTGATAATTCTTGATTGATCATAAACTAACTAAACAAGCGTTAATCAGTTCATACGAATTCGCACCGTTTTAAAGCAAGCGTCAAAACAATGTGTTCAATCAATCGTGATAGCGAACAAGTGCCAGTATCACAATTAACATCATAACTGAATTCTATCAATCCTATAAACAAGCGCCATAGACTCTATCAATTTCTATCCAAACTAAATTAAACAAGCGATAAAATAGTTTGTATAATGAAAGTTGCAAAACAGAATCATGATTAAGTGATTAAGCAAAACCGAATCATAAAACGAATCACATAAGCAAATCATAGAGTTTGAGTAATTAAGCAAAACACAAACCGAATTTGCAGCAAGAATTACAGAGATGAATTTGATAGAGAAAGAATTAAAACCATAAAAACGAAATAAATATTAAGCACTGAACCTCAAAATCCTTACAGCAACACCCTTCACCAATAGATTGATCTAGGGCATTAAGCTTCCATGGAGGTTAGGGCACAAAACGTAAAGTTGAAAGTAGGAATGCGTGAGAGAGTCAAGACGGCTCTGAAAAGTGTATTTAACCAGAACAAAACGAAAATACCTAATCCCTAACTGGGTTATTGGATAAAAGCCCGTTAACAAACTAATATTTGGCCCAAAACCCGTTTTACACAGTACTGCTTCGGTAATTCGCAGTTTTCGCCTTTAAGACGTCTGAATTTGGTTTTGAGCTCAACAGAAGAATTGTATCTCTGCTCCTTAGCTTTCCAACGCATACTCGCACGACTTAATCGGATAACCACAGCCAAAGTTATGGTCGACAGAGTAGACAGGGGTCAATATGCAATAAAACACAAGAATTAATCAATAAATTATTATATTGCTTAAATAAGACCCAAAGTCTAGAAACGTGCTAAGACTTAAATATTAGGCACAAAGCACAATTAAAATCACCAAGTGAAAAGCTATAAAGAGTGCATTAAAATACACTGATCAAATTCCCCCACACTTAAGCTTTTGCACTCCGTGCAAAACACACAAAACAATACACGAAAACAATGCATGAGTTTCCAATGAACCCAAAGAATGCAAAGTCATAAGGGAAATTCTTTTCCTAGGTTTCAAGGAGAATGACAATCAAAGATAGCACTTAATTACAATCAAGGCAAACAAGAGGATAGAGCACTAGAGAGTGAATCACAAGTGATGAGTCCTCACAGGATATGTATTAGTAATGCTCTCAATCACTCAAGTGTCTAGGCTTGTGTTTACTCTCATATACATAATAAGCACATCAATGAAAGTTAGCACTACCATATGCTTGACAAGCTTCTAACATCCACACTTAATAACACATGCACATAAGATCAAAAGGTCTTTATAAGGGTTGTAATGGGGCCAAGGTCAAGGTGGGATAATCCTAAGGGGGAACTAGACTAAAAAGAATCAAAGAGGATAAAGAAGCAATGAAAATCAATTGTAGAATGAGCATGAAGGGGTCCAACTTCAATTAGGTATGATGAATTTCTCTATTTTGATATACTTCTCCACATAACTCTCTCCACACAACTTTCACTCTTCTTGATACAGAGATAAAAAGATATATACACTTTGCATTTTTTTTCATTCTTTTTTTTTTCATTTTTTCTTCTTTTTTTTTTCTTTTTGGGGAATATTTTTCTATACAAATAAACTTGCCAAACTTTCCATTGAGAACCCAAGAACTAACCCAAGTGAGAACCACAATTGCACAATTTGGACACCCCCACACTTATGGATTTAACAATTCTCAATTCAAAGCTCCTTCACCCTCTAAGATTGGGTAATAACATTGTTTTTCACTTTTGGGCTTGTGATGAGCTATAAAACAAAGAATGAAATAAAAAGGCTCAAAGGGGCTTACACAAAGGGATAAATTTAGGGTAGGCTTATTTGGCTAGTGGCTAAAAAAACAGAATTGCCTAGATCATTTCAAACATGCATGTGAACAAGTGTTTCAACAAGAATCAAGTCAAGTTCTAGAGTAACTAACAAACATGAGTGAGTCACACACAAGAAAGGAGAGAATGACAAAATGTAGGTCATCCAATAAAAGGCTTAATTCTCACCAGGGACAATGACTATCACAAATGATGCAAAATTTAGTGCTCATATCCAACTTATTAAACCCAGAGCAACAAGAAATCAATCAAATCATGTCACAACACCTATGGTCAAAGAATAGTAAAATCACCCACAACTTATACAAACTAAGAATTCATGGAAAAAACATGCAAAAATAACAATTTTTTCCTTTTTTTATAGTTAAAAATTAAAAACATAAATACTAAAACACACACCCCCACACTTAAATCACACATTGTCCTCGATGTAAGAAACAAGTATAACTTAAGGATAAGAAAAGAAAACTCCCTCTTGAAGGTGGAGAGTTTGAAGCTTGCAGGTGGATGGTATTTGTCATAGAAACCTCTTTTATGGTTACTGCACACGTGTTTGGTCTCCTTCTTCTTCCACACATCCAGAATAAGGGGATTAATTTGTTGCCGTGTTTGCCATACTTCCTCGGTTGGAATGTCCGCCAAGGTCCATCCAATACCTTTCCTATGTTCGCTTAGAATTGGCGATAACTTTTCCTGTTCAGATTCAAGGTTAACTGGAATAATCACAGACAAATTTGCACTTCCCCCTAAATATGCGCATTTCAAATTTTCAGGGAGTGGTTTGAGCTCTACAACATGTGGCTGCTCAATAGCAGCAACAACCACATCCACAACATCAGCTATGTAAAGTGTATCAACCTCTAGAGTTTCAACAAGAGTAACTGCACTGACAATGAGAGGATTTGGGACATTATGATTCACTACTTCCTGGGCAGACAGTTCGTTTGATCTCTGGGCCTGTATCTGATTAACTGCAGTGGTTAATTGTCCAACTATTATCTCCAATTCCTTAAGTGTGGAATCTGTTGTTTGTTGGAATTGGAGATTTTGAATAGCCATCTCTTTAATGAGATCCTCCAGTGAAGGTTCATAAACAACAACCATGTTTAAATCAACTGAATCAGAATTAGAGTTAAAATCAAATAAGTTATGCTAAAATTAAGGAAGAAAATAAAAAACGAATCAAAGATAATCTAAAAAATATAAAAACTGCACTAAAAATCTAATAAAATCAAAAGAAGATTATGAAAATTTTTTTTGGATTTTTTTGAGATTATAAAATATTCGAATAATTAATTAAAAATAGAAAACGAATGAATTTAGGATTTTTCGGCCTAGGCTCCCTAAAGGGAGTCCTACTCCTTGATTTTTTTCGGATTTTCTGACCAATTTTCGGAGCAATCTGACCAGATCACCTGAAAATCGTTTTTTTTTTACCTAAAAAACCAGAATTCAGCAGAATGCCTACGACCTGTAACAAAACCTGAAAACTCAACAAAGACACAAACTAAAATGTTAGTACTGTTAGTGGGATCCTGAAGTTGGCAATCCCTAATTAGAGATCCCCGGCAACGGCGCCAATTTGATCAGCGGTCGTACGCGGGTCAAAATAATTAATAAAAGGTAAATATAGTATCAAGGTAAGAGACCTTGGTCGTCTCTCGAGGATCTCTAAATACAGAAATTACCAAAATCAGGAACCAAAATAAACAATAAAAAGGGGTTTTGAAGAAAACAATTTGTGTTTAAGGGAGTTCAACAATTTAGAGAGACAATCAATCCATTGGTTTCGGATGCGTTTCTTGGATTTATCATCGGTTCTAAAATAAAGATTCGTGCATAGTTTGATAATTCTTGATTGATCATAAACTAACTAAACAAGCGTTAATCAGTTCATACGAATTCGCACCGTTTTAAAGCAAGCGTCAAAACAATGTGTTCAATCAATCGTGATAGCGAACAAGTGCCAGTATCACAATTAACATCATAACTGAATTCTATCAATCCTATAAACAAGCGCCATAGACTCTATCAATTTCTATCCAAACTAAATTAAACAAGCGATAAAATAGTTTGTATAATGAAAGTTGCAAAACAGAATCATGATTAAGTGATTAAGCAAAACCGAATCATAAAACGAATCACATAAGCAAATCATAGAGTTTGAGTAATTAAGCAAAACACAAACCGAATTTGCAGCAAGAATTACAGAGATGAATTTGATAGAGAAAGAATTAAAACCATAAAAACGAAATAAATATTAAGCACTGAACCTCAAAATCCTTACAGCAACACCCTTCACCAATAGATTGATCTAGGGCATTAAGCTTCCATGGAGGTTAGGGCACAAAACGTAAAGTTGAAAGTAGGAATGCGTGAGAGAGTCAAGACGGCTCTGAAAAGTGTATTTAACCAGAACAAAACGAAAATACCTAATCCCTAACTGGGTTATTGGATAAAAGCCCGTTAACAAACTAATATTTGGCCCAAAACCCGTTTTACACAGTACTGCTTCGGTAATTCGCAGTTTTCGCCTTTAAGACGTCTGAATTTGGTTTTGAGCTCAACAGAAGAATTGTATCTCTGCTCCTTAGCTTTCCAACGCATACTCGCACGCCTTAATCGGATAACCACAGCCAAAGTTATGGTCGACAGAGTAGACAGGGGTCAATATGCAATAAAACACAAGAATTAATCAATAAATTATTATATTGCTTAAATAAGACCCAAAGTCTAGAAACGTGCTAAGACTTAAATATTAGGCACAAAGCACAATTAAAATCACCAAGTGAAAAGCTATAAAGAGTGCATTAAAATACACTGATCATCAAGCCTAATTAATTAAATGTGTGGTTCATGTGATTGATTTGAAAATCTTCGTTTGTCTCTATTCTTCTTTTTTTTTCATACGTTCATGTGCATTCACTTCTTCATCTCTTTCTTTGTGTGCTCTTTGTTTAAAATAGTAGATAGTTGCTTTTTTGCTTATACGCTTAGCTCCTTCATGCATTTCCCCTTCTTATTATGTCCCCTTCTTCTTCGCTCCCTTTCTAAGGTAAGTTCATATATTCCCCAATTCCCTCATGATCCCCTCTTCTCAGCTCCCTTTCTGAGGTAAGTAATGTGTTTGTTGTTGGTACCCTAGGCTAGTTGTATTTGAATGATATTGAACCCTAGGGTAGACGACATGCTATTGTCTGGACTGTCTGGATTTTTATTTGCAGGTGGGGTAGTTTTGAGGAAATGCCCTTCGCACACACACACACACACACACTTATACCTTGAGATGATATGTGTTGATAGAAAAAGGCCACAACCCAGGTCTTCTAGGATACGTTAGGATGAGTGGATTCGAGTAGTGGGAGCCCATCAGGACCTTTGTCCGTTTGGCTACTCGCGAAAGTTTCAATCAGAGTTGTGCTCTTCCATGATGCTTCGTACCTAGTAGTTTGCTGCATTTACGGGGATCAAAAAGTGAAGTGGTACTTAATTCAAGGTATTCTCTTCGAATGATTAAAGTTATGATACTTGAATGAAGTGCTTACTTCGTTTGTTGATCCCAACTTTGCTAATTCTCGTGGAAATGTGTTTAAATATACGCCTATGACAAGAAGCAAGTTATACCACGATTCCCGGCAATTAACATAATAATGTACATATTGCATTGCATTTGCATCCAATCATTTCTTTTGTGCTCATAAAATGTTCCGTCTGCAGACGTAAGACAAGCTGGTTAATCACAGATACTGGACGCGTTCGCGAGCAAGAAACATGGAAAATCAGCCAGACAACGCCAATCCGGGCAATGCACCGCCGCACCAGGATGACGCAGTTCAGGGTCCAAATGGTCAGGGTCAGCACGATCCAAATCAAGAGAACCAAGCTATCCGGGCTGAAATGGACGTCATAAGGGGTCAGTTAGCTGAAGTCATCAGAGTGATAAGTGCCTTAAGGGATGTTGGTCCTACTGAGGGTGCTACTGCTGCAGGAGTGAACCATCCTCCTCCTCCCCCAGGACCCGGGATTTCTCAGGCTCTTCAGAATGTGCAGTGGCCTCCCTATGGTTTACCACTAGGCTATACGCCTCCAGCTGCTGATGCTAACCCAAAGGGTGGTCCCTCGGGAACCGCAGGGCAAGCTCAGCCTAATCCAGCTATGAATGATGTCGGGGTAGGCACACCTCAAGTTCAGATCCAGATCCCTATCCCTTCAACTGCTCCAGGAACTCAGGCAGGTTTCAACTCTCCAGCTACTCTGCATCCACAGACTCAAGGCCCAGTTCCTCAAAATGTTGCTCACCCACATGTGACTCCAGCTGTTGTATCCGTGAACAATCCTCATTATGGTGGCTTTCCACAGAACTACCCTGAAGAAGCCAGAAACCAATACCAGCTGCTAGAAGAGAGATTGAAAGCCGTAGAAGGGTCAGGTTCTCAAGCAAGAAATGCCCATGAACTATGCTTGGTTCCTAATCTAATCCTGCCACCAAAATTCAAGCCTCCAGTTTTTGACAAATACAGAGGGGCAACCTGTCCTCGCAGCCATGTCACGATGTACTGTCGGAAGATGACTGCCCATGCTCGCAACGACAATCTGATGATACACTGTTTCCAAGAAAGCTTGGCTGGGGCTCCTCTCGAGTGGTACATGAAATTAGAGCCAACTTATATTTGCTGTTGGAAAGATCTGGCGGACGCTTTCATCCGTCAGTACCAGTACAATAGTGACTTAGCTCCAGACCGGACTCAACTTCAATGTATGTCAAAGAGAGATAATGAATCTTTCAAAGGGTATGCTCAACGCTGGAGAGCATTGGCGGCACAGGTCACTCCTCCCCTTCTAGACAAGGAACTGGTATCCATGTTTATGGAGACGTTACCACCGTTTTACTATGAACGTCTGATCAGTAGTGCAGCCTCCAGTTTCTCAGATGTAGTGATTACAGGAGAAAGAATAGAGAGCGGTTTGCGCAGTGGTAGAATAGCCCAAGGCTCAACACCTCCTCCTAGTCAGAAGAAACATTTTTCCGGACCTCATAAGAAAAAGGAGGGTGAGACCAATGCGATCATCAGTATCAGTGGTCCGTCACATGGCAATTCCCCACAGGCTATCCCAATCCCTGCTCAGGCGCCGCCTGCACAACTATTCCAATCCAACAACAACAATCAGTTCAGAAATTACAATGAGAGGAAGACTGTGGTCTTTGAGCCAATCCCTATGTCCTATACGGACCTGTTCAATTATCTCATTGCGAACAAGATAATCAGCACCAGACAGATGAAGCCCTACCAACCTCCTTATCCCAGAGGGTATGATGCCAACGCCACTTGTGCTTTCCATGCTGGGGCAGTGGGTCATGTAGTAGAAAATTGCAAATCCTTCAAGTATGTTGTACAAGATTTACTTGATGCTAAGAGTATATCATTCCAGAACCCTAATGTGACCACTAACCCATTACCGGGGCATGGTGGACCTTCTGCAAATGCAATTGACGATCATGGAGGACAATGCTTGATCAGAAAGGTTGAGGATATCCAGACACCTTTGAAAGTCATTCATGCTACTTTATGTCACTGTGGCATCATAGAAGAGGGCTGTGCCAGAAAAGAGACCTGTAGTGATCCTTGCTGTGTGGGAGCTTGCGAAGACTTCGAGCTCATTCTACAAGACTTGTTAGACAGATGCGTGGTCCAAGTTGGTACCCAAGAGAAAGAAGCTAGTGTGTCTACTTTGCACTTCAGTGAACGAGGTTTCAGAAGGACAATTGAAATTCCTTGCGGTCTAAGCCCAGCTGCAGCTAGACCTCATACCCTTGTTGTTCCAGTGCCGACAACTACCCCTAGCAGAGAAACTAGGGTAATCCCATGGAGCTGCAACGTGCAAATGAAGGTAGAGATTCCTAAAAGTACTGTGGATGTGACCAACATAGCTGGGAGCAGTGGTATTACCAGGAGCTGAAGGTTGTATGCTCCTGAGAATCTCAGGAAAGAAACACCAAAGGAAGTTGAGGAGAGAGCCCGCAAGGGTAAAGAAACTGTAGAGGAAAGAGAGGTATCTGACAAAGAAGCCCAAGAATTTTTGAAGGTGATGAGACAGAGCAAATACCGGGTGGTTGATCAGCTAAATCAGACGCCGGCCAAAATTTCAATGCTCTCTTTGCTGCTTAGTTCTGAAGCACACCGGGCTGCGTTGTTGAAAATCTTGAACGAAGCTCACGTTTCTCATGATATTACCGTCAACCAGCTGGATGGTATTGTCGGGAATATCGTAGCTTCCAACTACCTAACCTTCACAGATGCCGAACTACCTCCTGTAGGGAAGAACCATACTCAGGCCCTCCATATTTCTGTAAAATGTGGGGATTGCATGCTAGCAAGGGTACTCATTGATAACGGCTCGTCACTGAATGTGATGCCCAAGTCTACGATGGACCAGCTGGATGTAGACTGTTCTTATCTGAAACCCAGTTCTACCTTGGTAAGAGCATTCGATGGCTCAGTAAAAGAAGTATATGGAGAAGTGGAGATGCTTGTGCAAGTAGGACCTGAAGTGTTCTACGTCACCTTCCAAGTAATGGATATCAGTTCTTCTTACAGTTGCCTATTGGGACGTCCATGGATACATGCTGCCGGGGCAGTACCTTCTTCGCTTCACCAAAAACTCAAATTTGTGGCTGAGGGAAAGCTGATAGTGGTATCAGGAGAGGAGGAAACACTCATAAATAGATCACCACCTGAGTACTATGTTGAATCAGCAGAGGAGTCCTTCGAGACTGCCTTCCAAGGGTTGGAAATCTCAAATGCTGTCTTTGTTAGTGAACCTATGCTGAAGCCCAAGTGGTCTAAAGCAGATCTGATGATGGCAAAAGTAATGCTGAGGCACGGCTATCAAGTTGGGAAAGGCCTGGGGAAAGCTGCCCAAGGGATTGTAGCACCAATTCAGCTGAATTGGAACTCTGAGAAGTTCGGAATTGGCTACATTCCAACCCTTGCTGACAGGGAGAAGCTGGCAACTGACAGAAGAGAGAAATGGCTGCTCAAACTTAGAGGAAGGACCCCTAGCCAGAGGAGGATGATCATTGGGATCTCAGTCAGAATTTCATAAGTGCTGGTGTGCTGTACCCTGACCAGGTCAATGCTGTTGAAGAGGAATCAAGTGCAAGTGGCGGTGCTGCTGGTTTGGTGCGTCGTTGTGCTACAGGAGAGGAACTGCAGAACTGGGAGTCCATGGACTTTCCCGTGATTCTTAATTTAGAGTAATGCTTCATTGTAATGCAAATCCCTCGGCTCTGCCCAAGGCTTTGGGATATTTTCATTCGGGCGTGCATGTTTTATCAAACTTCACCAATCAACAAAGTTTTATTTTGAATAAAATTCTCTTTGTTCATCTTTCCTTTGCGTGTCTTTGTTTTATTTTTATTCGTCACTTAATTTCAATGCAGATCAAATAAAATTCTTGATAATAACAACGCCCACAATTCATACTTTGATTTTGATTACCCGGTTAACCAAACCGAGGGAAATGTTGAGAATGATTGGGATACTCCTCCGGAGATTATGAGAATGATAGAACAAGAAGAGAAGATCATTGAGCCACATGGGGAGCCCACAGAAATGGTTAATTTGGGTACCAAGGAAAACAGGAAAGAAATCAAAGTTGGTACAACGATGGAGAACAGTGAGCGAGAGAGGCTAATTTAGCTCTTGCGGGATTATATATATGGATGTATTCGCTTGGTCGTACCAAGACATGCCAGGGTTGAACATAGACATTGTTGAGCATAGACTGCCGGTAAAACCAGAATGTCCTCCAGTGAAGCAAAAGTTGAGACAGATGAAGCCTGAGATGTCTCTGAAGATTAGAGATGAAGTCAAGAAACAGTTTGATGCAGGGTTTTTGGCTGTGGAAAAATATCCTGAGTGGGTAGCAAACATCGTTCCGGTCCCCAAGAAAGATGGCAAGGTTCGAATGTGCGTCGACTACCGTGATCTAAACAAAGCAAGCCCTAAGGATGATTTTCCCCTACCTCACATCGACGTTTTGGTGGACAGCACTGCGCAACACTCAATGTTCTCCTTTATGGACGGTTATTCAGGCTATAACCAGATCAAGATGGCTCCAGAGGATATGGAGAAAACCACCTTCATAACCCTTTGGGGTACATTCTGCTACAAGGTCATGCCTTTCGGATTGAAAAATGCCGGGGCAACGTATCAAAGAGCAATGGTAACTTTGTTCCATGACCTGATGCATAAAGAAATTGAGGTGTATGTCGACGATATGATTGCTAAGTCCAAGACCGATGAAGAGCATGTCATTAACCTGCAGAAGCTGTTTGAACGTCTCAGAAAGTATAAACTCAGGCTGAATCCCGCCAAGTGTACAGTTGGGGTTAGGTCAGGGAAGTTGTTGGGCTTCATGGCTAGCCAAAGGGGAATAGAGGTGGAGCCGGACAAGGTGCGAGCCATCCTTGAAATGCCAACACCAAGAACGGAGAAAGAAGTACGTGGTTTTCTGGGGAGACTGAATTACATCTCTCGATTCATCTTCCAGCTAACCGCAACTTGCGAGCCAATTTTTAAACTGCTGTGCAAGAATCAGGAGGTGAGGTGGAATGATCAATGCCAAGAAGCCTTTGAGAAGATCAAGGTGTGCCTATAGAACCCTCCTGTCCTAATGTCACCTGTGCCGGGCAGACCTCTCATTCTATATCTCACAGTGCTGGACAATTCAATGGGTTGCGTGCTGGGGCAACACGACAAGTCAGGAAAGAAAGAACATGCAATATATTACCTGAGCAAGAAGTTCACAAAATGCGAGACCAGGTATTCACCATTAGAAAAGACTTGTTGCGCCTTGGCCTGGGCTGCGCACCGGTTAAGACAATATATGCTGAGTCACACTACATGGTTGGTATCCAAAATGGATCCAATCAAGTACATCTTTGAGAAACCTGCGCTCACAGGTAGAATTGCTCGCTGGCAAATGCTTCTGTCAGAGTATGACGTCGTGTATGTAACTCAGAAAGCAATCAAAGGTAGCACATTAGCAGACTATCTAGCACAGCAACCAGTTGAAGATTATCAGTCCATGCAATGTGAATTCCCTGATGAGGATATTAAGGCTTTATTTGACGAAGGCAAATCCCAGGAGGATGAAAGATGGAGAGTGCTGTTTGACGGTGCCTCTAATATGTGGGGACACGGGGCTGGAGCAGTGTTGATCTCTCCTGATAATCGGTTCATATCATTCACTGCAAGGCTAAGTTTCTACGTCACAAATAATATCGCAGAGTATGAAGCGTGTATCTTGGGCATAAAGGCAGCTTTAGATTGGAAAGTCAAAAGGCTCGACGTGTATGGGGATTCAGCTCTGGTTATCCATCAAGTGAAAGGTGACTGGGAAACAAGTAACCCTGATTTGATCCCCTAGCGTGATTACATTCAAGAGCTAATCAAGCCTTTTGAGGAAATCACCTTCCATCACATACCTCGCAATGAGAATCAATTGGCTGACGCCTTAGCAACTCTGTCTTCTATGTTCAACATCAATTGTGATAAGAACTTGACAACTGTCAGAATCCAACACATAGATCGATCTGCTTATGACTGCTGCCTGGCAATTGAAGAAGAATCCGGCAGTCAACCTTGGTACCATGACATTAAGCAATACCTCACCAGCAGAGAATACCCTCCCGGTGCTACGGAAAATGATAAGAGAACACTTCGGAGACTGTCAGCGGGTTTCTTCTTGAGTGGAGACGTCCTTTACAAGAGAAACAATGACTTGGTCCTCCTCAGATGTGTAACAAAAGAGGAATCAGTAAAGATAATGCAAGATGTTCGTGAGAGTTCATTCGGAGTTCATGCCAGTGGGCACACAATGGCTAGAAAGATCCTGAGAGCTGGATATTATTGGCTGTAGATGGAGTCTGATTGTTACAGTTTTGTCAGAAAATGCCATAAGTGCCAAATTTATGCAGATCACATCCATGTACCGCCGACTTCTCTGAACGTCTTGAGTGCGCCTTGGCCATTCTCTATGTGGGGCATGGACATCATTGGTCCCATTGAACCCAAAGCTTCAAATGGCACCGTTTCATCCTTGTTGCTATCGACTACTTCACTAAGTGGGTGGAGGCTGCTTCATATTCCAATGTGACGAGTTCAGTGATTGCAAAATTCATCAGGAAAGATCTAATCTGTCGTTATGGTCTGCCAAACAAGATAATTACAGACAACGGCAGTAATTTGAACAGCAGAATAATGAAGGACTTATGTAAGGACTTCAAAATCCAGCATCACAACTCTTCTCCCTACCCCCCGAAGATGAATGGGGCAGTTGAAGCAGCTAACAAAAACATTAAGAGAATAGTGCAGAAGATGGTAGTGACTTACAAGGACTGGCATAAGATGCTCCCCTTCGCATTGCATGGGTACAGGACCTCGGTGCATACATCTACAGGGGCAACCCCCTAATCACTGGTTTATGGGACAGAAGCTGTACTCCCCATTGAAGTGGAAATACCCTCGTTGCGGGTATTAATGGAGACCAAATTAGAAGAAGCAGAGTGGGTTCGATCCCATTTTGACCAACTGAATCTCATTGACGAGAAGAGGGTAGTTGCTATGTGCCATGGACAGCTGTATCAAAAGAGGATGATGAGGGCTTTCGACAAGAAAATCCGGCCCAGAGAATTCCAAGAAGGAGACCTCGTACTCAAGCAGATCTTGCCGATCCAGACAGATCCCAGGGGCAAGTGGGCTCCCAAGTACGAAGGACCTTATGTGGTGAAGAAGGCATTCTCCGGAGGAGCGTTGATTCTTGCAAACATGGATGGAGATGAAATCCCAAACCCGGTCAACTCGGATGTGGTAAAGAAGTACTATGCCTAGAAAAATAAATAGAAAAAAGAGAAAGATAAGCCAAGTAAAAATAAGCTCGCTAGGTTGAAAACCCTTAAAGGGCGGCCTAGGCAAAATCAGAGCGACCCGGTGGATTGAAAACCCGCAAAGGGCGATCCAGGAAAAAATTAGGGTCAGAAAACTTGGGCTTGAAAAAAGAAAAGGCAATCAGCACTCCCGAAGGTTTGGATAAGGGGGTGATCAAGATCATGAGTATGAATGGTGGGCGCCGTTACTTCAAGGATAGAATCGCAGGATCTGTTCCTTTTTCTTGTATTTTTTTTAGTTTAAAAGAAAATTGAAATGTACTTTCAATTGGCGTGACATTCTGCACGACCAGTTTCCAATCGATAAAAGTTCAACTTTTTTCATATGCTTGCTTTTCGTGTCTTTGCTTTCATTTATTCAGTTTCTTTCAAAATAATAACTTTGATGATTGATGAAGTTGAATTGAAAACATGTGCATACATTCATAGCATCGCAAAGCATTGCGAAATCTTTGAAAATCACAGAAAGAAGTGTTCTCCCCAGTGAATAAAGCTGCAAGAAAAACAAAACAGCCGCATGCCCCAGCACTTAAAAGTAACAAAATCATTGCAAGCCAGTGAATAATCATCGCCCCGGAGCGGTCTCCGTATTAAGTGTCACAAGTCCTGCGGATTGATTTAACCAGCAAAAAAAAAGGGATGTCAAGAAAAACAAACGAGCAGAAAAAAGAAAGCTGCTCAGCAAGAAAACAACAAACGAGAAAAAAAAGAAAGCTGCTCAGAAAAAGAATAAACAAAATGAAAAAACAACGGAAGACGGAACAAAAAGAACACAACATTCCTATACCATTCATCATTCTCATAACATTCATGTCATTCATCATTTCATTATGCTTTCATATTTGCACCTCAGAAGAAAGAAACAAAAAGAAACAGAAGAAGAAAAAGCAAACGGAAAAAACATATCATTGCATTCATTGCATCCAAAACGCCCAAGTGCATGCATTTCATGCATCATCCAAGAATTTTCAAGAAAAAGTCGCTTTGGACATGTAAGTCCCCCGAATTTTCAACAAAAAAAAAGAGTTAACTTCGGACCAGAGAGTCCCAAAAATCTCATTTTTAGAAGATGACCATGACACTGAGTTAGTAAACTCCATCAACCCCGAGTTAGTAAACTCCATCAGCACTGAGTTAGTAAACTCCATCAACCCCGAGTTAGTAAACTCCATCAGCACTGAGTTAGTAAACTCCATCAACCCCAAGTTAGTAAACTCCATCAGCACAGAGTTAGTGAACTCCCACCGAGTTAGTGAATTCCTTCCATAGATCACAACATCGTGTACGAGCGCGCGATGGATCCATCCGACTTCGTTAAGTCCTTCGGATTAGTTGTGTCAGCCTAAGGCATAGCGCAAATCCATTGATCGAATCAGTTCCGGACCTGATGTTGATCGGCCGCTCGAAAAGGCCACCCCCAGAGCTCGGACTCGGCAAGAGTCCGTTAGAAGGTTTTAGGCAACCTCCAAATTCCCAATTTACCGCTTTTCCCAATTTACTACTTTCCCGTTAATGCGACAAGTGTTAACCCCCTTTCTCAAAAGGAAAATAACAAAAAGAAAATTTGAACTTTTCTGAAGCGGACAAAATTAGTATTATTTCTATATCTTTATTTCCATTTCACCAACAAATATAAAAAGGCCAATTCATATTTCTTGGCAAAATGTGAAATAAAGAGGGGCAGCTGTAATACCCCAATGTTGTCCGCCCAAGTCAAAAAACATTTTTCAGAAAAATAGAAGCAATAAGGTAATTCATAATGTGTGGAAAACAGTGGATTGGTGCATTTATGTGTGTTCGTCCCCTATTTCGCATTTTTATTTGAGTTACGCGCGCGCCAGTAGTAGCTGCGTGAGCTGCCCTGTGCCCCCGTCATTTGGCACGTGTCTGTATTTTCATCAAAAAAGGCCATTTATTGATCATTATTAATTTTTGGCACCCAAAAACATTTTTCTTAATTTTTAGGAATTTTAGGAAATAAAATAGTGCACATTTTTGCGTTTGTGGGCATTTAAATAAAAGCGAATTAATTATTTTTGGACCAAAACCAGGTCAAGGACGTGGCATACATGTTACGCTACCAAGGGTAATTTTTGTATAATTTTTGGAAAGAAAGTCCTAGTCCAAAATAATTAAAAACGTCTTTTCCCCATTTTTAGTACATAAAAAACCCAAAAAAGACCAAAAAAGACCATTACTAAATGACAATTTTTATTGCCCAGAATAATTAGAGGGAATATTTTATGGTGCTCAAAAATATGTGACACTTTTTAATAGGTGCACCTTCACTTCCATGCCCAAAACTCAAAAACTCAAAAAGAAGGAAGTGTCCTCAATAAGACAAAAGACCAAAAACAAGTTTTTTTTTCCTCTCTCTTTCTCTCCCCCCCACAATTTCGAAATTCCCTCTCTCTCTCTCTCCACAATTTCTTCCACACTCTTCTATTCCTTATTCCTTAAGAATATGCTTTGTACTATCCTTAACTTTTCCCTTTTGGTGACCATCACTCACTCCCACATAGATTTATGCCCTCTTTTGTAAATTACCCCACCCACTCACACTCACCTCTTCACAAGAAAATACAAAATTACTTCTTTGGTAACATTCCATCTCAATTATACCCTTAACCCTATTTTTACCTCACATCACATATGAGCCTCCATTCCCAAAATAGGACAAGTCTTTCACACAAGCTCTTCCTCCCTCTCATATGCGAATACATCCTCCCTTCCCTCACTCTCATTTTTGTGTTTTCTCACTACCCACAATCCAAGTGATCTCTAATCCTAGCCCTTCATTCAAATTTAAAACCCAATCCTAGAGCACCTAGTAAAGAACAATGACCCAATTACCCCTAGACCTAAAACAACTCTATAAATACCCTCTCATTTCCACACATGAGCATATTTTGCCTCACAATTCACTCACACAACCCTCACACAATTTTCCCTTCTCCATTTCCTCTCTTTGGCCGAACCCCCTACCCCCCAATTCCTCCTCCATTCTTTTTCAATTCACTCCCATTTTCTATCTCAAATCCACTCCTACTTTACATATCATCCTTCTCTTCTACTAAAACCTAATTGTTCATCATCTAACCTCAAGAATCAAGGCAAGGGGCGCAAGTTTCATTGAGGTTTGTGGTCTTGTTCTTCATATCACTCCCTTCATAGCTTGGATTCAAGGTAAAACTTCAAAACTCTTGCATTTTCTTCATTTTTTCATAATCTCTCTTCTCCTCATCTCAACTCCTTCATATATTGTTGTTGTTGCTTTGAGGAGCCATCTCAAACACTATTGACAAGCACTTAGGGAGGCTTGGGTGTTTGAGGTGGCTCCTTGGCTTTGAAGGAGTTGTTCTTATGTTTTCTTGCATTTTCTTGTATTTTGAATCTTGTTTGCC
Organism: Astragalus membranaceus; assembly: GCA_039519185.1. Taxonomy (NCBI): domain Eukaryota; kingdom Viridiplantae; phylum Streptophyta; class Magnoliopsida; order Fabales; family Fabaceae; genus Astragalus; species Astragalus membranaceus. The sequence continues at coordinate 22,484,008 of CM076854.1, read as the reverse complement.
TAATTTTCATCAAATGAAAACTCATTCTCATACTCCATGTGCATTCGGCCAAGAACTCTATTTTAGGGTTCTTGTGTGTTCTTGTTCATTTTATGATTTGGGTTTGAATAATTGTTGATCTTGGACCATACATAGCCTTGGGCTTGGGCAAGGAAAATAGGGTACATGTTGCTTGTTTTGTTTTCTTTAATTTTGAATGAATAAATGCATGATTTGGCTAATGTTTGTTTTAGGAACTTGCATGATAGATTAGGTCCTCTTCTTTTGTGTTGTTTTGTGTGTTAATTTGTCAATTTTTGCATGAAATAAGTTGATGATTCCATGCTTGTATGCATTCGGCCATGACTAGGGTTTTTACCCCTTTGATTGCTTGAAGATTGTCATTTTGATTGGGGTTGAGTAAATGCAAGTTGTGTCATTGTGTTTTTTTTAACTTTTTACCATTTCATTAACTTTTTACTTTTACCATCTCATTCACTTTTTATCACTTATTTCATTAAACTTTTTACCACTTTGCATTCTTTTCTTTTACTACATTGCATCAAAACTTCTTACCATAACTCATCTAACCTTTTACCACTTTGAACCACGAATCATTTACCTAAAAACCCAAAGACATTTCGCATACTTCATGCATCCTCTTACTTATTGTTCCATATTCATTTCTAACTTACATATTCACATGTCCATGCATACTCAAATGTTCATACCTTACACAATAATTATGCTCATGCATTCATAGTCTTGTATGTTCAATCTTTCAGTCATGCATAGTCTTATATGCTTATTCATTCATGCATAGTCTTGTATGCTCACGCATTTGCATATTTGCCTAATCATGCACATCATTGCTCACATGTTCATTCACCTAACCTAGAATACTCTATGCCTATGATCAATTGTATTCCTTTGTTCTTGATGCCATTTGAATGTCTTGACTTAATTGCGCACAAACCCTTCTACACAATCATGTGCCCTTATAAGAATACCAACATGTGTAGCATAGAGGCATATGTGCCCCTCTTGAGATTGCTTCCAACTTGTGTAGCAATTCCCCTTCACACACAAACACAATTGTTTTGAGAACTTTGTCTTGCATCTTTGACAATTGAATTCTTTGATTATATTGGCATGCTTAATCTTAGTTAGTGATCTACATGTTTATGACTGCTTGATTGTTGAGTATGTTTGAGCTTCATTCATTCATTCATTTTGCATTTGGTTTTGGACATAGAATTCGATTGAAAATGATTTACTTATTTTCTAAAACTCTTTTCCAAACTAACTAATTTTCAAAGCATTTTCAATAAACAAAAATGAGCATGTAGGGGAGGTCACCCATAACCTTTGTTAGTTTGATCTCTATGAACGCTCTTCAATTTCACATGAGTACTTAGCGATGATTACCCATAACCTTTGTTAGGTTAAACATTCGCTAATGCTCGTCCTACTTCGAAAACCTTTTCGAAAATATAATAAAAGCAAGTTGTTACTAATAGTCAATCAGAGCCTTTGTTCGTCTGACTAGAGGTAACAACTCTTTTTGAGTATTTAGCAGTGATTACCCATAGCCTTTGTTAGTTTAATCACTCGCTAATGCTCGTCCTATTGCGAAAACTCACCAAAAAGATAAAAAACAAAAACCTTTCAGAAAAAGACAAAGGAGAACTACGTAAGCTTTGAGTTCTCCATCGCACCGGGAGATACGTAGGAGCGGGTCGTAACCCCCGTCAAGCACTTTTTCTCTAAAAAACCCTTTTTTTTCTCCTTTCTTTCACATAAATAAGATTTTCACCAAGTCTTTTTCAATGCATTTTTTTTAATAAGAAGTAGAGAGGCAAGATTAAAGTATTTTCAAACCAACACACTAAAACCACACTTTTAATTAAAGGTTCCCTCTCAGTAGAGAGGATGTGTGGGGTGCTCGTACCTTCCCCACGCATAACCGACCCCCGAACCCAAATCTTCAGTTTTCAAAGGCCAATCGCTTTCCAAAAAAGGTTTTCCTAATATTTTCCTAAATAAATATTGGTGGCGACTCCGTTGTTTTAAAGAAAGTTGTAAACGAGAACAGTTCTCTCCCAAGGACTTTTTCGGGAGCAACAGCGCCTTAGCGCCTATAGTTGTTGCTTGTTGTTGGTGCCTTAGGGCTTATTGTTGTGGCTGAGTCGTTGGCCTGAATGTCGTTGAGTTATTAAACTGTTGTTTTGTTGAGGGTACCGCCGAATGGCCCGAGTTGTTTTGTTGAGGGTATCGCCGAATGGCCCAAACTGTTGATAAATTTTTGTGTTGAAGGCCTATGGCCAGTGTCGAGTCTTTTGTCGTTTTTGTGCTAAGATATGCTCTTTGTTGTTGATTGTCTATGTTGCATCATTGTGTCGCATGCATACCATGTGCATATAGGGCAGATGGCCCTGGAGCTTGTCTCCACCTTGTTGGATTGCCTCTTTTGGCATGGATTTGTTGGAAGCCTCTATTTACGGGCTGGATTTCGGTACCATCATGCATTATAGGGCAGACGGCCCTCTGATGAGCATCCTGCATTCATACCGCATGATTGAAGTCACTGACTGCTGTGACATGTTGTTTACTGAATATTGACTGTTGTGATGATATATGCCTGTCGTGCTGATGTTGACTATTATGATGATAATGACTGTTATGTCCATGCTGTTGTTGACCTGTTGACTGTTGTGACGATAATTGTCTGTTGTGATTATCTGACATTCTGACCTGTATATACGGTCTTCATACGATTCTTTACACTGTTTGATATCTCACCCCTTCTGTTTGAATGTTACCCCTATGTTGGTAACGTGCAGGTGATCTCGAATGAAGACCATAGTTTTTCATTAGTTCGGTGATCTCGAATGAAGACCATAGTTTTTCATTATTTATGACTTTGCATTTTGTTGGATTTTAGTATTGTGAGCCTTGCATATTTGCAACGATTTCTGATGATTGAACTTGTTGAATTTTCCGCTGCGTGAATGAATAACCCTTAGTGTTGACATTTTTAAAGTGCTATGTATTCGAGTTGTTTTGAAGAAAATGTGACTTCCGTTTTATTTTCTGAAAACTCTGATTTTACGCTAATAAATTACCGGGTAGAAATGGGTGTTACATTAAGTCTCAATTTAACGTTGTGGAATTGTGCATGGAATACATGACAAAAATGATGTTGGATGCAACCCCTGTTAGAGGACTTTTGCCGCAGAGTTATTATGATGCTAAAAGATTGGTATCGAAGCTTGGTTTAAAATCTATAAGAATTGATTGTTGTGTGTCTGGTTGCATGATCTATTATAACAATGAGTTTGGCATAAATGATGGAGAGTTGCTGCAATGCAAGTTTTGTCAAGAGCCGCGGTATCGTGTCAGCAGGAAAGGGACAAGCAAAGGCAAACCAGTTCCAAGGAAAGCAATGTTCTATTTGTCGATTATACCAAGACTGAAGAGGATGTTCACTTCAATGGAAACTGCGGGTAAAATGATGTGGCACTATGAAAATAGAAATAATTCTGGTGAATTACGCCATCCATCTGATGGTGAAGCGTGGAAGCATTTTGATCGTGTTCATCCAGATCTTGCCAATGATCCACGCAATGTTCGGCTTGGTTTATGCTCTGATGGTTTCACACCATATATTCAAGCGTCAGCAACACCGTATTCTTGTTGGCCAGTTATTGTTATCCCATACAACCTACCTCCTGAAATGTGTATGTCTAAACCGTACATGTTTTTAAATGCTATAATACCAGGGCCAACTAATCCAACAGCTGGTATTGACATATATTTGCAACCTTTGATTGATGACCTAAAAAGGTTGTGGGATGGTGTTTTAACTTATGATGCAGCACGAAGACAAAATTTCATGATGATGGCGGCTTTGATGTGGACAATTAATGACTTTCCTGCGTATGGAATGTTGTCTGGATGGGGGACACATGGTAAGATGGCGTGTCCAATTTGCATGGTTGACACAAAGGCTTTTACTCTTAAATATGGAGGAAAATCTTCATGGTTTGACTCACACCGTAGGTTTTTACCTACCGAGCATCCTTTTAGAAAGTCAAAATATGCATCCATCAAGGGGAATGTTGAAACAGGTGAACCTCCTCGTAGGCTGACACCAGAAGAAGTTTGAAACAGTGTCAAGGATATCCCTCCTGTGGAAGTGGTTGCTGGTGTTGTTTCTCGTCCAGATGGTTATGGACAATGGCATAATTGGACGAAAAAAAGTATTTTCTGGGAACTTCCATATTGGAAAGATAATCTATTGAGACACAATCTCGATGTAATGCATATTGAAAAGAATTTCTTTGATAACATATTTAACACTGTTATGAACGTGAAAGGTAAAACGAAAGACAATGAGAAGGCTAGGAAGGATGTGGATCATTACTGCAGGCGAAAGGATTTGGTATTGGTTCAGCAAGCTAACTGCAGGACGCTGAAACCCAAAGGCAATTATACTTTATCTACGGAGCAAGCGAAAGCAGTTTATCGGTGGATTTCTGAGTTGAAAATGCCAGACGGTTATTCTTCCAATTTAGCAAGATGTTCCGATGTGGATCATGGGAGGTTACATGGGATGAAGAGCCATGATTGTCATGTATTCATGGAGTGCTTACTTCCTATTGCCTTTAGTTCGTTGCCAACACCCGTTTTGAATCCACTCATTGAAATAAGTCAATATTTTAAGAATTTGTGTTCTGCAATACTAAAAGTGGATGATCTTTCAAAAATGGAACAAGACATCCCATTTATCTTATGCAAGTTGGAGAGAATATTTCCGCCTGGTTTCTTTGATTCTATGGAGCATCTTCCTGTTCATCTCGCATATGAAGCTAAACTTGGCGGTTCTGTCCAATATAGATGGATGTATCCGTTTGAAAGGTCGGTTAAATATATATAACATTTAGATTAATAATTAGATCGATGATTTATATATTAACAAATGATGGATATCATTTTCTAGGTTCCTGGGTGATTCAAAAAGATCAGTTAAGAATAAAGCTAGAGTTGAAGGATCGATCTGTTCTTCTTACTTACACCGTGAAACAACTCATTTTTGTTCCTATTATTTCAAGAATGAATTTGCTCCTGCAAGTAGTCGAAATGACATGGAAGACGTTGAATGTCCAAGACATCATTTAGCTTTGTTTGTCTTTTGTCTACCTGGTCGTCCGTCTGGAAAAGAGTCAATTCATTGGCTAACAGAAGAAGAGTTAAATTCAGCCCATGTTCATGTTATGATAAACTGTACCGAGGTCCAACCATTCATTGAGTATGTATTTCTCGACCTATCTCTTAATTAAATTAAATTACACAGTAGTTGTATATAACAATTAATTAATAATTTCTTATTAGGGAGTTCTTGTCATCAGAGGCAGTAAGTGAAGACCAATCTTCTACTCATATTCATGCGCATTTTCCAATGTGGTTCAGGCAATGTGTGTATTCCCTCCCGCCAACTCCTACCAACCTACACTTGAGGATCTTATCTGACGGTCCTCGAAGATGTGTTAAAGAATGGCACACATATTTTGTCAATGGATACAAATTTCACACTAAGGAATGGACAGAGGGTAGAGAAACAGTCAATAGTGGAGTTTGCATGAAAGGTGTCACTGGGAGAGGCGAAGATGATTTCTATGGTGTGGTTGAACACATATACGAACATGCGTACCCATATCTTGATTATAGTCCAAAGGTGGTTGTTTTTTATTGTAATTGGTTCGATCCGTCCGCTCGAGGAACAAAGTTTAATCCAAAGACAAATACAGTGGAAATTAAAATGAATAGTAGATATCGACTGTATGATCCGTTCGTCATTGCACAAAATGTGAGACAAGTCTATTGTGTCTCTTATCCATTAACACAGACTGATCGGCGTGGTTGGTGTGTCGCAATTAAGACAAAACCAAGAGGTCGAATTGAGACAAATGATGACACAGTGGAAGACTGCCGTATCAAATGGATGAAATGTCCAATGTAAATGAGGTTATTGAAGTTGAACCCATTACTCGTTTATGAGATGAGCCAAACACTGGTGATGAAGTTAATGAAGAAGAAGATACAGATCATGAGGATGCAGTCGATCACGTCGGTGTATCAGGAATTCACTCATCCGATGATGGTGATTTCGAGAAAGAATGGGATTCTAATTAATTTGTTATGAAATATTTAATATTTAGATTTATCAGACTTTGATTCATGTATGTTAATGTTATTCATCAAGTATATATGTTATTCAGCATTTATGTTATTCATCATTTATGTTATTCATTATTTGTTATTTATCATGTAATATATATATAGATAGATACGATACGTATAGTCATCATGACATCAGGATCAGATTCCGATCATGACCTACCTACTCCCCCACCGACCGGTTTCTTTAAGAAGATTGCTACTTCTTTACATGGTCGTCGTCTTCGTGTAACTCGTGTCGTTGTTGATGGCGATTTTGCGGCTTTACTTACTACGGCTGATGGCAGCGGACCTAGTACGCTGAGTCGTCCATTTGTGCCTCCAGCTGGTACTGTGACACCCCCGCCAGATGCGGACGGGATTACCAGGTATAATATTGAGAATGAGGTGGTTGAGGTTACATCTGACGGTCGTATAGTGGTGAAGGCTGTCGGCAAGCAGTAAGTATTAATTAAGTAATTTATTTATTAATGATATTTGTTTGATTTATAAATTATTACCTAAACATTTATCTTTTTTATGTACAGATTTATTCCTGGGAGGATTGTGGCTGGCACAATCACAGACATAATAAAAGCAAATTACACTAAACCGTGGAAGAATTGGACGGAGGTAAGAAAAGATCCGCCGTCTAAGATGTGGACTGCATTTAGGGTAAGTTTTTTTCCAATTACTTAATATTTAGTTTTTTAATTTTGTTGAATTGATTAACTTGTTTTTACTAACTAGTAAATTTGTTTAAATTGGAAAAATTTACATGGAGAAGCGATACGATGAGAGAAGTTCAGAGCGCATTATACACAAGAGCTTGTCATCGATTTTCTGAAATGCTCCGGGGTTGTCGCAATTCAGGGGTGCAGGCGGATTGGATTGGCGATTCTGATTGGAAATGTCTCCAAGTGAAATGGGGAGATGAGAAGTATAAAAAAATATGTGAGAGTGCCAAGAAGAATCGTGCTTCTGAGAGAGGGGGTTGCATAAATACGGGTGGCTCTATCAACACTGTGAAATTTACAGACGGATGGTAAATTTAATAGTATATACATACGTATTTTATATTTTATAAAATAATAATAATTTTAAATAGTAATTGTATATATATATATATAGGAGGCTAGCCTTGGTCGGCCACCTACTTAGCCTGAGTTACACTGCCAACTTCATATGCGGGAGGAGACTGGTGATTTTGTTGAGGAACAGTCAAGAAATATCACGGTAAATAACGTTTATTATATTTATATATTGTTTTTATTATATATATTATATTATTATTATATATTACATATATATACATACTAATTTGGTTATACATTTCTTGGTGTTTGTTGCTTTCAGGAAAATTTTTATGAATGGCAGACCAATTATCGTGCAACTCAGCTAAGTAGTGGCAGTACTGAGATTGATCCCGTTGAGGAGAGTCGGGAGGGTTTTCTTGCTTGGCAGGAATCTGTTGGTCCATCAAAACCGGGCCGGTTAGTAGGATCTGGTGGTTTGGGCCCGTCTGCTTTCCCAGATTCCATTATTCTAAAAGTGGTTCCCGCAACTTCTTCTGAGAGAAGTACTGGTCGCAATTATGTCCCTTCGTCTTCAGAAATTATAGATGTTGAGCTGTTGACGCAGAAATTGAACGACCAAGAGAAAAAACATAATGACGAAATGCAGCAGATGCGGGAGCAGCAGGCGGAGTTGCAACAGATAAATGAAGCGCGCTATAAGCAAATGATGGGTACTATGGCTCAATACTTGAGGCCATTTATGCCATCATCATCATCATCATCATCATCATCATCATCATCATCATCATCATCATTTTATCCACCGCAGCAGATGCAGATGCAACCGCCCTACGAGATGCAGCAGCCTTACGGCTCTGCATTTCTGCCTTACGGGATGCAGCAGCCTTACGGGATGCAGCAGATGCATATGCAGCCCCCCAACAGCAGTCCCAGCAACTGCCCCAACAACAATGCCAGCAGCAGCCCCAGCAGTCCCAGCAGTCCCAGCAGTCCCAGCAGTCCCAGCAGCAGCCCGAGCAACAGCAGCAGATCAACACAGATCTAGACCTCAACATTGAATTAGAAACATGGTTTACTAACCCGCCTGATCAGCGCTACTATGACTAGAAGTTTTATTAGATCTAGGATATTTTAATATGTATTTTGTAATAAATATTTTAATTCTTGAATGTTTATGCAATTTTTTATCATTTAAAGCGTTATTCAATTCTCGTTAAAGTAACATTTATATTATAAATTTAATTTAATTTTTATTAATTGAATAATAGATTTTTTAATTAACGAATAATAATAATACTATTTTTTTAAATAAACGAATTAAAAACTGTTTTAATATGAATTAAAAAAATATTTTAATTAACAAATAATAATAAAATTATTTTTTTAAAATAAACGAATTTAAAACGTTTTTTTAATATAATAAAAATAATTACCGCCGTTAAGCACCACAAATCCGCCGGAACCTACCGGCGGATTATCCGCCGGTAACCGTTACCTGTGGGTGAATTACCGGCGCCTTTCCGGTGGAAAAAATTCGCCGGTAATGCCCAATTTCGGGCGGAGTTTTGTCATTACCGACGGATTTTGGCCGCCGGTAATCGCAGAAATTCTTGTAGTGAGTCATCAAGGGGTTTGTTTTCACAGTCCACCTTGGTTTCTTATAAGCAGGTATTAGAGTACCAAGCTCACACAATATACGAATAGGGCATCTATGAGTGCTATGGTTACCTTTTTGACAATAAGTGCAAGAGAAAACAGTAGGTGTATAACTTGAAGTAGCAGCTACAAAGTTTACTTTATTTTTCAAAATAGTGGAGGTGGAATTACCTTTATACCCGATACCTCTCCTATCAACATATTCATGTTGGGAGTGGAGTATCTTGGTTAAGGTCTTTTCACCTACCTCTAACTTTTTTAAAGTTTCTTTCAAAATCTCATTTTCAGTCTTGACTTTTTTAAAATTTTGTTTAAGCTCAAGAAGCTCAAGGTTGAGAGGTTTAGTTTTATGTAGCTCATTCTTCAACTTAGCTACCTCATTTTCAAGAGTCTCAATTTGAGTGAGCATGCTTTTGTTGCTCTTTGTCAACTTCTTAGATTTTAACAAAAGAATTTCATGTTCAAAATAAAGATCTTCAAAAGGCTCACTCAAATTGCGACTACTACACACATCATCAAATAAATCATCATGTATAAGTGAATCAGAAAGACTATGGTTGTTAAGGATTACCTTAGATGCGTCATTTTCCATATGACATACAACATTGGCAGTCTTCTCTTCTTCATCTATTTCACTATCAGTGCCAAGACTGTCCCATGTAGCTTCAGGTGTGTCATTTTCCATAAGACAAACAGCACTTGCGACTTCCTCTTCTTCCTCTGTATCACCATCAGTATCTGTGTTGTCCCATGTAGCCTTCATGGCTTTCTTTTGTTTGTATTTGGATTTCAGCTTTGGACAATTTACTTTGAGGTGACCCGGTTTGTTGCATTCGAAACACTTTGGTTGATCATCTCTTTTCTCATATTTGTCTTCTTTGTTGTACCCAGATTTCTTTGAGAAGTCACTCTTTCCAAGCTTGTTGAATCTCATGAATTTTTTGAAATTCTTGGCAAACATAGCCATGTCTTCATCATCGGTTTCTTCATCAGACTCAACCTCTTTCCTTGCTACCTTAGGTGTTTTGGCAGCATGAGCAAGAGACTTCTTTTCATTGACCACTTCTTTTTCTTGAACCTTCTTAGCGGCCAACACCACCTCAAATGCAAGAAGTGACTCAATCAAGTCTTCTTGAGGTAAAGTGCCAATATCTTTGGCTTCAGTGATAACACAAGTCTTAGGAAAGAATTCACTAGTCAAGGATGCAAGAATCTTCCCATTCAGATCTTTTGTTGAATACTTCTTCCCCAGACCTCTCAAGTTGTGCACTATCAAATTCAATCTTTGGTGCATAGCTGCAACAGATTCACCTTCCTTCATTTTGAAATCTTCATACTCGGAAGTGAGAATTCTTATTTTTGTATCTTTCACCTGACTTGTGCCGACATGTGTTGCTTCCAAACAGTCCCAAATTTCTTTTGCTGTTTGACAACCTTTTACCCTTCCATACTCTTCTTCACACAGAGATAAGTGAAGAATGTTCATTGCCTTTGCATTTAAGGATATTTTATCTAATTCAGACTTTCTCAGCTCACTCAAGTCAATGGTATAGATATCTTCAACAGGTACTTCCTCTGCTTTACCAGTAACTTGATATTTAGTAGTATCTCCGTCAACAGCACCACCAGGTTTTGTAACTTTGACTTTCATAGGAATAAGTGGTCCATCAACAATGATCCTCCATAAGGTGAAGTCTATAGCCTGCACATGACATTTGTAACGCCCAAATAATTTAATTATTTATTTAATTAAATTATTTAGGTATTTTATTAGCATAGTTATATTTAATAATTAATAAAATGATGTTTTATTCAAATTAGGGAGTGGTTCCTAGTAATTAGCTGATTAGTGAACGGGGGCCCGTGATCCACGAGCCCAAGGTTTAGGCGCATGAAGGGGAGTGTTGGCTAGGGTTTAGTCATTCGCATTTTTTTTGAGAAAGAAAGAAAGAAAGTTGCGAAGAGGAGAAGAGAGAAAGGAAGGGGGACGGCGCGCACAAGGAGCAAGAGGAGAGAAGTCTTGTTGTGGTGGTTCTTTGGAGCTTACGTACAAGGAGATCTCGCGTTCGGCAAACCTAAGGTAAGGGTGGGTTCTATCCTTATAATAGGGTATATGATGGGGATTATGTGGGGGATAGGACCTATATTGTTCTTTTGATCTTGTTGGTGCTGATTTATTGATGTTAGCATGTATGCATGATGGTTGTAATTGGTTGATCATGGTGAAAATTTGGTGTATGGCGTTTTGGTGCGAGTTGGTGTTGTGTTTGGTTGCTGGAACTGGCGCCCTGCTGCTGGGCGCCGTGTCTGGGTTGCGTCTGGTCCCTGCTAGAGGCGCCCTGTTGTTGGACGCCAAACCAGTGTTGCCTCTGTTGCTGAATGTGGCGCCCTAGGCGCCCAGTCATGATGCCCTGTTGTTGTTGTTGCTGGAAGTAGCGCCCTAGGCGCCCAGTGATGCTGCTTTGGTTGCTGGAGTTGGCGCCCTAGGCGCCCAGTGCTGTGTTGCGTAATTCTGTGTTGCTGTGAAGGGCGCCCTAGGCGCCCAGTGGTGTCCTGAGTTGTTTTTGGATGTTGCTGTGTTGTGCTAGAATTTTCTGTGTTGCTAAAAACTGGCGCCCTAGGCGCCCAGTGCTGTTGCTGTCTCAGGCGCCCTGTTGCTGGGCGCCAAGCCTGATGTTGCTGTTGTTGTCCTAGGCGCCCTGTTGCTGGGCGCCAAATCTGCTTTTGTTGCTATGGTCCTAGGCGTCCTGCTCCTGGGCGCCATGTCCGTCTGTGCTGCCTGTGTGCTAGGCGCCCTGTTGTTGGGCGCTAAGTCTGTTCCTGATGTTGTGGTGCTAGGCGCCCTGCTCCTGGGCGCCATTTTCTGTGTTGCTGCTAGGCGCCCTGTTGCTGGGCGCCAAGTCTAACTCTGTTGCCATGGTGTTAGGCGCTCTGCTGCTGGGCGCCAATTCTGTTGTTGCCACTGTTGTCCTAGGCGCCCTGTTGCGGGGCGCCAAGTCTGATGTTGTTGCTGTGGTCCAAGGCGCCCTGTTGCTGGGCGCCAGTTTCTGTTTTGTTGTTGCTGTCTAAGGCGCCCTGTTGCTGGGCGCCAGATCCTGTGTGGTTGGTGTTGTCTGTGGCGCCCTGATGCTGGGAGCCAGTTTCAGTGCTGTTGCTGCTGTCTGTGGCGCCCTGTTGCTGGGCTCCAGATCCTGCTGTTGCTGTTGCCTGCTAGGCGCTCCGTGGCTGGGTGCCAGTTTTCTTGCTGTGTTGCTGTCACAGTGACCAAATGTTGCTATTTTTCCAAAAATGATGTTGCTGTCACAGTGACCAAATGTTGCTGTTTCTCCAAAAACGATGTTGCTGTCACAGTGACTAAAATGTGCTGTTGCTGTAACAATGGTATAGCTGTCATTGTAAAATAAAGGTGTTGTTGCTGTAAAAATGGTGTTGCTGTCACTGTAAAATAAACGTGCTGTTTGTTGTAAATCTATTGGTGTTTTGGTGTCGGTGATTGTTGGTGTTATTGGTGATGATGTAACAGGTGATGTGCCTATTTCATGGGCTAAGGTGATGGGTCTATGACCACTTGGTGATATTGGTGATGTTGCGTTAATTAAATGTCTGTTGTTGTTAATTGTTTGGTGCATTGTTCATGGTGTAGAATATATTGCATATGCATTAATTGGTGATGATGGCTTCGGCCGTTGGAGCTATAGGTGATGATGGTGATGCTCATATAGGTGATGTTGTCCGTATTGGCTACTTTATTGGTGATGATTGGTACCACATGCATATACCCATTGGTGTGGGTTGCATCTCATATACTTACTCATGATGTTGGTGTTAATTTTCGTGACTTGTAATTTGATGTTGTTGTGAAGCGGTTGATATAGTGTTGTAACTCTAGCATATTGCCTACTATATATGCTATTATAATGTTAGATATCTCACCCCTTCTGTTTGAATGTTACCCCTATGTTGGTAACGTGCAGGTGATTGCGAGGGAAGGTATGTCTACCTTCGCTAGTTGAGTCAGGTGTCGTCGCTCTGATACGTAGCACTCGGGGGGGATGAACGCTAGGTTTTATTAGTGTTTCTATTATTTTTGTTTTGATGTTTTATGGTGATGTTATAATTATTTAATTAAATCTTGATATTATTCCGCTGCTTGATGATGTTATGACGTGCTAGGTGTGCACTGTTCTAATGGTGAAACTGTATTATTGGCGTGTGATGTTTAACGGTGTAGGTGTAGCATCCCTTGTGGGTGTATTGAAAACGTTTTGAAAACTCTAATTTTTGTCAAAAATTTTCCGGATAGAAAAGGGGTGTTACATTAGTGGTATCAGAGCCAGTTTCGGTCTGTCCGGCCAAGTTGTCGAGTCATTGTGTCATTGACACCAAGTATTGTCAATTAGTTCTAACTGTTGTCTATGATTGTAGTGATTAGTTGAGATGGCTGGAAGGAACGATGCTGCTATTGCTGCTGCGTTGGCTGCTATGGCTCAGGCCGTGGAGGGTCAACATAATGCTCGTGAGAATGCTGGGTCTCGGAGTTTGGGTACCTTTCAGAGAAAAAATCCGCCTACCTTCAAGGGCAAGTATGATCCCGATGGGGCTTTAGCTTGGTTAAAAGAGATGGAGAGGATCTTTCGTGTGATGGACTGCACTCCGGCACAGAAGGTCCGTTATGGTACGCATATGCTGGCAGAGGAGGCCGACGACTGGTGGTTAGAGGCTAGGCATGATAGGCTCGCAAGTGCACGAGTCGTATCGCGTAATAAAAGAGTTATCGATCCACAGGGAGAGCCTAAGTGATTACCAATTTAATTTTCCTAAGTTGATTAGCTAGAAGGAATGGTTTTTAGGAGTTGTAAAATTTAGAAATAAAAAAAAACAAACAATCTCAGGTTTATAGTTTTATCACAACAATGAGGAACCAAAATAATTTCTTTAGACTATTCAACAAATTATAAGAGTAATATATTTCAAAGACAAGGCAGCGAATATAACTAATGTCTCCTTTCGGAGTACAAGAGCGTGTTTTGAACTAACAATCAAGCCTATTCTCATGGTTGATTGTCACCAAAACCCATTAAGCATAACACCTTTATAATGTCTCAAGAGTTTCAAAACTATTCTCATGTGTTGATTCCCTTGTCTAATTTCATAGATCCAACATCAATACTTCACCTTTCGGTTCTTCGTTTGATGTTTAAAATAAGATTTGAAGGACAATAAAATTAGATTGAAATATAAAACAATTTGGAGTGGAGAATAGTCTTGGGAATTATTAGGGACCTATCATTGGATTACTCCCAATAACCCAAGACTTTGTATCTACTCACTCATATTAAATATGAGAGAAGAAGAAGAAGAAGAAAAGACATGAAATTAACTAGCGAGAAATAAAAGAAAGCGGTAAATTGCAAAATCATAAATAGCGGAATTGTAAATGACAAGAAAATAAAAGTGCAAGAAAGTAAATAGCAAGGAAAGTAAACGACTTGGAAAATAAAAGGGCAAGAAAGTAAATAGCAAGAAAAGTAAATGACTTGGAAAATAAAAGGGCAAGAAAGTAAATAGCAAGAATTAAAAGAGCAAGAAAATAAATGGGCAAGAAAAGTAAAGGGCAAGAATTAAAAGAGCAAGAAAATAAATGGGCAAGAAAAGTAAAGAGCAAGAATTAAAAGAGCAAGAAAATAAATGGGCAAGAAAAGTAAAGAGCAAGAATTAGAAGAGCAAGAAAATAAATGGGCGAGAAAATAAAAGAGCGAGAAAGTTAAAGAGCGAGAAAGTAAAAGAGCGAGAAAGTAAAAGGGCAAGAAAGTAAATAGCAAGAATTTGAAAGGCAAGAAAGTAAAAGAACATGAAGAACATGAAGAACAATCTTTAGAGAATTTTTGAGATGAACTTTGTCACAAAATTCAAGTCTTTTACAAGTGAGGATCAAGGTCCTATTTATAGGAAAATATGAGGGAGGGGCAAAATAGTAAATTACAAGTTTTGGCAAAGATATGACCATCAACAAGTGGGCAAGGCAAAGCCATCAACAAGTGGGCAAAAATATCCATCAACAAGTGGAGAAAGCATAGCCATCAACAAGTTGACAAAGGGCTTAGGTTGAGGGCAAAATGGTCAAAAAGAAGAAAAAAATCAAGTTGGCAAAGGTGGCCATCAAAAAGTGGCCGTAGCCAAATTTTCCAGCGTTTTTGGCGCCCATGGCGCCCAGGCCTGCGCCAGTTCCTGCGCCAGTTCCTGTGTTGCGTTTTTGGCGCCCATGGCGCCCATGGGTCCCTGTCTTGCGCCAGTTTCGCCAGTTTTGCTCCTGTGTTGCGTTTTTGGCGCCCATGGCGCCCATGGGTCCCTGTCTTGCGCCAGTTTGGCCAGTTTTCTCCTGTTTTGGGTTTTTTGGGGCCCTTGGCGCCCTGGGGTCCCTGTCTTGCGCCAGTTTGGGGTTTTTGGGGCCCTTGGCGCCCATGAGGGTGTCTAGTGCCTTAAAAATTGCTCCTCCTCAAATATTTCCTTTTTTCTTTATTTTAGCTCATATTTTCTCTTTTGCTCCAAAATAAAACCTGAAAATAAAAAGCAAACATTTGTAGTAAAATAGCTCAAAGATATAAAATATACATAAAATACCTAAAAAAAACTTAATGAAAATAACTATTAAAAAGACTCTAAAAATAGACTTATCAGCAGAGGTTGGAGACTGCAAACGAAGAGATCACTTGGGCTGTGTTCCGCAGAGAGTTTACGGGAAAATATTATCCGGAGGATGTCCGAGGTTAGAAAGAGATTGAGTTTCTGGAGCTGAAACAAGGGAATATGTCCGTGACTGAGTATGCTGCTAAGTTCGTGGAATTAGCAAAGTTCTATCCGCATTACAGTGAGGCTACTGCTGAGTTTTCCAAGTGCATCAAGTTTGAGAATGGGCTGCGTCCTGAGATTAAGAAGGCGATTGGTTACCAGAAGATCCGTGTTTTCTCCGACTTGATTGATAGCTGCAGAATTTATGAGGAAGACAACAATGCTGACTACAAGATGATGAATGAGAAGAGGAGCAAATTTCTAAGTCGTAGTAAGCCGTATGATGTTCCTGCTGGTAAGGGTAAACAGAAAGCTGCTGCTGGCAAGAGGACTAGTGGGGGAGATGGTCCTGCTAGCATCGTATGTTACAAATGTGGCAAAGCTGGTCACAAGAGTAACGTGTGCAAGGCTGAAGTGAAGAAGTGTTACCGTTGTGGCAAAGAGGGTCATGTGGTGGCTGAGTGTGAGCGTAAGGAGGTGGTCTGCTACAACTGTGGTGAAGGAGGGCACATTAGTACTCAGTGTCCGAAACCGAAGAAAGAAAGGTCCAGTGGAAAAGTGTTCGCTTTGGCAGGTGAAGAGCCTACTGAAGATGATGGACTTATTAGAGGTACGTGCTTCATTAATGGTACTCCTTTAAAGTCTATTGTTGATACTGGTGCTACGCATTGCTTTATTGCTGCTGATTGTTGTAAGAGGTTGAATCTTGCATTGTCTGCCATGAATGGAGAGATGGTTGTCGACACTCCAGCTAAGGGGTCGGTAACTACCTCTCTAGTGTGTTCTCAGTGTCCCTTGTCGATCTTCGACAGAGACTTTGTTGTGGATTTTGTTTGTTTGCCGTTGAGTGGATTGGATGTAATCTTGGGTATGAACTGGTTAGAGCATAACCATGTCCATATTAATTGTCGTAGCAAGTCGGTGAGTTTTGAAGGAGAGGAGTCTGGCTTGATATCCGCTAGTCAGTTGCGGAAGTTGATGAAAGAAGGAGTTCAGTTATTCTCGTTGATGGCGTCGTTGTCTGTTGAGAATCAAGTTATCATTGAAGAGTTGCGGGTGGTGCGCGAGTTTCCTGATGTTTTCCCTGATGAGATTCCAAGTGTACCGCCAGAGAGGGAAGTCGAGTTCTCTATTGATCTTGTACTTGGTACCAAACCTGTCTCTATGGCACTGTACAGGATGTCCGCATCCAAATTGTCTGAGTTGAAGAAGCAACTTGAGGATCTGCTCGAGAAGAAGTTTGTGAGGCCGAGTGTATCGCCGTGGGGAGCTCCTGTGCTGTTAGTTAAGAAGAAGGATGGTAGTAAGATTGTGTGGATTATCGACAGTTGAATAAAGTAACAATTAAGAACAAGTATCCACTTCTAAGGATAGACGATTTGATGGACCAGTTAGTGGGTGCTCAAGTATTCAGTAAGATTGATTTGAGGTCGGGCTATCATCAGATCAAGGTGAAGGATGAAGATATTCAGAAGACGGCTTTCAGAACCCGTTATGGTCATTATGAGTATTCAGTGATGCCGTTCGGGTGTTACCAACGCACCTGGAGTATTTATGGAATATATGAATCGTATATTTCATACTTACTTAGATCGGTTTGTGGTGGTGTTCATTGACGACATTCTAATTTACTCCAAATCCGAGGAAGAGCATGCAGAGCATCTGAGGTTAGTATTGGAGGTACTGAAGGAAAAGAAGCTGTATGCGAAATTGTCAAAGTGTGAATTCTGGTTGAAGGAAGTGAGTTTTCTCGGTCATGTCATTTCTGGTAATGGTATTGCGGTGGACCCGTCGAAAGTAGAAGCAGTGTTGAATTGGGAGGCTCCGAAGTCGGCAACTGAAATTAGAAGCTTTTTAGGATTGGCCGGCTATTATAGAAGATTCATTGAAGGTTTTTCTAAGTTAGCACTTCCGTTAACTAAGTTAACCTGCAAAGGAAAGGCTTTTGTTTGGGACGCCCGTTGTGAAGAAAGTCTCATGGAATTGAAGAAGAGATTGACAACGTCTCCTGTCTTGACGTTGCCCAATCCGGAAGGGTCGTTTGTGGTGTATTGTGATGCTTCAAAAATGGGTTTAGGTGGTGTGCTTATGCAAGATGGGAAGGTTATCGCGTATGCGTCGAGGCAGTTAAGGGTTCATGAGAAGAATTATCCTACGCATGACTTAGAATTAGCTGCAGTGGTCTTTGTGCTGAAGGTTTGGAGGCACTATCTCTATGGTTCCAGATATGAGGTGTTTAGTGACCATAAGAGCTTGAAGTACTTGTTTGACCAGAAGGAGTTGAATATGAGGCAGCGACGATGGTTGGAGTTGTTGAAGGACTATGATTTCAGTTTGAACTATCACCCAGGCAAAGCTAATGTCGTGGCTGATGCTTTGAGCCGGAAGACTTTGCATATGTCGGCAATGATGGTTAAGGAGTTAGAGATGATTGAGGAGTTCAGAGATATGAGTCTGGTTTGCGAAGTGACACCTCATAGTGTTAAGTTAGGAATGTTGAAGATTGATAATGAGTTTCTGAACAGCATCAGAGAAGCCCAGAAATCAGATGTTAAGCTGGTAGACTTAATGGTCGAGAGTGATCAATCGAAGAATGAGGATTTCAGATTGGATTCCCAAGATGTGTTGAGGTTCCGTGGTAGGATTTGTATTCCTGATGCAGACATGAAGAGAGCCATTCTTGAAGAGAGTCACAGAAGTAAGTTAAGTATTCATCCGGGAGCTACAAAAATGTATCAAGACCTGAAGAAGTTGTTTTGGTTGCCTGGTATGAAGCGGGATGTGGCGCAGTTTGTTTATGCATGTTTGACTTGCCAGAAGTCAAAGGTCGAGCATCAGAAGCCTGCTGGGTTGATGCAACCGTTAGAAATTCCAGAGTGGAAATGGGATAGCATCTCGAATGGACTTTGTGACGGGATTGCCTAATACTGCGAAAGGGTATGATGCAATTTGGGTGATGGTTGACAGGTTAACGAAATCATCTCATTTTGTTCCTATCAGCATCACGTATCCGGTATCGAAGTTGGCGGAGATTTATATCCGAGAGATTATGAAGCTTCATGGAGTTCCTAAGGGTATTGTTTCGGATAGAGATCCTGTAACAGCCCAGGTCCAACGCATTGGCCACCCCGGTCCCACTGTTACCTCACGATCTTTTCTACCCCTCTTGTAGAATTTTTGCCTTCCGTGGGAATCGAACCTTGCACCTGAGGCATAAGTGCAAGTTAAACCCCCTTCCCACTACCAATTGAGCGCGCGCTCAATTGGTAGTGGGAAGGGGGTTTAACTTGCACTTATGCCTCAGGTGCAAGGTTCGATTCCCACGGAAGGCAAAAATTCTACAAGAGGGGTAGAGAAGACCGTGAGGTAACAGTGGGACCGGGGTGGCCGCTGCGGTGGACCTGGGCTGTTACAGATCCGAGGTTCACTTCAGATTTCTGGAAGAGTTTGCAAGAGAAGTTGGGGTCTAAGTTGAGGTTGAGTTCGGCATATCATCCTCAAACCGATGGTCAGTCAGAGAGGACAATTCAGTCGTTAGAAGATTTGTTGAGGGCTTGTGTTTTGGAACAAGGAGGTTCATGGGATTCCTACCTCCCACTGATAGAGTTCACGTATAACAACAGTTACCATTCTAGTATTGGGATGGCACCTTTTGAAGCATTATATGGTCGGAAGTGTAGAACCCCGCTGTGTTGTTATGAGTCTGGAGAGAGTGTGGTGCTTGAACCGGAGATTGTTCGAGAGACAACTAAAAAGGTGAAGTTGATTCGTGAGAAGATGAAGGCGTCGCAGAGCAGACAGAAGAGTTATCACGACAAGAGGAGAAAGGACTTAGAGTTCCAGGCGGGTGAGCATGTGTTTTTGAGAGTCACTCCAGTGACCGGTGTTGGACGTGCTTTGAAGTCGAAGAAGCTCACTCCTCGTTTTATTGGTCCTTATCAGATTTCAGAAAGAGTCGGAAATGTTGCATATAGAGTGGCTTTACCGCCTAACCTTTCGAACTTGCATGACGTGTTTCATGTGTCGCAACTTCGGAAGTATATTTCGGATCCATCTCATGTGATCCGCATGGATGATGTGGAGGTGCGGGATAATCTCACGGTGGAGACGATGCCTGTACGGATCGAAGGTCATGAAGTGAAAGTTTTAAGAGGCAAGAAGATTGCGTTGGTGAAAGTAGTCTGGCTAGGAGCTGCCGGAGAGAGCATGACGTGGGAGCTGGAGAGCAAGATGCGGGAATCCTATCCCGAGCTGTTTGAATCAGGTAAATTTCGAGGACGAAATATTCTAAGTGGGGGAGAGTTGTAACGCCCAAATAATTTAATTATTTATTTAATTAAATTATTTAGGTATTTTATTAGCATAGTTATATTTAATAATTAATAAAATGATGTTTTATTCAAATTAGGGAGTGGTGCCTAGTAATTAGCTGATTAGTGGACAGGGGCCCGTGATCCACGAGCCCAAGGCTTAGGCGCATGAAGGGGAGTGTTGGCTAGGGTTTAGTTATTCGCATTTTTTTTGAGAAAGAAAGAAAGAAAGAATGTTGCGAAGAGGAGAAGAGAGAAAGGAAGGGGGACGGCGCGCACAAGGAGCAAGAGGAGAGAAGTCTTGTTGCGGTGGTTCTTTGGAGCTTACGTACAAGGAGATCTCGCGTTCGGCACACCTAAGGTAAGGGTGGGTTTTATCCTTATAATAGGGTATATGATGGGGATTATGTGGGGGATAGGACCTATATTGTTCTTTTGATCTTGTTGGTGCTGATTTATTGATGTTAGCATGTATGCATGATGGTTGTAATTGGATGATCATGGTGAAAATTTGGTGTTTGGCGTTTTGGTGCGAATTGGTGTTGTGTTTGGTTGCTGGAACTGGCGCCCTGCTGCTGGGCGCCGTGTCTGTGTTGCGTCTGGTCCCTGCTGGAGGCGCCCTGTTGCTGGGCGCCAAGCCAGTGTTGCCTCTATTGCTGAATGTGGCGCCCTAGGCGCCCAGTCATGATGCCCTGTTGTTGTTGTTGTTGCTGGAAGTGGCGCCCTAGGCGCCCAGTGATGCTGCTTTGGTTGCTGGAGTTGGCGCCCTAGGCACCCAGTACTGTGTTGCGTAATTCTGTGTTGCTGTGAAGGGCGCCCTAGGCGCCCAGTGGTGTCTTGAGTTGTTTCTGGATGTTGCTGTTGTAACACCCCTTTCTAATTAACTACTATTAAATAATTGAAATCAGAGTTTTTCAAAAACCTTTTGAGCACAGCCACAAGAGGGTGCCACATTTCAAAACAACAACATATAATAACGCCAATTTGACTCATAAACCATAAGGCACGATACATAGCACCACAAAATCTGTTTAGTTTACATCAACGTAATTATAATAATCATCGCAGCGGAATAACATCAGGTATTGAGGTATCAAAATACATCACCAAAATAGAAGTTTAAAAACATCAAATAAAACGACAAATAAACTAAGACGCCCCCCGGTGCTACGTATCAGAGCAGACTCAACCAACTAGAAGAAGGTACTAGATCACCTTCACTCGCTATCACCTGCACGTTGCCGACATAAGAAGCAACATAAAAGCAGTAGGGTGAGTCTCTTTACATAAATAATAACAAATAAGATAAGCCTCATATTAGAGAAGGCAACTAAATACACCAAATCACAACAGCGACAACATACACCATTAATTTTCAATCACCAAGAGACAACACCGAATGTATGAATAGTGCATGAAATGCAACCCAACTCCACAGGCATATGCATGTGGATCCATCATTACCTTAACAATAGCCTTGAGGGCACTCACCAAAATAAGGCCGAAGCCTTCTGCTCACTTATCATTTATCATAAGGCCGAAGCCTTCTGCTCACCAATAAATGCACATGATTATGTGACGCCATGAACAATGCACCATACACACCAAAATCACCACAACAATGCAATAGCATGCTCACCAATAATTTGATTAACTCACCAATAGTTTTATTAACTCACCAACACCAAAAGAAAGGTCATAGACCACTCACCAATAATTTACTTCGCCATTTTATACATATATATCACCATTTATACAACTCCATTTATAGCTCTAAGGCTAACACACCAATTACACCACTCCCCAAGTAAATATGGATTAAGTTGTCACAAAAGGACTAAAACAACACCAAAAGGACTAAAACAGCACCAAGGACTAAAACAGCACCACAAGGACTAAACAACATAGCAATATAACAGCAACAGCAACATAAAAAAAAAACAGCAACAACACCCCTTTCATTTGGAAAAACAGCAACAGCAACATTAAAAGGAAAACAGCAACAGCAAACATTTTCATTTGGAAAAACAGCAACAGCAACATTAAAAGAAAAACAGCAACAGCAACATTTTCATTTGGAAAAACAGCAACAGCAACTTAGGAAAAACAGTGACAGCAACTTTGAAAAACAGTGACAGCAACTTAGGAAAAACAGTGACAGCAACTTAAAAAAAACAGTGACAGCAACTTAGTAAAAACAGTGACAGCAACTTAAAGAAAAAAAAACAGCAACACATACGCACATGGGGCAGCCACGTTTTGGCGCCCACCCACCTAGCACATACACACGCACAAAATCAAGCAACATGTCACACGCCTAACCAACAACACGGACACACAACACACCACACGCACCAAGCACAAGGGCAAGCCAATTTGGCGCCCTCACTCCTAGCACACCCACGCCACACCTAGACACACCTAAACTACACTCAAGACACAACAACACCACAACAAGGCGCCTTGGCACCTACCATCAACCTCACGCAACATATGTATATAACACACCACATAAATTGCACAACTCCTCAAGCACCAAGTTCAACTCCAGTTTTATTCATGCAATTCATCGAGCACCTAACAATCATCATATTCTCACTCTCAATTTTATTTAACCAATACAACAAACGCCTTATATGCATACTTAATCTCATGTTTATCTCAACACCAAATAACATAGATTCAATAACATAGAATCATCATTTTGAATCTCAACATAATATAAAACACAACAACAATACGACCAATTACTCAATTAATCCTCCTAAAACCTAACCCATATGGGTACTAATCTTATAGGTTATTATGGATGAAAGAGAGCCCCCTAACCTTTGAGAATTGAAGAACTTAGCAAGAGTCTTAGCAACCCACGAAAATCACCAACAATCCAAGCTCCCTTCCTCTCCAAGCTTCACGCCAACTCCCTCTCCTCCTCCCTCAAGCCGTTCGCGCCCTCTCTCTTCTCACTCTTCTCACTTTCTATTTTTCTTTCTTTTGATTTTGCACAATAAGGGTTTCTCCTAAGACTCCTATAATTTTACTAACTTAACTTGGGCCACCTAACGGTAATGGGCCTTATTTACACCCTCCTAATCACTTAAACACCTCCTGAAATAAAATAAGCTCTAAATTAATTAAATTGCTTAAATAAATATTGTAAGCCTTAAATAACTTAATTAAATAATTAATTAAATTATTTTGGGGCGTTACAGCTGTGTTGTGCCAGAATTTTCTGTGTTGCTGAAAACTGGCGCCCTAGGCGCCTAGTGCTGTTGCTGTCTCAGGCGCCCTGTTGCTGGGCGCCAAGCCTGATGTTGCTGTTGTTGTCCTAGGCGCCCTGTTGCTGGGCGCCAAATCTGTTTTTGTTGCTATGGTCCTAGGCGTCCTACACCTGGGCACCATGTCCGTCTGTGCTGCCTGTGTGCTAGGCGCCCTGTTGCTGGGTGCCAAGTCTGTTCCTGATGTTGTGGTGCTAGGCGCCCTGCTCCTGGGCGCCATTTTCTGTGTTGCTGCTAGGCGCCCTATTGCTGGGCGCCAAGTCTAACTCTGTTGCCATGGTGTTAGGCGCCCTGCTGCTGGGCGCCAATTCTGTTGTTGCCACTGTTGTCCTAGGCGCCCTGTTGCTGGGCGCCAAGTCTGATGTTGTTGCTGTGGTCCAAGGCGCCCTGTTGCTGGGCGCCAGTTTCTGTTTTGTTGTTGATGTCTAAGGCGCCCTGTTGCTGGGCGCCAGATCCTCTGTGGTTGGTGTTGTCTGTGGCGCCCTGATGCTGGGCGCCAGTTTCAGTGTTGTTGCTGCTGTCTGTGGCGCCCTGTTGCTGGGCGCCAGATCCTGCTGTTGCTGTTGCCTACTAGGCGCCCCGTGGCTGGGCGCCAGTTTTCCTGCTGTGTTGGTGTCACAGTGACCAAATGTTGTTATTTTTCCAAAAACGATGTTGCTGTCACAGTGACCAAATGTTGCTGTTTTTCCAAAAACGATGTTGCTGTCACAGTGACCAAAATGTGCTATTGCTGTAACAATGGTATAGCTGTCACTGTAAAATAAAGGTGTTGTTGCTGTAAAAATGGTGTTGCTGTCACTGTAAAATAAACGTGCTGTATGTTGTAAATCTATTGGTGTTTTGGTGTCGGTGATTGTTGGTGTTATTGGTGATGATGCAACAGGTGATGTGCCTATTTCATGGGCTAAGGTGATGGGTCTATGACCACTTGGTGATATTGGTGATGTTGCGTTAATTAAATGTCTGTTGTTGTTAATTGTTTGGTGCATTGTTCCTGGTGTCGCATATATTGCATATGCATCAATTGGTGATGATGGCTTTGGCCGTTGGAGCTATAGGTGATGATGGTGATGCTCATATAGGTGATGTTGCCCGTATTGGCTACTTTATTGGTGATGATTGGTACCACATGCATATACCCGTTGGTGTGGGTTGCATCTCATATACTTACTCATGATGTTGGTGTTAATTTTCGTGACTTGTAATTTGATGTTGTTGTGAAGCGGTTGATATAGTGTTGTAACTCTAGCATATTGCCTACTATATATGCTATTATAATGTTAGATATCTCACCCCTTCTGTTTGAATGTTACCCCTATGTTGGTAACGTGCAGGTGATTGCGAGTGAAGGTATGTCTACCTTCGCTAGTTGAGTCAGGTGTCGTCGCTCTGATACGTAGCACTCGGGGGGGATGAACGCTAGGTTTTATTAGTGTTTCTATTATTTTAGTTTTGAAGTTTTATGGTGATGTTATAATTATTTAATTAAATCTTGATATTATTCCGCTGCTTGCTGATGTTATGACGTGCTAGGTGTGCACTGTTTTAATGGTGAAACTGTATTATTGGCGTGTGATGTTTAACAATGTAAGTGTAGCATCCCTTGTGGGTGTATTGAAAACGTTTTGAAAACTCTGATTTTTGTCAAAAAATTTCCGGGTAGAAAATGGGTGTTACAACATTTCATTCGACTACTCCAATAGTCGTAGTTAGTCCCATCAAACAGGGGTGGCCTATTGAAGGACATCCCCTCTTTCATAAAAGAACCCATGATCAGAAAAATAAGTAAAATAAAATTGCGAGATGTTAAGCTCTATATGCAATTTCTAGCTCTGATGCCAATTGTTGGACTATATGATAACCTTAGAGGGGGTGAATAAGGTTATATGCCTAAAAATGAATTCTTTTCAATTTTCAAAACATTAACAATGCTCGTTTAAATCAAATGCGGAAACTAAGATTTAAACTATATGCTATATCTAAGCAAGCTATATTTAACACAAATCCAGTCAAAGTGCAAAATTACGCTAACGCTACTATTATTAAAATTCACGATAAACAGATATTTATATGCAGTGCAATGATATAACAATAGAAAAATATAAACGATACAGAAAGTAAAGAGAAGGGAAAGAGAATCACCGTGATTTTACGAGGTTCGGGATAAAAGTCCAACGTCCTCGGCCTCCGGCTTTGCAACCTTTAGACTTGATGACAACCACTATATGAGAAGAACCTCTTCAATGTTTTACAAACAAGCAACTTCCCTATAGCTAATCTTAATTATCCCAAACTGAGAACCTGAGCTCCCAGCTAATGATTTCGCTACCACTTCAATCTCCCCGATTGAATGACCCAAGAACGCTTCCCAGGATTTCACAATAACCAAGTAGAAGATGAATACAATTGAGAAAATCTATGAACCAATCACTTCTGTAGAATAACAATATAGTAGATGAGAGAGATGATTGATTTAGATTTGAAGAACTTTGAAAAAATGATTTTACAATGAATGCTCTTTTTCTCTTTTTCAGATCTGAGATTTGTACGATGTAGTGGTGTGTGAGATTGTGAAGCTCAGCTCCCTATTTATAGGGATCGTACAAAAAATGACCATTGAGAAAAATATACAATTGATGAAATCGATTATGTGCCTGAATATACTAGAAATGAAAATCGATTATATGCTCTGTATATTGTAGTGTCAGAATCGATTATGTGCTCTGAAACAAGGAGTAGATAATCGATTCTGTGCTCTGAAAAAGGAAGTAGATAATCGATTATGTGCTCTGAATAAGGAAGTAGATAATCGATTGTTTTCTTTCCAAAACATATTCTTTTAAAAACTACAAGCTAACAATCGATTATACCTTTGTGAATGAGCCTTCCAAAATCGATTATATGCTTTAAATACACAAGGAGAAATCGATTATGTACATAGTGAAAGTAATAGGAAATCGATTATTTGCTTTCATAGGGAGTTGGAAATCGATATCTATCTTTCATAGGGAGCTAGAAATCGATTTCAAACATTAGATAAAATAGTATGAATCGATTTCTTGTTTTCACAAATTTGTTTTTGTGTTACGTGCCTTTCTTGTGCATGCATGCATTTGAAAAAATATTTTTCTACGCTTTTAACACTACAGTTATATTTTTAAAAACATCATCTCTCAACTACTAAAAGTTATATAACTGAAGTGATAGGATCTTATATTGTGTCCTATCAAAAGAAAATAACAATTAAGTCTTCAACTCTGGATAGCTTCTCCTCCGAGCCTCTGCACTTTAAGTTATCCTGCCCTTTGATTCATGTCCTGTACTTTTATACCACTGTAACCATTAGTAGACAAAATGAAATTTGTTATCATACAAAACAAGGAGTGTTTGTCCTTGGTTCAACAATGCCATCTTAATTGCGTCTGCCCAGAAACCCTTTGATAATCCAACATTCAACCAGAGACATCTTGCCTTTTCTGTTAGCGTCCTGTTCGTTCTTTCTGCGACACCATTCTGCTGCGGTGTCTTCCGAACTGAAAATTGCCTTTGAATACCATGTTCTGCACAAAATTTCTGGAAATTTGAATCAGTGTACTCAGTCCCATTATCTGACTGCAAATACTTGATTTTTCTGGCCATTTGATTCTCTACTTCTGCCTTCCACATCTAGAACTTGTGAAATACTTCAGATTTCTGATTTAGAAAATACACCCAAACCTTGCAACAAAAATCATTAGTAAATATCACAAAGTACCTGGCACCACCCATGGAGGGCTCTTTGCTAGGCCCCCTCACATCAAAATGCACATAGTCCAGGATTCCCTTTGTTTTGTGTTTCCCCATCTTGAACCGAACACGACATTTTTTCCCAAGTACACAATACTTGCACAAATCTAACTTGCAATTGCGAACACCCTTCAATAGATTTCTTTTATGAAGTTCCATCATCCCAAGCTCACTGAGATGACCCAATAGATTGCTCTCATCACTGTCAATGCACCATTACTGACCTTCATGATGTCCCTATCTCCATCAGACCTGTAGGAAAAATCATTTGCTTGTAGAGTACCTAAAGAAATCAAATTCTTTCTCAGTTCTGGAATATATCTGACATCGTTCAACATTCGCACTAGAGTTAGACATCTTCTGATTCCAATTGTTGTAGCAGCAATAGTAAACAAAGAAATAATAATAGAAACGAAGAGCGGAAATAGGAGACACGATATTGGTCACGCAGTTCGGCCAATCTTTGCCTACGTCTGCGACTATAGAGTAGCTGTAGTTTCGTCTTATTGCTTGAGTGAAATTAAGATTACAAACTTAGGGTTTCAGTGTTACAATAAGTATTTATACTAACTAGGTTCAGATTACAACAATACCCCTGAACCTTACTACTCCACTCAGCGCATGCATTTGCGTGCCAATGCTACGCCATAGCGTGCTAGCTCTTCAGCACACACACTTTCTCTTCAGTGCACGCATGACATAATCCAAATATTCACTGAATTGACATTGAGTTCATAAACAAATGCTACATGCATGCAATGGATATATTAGGATATCAAGCAGGTTAAACAGGTGAATGCTCTCATGTTCCTATTCTATATATTCAAGTTTTACCCATACCATTAGCTGCATCTTTGCATCTTCGCAGAATTACATGACACTGGTTCGCAATAGTTGACCATCTGACCATCAGGCAGTTCATCAGGAACAAGGATCTTATTTCCGTATCAGTGCAAATAAAATTGATAGTTAAGTAAAGTACAAAACAACTATGAATTCCATAGCACAAGATAGCAACAAACACAGAGGTACCACATGAATACTTTTCCTTTTCAGCTTCCATCAGAATACCTTCTTTCAAACGATCTTCCATTTGTTCAACTCTTTCCCTATTAATTCCCTGATTATGTACAGGTCCCACAGAAATTTGATGCCAAAACCATTAAATCGAAACACTAATCCACTTAATTCTACTGAAACAAGTCAACCACCAAATGGTGATTTTTCCATTTGGTTGACAACCACCATAGAACTTACATACACCTCATATATGGGTAATGCATAAAAGAATAATCGGGACGATGAAAACTGAGAACATGTAGCATATAAATTTTATGTTTTAACTCTGACATGCAAGGTTAAGTTCATCTTTGTAAACAGCATAAATAATAACAGACTACAAAAAACCTAAATACATATTCATCATGAGATATAAGGAAGCCTTTAAGGTTAATATAGTCATAAAACCAACAAAGGAACTAAATTTCAACAGGAGTGAACAAATTCATCGTGCTAAGTTGAATCATGTCAAAGTCCCAGCCCAGCACCTAATGCCTAAATAGTGCTCAAAGTTCAAAGAAAACGACATGACAAGGGCCAAATGCGTATCCATGTCAAGAAACACCTAATAAATATTATGAAAATCCATACTCTATATTATCAACGAAAGAAAGATTTTCTCCAGTTCCAATTTTCTCATTCAATTTTAAATCAAGTGATAGAGAGACCTAGAGAGATAGAACTGACCCACAAAGGAACAAACCATGGCCAACTGAGAGGAGGATCGGGAGCTTCTTTGTAGATTTTCTTAAATCGTTTCGGTATAGTGCTCGGCCCTCGAGCCTCCTTCTTATCTTGATCCAACCTAGCAACAACACTCTCATCGTAGTTTTCTCTGCCAGGGAGAATCTGGGTGTTTTGGGCCAGAAGAAGGCAATAGATATAAACGGAGGCGAGGACGATAGGGTTTCAACTTTCAATGTGAATGATAGACATATTTTTTGTTCAGAGAATGAACATTTTAAGTCGGCTAAGTTAGGGTCCAACTTAAAACATTGCAGATTTTACGTTTTTAAGTCGGGTAAGTCAGAGTCCGACTAATAAAGGTAGGCGCCTTAGAATTATTTTTATCTTAATAACAAGTTTGCCACTGCGTCTACTTTTTAAGTCGGATATTTGAGAATCCGACTTTAAAATAATTCTTTTCTTAATTTTGCACTACTGCAAGTTGTTTGCAATTTTGAATCGATTCGAGTTCGAACTCAAAAAAAGATCCAAGTTGAACTCGAGTCGAATTATGAATTGAATAGTAGATTTTCATTAAGTTGAGTCGAGTTCGAATCAAATCTACTCATTTCCGAATATGCAAGTGTCACTGGTGCAACATTTGTTTTTAAAAAGCACCATTTAAAATTGGCTCTTTGAACACCTAATTTCAAATGTGAATGTGGTGGCAATTTGGTAATTAAAGAATAAAATACTAGTTTACGTTGAATATTTCAAATCGATTATTTTAACATTTAATTACAAATGTGTTTGAACATACAAATTTGGTCCTAGTCTAAGTATTAGAGTTATAGAAAAGGGGTGTCAAAGAAGGAGTTATCGGCTTTAGAAAATGTAACTATTATTGTATTTTCTTCTTGTCTAACATTGAAAACAAATTATTAGTTCTGTCTTTTGCCACCCTACACTACGGCAGATGTTGAGAAAAAGGGCGCCCTATTGGGCAGCGCTCTTGATGTAAGCGCTGCATTTGCTTAAAACTCACAGGGAATGGGCAGCGCTCCTGCTGTAAGCGCTGCTATTAGTTAAAAGGCGCTGGGGCAATGGGCAGCGCTTTTTAGGAAGTGATGCGTATGGGTAACGTGCTGTTGGCGACTGGCAACGCTTTAAAGGCAAACGCTGCGTATGGGTGGGGCGATGGGCAGCACTTTTTAGGAAGCACTGCGTATGGGTGAACGCGCTGTTGGCAATGGGCAGGGCTTTAAAGGAAAACGCTGCCTATTACTTATATTTTATTTGACATTCCCTTGCGTTCAGCTTTTTCAACGTCTCTCTCTCACAGTTTGCCTCCCACTCTCTCCCTCGCGAAGAACAAACCCAGCAACCTCACACTTGCTCCATCGCGAAGAACAGCCCAACAACCTCACACTCTCCCCCTCATTTCGTTTACTCTTTCGTTTCCTGAAAACCATCGTTCCAGAAAACCCCCAACTCCTTATTTTCGCGATTTGGTTTCTTACACTCTTGCCGTGAACTCGTCTGCTCCCCTTGACGTCGTGAGCTCGTCATCGTTTCTTCACTGCGTACAGAGGTTAGTATCCCTCCACGCTCGTTTCCTCACGCCATTCCATGTTGTTCTAGTTATTTTAATGGCATTGGAACCTTAGGTTAGATGATTCTATGTGAAGTTGATGCTTGATGATTGGTTGTTTGAAAGGGTGAAGTGTTTCTAAACTTAAGGTGAAATGTAGGTGAAGTGTTTGTTGTAATTACCAAATGAAATGCTTGTTATTTGAATGTTGTTCTAGGTTAAGACATTCTTGTGTTGTATTTCTAAACTTGAGAAATTGAGGATTGATGTTGAATTTGGGGCTGATTTTTTGTTTATTTTACACCATGAAACTAGTAATTCTATACATGACTTGGAGCTTGTAAATAAATGATTTGGTTTTGGAAAATAATTAGGCGAATTATTTGGATGTTAACCCAATGGGAGTAATTTAGTACCTAACTGGTAAATTTATTTAGTGCTAAAATTATTTTCTGGATAACATTAAGTCGTTAACCGGATAATAAGGATCAAGGAAGTTTCGGATTCGAAATAAAGGATCAAGATCAATATGGTAATTGGACCACGCTACCACTTATTTATTAATTAAATATGTGTTTGTGTGTGTGTGTATTTAAATAAAAGAAAGAAAAGAAGAAAGGAAAGAAAGAAGAAAAACGCAGAGAAGAGGAAAGAAGAAAAGAAAGGAGAAGAGAAAGAAGAAGAGAAAGAAGAAGGAAGAAGAAGAAGAAGGATCACTCCCCCAAGCCCCAAAATTCATCATCTTCATCATCTCACTCTCCTCATCATAACCCAAAACCTAGGTAAGAATCCATCCGATTTTCTCCCCCTTTTGTAACCTACGAATTTTAGGGGTTTTGAGGGAGGGAAATTGTTGAAAAATTGGATTCAATGATGAAATTGATGGTTGGGTTATGTTTAGGAACAAAGCTGGGAACGGATTGAACGCGATTGGAAGCTCGAAACGAAGTTAGGAGCAATTCGGTGTTGATTGGGTTCGATTCGGTGATTTTGACATATCGGTGATTTCGGCTCGGCAACGACTCTCGCTTCAAGGGTGAGTTTTACTCACGTTTAGGCTTATTCCGTTTTGAAATGAATTGTGTGACTTGTTTTCGAAAGATTTTGAGTCGAAAACGTTATTTTGAAATATATCGCGTTTTAACGAAATTTGTAATCGTTGAGTTTTTGATTGAATTGCTTGATTGTTTGATGTTGATTGGACTAGTATATTGTCTAGCATTGTCTGTTTCTGAGTTAGGAATCGATCGGGGCGAGTTTCGGATTGATCGGAAAGCAAAATTTCATAAAACAGGGCATTTTGGCAGTGCTGATAAACGCGCACGACCCGTGCGTCTAGGGCACACGACCCGTGCGCCTGGTTCGGGTTCAGTGTTCAAAAATTTTCTAACAGGACGCACGACCCGTGCGTCCAGAGGCACGACCCGTGCGCCAAGTTCTGCCCAAAATTTTCAAAGTACCCTAAATGATTCCGTTTCGATTCCGGTCCTCTCCTAATCCTTTCCTGACCCTCATATCTTGATCTTAGGCCTATGACGCCATGATTTTGGGTGTGTTACAAAGGGTTTTATAAAACGCATTTTGGATGTCTAAACCGTTTCGAAAAACCGAATGATAGTACACGTGTGCGGATAAGTTTTATTGATGACAAATGGACTATGAGTCCTGTGTGGTAAAGTAAAATTAAAGGAACTAAAGGTTCATATGATTGTGGATATATATATTATATCGAGTTTGGGTGACGACCCATGTGTAACATACTAGGCAGGGCAGTCATGATCCCTTACCCTAGGCTCCATGCCAATGGGAGAATGTACTATTGGTAGGGGGGTTCACCGGGAGTAGCGGTTACGCAGTCGGTGTTATGTTAAATTAATTGAAGTACGATTCACCGGGAGTAGCGGTTACGCAGTCGGTGTCGTACTAAGTTATAGCAAATTCCCCGGGAGTAGCGGTTACGCAGTCGGTGGAATGCTATGTGTAAAATAATGCGGTTCATCGGGAGTAGCGGTTACGCAGTCGGTGCCGTGTTGTGATTAAAAATGTTTTAAACTAGTACCGAGAGAGTTAGTAGGGGTTACGGTAGAACTCACTGAGATTGTATCTCACTGTTTATATGTTGTTGTTTTACAGAGACACAGGGGCAGCAGAAATCCAAGAGACACGAGTAGGTTGGGCTCGGGCGACTACTGATGACTTAGCGTTTATGCTTAAGTTATTTTTATTTCCCTTTTTGGCTGTCTATGTATAACAACATGGTGTCCTCAGTTTTAGGTTTTCTTCCGCTTTCTTGTATGATACTGAGCAGGATAGTTCGCTGAATTTTTAAGGTCCTATGTGTATTAAGACTGCTTGGATGTTGTCCAGTGAAAACTATTTTTGCAGCGTTCAGTAATTATGCAGGAAATATTATCTCTGATGTATGTATAATGTGCACTTGGGTATTTTTAATAAATAGAAATACCGGGGTGTTACAGTTGGTATCAGAGCGGTTCGACCTAGTCGGACTTAGCTTATAAGGTCTTTGCTTTTTCCAGTCGTGATTTTCTTAGTATGCTATTAGACATTGAGCTTGATCAACTTAATACTTTGTGCATATTTCGCAGAATCATGGCCAGAAGAGGTAGAGGCGTTCCTCCTCCTGTTGATCCAAATTTTGAGTGGATGCAGAATGTAATTGAGAACCAGCAGAAAATGATGCAAGACATGATGCTTATGCATCAGCAACAACAAATCCTACAGCAAAATGCTCAGCAGCATCAAGCTCCAGAGCCACAAGTGAACCCAAGGAGAATTTTCACAGAGTTCCTGAAAATGAAACCCTCCGAGTTTAGAGGTGGGCCAGATGTCATGAGAGCACAACATTGGCTGGATGACATTGAAAAGATCTTTGTAACAATGCAAGTGACCGATGAAGATAAGTTGCGGTTGGCATCCCATATGTTGAAGGGAGAGGCCAATAACTGGTGGACAAATGCTAGGGCCATGATGGAGACAATGGGAACTCCCCCGACTTGGGAAAGTTTCCGAACATCATTTCTGGAACAATTCTTCCCCACGGCTATGAGGTTTGATAAGGAAAATGAGTTTTTGGCTCTTACACAAGGAGGCTTGACCGTGGGCCAATACACGGCTAAATTTGAAGAGTTGTATCAATTCTTCGGTTTAGCTGGATATGCCCCCAATGATCAATGGAAAACTGACAGGTACAAATATGGGTTGAGAGAGGATATTGCTCAAAGTCTTAGTTCTTTTCAGAGAACCAACTATGCAGCCATGGTACAACAAGCTTATATCGCCGAAAGTGATTTGTCAAGGTTGTATGCAAGCAGAAAGGCATTTCATCAGAGTAAGAGGAACACCGGGTCATCTAGTTCTCAGATGGGTCCCAGGCATGATTCGGGGAAAGGAGGTAACTATAAAGGGAAGCAGGTGCAAACGATCGACCAAACGAGGTTTAAAAATTGTCATAAGTGCGGAAGGCATCACCGAGGTGAGTGTCAATTAAGACATACTCGGTGTTATCATTGTAATGAAGAGGGCCACTATGCAAATGAGTGCCCAGCAAAGAGGAACATCCAAAGAGCACCAAATGCCTCTGGACAAGGAAGGATCAACACACTCGATGCTCGAACCATCACACCTACGGATAATCTGCTAAGGGGTACGGGATCTCTTTTTAATAATTCAGTCAATATTTTATATGATTCTGGGGCAACTCACTGTTTTATCTCGCAAGCATGTGTGGATCGGTTGGGATTAGCATTGTCTGAGCTATCCGAACCGATAACTATTTTAACTGCTGCCAAGGGTCGTGTCCAGACCCAATCATTATGTGAAAATTGCCTACTTGTCATAGGCGACAGACAGTTTGTTGTGAAATTTATTTGCTTGCCTATGAGAAGCATGGACATTGTTCTGGGTATGAATTGGATGGCTGAAAATCATGTAACAATCAACTGTGCCGATCGAACCATTAGCTTCGCCTCCGAATCCGTAGGATTGACACAGGCAGATTCTGAAGCGACGATCTCTTACACCGAAGCAAGCCAGTCATTATTCCAAGGTGCGGAAGCTATACTTATTATGTTGTCTGCATCTACTGAAACGGGTTTAGATTTGTCATCTGTGCAAGTGGTAAATGAATTTCTAGATGTCTTTCCAGAAGAAGTTTCATCCTTACCTCCTGACCGAGAGGTAGAATTCTCAATAGAATTGATTCCTGGTACAGGATCAATTTCTATTGCTCCTTATAGAATGTCTCCTTTAGAGTTGAAGGAACTGAAGTCTCAACTTGAGGAATTAATATCGAAAAGGTTTATCCGACCGAGTGTTTCTCCATGGGGTGCTCCGGTGTTACTAGTCAAAAAGAAGGATGGTAGCATGAGATTGTGCATAGATTATCGACAACTCAACAAAGTGACGATCAAGAATAAATATCCATTGCCAAGGATAGACGATTTGCTCGACCAACTTCGAGGTGCCGTGGTATTTTCAAAAATTGATCTGAGATCGGGCTATCATCAAATAAAGGTACGGGCCTTAGATATTCCGAAGACAGCTTTCCGTACTAGGTATGGACATTACGAGTTCGTAGTGATGCCCTTCGGTTTGACTAATGCTCCAGCGGTATTCATGGATTACATGAACCGAGTGTTTCACACGTACCTTGATCAGTTTGTAGTAGTTTTCATTGATGATATCTTGGTGTACTCTAAGACCATTGAGGACCATGTTCAACATCTCCGCATTGTTCTGAACGTACTCCGAGAAAAGAAATTGTATGCCAAGCCGTCGAAGTGTGACTTCTGGATGCCGGAAGTGAAGTTTTTGGGACACGTGATCTCCCAATCGGGAGTGGCGGTGGATCCCAGTAAAGTAGAAGCGGTATTGAACTGGGAACGACCAACATCTGTCACCGAAATAAGAAGTTTCTTGGGTCTAGCTGGTTACTATAGAAGGTTTATCCAAGGTTTTTCACAATTGGTTCTTCCACTTACTCGGTTGACTCGCAAGGCCCAACCGTTTATATGGAATGCCGATTGTGAGGAATGCTTTCAAGAGTTGAAGGTTAGGTTGACTTCTGCTCCAATCCTAATTCTTCCAGATCCGTCTTTGGATTTTCAAATTTACAGCGATGCTTCTGGGAAGGGTTTGGGATGTGTTCTCATGCAGAACCAACAAGTTGTAGCTTATGCCTCCAGACAGTTGAAGACTCATGAAGAGAATTATCCGACTCATGATCTAGAGTTGGCAGCTATTGTGTACGCACTGAAGATTTGGAGACATTACCTGTATGGGTCTCGTTTCGAAGTCTTTAGTGATCATAAAAGCTTGAAATATTTGTTTGACCAGAAGGAGTTGAATAACAGGCAGAGAAGATGGGTGGAGTTTCTGAAGGATTATGACTTCGAATTGAAGTATCATCCGGGAAAAGCTAATGTTGTAGCCGATGCACTAAGTAGGAAATCCATTCATATAGCAGGATTAATGATGCATGAAATGGAATTGTTGGAGTCTTTCCGGGACTTAAATTTGGATTCAGAACCAAAAAGGAACCGGTTGGTGTTGAGCCACATGAGGATCTCTAGTTCCATAAGAGATTCTATTCGCTTAGCACAGGGAGTTGATGTGAAACTTCAATCACAGAAAGTGTTGCCAGATTTTACCGAAGATAGTGATGGGGTTATTTGTTTCAACGGTAGGATCTGTGTGCCCGACGATGAGAGTATTAAAAAGCAAGTGCTAGAGGAAGCACACCGGAGTTTATTTTCTGTACATCCCGGATCCACCAAGATGTATAGAGATTTAAAACAGATGTATTGGTGGCAAGGGATGAAGTTGGAGATTGCTGAATTTGTATCAAAGTGCTTAACTTGCCAAAGAGTTAAGATAGAACATCAGAAGCCTGCTGGTCTGCTACGGCCACTGGATGTGCCAGTGTGGAAATGGGAAGACATTTCCATGGATTTTGTAATGGCGTTGCCAAAGTCTCAAGCCGGTAACGACTCCATCTGGGTAGTTGTGGATCGGTTAACTAAATCAGCTCATTTTATTCCAGTTCGTTCTAGCAGTAAAGTATCCAAGTTAGCTGAGGTGTATTTGAAGAACATAGTAAGGTTACATGGGGTTCCTACCAGTATAGTGTCGGATCGAGATCCGAAATTCACTTCTCGATTTTGGAAAGCTCTGAATGAAGCATTGGGAACTAAAGTACTTCTTAGTACCGCTTATCACCCGCAGACAGACGGTCAGACCGAGAGAACTATCCAGACATTAGAGGATATGCTTAGGGCTTCGGTGCTTGATAATGGAAAGAAATGGGAGGATCATCTTCCATTGGTGGAGTTCTCATACAACAACAGTTACCATTCCAGTATCGGAATGGCACCTTATGAAGCCTTGTATGGTAGGAAATGCAGGACTCCATTGTGTTGGTGGGAAGTAGGGGAGAACCGATTGTTAGGACCTGAGATGATTCACGACACTACTGAGAAGATCAAGTTAATCAGAGAAAGAATGAAAGCTGCCCAGAGCAGGCAAAAGAGCTATGCTGATAAAAGGAGAAGGCCGTTAGAGTTTGAGTCAGGCGATCATGTGTTTTTGAGACTATCACCAACAATTGGCACAGGTAGGGCATTACGGGTGAAGAAACTCAGTCCTCGGTATATCGGACCCTTCCAGATTATCGAGCGAATAGGGCCTCTTGCATACCGTATTGCTTTGCCTCCACCATTGTCAAATCTACATGATGTATTCCATGTGTCTCAGCTGCGAAAGTACATTCCCGATCCAAGCCAACCGTTAGATTTTGAAACGATTGACCTTCGACCGGACTTGTCCTTCCAACCTAATCCGAATTACATCATGGAACGTGGCGAGAGGACGCTACGGACAAAGTCAATTCCCATTGTCAAGGTGGTTTGGGATGGTTTTTCCACCGAGGAAGCTACTTGGGAGTTGGAGGACGATATGCGGACTCAGTATCCGTATTTGTTCTCTTGAGGTATGTCGTGTCTAATTTTGAGGACAAAATTCTTTCAAGTAGGGGAGAATGTAACATCCTCAAAATAATTAGGCGAATTATTTGGATGTTAACCCAATGGGAGTAATTTAGTACCTAACTGGTAAATTTATTTAGTGCTAAAATTATTTTCTGGATAACATTAAGTCGTTAACCGGATAATAAGGATCAAGGAAGTTTCGGATTCGAAATAAAGGATCAAGATCAATATGGTAATTGGACCACGCTACCACTTATTTATTAATTAAATATGTGTTTGTGTGTGTGTGTATTTAAATAAAAGAAAGAAAAGAAGAAAGGAAAGAAAGAAGAAAAACGCAGAGAAGAGGAAAGAAGAAAAGAAAGGAGAAGAGAAAGAAGAAGAGAAAGAAGAAGGAAGAAGAAGAAGAAGGATCACTCCCCCAAGCCCCAAAATTCATCATCTTCATCATCTCACTCTCCTCATCATAACCCAAAACCTAGGTAAGAATCCATCCGATTTTCTCCCCCTTTTGTAACCTACGAATTTTAGGGGTTTTGAGGGAGGGAAATTGTTGAAAAATTGGATTCAATGATGAAATTGATGGTTGGGTTATGTTTAGGAACAAAGCTGGGAACGGATTGAACGCGATTGGAAGCTCGAAACGAAGTTAGGAGCAATTCGGTGTTGATTGGGTTCGATTCGGTGATTTTGACATATCGGTGATTTCGGCTCGGCAACGACTCTCGCTTCAAGGGTGAGTTTTACTCACGTTTAGGCTTATTCCGTTTTGAAATGAATTGTGTGACTTGTTTTCGAAAGATTTTGAGTCGAAAACGTTATTTTGAAATATATCGCGTTTTAACGAAATTTGTAATCGTTGAGTTTTTGATTGAATTGCTTGATTGTTTGATGTTGATTGGACTAGTATATTGTCTAGCATTGTCTGTTTCTGAGTTAGGAATCGATCGGGGCGAGTTTCGGATTGATCGGAAAGCAAAATTTCATAAAACAGGGCATTTTGGCAGTGCTGATAAACGCGCACGACCCGTGCGTCTAGGGCACACGACCCGTGCGCCTGGTTCGGGTTCAGTGTTCAAAAATTTTCTAACAGGACGCACGACCCGTGCGTCCAGAGGCACGACCCGTGCGCCAAGTTCTGCCCAAAATTTTCAAAGTACCCTAAATGATTCCGTTTCGATTCCGGTCCTCTCCTAATCCTTTCCTGACCCTCATATCTTGATCTTAGGCCTATGACGCCATGATTTTGGGTGTGTTACAAAGGGTTTTATAAAACGCATTTTGGATGTCTAAACCGTTTCGAAAAACCGAATGATAGTACACGTGTGCGGATAAGTTTTATTGATGACAAATGGACTATGAGTCCTGTGTGGTAAAGTAAAATTAAAGGAACTAAAGGTTCATATGATTGTGGATATATATATTATATCGAGTTTGGGTGACGACCCATGTGTAACATACTAGGCAGGGCAGTCATGATCCCTTACCCTAGGCTCCATGCCAATGGGAGAATGTACTATTGGTAGGGGGGTTCACCGGGAGTAGCGGTTACGCAGTCGGTGTTATGTTAAATTAATTGAAGTACGATTCACCGGGAGTAGCGGTTACGCAGTCGGTGTCGTACTAAGTTATAGCAAATTCCCCGGGAGTAGCGGTTACGCAGTCGGTGGAATGCTATGTGTAAAATAATGCGGTTCATCGGGAGTAGCGGTTACGCAGTCGGTGCCGTGTTGTGATTAAAAATGTTTTAAACTAGTACCGAGAGAGTTAGTAGGGGTTACGGTAGAACTCACTGAGATTGTATCTCACTGTTTATATGTTGTTGTTTTACAGAGACACAGGGGCAGCAGAAATCCAAGAGACACGAGTAGGTTGGGCTCGGGCGACTACTGATGACTTAGCGTTTATGCTTAAGTTATTTTTATTTCCCTTTTTGGCTGTCTATGTATAACAACATGGTGTCCTCAGTTTTAGGTTTTCTTCCGCTTTCTTGTATGATACTGAGCAGGATAGTTCGCTGAATTTTTAAGGTCCTATGTGTATTAAGACTGCTTGGATGTTGTCCAGTGAAAACTATTTTTGCAGCGTTCAGTAATTATGCAGGAAATATTATCTCTGATGTATGTATAATGTGCACTTGGGTATTTTTAATAAATAGAAATACCGGGGTGTTACATTCTATGTGAAGTTGATGCTTGATGATTGGTTGTTTGAAAGGGTGAAGTGTTTCTAAACTTAAGGTGAAATGTAGGTGAAGTGTTTGTTGTAATTACCAAATGAAATGCTTGTTATTTGAATGTTGTTCTAGGTTAAGACATTCTTGTGTTGTATTTCTAAACTTGAGAAATTGAGGATTGATGTTGAATTTGGGGCTGATTTTTTGTTTATTTTACACCATGAAACTAGTAATTCTATACATGACTTGGAGCTTGTAAATAAATGATTTGGTTTTGGAATGGATAATCTTCTTAAATTGTATATGTTTGGTGAATGAAACTGGCAAAGTAAAATCGATTATGCCTAAATCGACTGTGCGAATTGTTTGTTAGGTTTTGCGAGTTTGTTTTGCCGGAGCTTCGCCTTTGTTGTTCGAGTTCATCCTGGTTCGAGAGTTCGTTCTAGTTCGTGGTTCTTTTTCTTTCGAGTTCGTTGTTGCTTCCACTTGTTCAGGTACTTTTGTTGTTTTCTTGTATTTATTATATGAAGAATGGCAATATGGAAGACATCAAAGTCTTTGATTTCTTTAGTTGAAAATATTTGAATGTCTTAGCTTCAAAAAAATTGTGCGTTGTGTGTTTTTCAGCTATAATAGGTTTAAGTTCTCTTATCAAGATTTTATTATAAATATTGGGAAATTATAGATAGAAAGTGGATGTCTGCCAATCGTCTGTCCAAGAAATATGGTTGAAGTGATCAAAGTTACACTTGTTCTTTATTATTTGACATCATTGAATTTATTTTATTATATCGTTAATTTAATTTGTATATATATATATATATATATATATATATATATATATATATATATCTCTAATTATAGGTACTTGTACGAGGACATTTTGGTGCCTTCGGAACAGACACAGATTTGTGTTCTTGTGTCCGGATAACACAAACCTTCGTGATGTGTCGTCCAATCTGCGTAATTATGAGACGCTTGTGGAACAAAACTGGAGAGGTTACAAATTATATCACTCAACGCTTATGGGAAGCTCAAAATACAAGCGTCGATACCATGTTTTTGGCACCATGTCTCTTACGGTGAGAGATTTAATCCATTCTTATATAACATGCATTTTTTAAATACTAGGAAATTACTTATTCAAAATTTTATTTTGTAGGCAACATTGGATTCTGTTTGCAATAAATCCTAAGAAAGATACAGTGTACTACTTTGATTCATTGCATGGTCATTTCAACAACTACCCCGAGTTGATCGAGATATTTAATAAGTGTGTGTATTTCGATCCATCTGCATATTTATTAGTTTTACTTATATACGTATGTATTTCGAATAATATAGTTATATGACATTGTGTTCAGTTGTTTGATGGAATATTGGGGATTGGAACAATCAATGACCAAATTGATACCAATAGTTGTAAGTTTGTAATCAACGTTCTTATATATTTAATTACATTATTTTGTCAAAAAAATGTATTAAATTAAATTTAACAATTAACTAATCTTTTATTTTATAGTGTCGAAAACAACCCAATACCAATGATTGTGGGTATTACGTAATGAAATTTATGAAGGAAGTTATTACCCACAACCAAACGACTATTCCCAGACAGGTATCTACTTAGAATTCTTTTTGATTTTGATATAATAATAGTTAATTCCATTTAACCATTTCAATTCTAATTTTTTTATTTCTATAATTTCATTATTTTCCCGAGTGTCGGTTGAAGACATACTCTGATGAGCAGCTTACCGAGCTTAGGGGAGAGTGGTGCCGTTGTCTCCCGTTTTTTTATTTTGGTTAGAATGTAATATTGTAAGTTGTTAGAGTTTTATTTGGATACACATAAGTTGTTAGCTAGCTAGTTTTGGTTCATATTGTAAGTTGCTAGCTAGTTTTGGATACATATGAATTGGATAATGTAACTT
This sequence comes from Astragalus membranaceus, assembly GCA_039519185.1. Taxonomy (NCBI): domain Eukaryota; kingdom Viridiplantae; phylum Streptophyta; class Magnoliopsida; order Fabales; family Fabaceae; genus Astragalus; species Astragalus membranaceus. The sequence continues at coordinate 22,442,524 of CM076854.1, read as the reverse complement.
GTTAGCTAGTTTGTTTTGGTTCCATCTTGTTGGGTATATATATGTTGACATATTGTACATTTGGATAGTTATAATTTGTTGTTAGCTAGTTTATATATATGTTGACATATTGGTGCATATGGATAGTTATAATTTGTTGTTAGCTAGTTTATATATATGTTGTTAAGTATACATAATGGATTGGATTGGATTGGATTGTATTGGCTGTATATGGCCAGGAAAATTGCAAATGTTAAAAGGAAAATAAATAAAAACAAAAAAATTTTTTAAAAAGATTTACACAATGGGCATCACTTTTAGGACAAAGCGCTACTCATTCCCTTAACGCTTTCAGGAATGGGCAGCGCTTTTATGCGGAAGCGCTAACTATTCCTAAAAAGTGCTTTGGGAATGTGTAACGCTTTTGACTGTAAGCGCTACCCATTGTGTTAGCGCCTTTTGGGAATGAGCAGTGCTTGCGCTAAAAAGCGCTACCCATTCCCATAAGGCGCTAACATGATGAGCAGCACTTTTCCCAAGAGCGCTACCCATGGCTATCAATGAGCAGTGCTTCTTAAACGCTGCCCATTAGAGTAGCGCCAAGTTTAGCAGTGCTCAGAAGCGCTACCCATGGCTAAACAAAGCGTTGTCCATCCCCAAATCTGTTGTAGTGCTATCTAGAAGGAGGACTAATTATGTGCACGATTTTTCTAGTGCTAGATCATATTAATGTCAAATAGCATAGATCACAGGTATGATCAGCCAAACTTTGCCTACGTCTGCAACTACAGAGTAGCTGTAGTTCCATTTTATTGATTATCTCTCCATCCTTGAGTACAAACACTAAAGCGTTTAAATAGGCTTTTCTCTGAGAAAACGTAACGGGCGTGCGACAAATACATATAAATAAATCTACAAATCTACTATTTACAACTTCCTTATTTCCTTATTCACACCCCCCCTCAAATTGATGCGGGTCATCAAGGAGCATCAATTTGCTGACAAGAAACTGATGGCGTGGACAAGGAACAGCTTTAGTCAAAATATCTGCAACTTGAAATTGAGTATTGATATGAGGGATGGATATAACATGATTATCATAGGCTTCACGAATAGCATGACAATCAACTTCGATATGCTTAGTACGCTCATGAAAAACCGGATTTGCAACAATCTGAATGTCACTTGTATTGTCTGCATAGAGAGATGTCGGCTCGGTTTGAGGAAATTCAAGTTCACCCAAAAGACCACGAAGCCAAAGTATCTCGGAGCATGCCGTAGACATAGCACGAGACTCCGATTCGGTTGAGGACTTAGAGACTCTCGCTTACTTCATACTTTTCCATGAGATCAATGAAGAACCAAGAAACATGCACCAACCAGTGACAGAGCGGCGATTGTTAAGACACCCAGCCCAATCAGCATCACAGTAGGCACTCAACTTAAGAGGGGTTCCACTAGGAAAGAATAAGCCCCGTTGAGAGGTACCCTTCAAGTAGCGAATTATACGACGAACCGCTGCCAAGTGAAGATGACGAGGAGAATGCATGAACTGACTTACTTGCTGAACAGCCAACGAAATGTCGGGTCGTGTAATGGTCAAGTAGTTAAGACTACCCACGAGCTGCCGATACAATAAAGGATCAGTCAAAAGTTCACCCTCATCAAGGTGGTATTTGACATTAACTTCAAGAGGAGTATTCACAGGATTAGCAGATTGAAGGCCAGCCATAGCAACAAGGTCGGTGGCATACTTATGCTGATGGAGAAATATACCTTTAGAGGTAGAATGGACCTCGAGTCCAAGAAAATAATGTAAAAGACCAAGGTCTTTCATTTGAAATGAGGCTTGAAACTTTTGTTTAACTTCCTGTTGGTGTGTTAAAAGATGTGCAAGTATACACAGTCACAAACAAGTAATACAATGATAAGAAAGGTCGAACCCACAGGGATTGGATTAACTTTGTGTGTGTTTAGAAAACATATAAATTAGTACTACTATTCTACTCACAAATTTTGGGGTTTTTAGTTTAAGTAAAAACAGATTGCAAGTATGTAAATTAAGATGAAGGAAATCAGTTGAGAAAGATAGTTGAGATGTCTTTACTATATAATGCTTCTTTTGAGAGTTTCTATGTTTTTAGAGATGCAGAAGCACTATGATGCAGAAGCATCAAGTGCAGAAGCATCAAGTGCAGTAGCATTGAGTGCAGTTGCATAACTGTGTGCTTTTCAGCTACTTTCTTCAGAGTTTCATTACAAGCTTCCCATGTCTGGGCTTGCTAAATAAGTTCACTCCTGCCTTTGAAGTTCCCATTGTTTCACCCTAACGACTATGTTATCCTATGTCTAGGACTTAACATGGTTTTAACACAGTTTCTTTATTAAACAAGTTTAACAAAGCCTTTATTAAAACACTCACCCTTATTAGTCTTGATTTCTAATTATAAACCATGTCTGTGAATATAACTCTACTTATTGTAAGAGATCCACCTTAAAATAAGATGGATGTAGTATAACACAAGACCCAAAATGATACGACACTTAAAAGCATAATAACTTACTCAAAAGATCATTATAAGTTTAGAACATCTCAACTAAAGGAATTTAGCTCATGTTACTCATTATATAATAGAGAGAATCTGTAAGGAACATGATAACATGAATCATATAAAAGATATCAATAGGGTAGAAGTTACACAATTTGATGTTCCTTTGCATGAATTCTGACAGGTGCAGAAGCACTGATTCCTTCGCCTATCTATGAAGAAGTGGAGGAAGAGGGTGTCAATTCCTTCCTCACCTTCTTACAACTAACTAGTAAATAAAATGCAAGAATTGAAACTACTAAAATATAAGTAAAGTGTTTGATCTACATATTATCAAGTGAGATATGCGATGATCTTCAAGTGAGAAGTGGAAGCCTTTATATAGCCTTGGAGGTTTCCATCAAGTAAGGGTTTGCTTGGAGATCAAGCTTGACCAAAGGTGGCTTAACCATGGTTACTTTTCAGAGCTTTGATTGAGAAGATTGAGTCTAAACGGGAGGTCCAATTGTGGAGAGCCATGTGTCTTTAGATGAGTAGCCTTTCATGATGATGTTTATGGTGGGCACCTCCTTATGCAAGTGGGCATGTGCCTCCATGTGATTTGTGAGAAAGCGTGATGTCATAGAAGTTTTGGTGCAGTGGTATGAATTGAGGTGCTTCCATTGTGGGGTTATAAACATTTAGCGCAAGATGGTGCAGAAGCACTAAGTGCAGGAGCATCATGGTGCAGAAGCATCGTGGTGCAGAAGCATCATCTGTAGGTAAACTGAACAAACACATCAAACATACCAATATATATACAAAATGCTTTATTCATCACATAATTCCTAGAATGTTGTTATCTTACTTATACTACTATATTTAACACATATTCTACTTGATTTCAAGTAATTAGTTATGATTAGATGTATGAATAACTCTATATAAAATGGAGTTATCACACCCCCAAACTTAAACCATTGCTTGTCCTCAAGTAATGACAAAAAGAAAACACAAGTAGGATTTTCAATTTAAAGAAGAACAGATCAGCTCATATCTTTTCAAAGAATGATTTTGCATTTGATGAACTTCATTTTTCAGAACATTTTATCTTTGTCCCCTTGAATTCCCTAAACATCCAAAGTTTATTAAAACTCATTAATGTGAGTGTGTGCCCCACTGAGATCCAATCAGTTCCAAAACTAAGTAAAAAGTTTCTCTTTCACTTTTGGAAAATTTTAGATCACGTTTGGCCAAAACAAAGGTGTTTCAAAATATAGACTAGACTAACAACATCCTCAAGACTTGGGGGGCTTTAAGTACAACTAAGGGATTTGATTGAGTATTTCAAAAATGTTGAGTCAATGCACTATTTTTATTTTTGGTGGTTCTTTTCTTTGGTGCAGAAGCACTTTGGTGCAGATGCACCTGGTATTTTTTTTGTGAAGTGCAGAAGCACTGACTTTTTGACGGTGCAGATGCACTTGAGTGCAGCTGCACTGGATACTACATTTCAATACTTGTAGCATATATTGCCCTCCTCACCGACCTCCTTATGCATACTTTTTTCTTTGGTTTTGCTTTTCTTTTCTTCTTTTTCTTTCTTTTCTTTTCTTTTGCATTTTGACGCTTTTCTTTTCTTTCAAACCAAATGCACTATTTGGAACAGGTTCAGTTTAATGATTTGGGTAAATATAGCTAGTTTATAACACTTTGGGCTCTTTTGTAGTGATTTTGGTAACCTATTTACATTGACTACTCTAAGCTTCTCATACTCAGCCTTAGTATTCATGGAAATTCAGCCAAACTTATTTCTTTATGCTCTTCTATATAGTAAAAATTTGTTTTTGACCTTGGCTTTCTGAAAATTCCTCTTGCATCAGATAGTTTTTCAAATAGCAAGGTTCTTTTCAAAACTCAGTTTTAATGTGTCAAAGTAATAATAAAATTGGTCATTTGAGGAAAACAAGGCTTATTTTCTTTTTCTTCCTTTCATCATTAAAAATCTGTTCAAAGAGGTGCATTTGTCTATGTTTGTGAAAAAGATTTTTAAGCTGATCATGCTTCAAATCTATCAAATCCTAACACATATTTAAATATGTACACCGACATAAAAACAAACATATATCAAAGCAAACACACATAAACATAAACAAATATCAAAGTAAACACACATAAACATAAACATATATCAAAGTAAACACACATATACTATAGTTAAACACACATGCATAATATAATAAGTTAACTTCTCCCCCAACTTAAAGTTGAGCAGTGTCCTCACTGCTCTTTAAAAATAAAACCATGGGAGGAGGATTAGTTCACAAAATAACATAGTGCATGATATAATTATCAAAAGCATAATTAAACATAATATTTAACAACATTCAAATATAATTACTGTTTTGATGCCCCACTCCTTAGCCTTGAGCTAGACCTCACTGCAGAATGCTTCACCTTCTGTCTCTTCTTCTTGGGCTCCTCAGCTTTTGGTGCATCTGCATCAGATGCAGTTGCACCATCCACCTCTGTTTTCCTACAAAATACTTCAAAACATAAAACTAAAAAAAGAACATAATTAATAATTCAAAATCATGGGTTGCCTCCCATAAGCGCTTGATTTAAGAGTCTTTCAGCCTGACTATCTCTTTGATTTAGAGATTTTGGAAATGAGTGGTGCCTTTGTCCCTCACCACATGTGCTCCATAATACTGCTTCACCTTTTTTCCATTGATTTGGAATGTGGAAATGGTGGCTTCATCAAACAATTCCATTGCCCTATTAAGATACACTTTCACCAAATTTTGTGGAGTTGGATTTTTGTGAGATGGGCATTGGGTTGGGAGAGTTGGTTGTTTGTTGAGTGCTTCTTTAGGGTCTGGTTCAGGCTCAATCTCTTTAACACTCCCTTCTTCTTCTGACTCATTTCTTCTTCCTACACTCTCCTTTTCCACCATGTCTTCACCTAGCAGTGCAGGAGCATCAGATGCAAGAGCATTGATCAGATGATCCTTTTGTGTTGGTTCTTCTCTTAGCAGAATATCTTTTTCCAAGATTTCTTCTTCAGGTGGTGCAGCTGCATCTGGTGCAAGTGCACTGGTGAGATGATCATACTGCTTATGGAATTGTTTCTGCACTAAATGGTCAAGAGAAATGATTGATGAACATTCTTCACTCTCCTCTGCAGGATATTTCAGAGCATTCATCACATTGAATTTCACCTCTTGATCATTTACTCTCATGGTTAGTTCACCTTTTTGTACATCAATGAGTGTCTTTCCAGTTGCCAAGAATGGTCTTCCAAGGATGACAGGGATTTCTTTATCTGTATCAAAATCAAGAATAACAAAATCTGCAGGAAACACAAATTTGTCAACCTTAACCAAAATATCTTCAATAATTCCCTCTGGGTAGGCTATTGATCTATCAGCAAGTTGAAGTGTTATAGTTGTAGGTCTAGCATTTCCAATCTCAAGTTGTTTAAATATTGATTTAGGCATCAGGTTGATACTTGCACCTAAATCACACAATTCATGACCTGTATAAAATTTTCCAATTGAGAATGGAATTGTAAAACTGCCAGGATCCTTCAATTTCCTTGGAATTTTGTTTTGCAAAATTAAACTACATTCTTTAGACATAACAATTGTTTCAAAATCCCCTAATCTTTTTCTTTTTGAAAGCACATCTTTCATGAATTTAGCATAATTAGGCATTTGTTGAAGTGTTTCAACTAAGGGAACATTGATGTGTAACTGTTTTAAAATTTCAACAAATTTACTGAATTGCTTCTCCTCATGTGCCTTTTTTAATCTTTGAGGATAAGGAGGAGGAGGGTATTCAGGAACTAACCTTGGCATTTGAACTTCTTGAGATGCAGGTGCATGAGGTGCTTCTGCATCTTGCAAACTTTTTTCTTTTCTGTTTTTATTTTTTTCATTTTCTACCTTACCTTCACCTTCAGTATCATAAGGTTCTGTAAGATCCTTTCCATTTCTAAGAGAAATGGCCTTCACCTGTTCATTTCCTGGCCTGTGGGATGTGGTAGCTTCTGTGTTTGAGGGTAGTGTACCTGTTGGTTTTTGATACAGAGCTGTTGCTAATTGTCCCACTTGATTTTCCAAATTTTTGATGGAGGCATTAAGAGTTGGAATTTGAACTTTTGTATCACTCATAAATGCTTCCGTCCTATCCATAAATGCATCTGTTTTATCCATAAATGATTTCAATAAGGCTTCCATGGAGTTGTCCATTTCTAGTGCAGATGGTCTTTGGACCTGTTGAGAAAGGAATCCCGGTGGAGTAGATGGTGCAGCTGCATTAGGTGCAGCAGCATTATTACTCCCCCACCAGAAATCTGAGTGACTGTTCCAATCTGGATTATAGGTATTTGGGTAAGGGTTGTTATTTTGGTTGTACCCTGCATAGTTAACAGAAACAGGGTTGCTGGGACATTCTTCATACAAGTGACCTCATCCACAATACACACAACTTGTATCACCTGGGGGGTTTGTTCTATGGTTGCTGCAGCGTTTTCTGTTGGTGCAGATGCACTGGTTGAAGTGAAATTTTTAAACAAATTTGTCAGTGAGGCTAACTGAGCAGATAGGGCTGATACATCACTAATTTCATGTACCCCTGATGGTTTCTTTTGGGCACTCACCCTCTCAGTAGGCCAACTAGAGCTATTTGTTGCAATTCTATCAATCAATTCAAATGCTTCATTATAAGACAAGTTTAATAACACACCCCTAGATGATGCATCAAGCATTATTCTGGTTTGGGGTTCTAAACCATTATAAAAAGTTTCCATTTGAATAATGACAGGCAGACCATGATGTGAACATTTTCTTAAAAGCTCTTTCCATCTTTCTCATGCTTCAAACAATGATTCAAAGTCTTTTTGTCTAAAAGATGTAATATCATTTCTCATTCTGGCATTTTTGATGGGTGGAAAATACTTTGCTAAAAACTTTTCAGCCATTTCATTCCATGAATGAATAGAATTAGGCTCTAATGAATTCAACCAAGATTTAGCCTTATCTTTCAATGAATATGGAAATAGCTTAAGTTTAAATGCATCTTCACTAACACCAGGAATGATAAAGTTACTACATATTTCTAAAAACTGGTTTAAATGCTCATGGGGATCCTCATGGAGAGATCCACCAAATTGACCAATTGTTTGTAGCATTTGGAACATCATGGGTTTAAATTAAAAATGCACAGCATCAATATGAGGTCTTGCTATACTTGTTTGCATATTTTGATGATTAAACATAGCATAATCCCTCATGGGTCTATTTCTATCATTTAACATACCTATTGCCCCCATGTTGATGAATTGTTGTGGTGAAGTCATGCTAGAACCTCTGTCTTTGGGTCTTTGTTGTCTTTGCAAGCTCCTAAATCTCCTCTCTATCTCAGGATCTAATGCAAATTCTGGTGTTCTTACCCTGCGCAAATATTCAGTGCAACTGCACCTAGTGCTTCTGCACCTAATGCTTCTGCACCTAATGCTTCTGCACAGAAAACAAAATACCAGAGTAATAAAACACTAACTTATAAATCTAAACAACAAAAATTAATAGCAATCCCCGGCAACGGCGCCAAAAAGTTGGTGTGTTAAAAGATGTGCAAGTATACACAACACAAACAAGTAATATAATGATAAGAAAGGCCGAACCCACAGGGATTGGATTAACTTTGTGTGTGTTTAGAAAACATATAAATTAGTACTACTATTCTACTCACAAATTTTGGGGTTTTTAGTTTAAGTAAAAACAGATTGCAAGTATGTAAATTAAGATGAAGGAAATCAGTTGAGAAAGATAGTTGAGATGTCTTTACTATATAATGCTTCTTTTGAGAGTTTCTATGTTTTTAGAGATGCAGAAGCACTATGATGCAGGAGCATCAAGTGCAGAAGCATCAAGTGCAGTAGCATTGAGTGCAGTTGCATAAGTGTGTGCTTTTCAGCTACTTTCTTCAGAGTTTCATTACAAGCTTCCCTCTGGGCTTGCTAAATAAGTTCACTCCTGCCTTTGAAGTTCCCACTGTTTCACCCTAAGGACTATGTTATCCTATGTCTAGGACTTAACATGGTTTTAACAGAGTTTCTTTATTAAACAAGTTTAACAAAGCCTTTATTAAAACACTCACCCTTATTAGTCTTGATTTCTAATTATAAACCATGTCTGTGAATATAACTCTACTTATTGTAAGAGATCAACCTTAAAATAAGATGGATGTAGTATAACACAAGACCCAAAATGATACGACACTTAAAAGCATAATAACTTACTCAAAAGATCATTATAAGTTTAGAACATCTCAACTAAAGGAATTTAGCTCATGTTACTCATTATATAATAGAGAGAATCTGTAAGGAACATGATAACATGAATCATATAAAAGATATCAATAGGGTAGAAGTTACACAATTTGATGTTCCTTTGCATGAATTCTGACAGGTGCAGAAGCACTGATTCCTTCGCCTATCTATGAAGAAGTGGAGGAAGAGGGTGTCAATTCCTTCCTCACCTTCTTACAACTAACTAGTAAATAAAATGCAAGAATTGAAACTACTAAAATATAAGTAAAGTGTTTGATCTACATATTATCAAGTGAGATATGCGATGATCTTCAAGTGAGAAGTGGAAGCCTTTATATAGCCTTGGAGGTTTCCATCAAGTAAGGGTTTGCTTGGAGATCAAGCTTGACTGAGAAGATTGAGTCTAAAGGGGAGGTCCAATTGTGGAGAGCCATGTGTCTTTAGATGAGTAGTCTTTCATGATGATCTTTATGGTGGGCACCTCCTTATGCAAGTTGTAACACCCCGGTATTTCTATCGACTAAAAATACCCAAATGCACATTAGTAACACATCAGAGATATAATTCCTGCTTAGACACTGAATATCACTATAAATTTTTCGCTGAATATAACCCAAACAGTCTTATTTACAACAAGACAATATGGTTCTCAGACCATATACCATCAGCATCTATAGTATTCAGTATCATACAAGAAAGCGGAAGAAAGATATACAGTAAATACATAATGTCTCAGTATACAGACAACAAAAGGGAAATAAGCTTAAACATAAAGCTAGGCTATCAGCAACCAATCCGAGCTCAACCTACTCGTGCCCCTTGGATTTCCGCTGTCCCTGTGTCTCTGTAAATCAACAACAATTAAACAGTGAGATACAATCTCAGTGAGTTCTACCGAGACCCCTACTAACTCTCTCGGTTCATTTATTAGCCTTTTTTTTTATAGATTAACACGACACCGACTGCAAAACATTGCTACTCCCGGTATGTCGCAAAATAAACAAAGTATGGCACCGACTGCAGAACATTGCTAATCCCGGTGTATCGTACAACAAACACAGTGCGGCACCGACTGCAGAACATTGCTAATCCCGGTGTATCGCACAATAAACAAAGTACGGCACCGACTGCAGAACATTGCTAATCCCGGTGTATCGTACAATAATCTTTAACATAACACCGACTGCGGAACATCGCTAATCCCGGTGAACCCCCCTACCAATAGTACATTCTCCTATTGGCATGGAGCCTAGGGAAGGGGATCATGACTGCCCCGCCTAGTATGTTACACATGGGTCGTCACCCAACTCGATATATAAACATATATCTACAGTACTATGAACCCACGGTCCATCAAATCAGACAATCAATGAAACACTTTAATCCACATTTTTTAAAAAATCCAAGTTCACACTCGCACTCTAGTTGACCGCTTTTCGACACAATTTTCAATATCAAAAACAATTCATTTTGCTTTAAAAATAGAATATTCAGTTAGGCCTCTGAATAAGCTTTCCAACGCATCTTAGAACACCTCAATCGGGTTCCCGGATCGAAAGTTATCGCGAAACGAAAAACAGTGTTTGGTTGCTGAAATTCTGTAAACCGTCGCGACGCGAACTGATACCGTCGCGACGCGAAAAACGACAGAAACATTTTGCGTGACAAAACTGGGCCAGGTCGCGACGCGAAGGGGACGGGTCGCGACGCGACCCTCTGCAGAAAGTGCAGATTTTCCGTTTTCTTTCGAAGTTCGCTATTCCGCTCAATTCCGATTCTCGTTCCGACTGAAAACAGATTTGACAACCAGCAAAACCAATCCAACCAATACCACACAATCAATCAATCAAATCAAAAACTCAATCAAAACGAATTTTATCAAAAACGACATATTTTTCCGAATAACGGTTTTAAATCAAAATTTCTCGAATCAAATCACCAAAAATTCCATTTTTAACGTGACGCAACCCGAGACTCGCCCCAATCGATTCCTAACCCGAATCAGACAGTATCACATAATATTCCAGTCCAGCGAAAGCGATAAAACAGTTTATCAATTAATTCGAGAAACAAAAAATCCTAAACGTGAGTAGAACTCACCCTTGAAGCGTGAACCACGATCGAGCCGAAATCACCGAGTAGCCACACGAACGCTCCCTGCTCCGGCGATACCCAATCCGCTTCCAAAGCTTCCCACTCGACCTCGAGAAATCTTTCGACCGTAAAACCGAATTCCCGAAATCATTGTACGTTCCGGCGACACACAAAACCGCTTTTGACCGGAATGCCGAATTCCTCGAAATCCTCCTTGGACACTATTCATCATCTTCTTCAATCTCAAACCACTATTCACCAAAAACCCCAATTTGATTTTCAACTCCAAATCACCCAATCGATCTTCAATACTCGAGTAATCCACCTCGTGCTCGCTCCTAAACATCGCCCTTAGCTTTCCCTTGAGTTACAACCATCGAAACACCGATTTTCCCTCTCAAGTTCGAAAATGGCAAAGTGAGAGAGATTGAGTTGATGATGAAGATGTTGGTACCAAATCGAAGAGGAAGTAACGCTGAGCATTTTTCGTGTTGGAAGGAAGTCGTTTCGTTGAGCGGAGGTACTCCCTTTATCCTCTTCTTCTTCCTCCCTCTTTCTTTCTTCTTTCTCTTTTCTCTCCTTTTCTCTCTTCTGTTTCTCGTATCCTTTTCTTCTTTCTTTCTTTCTTTCATTTTATTCACACACACACATTTATATATTTATTAATATATACGCGGTAACGTGGTCCGATTACCATATTGATCTAAATCTCTTATTTCGATTCCAAAACTTCCTTGACCCGTATTATTCGGTTAACGATCCGATGATGACCAATAAATAATTTTAGCACTCAATAAATTTACCAGTTAAGTACTAATTTAGTTTAAGTGGGTTAACACCAAAATAATTCTACTAATTATTTTGCGGGTGTTACATTCTCCCCAACTTGAAGGAATTTTGTCCTCAAAATTTCGTCAAGTCTTTTATCCGACTAACCGAGAATCGACATTCTCAGCAAGGTCCAAATTTGCTGGAAAACATTCTTGAATTAACGAAATGAGTAGAAATCTTCACGAAGTTGGCACATCAATCTCCAAGTATGACCCACTACTGCCTTGATACGGACTCTCTGGTTACAAATCAACACGAGAAACTCATCATTCGCCTACATAGGCTCGACACCGCGTTTGAAAACACTTCCGAACTTCATTCCAATTATCCTCGTTTACTCCCCAACTTTGATTAATCTAAATCAGAGGGTTTAATACAAGACACTTGATAGACATACAAGTTGAAAACGAGATCCACAAACTGGTACTCCTCGGCAAAGGTAAAAACAACCACAATTTCTTCGAAGGGAATAAACACGTTCTCAACAAACCTTCTAAAATCCATAACAGTTCCTGCACACATTGAAAAATGTGATGGAAGGTCATCTGTGAAACTTCTTGGCTCGCCCCCAAGATTTCGAGACAACACTTTTCAAAAGAAGATGAAATGAGGATTTACCAGAAACGTTTATCTTAAACGTAGAAATAAACCGCGGGGACATCGAATAAATTTGAACGTAATGAAAATCACCTCTGTTGTTCTCAAAACAACTATCAAACAGAACTCAGAGCTCTTTTTCCTCTATTGCAATTTCATCACGAGGTTTTTACCACGATGCATCCGATTCCTGTCCAAATTAGTCAATAGCGTTGAGAGCTTCCCCTCAACCTAAGCAATCCTCCTAGGATTTTCCTCCTCAATCATAATCTATTTGCCTCTTAATTCGTTCCCAAAATTAACTTTAGCATGCGGTTTTCACAAAAACGATTTTTCAAAACTATTACACCGCACGCCAAGCTTCACTTCGGAAATTTCAGTCACCTACAAGTAGATCCATCAATTAATCCTTTGATGGTTATTCGCAACGTGACAACAGTCAGCAGTTACCTCATTTACATATCCGTATTCACGTTCGACTTGTCAAACGGAATTTCGTAAGACAATCTCATTGTCAACCTTCACCAAGGAGAGGTTAATAAACTAATACCTCGCCACCAAAGTGGAAACTTATGGATGTACTCCAACTTAGATCTAAAAGACTCTAACAATCCCATTTCTTGCGTCATCAACTCTTTCATATGAATGGATTTCCTACTTAGCGCATCAGCTACAACATTGGCCTCTCTTGAACGTTACATCAACACGAATTTATAATCCTCCAGAAACTCAACACACTTCTTTGCCTGTTATTCAGTTCTTTCTGATCAAACAGATACCTTAAACTCCTGCGACCATTAAAGACATCGAAACGAGACTCATACAGGTGACGTCTCCAAATCTTCAGTGCATACACAATAGATGCCAATTACAAATCATGAGTCGGATATCTCTTCTCATGAGACTTTAATTGTCTGGATGCCCAAGCTACTACTCGTTGATTCTGCATTAGAATACGTCTCAAACCATTCCCAGAAGCGTCGCTGTAACTTTGGAATCCCAAAAACGGATCTGGGAGAATCAGGGTTGGAGCAGAAGTCAAAATCTTCAACTCTTGAAAACGTTCTTCACAATCGGCATTCCACGTAAACGGATGACCCTCACGAGTTAACCGAGTAAGTGGAATAACTAACCGTGAGAATCCTTCGATAAACTTCCTGTAGTAACCGGCAAGACCTAGAAAACTTCTGATCTCTGCGACCGATGTCGGTCACTTCCATTCCACACCGCTTCCTTCTTACTGGGATCTACAGAAACTCCCGACTTGGGAAATCACATGTCCCAAAGACTTTGCTTCTGACACCCAAAAATCACACTTCGAAGGTTTCAAGTACAACTTACTTTCTCGGGGTACTTTCAAAACAATGCGGAGATGTTGGACATGCTCCTCAATGGTCTTCGAGTACATCAAGATACCATCAATGAAACGACTACAAATTGATCTAGGTACGTGTGGAAAACTCGGTTCACGTATCCCCGAATACCGCTGGAGCATTAGTCAAACCGAAGGGCATCACTACAAACACATAATGTCCATACCTAGTACGGAAAGCTGTCTTCGGAATATCTAAGGCTCTAACTTTTATTTGATGATATCCTGACCTCAGATCAATTTTTAGAAAACACAGCAGCGCCTCAAATTGCTCAAGCAAATCGTCTATCCTTGGCAAAGGGATATTTATTCTCGACCGTCACTTTGTTAAGTTGTTGATAATCAATAAACAATCTCCTACTTCCATATTTCTTCTTGGCAAGCAACACCGGAACACCCAATAGAAAAGCGCCCGGTCGAATGAATTTCTTTAACATCGACTCTTCAAGTTGAGACTCCATTTCCTTTAATTCTCAAGAAACCATCAATAAGAAACAATAGATATTGATCCCGTGCCAGGAATCAATTCTACAGTAAACTCTACTTCTCGTTCTGGAGGTTCAGAAGAAACTTCATCGTGAAAACATCCAGAAAGTCATTCACAACTTGTACAGATGATAAATCTAATACTAGTTCCAGTGGATGCAGATAACCTACTAACATGTGCTTCCGCACCTTGGAATGAAGATTGACCGTCTAAGGTGAACTAGGTAACCGCTTCAGAATTTGTCCTAGACAATTCAACTGATTCTGAAGCGAAGCTGATAGCTGATTAATACAGTCGATTGCAACATGATTTGCAGTCATCCAATTCATACCCAAAATGGTGTCCACACTTCTCACAGGCAAACAAATAATCCTTCTACGAAAGTTCTGTCTCCTATAACACGTAGACAATTCTGACACAAAGATTGGGTCTGGACACGACCCTTAGCCGCAGTTAAGATAGTTATCAGCTCGGATAGCGAAGATAAGGTTAATCCCAACCGATTCACATGCGATCGGGATATACAGCAATAGGTTGCACCCGAATCTTATAATATGCTGATCGAGTCATTGAATAGGACTCCCATCCTTCTAAGTATACCGGCAGCATTCGTAACTGTCTAAGCATTCAAAGTGTTGACTCGTCCTTGCCTTGGAGCTGCTTATGACTCCTTGGAACTTTTCCTGGCAGGGCACTCTTTACCATAGTGACCCTCTACATTACTGTAATAGCACCGATTAGATCTTCACTTGCAATCACCACTGTGAGGCTTTCCACAGTTAGAACATCTTTTAACCTTTGAAGAATCAAGGAATTGCACCTGCTTTTCCTTTGATGAAATTATCTTAGGACTTTGCATTCGGAGTTGATAATTCAACTACCTTCTCCTTTCCCATACTTCCTATGAGGTCATCCTCGGCGACACGGGCTGACTGCACTAAGGCAACAAAATTGGTAACAGTATAAGAACTGAGACCATAAGTCATAAAAGCACTTATGCCCGTCTTATACTTCTGCATTCTCCGTTCGTCATCCGAAGCTTACTTTACCACTTGGTAAAACTGAGACAACCTTTCAAACTTAGCGGTGTATACTTCCCCCGTTATGTCACCTTTCCTGAGGATGCACCGGTTGGAGACTCCGGTCTTGGTCGAGGATTGCATCTTGATCATCCAGTCATAATTCCGCTTATGATGCACTAAGTATTAAGTTGATCAGGCTCAATGTCTCTTAGCATCACAAGTGTAATTACAAAAAGGACTAACAAGGAATCGACTCAACCCTAAACTAAGTCCGACTTGGTCGAACTGCTCTGATACCAACTGTAACACCCCGGTATTTCTATCGACTAAAAATACCCAAATGCACATTAGTAACACATCAGAGATATAATTCCTGCTTAGACACTGAATATCACTATAAATTTTTCGCTGAATATAACCCAAACAGTCTTATTTACAACAAGACAATATGGTTCTCAGACCATATACCATCAGCATCTATAGTATTCAGTATCATACAAGAAAGCGGAAGAAAGATATACAGTAAATACATAATGTCTCAGTATACAGACAACAAAAGGGAAATAAGCTTAAACATAAAGCTAGGCTATCAGCAACCAATCCGAGCTCAACCTACTCGTGCCCCTTGGATTTCCGCTGTCCCTGTGTCTCTGTAAATCAACAACAATTAAACAGTGAGATACAATCTCAGTGAGTTCTACCGAGACCCCTACTAACTCTCTCGGTTCATTTATTAGCCTTTTTTTTTATAGATTAACACGACACCGACTGCAAAACATTGCTACTCCCGGTATGTCGCAAAATAAACAAAGTATGGCACCGACTGCAGAACATTGCTAATCCCGGTGTATCGTACAACAAACACAGTGCGGCACCGACTGCAGAACATTGCTAATCCCGGTGTATCGCACAATAAACAAAGTACGGCACCGACTGCAGAACATTGCTAATCCCGGTGTATCGTACAATAATCTTTAACATAACACCGACTGCGGAACATCGCTAATCCCGGTGAACCCCCCTACCAATAGTACATTCTCCTATTGGCATGGAGCCTAGGGAAGGGGATCATGACTGCCCCGCCTAGTATGTTACACATGGGTCGTCACCCAACTCGATATATAAACATATATCTACAGTACTATGAACCCACGGTCCATCAAATCAGACAATCAATGAAACACTTTAATCCACATTTTTTAAAAAATCCAAGTTCACACTCGCACTCTAGTTGACCGCTTTTCGACACAATTTTCAATATCAAAAACAATTCATTTTGCTTTAAAAATAGAATATTCAGTTAGGCCTCTGAATAAGCTTTCCAACGCATCTTAGAACACCTCAATCGGGTTCCCGGATCGAAAGTTATCGCGAAACGAAAAACAGTGTTTGGTTGCTGAAATTCTGTAAACCGTCGCGACGCGAACTGATACCGTCGCAACGCGAAAAACGACATAAACATTTTGCGTGACAAAACTGGGCCAGGTCGCGACGCGAAGGGGACGGGTCGTGACGCGACCCTCTGCAGAAAGTGCAGATTTTCCGTTTTCTTACGAAGTTCGCTATTCCGCTCAATTCCGATTCTCGTTCCGACTGAAAACAGATTTGACAACCAGCAAAACCAATCCAACCAATACCACACAATCAATCAATCAAATCAAAAACTCAATCAAAACGAATTTTATCAAAAACGACATATTTTTCCGAATAACGGTTTTAAATCAAAATTTCTCGAATCAAATCACCAAAAATTCCATTTTTAACGTGACGCAACCCGAGACTCGCCCCAATCGATTCCTAACCCGAATCAGACAGTATCACATAATATTCCAGTCCAGCGAAAGCGATAAAACAGTTTATCAATTAATTCGAGAAACAAAAAATCCTAAACGTGAGTAGAACTCACCCTTGAAGCGTGAACCACGATCGAGCCGAAATCACCGAGTAGCCACACGAACGCTCCCTGCTCCGGCGATACCCAATCCGCTTCCAAAGCTTCCCACTCGACCTCGAGAAATCTTTCGACCGTAAAACCGAATTCCCGAAATCATTGTACGTTCCGGCGACACACAAAACCGCTTTTGACCGGAATGCCGAATTCCTCGAAATCCTCCTTGGACACTATTCATCATCTTCTTCAATCTCAAACCACTATTCACCAAAAACCCCAATTTGATTTTCAACTCCAAATCACCCAATCGATCTTCAATACTCGAGTAATCCACCTCGTGCTCGCTCCTAAACATCGCCCTTAGCTTTCCCTTGAGTTACAACCATCGAAACACCGATTTTCCCTCTCAAGTTCGAAAATGGCAAAGTGAGAGAGAGTGAGTTGATGATGAAGATCTTGGTACCAAATCGAAGAGGAAGTAACGCTGAGCATTTTTCGTGTTGGAAGGAAGTCGTTTCGTTGAGCGGAGGTACTCCCTTTATCCTCTTCTTCTTCCTCCCTCTTTCTTTCTTCTTTCTCTTTTCTCTCCTTTTCTCTCTTCTGTTTCTCGTATCCTTTTCTTCTTTCTTTCTTTCTTTCATTTTATTCACACACACACATTTATATATTTATTAATATATACGCGGTAACGTGGTCCGATTACCATATTGATCTAAATCTCTTATTTCGATTCCAAAACTTCCTTGACCCGTATTATTCGGTTAACGATCCGATGATGACCAATAAATAATTTTAGCACTCAATAAATTTACCAGTTAAGTACTAATTTAGTTTAAGTGGGTTAACACCAAAATAATTCTACTAATTATTTTGCGGGTGTTACACAAGTGGGCATGTGCCTCCATGTGATTTGTGACAAAGCATGATGTCATAGAAGTTTTGGTGCAGTGGTATGAATTGAGGTGCTTCCATTGTGGGGTTATAAACATTTAGCGCAGGATGGTGCAGAAGCATCATCTGTAGGTAAACTGAACAAACACATCAAACATACCAATATATATACAAAATGCTTTATTAATCACATAATTCCTAGAATGTTGTTATCTTACTTATACTACTATATTTAACACATATTCTACTTGATTTCAAGTAATTAGTTATGATTAGATGTATGAATAACTCTATATAAAATGGAGTTATCACCTGTATGGATGCTGCATCAGAACAATTAATGATCATATCATCAACATAAAGAAGGAGCAGAACAATGCTCGTAGATGTGCGGTGAATGAACAAAGAAGAATCATACTGACTTTGAGTAAAAGAGAACCCAAGTAGAGTGAAACGGAATTTCGCATACAAAGCTCTAGGCGCCTGTTTCAAACCATATAGAGAGCGTTTGAGCTTGCACACCCCCTTAGATGAAGAGAATAGGCCCTGAGGGAGATTCATATAAATATCTCCAATCAGGTCGCCATGAAGAAATGCATTCTTCATATCCATTTGGTGGAGAGACCACCCATGAGAAGCAGCTATAGAGAGGACCATTCTAACAGTAGTCATTTTAGCAACTGGTGCAAATGTCTCATCATAATCAATACCTTTTTCCTGCTTGTTGCCTAAAGCAACCAATCGAGCCTTGTACCGATTGAGAGATCCATCAGAATTCAATTTCACAGAATAAACCCATTTACAGCCTATGGGTTTGATACCAGGATGGCAAGGAACAATATCCCAAGTGAAATTGTCCTGAAGGGCCTGAAGTTGCTCATTCATGGCATTTACCCAAGAGACATATTTAACAGCCTGCGAATAACAAGTAGGAATAGATGTGCCATATAGAGAAGCAGTTAAAGTAGTATGTGAGGAATCAAACCTATCAAGGGGAATATCTATCAGGTGCTTGAGACGTTCTACTAGAACACCGTGGTGCAGGAGGTACAGGATCAGGATCAAGTAGAGGATCAGCGTCGGAAGGGGAAGTGGGAACGAGTCCTGGTTGGAATTGGGGAAGTATAGCAATTTCATTCAATCCAAGAGAAGAGCAAGGAAACATAAACTGATTATAAAAAAATGTCACATTCCTAGAAATGCGAAAACGATGGTTAGAGACATCATAACACACAAAACCCTTATGAGATTGACTATACCCCATAAATGCACTTTGGACAGATTGTGCTCCAAGCTTATGTCTATCAGTGGATGGGAGGTGAACAAAACATACACACCCAAAAGTATGTAAACTGTAATCAGGCTGAGTTTTAAAAAGGCGAAAGTAAGGAGAATCAAAACCGATCACCGTGGAAGGAAGACGGTTGATCAAAAAGACAGCTGTGGAAAGAGCCTCCACCCAAAATTTGGATGGAACAGAGGCCTGGAGGAGTAAGGTACGCGTCACATCCAACAAGTGACGATTCTTACGTTCTGCAATACCATTTTGTTGAGGGGTATTGGGACAAGATCGTTGAGACAGTATACCTTTTTGCTGTAAGAACTTCTGAAACTCATGAGACATATACTCACCACCAGAATCAGACCGAAGAATTCTAATACTGGTTTGAAATTGATTTTCCAAATATATCAGAAATTTCTTAAACATAGAAAACACTTCAGATTTAGATTTAAGAAAATAAATCCAAGTAAAACGGCTATAATCATCGATAAAGCTGACACAATATTTATAGTGAGCATGATAAGCGACAGGAGAGATTCCCCAAACATCACTATGAATCAACTCAAAACAAGTAGAAGCATGATGAGCACCAGATGGAAAAGGAAGTGTTTTACTTTTAGCTAATTTGCAAACTACATGAAATAGAGGTACTAGAATCCACCAGTTTAGTACCTAACAAGCCAGTCTTAAATATGTGAGACAAAACAACAGAGTTTGGATGGCCCAATTTCCTATGCCAATCCTCACATGCATTCAAAACACTATTACAAGCAAGAGATAAATGATTTGAAATAAACTGGAGTGGAAACACTTCCAACTTTAGGCCCATTCGCGATCACCTTCCCCTACACCCGATCCTGCACAAGACAACCTTCATCTACTAATTGACCAGCAAACAAAAAATTTGAGGCACGCCTAGGTGCTACCAGCACATTTCGAAAATTATAATTTATGTCACCAACATTAGTTATAGGAAGGGTACTGCCATTAGCAATTTGAATTTTCTGATTACCAACATAAGAGCGTAAATTGTGTAGGAATTCAGAGGAACCCGTCATGTGATTCGATACACCAGAGTCAAGTAACCAAGATATGAATGAAGACATACCGTTAATGCCCAAGGCAGAAAGAGCAGATAGTACCATTTGTTGAATTAATTCAAGCTGTAGAGCACCACCATCAGATGCACAGGTGGTGGAAGGACCAGCTGTAGAGCTAGTAGTGGCATGGAATACCTGCACCGAACGCTTAGTCGGTCGAGGAGGACGCGTAGGACATGCAGAGATGATATGACCCTGCCGCTTGTAGTAATTACAAAATTTCTTAGGACAACTACGAGCAACATGTCCAAATTGTTTACAAGAGAAGCATTGAGTTTGTCGCATATCACGGCCCACGCTTCTATTTTGCGCAGCATATGCAACTGTCACAGGTTCAGAATGAACGGGATCGTTAAACATGGTCCCTTGAGTATTAAGACGTTGTTCTTCCCTGAGCAGCTCACCAACAAAGATATCCAAGGAAGAAACAGGGTTCCTATTCAGCAAAGCACCTCGAACGGCCTCAAATTCCGGACGAAGTTTAATGAGAAATTGATCCCGTTTACTGGTATCATAAACATCACGAACGGCCGACAGTGACGGCTTGGGAGCAACAGCATAGATAATAGCAGAGTGTTCTGTCCATAAATTCAGAAAGCGAGAATAATTTTCTGGAATTGACAAATTACCTTGTTTGTAATTGGCGATCTCTAACTCCAATTGAAAATGCTTGGCCTTATTGTCTTGGTTGTAAATACGTTGCAAATAATTCCACATGTCTTGAGCAGTTGAAAATGCTCGCAAATTATTGATCATCTGAGGATCAATAGTACTGAGGATCCAAGAATTAATTTGAGCATTTTTTACTTCCCACGCATCTAAAGCAGATTTATCTTCTGGCGCCTTAGAAATCCCATCAAGGTGACTCCATAAACTTTCCCTTTGACATACATTTTAAATTGAAATTCCCAAGCAGCATAGTTCTTACCGGTAAAGCGAACACATAAATTGTCTCTTTCTTTTTCCGAAGCCATAAAAAAAATAATAAAAGTAGCAAACAGAAACAACACAACACAACTAGAACCAATGAATAGCACAAAGCCAAGCAAACACGTACCGGCGTAAACAACAGGGAAAGACGAGCCAAACCAAAACACAATCCAGCGAATCAATCAGAGAGAAATACACGGACCCACAAACGAAATCACAATTGGAACCAAACTACGATTCCACCAACCAGAACGAGAAAATGACGAACTGCAATTGGGTGGGAATCAACGCTGAAACAAGATAGCTGCTGAAACCGAACTTCGAAGGGCCAAGAACAAGACAGACGGCCGGAGAGATCAGAAAAACGAACCAGAATGGAACACAGCAAGAGTGAGGAGCCGAGGAGGTCCAAAAATCGATCAGAACCGCGAGCTATCAGCAACAATTCAAACAAAACCCAAAATGGACCTCAACCAAGAATCACGATTTCGCCGATCAAAGAGAACCAAATAGCGACTAGAGAAATCCAGGGGAAACGCGATTTTGCGAGAAAGAGGAAGCCACGATTTTGCGAGCAAGAGAATCACAATTTCGCGAGCAAGAGGAAGCCACCAGAAGCAACAGATCGCGCGCAGGAGGGAGCAACAACAGATCACGCGCAGGAGGGAGCAACAGATCGCGCGCAGAGACACACAACACGATCAGAACCAAGAACGAAACCGAAGAGACCCACGAGCAATGATGAAGGTCAAGGCAAGAGCGACTAAAGGAGGAGTCGCTAACGGAGTCACAGTTCTTGAACGAAACCCCCAACAAGATCACTGGTATGATCGAAACCCTACTGGTACCGTGTTAAATAGCATAGATCACAGGTATGATCGGCCAAACTTTGCCTACGTCTGCGACTACAGAGTAACTGTAGTTCCGTTTTAATGATTATCTCTCCATCCTCGAGTACAAACACTAAAGCGTTTAAATAGGCTTTTCCCTGAGAAAACCTAACAGGCCTGGACCAAATACATATAAATAAATCTACAAATCTACTATTTACAACTTCCTTATTCACAATTAATAAAGTTTTTATTTATTGAAAAGATTACCGCTATTACTCGTACAACACTGTTCTAATATGGAAAATGCTAGATGTTATGAGTGATTTTTGTAAGAAAGAGAAGAATACTATGTGGTATCATGTAATACTCACTTTTCCTCAAAAAAAAAGCATGTAATCCTCACAAATTATAACTATTCACTCTCACATATAATGGTAGCCGGTTGTTGATTGGTCAAATACCCTATTTTTATACATTCTTCTCTTTATTAAAAAAAAAACCTCTCGTAAAAAATAACAATGCTCTTCTATTATTTTGTTGGCGCTTTAAACTTGTTATTCGATGCAATGGCCAACCAAAGTTGAATCCTGAACTCACAGCTTGCATGACCTCTAGGATAGACGTAATTGTCTTTTTCTTTCTTCATATAATGGTGCTCTCGAATTCGATTGTTTAGCTTCTAAGTAATCAAAAAGTGTGCTTGCTTTTGTCAAAAAAGAAGTGTGCTTGCTCTTTGCAATTAAAATAGCTCCCAAAATCTCCAAACCATTCATTTCTTTGCTAAGGATAGGAACAACTTATTCTGATATAATTCGGCGTCATCCCAAGTCATTTATCCACTTAAAGTAAACTTTATTTGAATTATCAGCATATTTATCTGCTTAAAGTAAACTTTATTTGATTTTTCGACTTTATATCCATCTCAGTAGTATAACTCACAACCATTTACCAAGTCAAACGGACATGAACATCTTTTACCAGGTGGGTGTTGTCGAATCTGCAATTAGACGAACCAACCCTGCTGAGACATATACTGTCGAACCTGAGAGACAGATGCTGTCGAACCAACTTTGCTGAGACAGATGCTGTCGAACCTGAGAGACAGATGTTGTCGAATCAAAAACCTGCGAACAAAGGAAACGTTAGATAAACAGCCGGAGGCGCCTTGCGACTGCCCTGAAGAATTTATTCGCCTCCCCTGAGGTACAACCGGGTTCTTCTCAATCGCAATAGCGAAGGAGGACTCCGAACTGGCAAGAACAATTTCGACACTACAGGAGACAAACTCAGGACTCTTTCGTATTTCTCAGAGGAAGATTTGCACTGAACCAAGCCATGCTGTTCCCTGCTTGTGCGCGCTAAGGAGTCCCTTCTACTTTCTTGTTTACAAGCTCTCATTAAGCTTTAATATTTAAAGACTTTGGTGAGTCCAAAGCCAAGCAATGTGGGACTTCCCACTTTTGAAATATCCTTTGTTTTTCCAATAAAACACAACAATGGGTGTGGCACAAGTGGTAAGTTGTTTGGGCCCCTTAAGCATTTGGTCAGGGGTTCGATCCCTGGCTGGTGTGTATGGAGAAACATCGTTTGGGAGAGGTCAACCCTTAAATGAACTCTAGTACCTCGAGGGATTAGTCACCACAATCACCGTAGAGGATATCCTGGTTTACCCAAAAAACACTATAGTCTATCAATTTTGTTTTTGCCGAATAAGGCGCGCATTTGCATTTCTAAATCAAATATGCAATTGTGTGGACTGGTCTAGGATAACTCTACTTTAAAGTTTGGATATGCCCATTAGTCTCTTTACGACATTAATTAATAAGACAGACACACAAATTAGTAATAAGCACTAATGGAAAAAAGACATTTAGCGTCGGTTAAATTGGACATTTAGCGTTGGTAGTTATTGCCCGACGCTAAATCGACTGACGCTTAGCATCGGTTATTTAACCGACGTTAAATTTCACCTTTAGCATTGGGTGCTCAGATAACCGATGCTAAATGTCACAATAAAAACTATTTCAGACGTCTAAAAATGACATTTAGCATCGGTTGTTTGAAACTACCGATGCTAAATGTCTCAAAGGGGATTTTTAGCGTCGGTTTAGCATCGGTTGTTTCAAACAACCGACGCTAAAAGTCCGCTAAAAGTCCCCTTTGAGACATTTAGCATCGGTTCTTTCAAACAACCGACGCTAAATGTCTCTAAACGTCATCAGAAAATGACATTTAGCATCAGTTGTTTCAAACAACCGACGCTAAATGTCTCTAAACGTCATTAAAAAAATGACATTTAGCATCGGTTATTTCAAACAACCGATGCTAAATGTCATTTTACACATTTTAGTTTCCTTCGTTTTTTATCATACCGTTTACTATTCACGTTAACAGAAAACCTGCAGATTGCATCACAGACATACACAAAACCAGCTTCATATTTCTAATACCTCAGTACAGTTCTAATACAAAATTGTTCACATTACACAAAACCAGCTTCACATACAGTTCTAATACAATATGCAGTCACAATTCTAATACATTACACAAAACCAGCTTCACATTTCATCTAGTACAATTCTAATACCTCAGTGTTCACATTAACAGAAAACCAGACCATATAAAAAATTTGTTCACATTTCATCTAAACTATCAATTCACAAAGACTTTCAATATAAACAGAGAATAGATTGAACAAGTTTAAACAATGCTAAACAATGTATCCTTTTGCTCCTTACGAATCCTTATATAGACTTCTGCCCAAAGATGACGGACCTTAAGAAGCTCCTCTTCGGTGTATGCCTTTGAGTCATCAAATACCTACAAGTTTAAAATTACTCAAACAAATTATATTCAATCATTCTATAATTCTAAATAAATGTGTAAAGTATAATTTTAACCAAAAATTTATACCTGCTCCCAATTATCAACAACACCAGCATGCACAATGGTCAACATAAACTTTATCACATAATAATAGCCACAATGAAAACCATTCCGTTGTGTTAGCATCTACACAAATGAATTAACAAAGTTAGCCAAATATATATATATATATATATATATATATATATATATATATATATATCATATATGAATTCACTCCAAATTAAATTAACTCAATATTTTAAATTACTTACTGTAGGGTACAACCACGTGGGGGCAGATGTAGAATAGCCTTTGACAGCTCTAATAACATAATATAAAAGTATTTATAAAATTTCAACCCAACTTAAGTTCAAATACTACAATCTAAACCAAGATAAAAAATACAAACTTACTTGCTAAACATTTCTTTGATTGTTTTGTTTGGTTTGCGGCATAAGGAACACATCGAGACCACAGTATTTTGAGATGGGATTAAGACAACTAGTTGCCAATGTCCGCTGCAACATTGATAAACTTAAAATTAAGCAACACACAAAGAAATGCATGTTACACACAATAAACTCGGAATGACACAAGAAAATCAGAATCAGAAGACTAACATGCATTTCACCATTCACGAACAAAACCACAAATCAAAACAAGGAACTATGTTGTTGTTACCTATGGCAAAATGGAGCAATATATACTCCCTTATTGGTGGTCATCAATTTGTCTTGAAGGTTTTGAAGGACAACATTCATGGGTATATCCTTCAGGTTAAGCTTGTAAGGACACACAAATCCATATAAGTCATCAATACCTCTTTCAACACATTGACGATGCAAATATCTAGTGGCAAGTAAGAAAAACTATCAGATCGATTAATATATGTAAAATGTGAGAAATATATATAATGGAATAGACTTTACTACTTATGTGCACCATATGGCCAAATGGCTCAATTCAAGCCACTCTTCACCAGAAATCATGTCCGTGATCTCTTTAAAGGAGGCAAAGTAGTGATGGTCTTCATGCTGCAACCATATCCTAGCACGTCTCTTATCAGCATACCCTATCACAAGCATCTCTTTCATCCAATCGATATTGACCTCCTCCTCCACATGAGATGGTGAGTAGCTAGCCTTAGATCCAACAGTTGTCATGGGAGAGGAAACCTGAACACCGCATTTTGAATTCCTCCACATGAGATGGTGTGCTGAATAATTAAAACATACATATAAATTAAGTTAGTATTTATGAATTGATTCAAATAATAAAACAAATCTAGTAATATAAACATATACCTCTGCCAACGCTTTGCGAACTCGGTCTTGCACCATCACTTCTACATCCTCCATATTTTCTTTCATCAACTCCGCTTTGTCAACTTGTGAGCTACTCAAGGCAGAACGTGCCACACCTCCAAAGTTTCTCTTTATCCCGACACCTTTTCCAGCTCCCCGAAAACAACCGGGATGCTCAGGTGTTCCAATGGCAACAGTCAAAATATCATTGTTTCCTTGAGGAACGAAAGATCCTTGGCTACTCATAACCGCAAGTTCATCCTGCAACAAAAGCATGTTCACATGTTACAATTTAACAAATTACACAAAACATACTAAGTTCCACAGCTTTCTTCAACTTAGATCCACACACAATGTCTTAGAAACACCACACAATATTTTACTTACAATCTTTGATCCAACCGATGCTGACGACTCAGATACACAAGATCCAGACTTGCTCTTGCGGCCAGCCTTCCCCAGCTCATGACGCTCTGGAGATGTAGGCTCCACCTCCAAATCAGGATCACCAGACTCCTCCTGGATTTTTTTGATTTGTTCTTCTTTCAAAACCTTCTTCAACTTTTTATAACCACCTGGCCCCATTGTGTGGTTATATTTATTATTTTTTTGAATATTTTTGGCAGCTTCTCTCTTAGCCTGTTACAAAGAACAAACACCACCATATTTACAACAATACCACAAACTCCTCAGTAATGCGACTGTTATAAAATGCGGCCCATGTCTCGAGAGATATGTTGCTGTACTTGTGACTTGGATTTTTTTGACCATTTGTATCCCCACTACCAAAGACATATGTTCTGGTGAGACTTGTCTTGAACTGTCTCCAACAAAGATTGATATGAGACATCCAAGTCTTCTTGAATTCATTACTCTCGGGAACATCAAATGTTAGCAGTACATCATCCTAAGCAATCATTTTTGTCTCGTCATCAACATCACTCCACTTCATTGGCAATATGCTTATCTTTGTTCGGGCAACCTGTAACAGCCCAGGTCCAACGCATTGGCCACTCCGGCACTATTACCTCACGGTCTTCTCTACCCCTCTTGTAGAATTTTTGCCTTCCGTGGGAATCGAACCTTGCACCTGAGGCATAAGTGCAAGTTAAACACACCTCCCACTACCAATTGAGCGTGCTGTTACAATAAAAAGGCGCTCAATTGGTAGTGGGAGGTGTGTTTAACTTGCACTTTTGCCTCAGGTGCAAGGTTCGATTCCCATGGAAGGCAAAAATTCTATAAGGGGGGTAGAGAAGACCGTGATGTAATAGTGCCGGGGTGGCCAATGCGTTGGACCTGGGCTGTTACACAACCACCCCTAAATAGGTCTTGAATTTGTTAGCATACAGACCAATAAGATCGCATTTACTATCATTATCCACTCCGTATTTTTGACCATCTGGGCACCTAGAAGTGAACTTTTTTAATAATGTTGGACGCCTAGTATTCTTTTTTGGAGGATCACTGAAATCATCCATGATAGTTGTTTAAACAAAGGAAACAAAATACATCAGTCATTATATCAAATCTGTTCTTTTCATTCAAAGCACATCATCCATGATAACTGTTTAAACAAAGGAAACAATACAACTTTTCAGTCATGATAGCTGTTTAAATAAAGGAAACAAAGGAAACAACACAACTTTGGAGAAATACACTGGAAGAAATTGGAAAACATGCTTCTCTCGGTTACAAAATCTGTCACATGCTCAAAAGGAAATAATAGAAACAAACCATCATTGTTACTAAGTTCAAAATTACAATTTCACAGGTTCTAAACTCCTTCGTATAAAATTCCTTCATTATGATCATTGCGAGTGGCATGTTCATCGTCAACTTCATTGTCATCAACTGAAGTCGGCACTTGTGTTAACAAACAAGGTGTTTCGAAAATTGCAAGACTTGAATCTTCATTTTCATCACTGCCTATTTTTCCTTGTAGGACAACTGACCACTTTTTGTTAGAAGGATCTTTGACATAGAAAAATTGTTTTGCTTGGTCAGCCATGATGAAGGGTTCATCATTATAACTTACCTTGTCAAGGTCCACTAGTGTAAATCCCATTTCGTCAGTACGTACACCACTGTTGTTGTTAACCCACTTACATTTAAAAAGAGGCACTTTAAATTTACAGTAATCAAGCACCCAAATCTCTCCAATGACACCAAAGTAAGCAATGGATGCGAGTACAGGATTTGTATCCTTTGAACTAGAGAAGTGCATCGAGGAAGCCATGACCATAACTCCACTGTTTTGCATGGTGCTTTTGTCATCTTTAGACTTTGTGTAAAAGGAAAACTTATTTATGTCGTACCCGCTCCAACATACGACATTAAAGTGAGGGTGATGTGCTAACCATCTCATAGTCTCAGAATCACTCACATCTTTATTAATCTCTGATTTAAACCAATCTATGAATGTGTTGTTATGCTCGTTCAATAACAATATTTCTTTCATTCGAGGGTTTTTGGCCTTTACTATCTCTTTATGGAGAGACAAGTAAGGTAATACCTCATCTGTACCTTTACCTTGACCTCTCCCTGCATAACGAGACTTTGGTACTCCCAGAGATTTTGCTTCTTTCAAATAGTCAGAACAAAACTCAATCGCTTCTTCTGTGACGTACCTTTCGACAATGGATGCTTCAGGACCATATTGGTTCTTCACATACCCTTTCAAGATCTTCATGTATCGCTCGATTGGGTACATCCACCTTAAATAAACAGGGCCGCATAATCTAATCTCCCTAACCAGATGAATAATTAAATGAACCATGATATCAAAGAATGAGGGAGGAAAAAATATCTCCAATTGACACAAGATAATAGCAGCCTCATTTTCCAACGCGTCCAATTTTTGAGGGTCGATGACTTTAGCACATATACTATTGAAGACTAAGCACAACCTAGTTATGGTATATCGGACATCTTTCGGTAAGATGCCACGAATTGCCACAGGTAGTAGTTGTTGCATCAAGACATGGCAGTCGTGAGACTTCAAGCCAACAAATTTGAGATATTTCATTGAAACAAGTCGCTTTACATTTGACGAGTAACCATGTGGGACTTTGATTCCCCATAGACACTCGCAAAAGCTCATTTTCTCTTTTCTTGATAGGGTATAACATGCTGGAGGTAAATATGTGCCTTTACCTCGTTCCACTGGATGTAATTGTTCTCTTATGCCCATCTCACGCAAATCTAGACGAGAATTTATACCATCCTTTGTCCCTTGAACGTTGAGAAGCGTCCCGATGACATTATCACAAACGTTTTTCTCGACGTGCATAACATCAAGACAATGCCTTACATCAAGATTGGACCAATACGGAAGATCAAAGAACACCGGCCTCTTCTTCCACTTGCTTTTTTCCTTAGGCTGCTTCTGCTTTTTGCCGAATACAACTTTTATGTCCTTAAACACTTGATAGACTTCTTCTCCGGTCAAGGCATTCGGAGCAATGTCATTTTCCGAGCACCCATTAAAAGCTTTTTTCAACTTACAATATCTGTGATTAGGTTTGAGAAATTTCCGATGCCCAAGGTAGACAGTCTTCCTTCCATATTTGAGTTGATGGTGACATGTGTCTTCTGCACAAATAGGACAACCTTTATGCCCTTTGACACTATACCCAGACAAGTTTCCGTATGCAGGAAAGTCATTGCACTACAAAAAAACAGCGTATTAGCGACGGATTTTTCCGTCGCTAATACCACTTTTTCCCTCGCTAACTACATTTAGCGACGGAACTAGCGACGGATTTTATCCGTCGCTAAGTAGCTCGTCGCTAATTATTAGCGACGGATTTGGTTCCGTCGCTACGTAGCGACGGATTAATCCGTCGCTAATTCCGTCGCTAATTACTGCCACGTGTTAGCCTACGAATGAGCAATATTAGCGACGGATTTCCGTCACTAATGCCGTCGCTAACTATTGCCACGTGTTACCCTACGAATGAGCCAATTAGCGACGGATTTCCGTCGCTAATACCGTCGCTAATTGATGCCACGTGGGTGTGTCTGGTTAGCAATATTAGCGACGGAATTCCGCCACTAATTCCGTCGCTAATGACCCCTGAATTTTTTTAAAATTTTTTTGGAAAACCTGGCTTTTAATATTTGGAAAACCTGCTTTTTAAAATCGAAATGCGAACAACCTGTCTATTGCGCAAAACCCTGTCTCTTATAAACACTATAATTAAGATAAATGCGAAAATCTGAATTAACAATAAAATCGAAATCAAACAATACAATCCCAAATAAAAACAAAATCCGAATCAAAATAAACAAGTTCAAACAAATCCGAATCAAAATAAACAAAGTCCCGCATCTCTCCCAAATAACAAAGTCCTAATAGGGATTATCATCAGACCCCTCAGACTCAGACCCATTTGGATGTTTGCGGTTATAATACTTCAATATCTTCGCCTGCGCACGGGTAAAATTCAAGAAGTCTTCCTGCAAGGTTGTCTGCACCTGTTCATGAGTCTGCAGCCGCTGCTCCTGATCCTGAATGACCTGTGCCTGAGCCTGCACCTGCTGCCTAAGTTGCGCGGTCTCGTCAGCTGTAGCAGGAGGAGGAGGAAGAGGAGGAGGAGGTCCACTGCCAGAAGGCCCACTAGTGTCGAAGTGATCAACCCCAGAGTCCAATAACGGCGCCAAGGGCCCCGAACCATACAGGCGACCCTTATTCGGCTCAACAACAGGAGGAGGAGGAGGAGGAGGAGGAGGTCCATCTTCCAATTGCGGTTCGCCAGAGCTATGATCTCAGGGGGAAGTGGACCAAGTGAGCCAGGGTTCCAGGTCCCCTGAGTCGGCTCAACCATCGTCTCACTAACATCCTCCTGTTTTCCATAACCAGATAACATAGCATAATTAGCGTTCCATTTTAAGAAAACAAAATTATTTAATACAAAACAAGTTGTATATACCTGAGTTTTCCTAGAGCGCTCATCAACATACTCCGTAGTACCCTTCCTCAAATGTGTTGCCCTGTGAAGCTCAGGAATAGTGATATCGCGTCCAGCCTTCTTACTCTGTAATAATGAAACACATTTTTAATTATTGCTAATCACCCTAAATAAACTAAAGTAACACATACTTAAAATAATTTACCAATCTGACAGCATGCTGAGCCTGGTTGACGGAGCCGCAACAGTGAAGCGAGCCACCCTTTTCAGAATTTCTATTCTGCTTGGCCTTTTCAGCTTTTTCTTTGTAGCTCTCAGTAGCCCAAAGTTCCTTGTAGGCATTCCAAACACGGTCAGGGATGTATTTTGGCTGCTTATCTTTACAACGCAGTTTGTAAAGCAAATCCGACAATTGCTTGCCCATTCTTTTGAAAAAAAGCTTCTGCACAGCTACATCATGTTCCGGCAGCCACGTCAACTTAGACTGTATTAAGCAAAACAAAAATATGTATTATTATATATAACATAAAAAAATTAAAATTAACAATATATGTAATGACATAATTAACTAACAATTACCTTAAACAAATCCAAAAGTTTTCCCCTTTCCTCATCATTGACTTTTGTCCACTTTTCATGATAAGTTTTAAAATACATTTTCTGAATGACATATGTGATATGCGATGAAGCGGCCTTCGCAGGAAGCAACCTGCATAACAAAACATATATATCAAACAATAAAACACACACACATGTATATATATATAAGTCATTGCATAATTAATTTAAACTAAAAAATTCAAACAATACTTACGCGTTACCATAGGGATAGATGACTTTGCGTTTGATACCATCATTGCCGACAACTACCTGCACATCCTCTTCATCAGTCGATGAATCTGAATCAGTAACACCAACATGGGGCTCATCAGTATACGCATCACCATGGGGCTCAGCTGGTGTAGGCATCGATAACCCTGGTGTAGGCATATACCCAGGTGGTATACACATATACCCAGGTGGTATAGGCGTATACCCTGGTGTATGCAACCCTGGTGTAGGCATATACCCCCCTGGTGTAGGCATATACCCAACTGGTGGAGACGTAGGCTGAACCACCGGTGGGGCAATTGGAGAGGTGGTCTGAGGCGTCGCAATAAATGAGTTATTCCCAATATTAACTAATGTCACCTCACGTTGTCTACGACGATGATGCCTCTTCCCTTGTCTCGATGGGTCTGAACTTTCTCCTGGATGCATATCTATGAACAATAACAAGACTCTAATAATAATGATAACAAGAACAATAATATAATCACGATAATTTCAACATTAATGTAATAATGATAACAACATAATCTAATAATGATAACAACATTAATACTAATATAACGACGATAATTAGAACATTAATGTAATAATGATAACAACATAATCTAATAATGATAACAACATTAATACTAATATAACGACGATAATTAGAACATTAATGTAATAATGATAACAACATTAATACTAATAAGACTACTCTAAATATTCATATTCTTCGTCTTCTTCATCTTCAGTATATTCTTCCTCCTCTTCATCTCTAGTCTCTTCTTCCTCTTCAGTCACTTCTGGTACTGGTTCACATGGTTCAACTTCTTCAACGGAGAGTCGATCATCACGTAAGGTATCAATTGGTTCAACTTCAAGTACCTCATTAACTCCCGACATTTCATCCACTTGATAAGGAACCTCATCCTCCGCATCAGTTGCCTCAATGCGACCCCGTGGTTTTGTCTTAATTGCAACACACCAGCCCCTCTTAGTTGATGGATATGAAACATAATACACCTGTCTCACATTTTCTGGCATGATAAACGGGTCATAAAGTTTATACCTTCTATCCATTCGAATGTCCACGGTATTGCATTTTGGATTCAATTTCGTTCCTCTAACCGATGGATCAAACCAACTACAATAAAATAAAACTATTCTCTTTTGATAGTCCAAATATGGGTATTCAAGTTCATATATTTGTTGGATCACACCATAGTAGTCACCTTGACCTCCTTCTGTTTCCCCTTTAACATATACACCACTATTAATTGTTTGTTTTCCCTCACTCCATGATTGTGTGTCAAATTTGTAACTGTTAACGAGGTACGTGTGCCACTCAGTCACCTCACGAAAAGGACCATCGGCTAAGTTCCTCAAGTGTCGGATTAAGGGAGTTGGTTCGGCTTCATAAACCTAAGTAATCACATATGAAAAAAATATGTCATGTCTCATAATATAATCTACCTTAAACGTTTGACATTAAAACATTAATTTTATTTACTTACTCTAGCAGTAAACCATGATGGAAAACTTTCATGTATACGAACAGAAGATTCTTCAGCGCATATTCCCTCACTTCGTAAGAATGCACTGAATTGAATTGATCAAGACATGATTTAGCTTCATACTTTAATGGTGTATACAGATTAAAAATTGAATTGAAGCATACTTACTCAAGATATGGTTTAACTTCGGTGCAATTGATCAAGACATGAACATGTGCTGATTCATACTCTTTATCCGATAACCAGTTGGTCGACTTCTTTCCCGAGGGGCGACCAGGTTTGGTAAACACAGATAAAGTGAGTGCGTGTCTTTCTTCTTCAACCTCCATTTCGTTTCTATTATTTCTTGACAACATAAAGTTGTTGAAATAATGAGAACAAAAATAAATTGTTTCACGGTGTAAGTATGCTGCGCAGATCGATCCTTCAACTCTAGCTTTATTCTTCACAGATCGTTTATAATCACCCATTAATCTATATATGAAAGAAGAACGCTTGATTAAACAAATAGTCATACTAAAGGCCACTGCAATTAAAATGCGAAAATAGACAATTACCTCTCAAATGGATACATCCACCTATAGTGAACTGGCCCACCAAGTCTTGCTTCATACGGAAGGTGAACCGGGAGATGCTCCATGGAATCAAAGAAACCAGGAGGAAGTATTCTCTCCAACTTACAGATAATGAAAGGAATATTCTGCTCCATCTTAATAAGATCATCCTTTCTCATTGATGAAGAGCACATATTCTTAAAAAATTGACTCACTTCAGTAAGTGGTTCCAAAACACTCTTTGGTAATGAACCAAAAGCAATGGGAAGCAAACACTCCATGAATACATGGCAATCATGACTTTTCATCCCATACATCTTCCCAGTGTTAACATCCGCACATCTTGCAAGGTTAGAAGAATAACCATCTGGCATCCTCAATCCCTTCAACCATCGACAAACATCAATTGCTTCTTCGGGTGTTAGACAATAATTAGCTTTAGGTTTTAACATCTTGCCATTAGTCATTTGCACCAAATTCAAATTGGATCGATGTTTGCTACAGTAAAGAGCAGAATCCATTCTAGCTTTATTATTGTCTTTGGTTCTATCTTTCACATTCATCACAGTGTAAAATATGTTGTCAAAGAAATTCTTCTCGATGTGCATAACATCAAGATTGTGTCTCAATTGATTATCTTTCCAATATGGGAGATTCCAAAATATGCTTCTTTTTGTCCAGTTATGCAGTCGTCCATAACCGTTCAATCGGGAGAGCTCACCTACCTCTGTGGCTTGTGGCAAATCGATAACTCTCATCCAGATTTCACCTGATGTCAACAAAGGCGGTGGTCTATCTCTTTCGACTACCCCATCCTTGAAGGCCTTCTTGTTCTTTCTAAATTCATGACCCGACGGTAAGAATCTACGATGCGAATCAAACCAAGAACTCTTCCCCCCGTATTTCAACGTAAACGCTTTTGTGTGTTCCATGCAGTGGGGACATGCCAATCTACCGTGAGTCCCCCAACCAGACAACATACCATAAGCAGGGAAGTCATTTATTGTCCACATCAATGACGCTCTCATCATAAAATTATTTTTTTGTGCTGCATCATATGTCAAAACACCACCCCACAATCTCTTGAGATCATCAGTTAGGGGTTCCAAAAAGATATCAATGTTAGCTTTTGGATTGGTTGGACCAGGTATCATACAAGTCAAAAACATATAAGGTTTAGTCATGCACAGGAATAGGGCGACGCTGATGCTTGGATATATGGAGTAAATCCATCAGAGCACAAGCCAAGTCGAACATTTCGTGGGTCTGAGGCAAAATCTGAATGCACTTGATCAAAGTGTTTCCACGCTTCACCGTCAGATGGGTGGCGTAAAATGTCTGAGGTACGCCTATTCTCATAATGCCACGTCATTTTCTTCGCAATTTCAGCCGATGCAAACATTCTTTGCAACCTTGGAATTATAGACAAATAGAACATCGACTTTACAGGGATGGGTTTATAATTACGTTTTCCCCCTTTACGAACGTGATACCTCGGCTTTCCACAGAATTTGCATTCTAGTAGTGCACCATCGTTTTTACCAAATTCGTTATTGTAAAACAACATGTGCCCATCCACACAACAATCAATCTTCTTACATTCCAATCCCAGTTTCGAAACTAACATCTTTGCTTCATAATAATTTTTTGGCAAATTATCCTTATTAGGTGTCGCATCGATCATCATTTTAGTCACATAATCTAAACCCAACTCAGAAATATTACTCATGGACTTGAGAGCTAAAAGCTTCACAGAAATAGATAATTTTGACTCTGGCGAGCCTTCAAACAACGGTTTGTTTGACTCCCTTAACAAATTATAGAATCTCTGTGCTTCTTCATTTGGAAGTTCATCATGATCGTCATACTGAGGTTCATCAAATGGCACATTCACCCTGAGACCATCACAAATCATGTTTTCCATCGACTCAAATTGTTCATTAGATGGAACAACACCACCAGAATTGCTTGAAGCCCCTACGTGAAAATTCGGAAGTACTTCTCCATGATCCACCCAAATCCAATAATTAGGCATAAACCCAAGACGATACAAGTGCTCCCTGACTTCATCATCAGTGCTAATAGGTACACCCTTGCATTTAAGGCATGGACATCTAAGCCCCCCTTCTTATTTAGTTAAATCATGTTGCCATGCTACCCTAATAAATTCTTCAACCCCATTTACAAAAGTTTCCTTTAAAAACGCTCTTCCCGGATATAACCGATCATACACCCAACCACGATTCAATTGACTCCAATTCATCTACACGCATTTAAAAAAATGTTTTACATTCTCATAACAATCCCAATATAAAACCAATAAAACCTCACCCTTTTCCATCAACAACCCACAATAACAACATCAAATAGTCATCTAACCTAGGGTTCATCAAACATCAAAACAACAATTTAACATCTCAAACGACATACACATTACCATTACACATTTTTCAATTAACAACATACACATTTCAAAATTAACATACACTATCTCCAACAACATACACATTTCATACACTTACAATTACACTATCTTAAACACATACACTATTCAATTACATTTTTCAATTTCAATTCAATTCCAATTACTTCATTCAATTACAACTTTCTAATTAACAACAATTTTATTCTACAATACTAATCTTAATATTTCTAACAATAAAATTTTATCCTATAACAACGGAACAAAAAATCAATTTGAAAATAAAAAATAAAAAAAACTAACCGTGACCGTGACTGTGGTGGCTGTCCGGTGCGGTGGTTGTCCGGTGAGGTGGTTGTCCGGTGACTTGCGAAATAGAGAGGCAGAAACAAAATTAGTGAAAAATAGGGAGAAAATTCGTGGAGACAAAAGAAACAAACCTTCGTAACGTGGATGGTGGTGGTGCGGTGGCGTGAACGGTGGTGGTGCGGTGGCGATGGCATGGACGGTGGCGATGGCGTGGACGGTGGACGGTGGACGGTTCGGAGAGGGTGAGTCTGAGAGAAAGAATGGAGAAGAGGAAAGAATGGAGAGAAAAGGGGGCGGTGCGGCGTGGACGGTGGTGGTGGCGTGGCCGGTGGACGGAGAGGAAGAGGGAGACGATTCGGTGGACGGAGAGGAAGAGGGAGACAGAAACAGTGAAGAAGAGGAAAGAAAGAGAGAAAAGGGGGAGGGATCCGGCTTTAAAAATTTTTTAACACTTAGCGACGGAATTAGCGACGGATTTCCGTCGCTAACGTTGGCCCACGTGTCAAACTAAAATGCAACGGACAGTGGCACAATTTTCAAAGCTTAGCGACGGATTATTAGCGACGGATTTCCGTCGCTAAGCTTTGAAAATTGTGCCACGCGTCAATTAAAACTGAAACGGTCAGTTGCGCAATTTACTATGATTAGCGACGGATTATTAGCGACGGATTTCCGTCGCTAATAAAATTCAAATTTTTCGTTTCTTCGCGCCTTGTCCAATCCGTCACTAAATAAGCAGAATTCCGTCGCTAAATTTATAAAACCCGGTCCGTCGCTAATGTTGTAAAATTCCGTCGCTAATGTTTTTATTTGCGACGGAATTCAGATCCGTCGCTAAATTCCGTCGCTAATCACTAGTTTTTTTGTAGTGTTGATCGTGCAAAATAACAAGGCTCGCAGCTTGAAAGTTTCATTAGAATACCCGTCAAACACCTCCACGCCTTCATCCCACATTTTTCTCAAGTCTTCAATCAATGGACTAAGGTAAACATCTATGTCATTACCAGGTTGTCTCGGGCAAGAAAATATCATGGATAGCATCACATATTTGCGCTTCATGCACAACCCTAGAGATAGGTTGTAAATTAAAAGGAGAACAGACCACGAGCTATGATTCGTACTTAAGTTACCATATCGATTCATTCCATCTGAAGGAAGTGCGAGCCTAAGATTTCTTGACTCAGTGCCAAAATCCGAATACAAATTATCAATTTTTTCCATTGCAAAGAATCAGCCGGATGGCGAAGCAAACAAGCGTTTGAACCTAGGTATTATTGGAAGATACCATAAAACCTTCGCAGGGGAACCCTTTGTGTTGTTGTCGTCACAATTAGATTCACCCGACTTCACTTTGTAGCGCGACCAAGCACACGTAGGACAGTTATGCAACTTCTCAAAGTCTTTCTGATACAATATGCAGTCATTGGGACATGCATGTATTTTCTGATACACCCCACCCATCGGACACAATATCTTCTTTGCATCATACGTTCGTTTTGGCAATGTGTTACCTATGGGAAGCATGTCTTCCAACAGCTCAAGCAATTCGGTGAATCCCTTATCAGTCCACCCATTTATCGCCTTTAGATTGATCAATTTTAACGACGCAGACAACCGGGTGTATTTTGTGCAACCCAAATACAAAGGTTGATCTTTGTCTTTGCAAGAATTATCATATTCATGCGCTCGAT
Source organism: Astragalus membranaceus (assembly GCA_039519185.1). Taxonomy (NCBI): domain Eukaryota; kingdom Viridiplantae; phylum Streptophyta; class Magnoliopsida; order Fabales; family Fabaceae; genus Astragalus; species Astragalus membranaceus. The sequence continues at coordinate 22,403,965 of CM076854.1, read as the reverse complement.
TAAAAGATTCAGGACCAATGTCACGTATCATGTCCTCCATTCGATCATCCATATCTTCATCGACTTTCTCACTTTTGGACACACTTGGGTTGCCGGTTGATTCACCATGCCATATCCATGTGGTATAACTGGGTAAGATCCCATAAACTAAGAGATGATCTTTATTACACTTGGTGGTTGTGGGGTTCGATTCACACAATTACAACAAGGACATGAATAAGTTACATCAACTTCGGGAACATCAGTTTTGGGAGCATCAATTTTGCGAAGATTTGCTTGAGCAAAGTTTATAAACTCTTCGACTCCTTTCGCATACTCATCACTCAGACGATTACTTTGTATCCAACTACGATCCATGGCTATGCTCCAAATAATCAACCAAGTGTTGCACCCCGAAAAATCCCGTTTAGGGTTCTTCAACGTACAACGTAGAAAATTGTGAAGCCGCCACCAATATTTTAGTTTTTAGACCAAAACATTAGAAAAAAGTCTTTTACAAAAAGGCGGGTGGTCTTTTGAAAAATAGAGATATGGGTTCGGGGGTCGGTTAGGAATGGGGAAGGTATTAACACCCCATTCCTCCTTTCTACTGAAAGGGAACCTCTAATTAAATTGTGTGGTTTTAATGTTTGATTTGAAGAATACCTAGATTTGCCTATTTTATTCTTATTTGAAAATGGATGGGAAATTAATGGAAAACTTATGTAAAGAGGGGGAAAAAGAGAGTTTTTTAGAAAAGAGCTCGACGGGGGTAACGACCCGCTCCTACGTATCTCCCGGTGCAATGGAGAACTCAGAGCTACGTAGTTCTGCCTTGGTTTTTGTTTTTTAACTTTTTAGGTGAGTTTTCAAAATAGGACGAGTACTAGCGGGTGATTAAACTAGCTAAGGCTATGGGTAATCACCGCTAAGTACTCAAAAGGAGTCGCTACCGCTAGTCAAACGAACTAAGGTTCTGGGTGACTGTTGGTAACAACTTGTTTTTATTCTCTTTTTGAAAGCTTTTTTTTGAAAAGGATTGATTTGTTTGATGACCAAACTAGCAAAGGCTATGGGTGGTCATCGCTTATTGTTCTTTTTGGAGAAAAGACATCGATGTCAATAGCTAGACGAACTACGGTTCTGATTAGCTACTAACAACAATGGGTTTGAAAACATTTTTTTGTTTGTTTTGAAAATGGAGGTTTTTTATTGTTGTGAAAGTGAAGATTTTTTTTTTGATGTGCTTGACGAGAACAAGTCTCGCTCCTACGTATCCTAAGTGGGAATCAAAGCAACGTAGTTCTTGGCTTTTGGTTTTGAAAATGGTTTGAAAGGGGAAGAGCTTTCATAATGATCAAGCAAGCAAAGGCTTTGAGTGATCATTACTAATAACCCTTAATGGCGTTCATGACAATCAAACAAGCCAAGGCTTTGAGTGATAGTCACTAATAACTCGTATTAAATGGAAAAGAGTTTGAAATTTTTTTGGAAAAAGGGTGAAGTTATTATCAATGATTGGTTACAAAGTTCAAGCACATTCAATAATCACGGAATCATGCATATGTTGAACATTAATTAAGACTAAACATGCCAATATGATCAAGAGATACAATTATTGAGGATGCAAAGTAAAGTTCTCAAAATAATTGTGCGTGTGTGAGGGAATTGTTTACGTGGCAAAAGGAAGAATGTGCAAGGATCTTAATGACTCTAGTAGTCTTACGTCTTCACAAGAACATATGCAAGTAGAAGATAATTGTACACAATTCAATCAAGACATTTAAGTGGCATCAACAACAAAAGCATACAATTGATCATAGGCATAAAATAGTCTGAGTTAAATGGATGAGCACGTGATCATGATGTGCTAGATTAGATAAGCATGAATGCATGTAAATGCATGAACATTTGAGAATGAATGCAAGAATGAGTATATACAAAGATGCATGAGCGTACAAGAATGCATGAGCATTTGATTAATGAATGCATGGACATGTGAGGATGAATGCAAGAATGAGTATATATAAAGATGCATGAGCATACAAGAATGCATGGACATGTGAGGATGCATGGTTATTTAATTATGAATGGACATGTGAGAATGCAAGAAGTATAAACAAGTAGGGATGCATGAGGTACTAACAAGTGAGAGTGCAAATGAATATGCAAGAGATATGAATATATGAAAAGGCATGAAGATTAAAACAAGAGAGTATGCAAGAGATACAAGCAAATGAGAATGCAAGAGAGTGAATAAGGTTTTATTTAAGTGCATGTGTGTGAGAGTGTGTCATAAAAAGTGGTAAAAATTTAGTTACCTTATTCTTAGGAAATGGTGAAATGTTTTGGCGTTTTTAGAGTCTTAGGAAAAAGTGGTAAAAAGTATTTTTGGGTTGATTTTATAAAGTTGAAAAGTTATAAATGTAAACTAGAAAATGTTTTGGGTCTTTTTGTAATGTAAGAAAGGTAAAAAAGTAAAGGTGAATTATTAATGAAATGGTAACTTACTTAAGTGAAGGTGAATGGTAAAAGTAAAAGGTAAAATGTTTTTTAGGGTTTTAAGTGAAAGGTAAAAAAAAAGGTAAGAAAATGTTTTTTTTACTATTTAGTAACACTTAAGTGAATGGTAAAAACTAAAAGGTAAAAAGTAAAAAAAACACAATTCACAACAATTAATTTACCAAACAAGATCAAACAACAAATTTGAGTAAGTAAATTGGTCACAAAAATGGCTTTATGGCCGAAACATACATATACACAATAAGGCTCAAATTCAACAAATTTCTTGCAACCAAATCACATCATTAGACACACACACATAAACCCTAAGATCTACACATGTATATCACACTCAAACAATCATCATTTCATCATTTATTCAACACACAAAATCAAAGAAAATAAAAGATGATGAAACCCTAATTTAGGGACCTAAACCCGAATGCACTATTGGTCCTACATACCATTCTTATTCAACTTTGACACATGAAATAGACAAGAAAACATGAGGATCCTAATTTCTAACCCAAGGCCGAAGCAAAAACATGAGGAAAGTGGCATTTTATTTCATGAAAATGATGCCAAAATGCTAAAAATGATTAGAAATGCAAACAAACATAAGAATCTCTCCTTCAAGGCCAAGGACTTGTCTCAAACACCCAAGGCTCCCAATGTCCTTGTACATAATGTTTGAAACAAGTCCTCAAAGCTTCTTTCAAGACGGAGAGAAGAGATGAAGAGATCTACATGGTGAAAGGTGAAGAAAATGCAAAGGAGAATTTATTTACCTCACGAAATAACTAGGAAGTGAAAAAGAGAGCGAGAACTTGAAGAACACAACCTCAACAAACTTGAAACCCCACGCAAATAGCCTCTCTTTGATCAAACTTGGATGATTATCGAAGCTTATGAGGAGATCTTTTGAATGATGAAAGAATTATGGAGTTTTGATGGTGGGAAAATGAAGAGAAGATGGAAGGAAAGTTGATGATGGTGGTTCGAATTTAGAGAGGAGGAGAGGAGAGCATGGAGGCTGAGTATGAGTGCTAGGTCAGAAATGAGAGTCCCCCCCTTTGGTTTCTTATTTTTGGGTTTTTATATGAGGTGCAAAATTAAGGGTATATAGGACATTGCGCTTTTGCAAACCATTGAGATTTGAGATAGAATTTGAACCAAGGGTCAAGATCAAATGTCACATGGATTAGGGGCAATTAGAAAGCACAAAGTGAGGAGAGAGAGGGCTGAGGGGTGTAGCTTAAGGAGGTGAGTGAAGGATAAGCTTAATTACAAAATTGTATTTTTCTATGAAGCTTATTACAAGAGTGCCATTTTAATTCAAATGAAGGGTGAGGATTGCATTTAGCACTTGGATGGAAGGCCATGATTTAAACATAATTTGCAATCAATAAAATAAATCAAAAATGGGGAGAAAAGGGCTGGAATTCGCAGCCAAGGAGAGAGAGTGAGTGGAATTGCAACTTGTACTATTGTACTACACTTGACCTTTCAAAAATTCAAAGGGATATTCCTTATTCCCTTCTAGATAATTCTTCTAAATTCTTGCCATTTTGAGCTATGTCCCATGATTCAATGATTGGGCTCTGAACTTTATGATCTCACCAATCCCAAAATTGATTTATTGACCCCACTCCAAAGGAAATGACCATTTTGCCCTTTTGTTCAAAAAACCGAATTTCATGCCAAAAATACTCCTATGATGCATAAAAAATGCACAACTCCACTCACTTGGACTCACATAAATTCCTCAAGATATGCATAATGGTTTTTACCGAGAAATTATTTATTTTAGTGAAATGACCAAAATGCCCTTTTGGTCCCGAAAACCCTGATTTCGCTCTAAACTTCATTTCCACTCTAACAATGATCCTGGGACCTTTTGGATGACTCTAAGACCCTATAAATGCATGCATGATGAGAAAATAAGTCTTTTTGGCGAAATTACCAAAATACCCTTTGAACGAGGAAAAACCCTAGAAACCCTAAAAATGCTCTAAAGTGCTCTAAAATGCCATGCAATGCATTTCTAACCCTAAAATGCATTCTGAAACTTCTAAGATGCAAGCATGATGCTCTTCCTAACCTCTAGGATGAATGCTAAGGCTTGTTTTATTTATTTTTGGTTGAAAATTAGGGTTTTGCCCTAAGCCGGACAAAATTGGGGTATGACACCAAGTATTAATTGTTAAAACAAAATCGAACTATCACATCAAACCAAGATAGTAAAAATAAATTCATAAATCAAAACAAGTAAAAATATAGCTCATTGAGAAATGGTCCAGTAAAAAGGTTTCCAATTAAGTATCTAAGTAAAACAATAAAGAGAAGTAAATTTATAGAACTCATCATTCATTGATGATTAATCAAAATCACAAATTATAGTAAATAAAATCCCATCCCACATAACTTGAATGTTCCCCATGAATCCTTTTAATGAAGGGGAATGAAATGAACAAAGTTAGTTTACAAAGAAATCAATTTGATAACTCTTACACATGTGTGTGTATCTAAGAATCAATGTATTATATTTATGTAATTATAAAAAAAGTTTCCATTTTGGGGAAATCATAAAATCACATTAGTTAGAAACAAAGAATATTGCTGAAAGAGTTTAGATGAAGACTTACTGTGATGTCTGTTGCGCCCGAAAAATCCGGTTTGGGACTTTTCGTTTGACAACGTAGAAAAAGTTTGGAGCCGCCACCAATATTTTAATTTTAAGACCAAAACATTGAAAAAAGGTCTTTTAAACAAGGCGGATGGTCTTTTGAAAACTAGAGATGTAGGTTCGGGGGTCGGTTAGGTACGGGGAAGGTATTAGCACCCCGTGCCTCCTTTCTACCGAAAGGGAACCATTAACTTGATGTGTGGTTTGGACAAAAGTTTGAGTTTGAAAGCGGTTTATTCTACTTCTTTTCTTTTCTTTAGGAGTTTGTATTATTGAAAACGAGGGAAGAAGAATATTTTTGGTTATCTTTGAAAAGCGGGACAAAACAAAGATTTTTTAAAAGTGTGCTTGACGGGACAGGACCCCGTCCCTACGTACCCTCACTGGAAGAGGGATCAAAGCTACGTAGTTCTCGGGGTTATCTTTGAAAATCAGGAGAAAACAAAGATTTTTTAAGAGTGTGCTTGACGGGACAGGACCCCGCTCCTACGTACCCTCACTGGAAGAGGGATCAAAGCTACGTAGTTCTCGGCTTTTGGTTTTGAAAACGGCTTAAGGGGTTTTTCGCAATTGGGTGAGCGTTTGTGAAGACCGAACAACAACGGTTAGAATGGCCTCACTACTAGGTCTTTTGAAAATGAAATCATCATTAATGACCTAATCGGCAACGGCGCGATTGGTGTTTAATGACAATTGATTTATTTTTGAGAAATGAATAAGTTTTCGAAAATGGGATAGAGCTTTTGCGAAGACCGAACAACAACGGTTAGAATGGCCTCGCTACTAACTCTTTTGAAAACAAAATCATCATTAACAACCAAATCGGCAACGGCGCAATTGGTGTTTAATGACGATTGATTTATTTTTATTTTGAAAGTTAAAGTTTCTTTTTGTTTGTTTTATGAAAATTATTTGTTTATGGTTGCGAAAAGGGATTTTTATTTGTTGCGCTTGACGAGAACGAGACTCGCTCCTACGTATCCCAAATGGGAATCAAAGCGACGTAGTTCTAAAGGGTCGAGAAACTTTAGGTGTGTTATTGATCTTAGAAAGAATTTGATTGTCTTATGAAAACAACTTGAGAAAAGTTGAGCTTTGGAAAAAGCCTTGGAAAAGAATTGATTTGAAGAAAGGGGAAGAGAGTTTGAGGGTGATATTGATCACAAAGAGTTTGTTGGGATGGCGTGGCATCCAAAAGAAAAAGAAGTAGAGAATTCAATCAATTTCCAAGTCAAGAACCTAAGTGCGAATTTTAACAAATTGCAAGCAAATCAATCATCAATGCAAGCATAGGCATACACATTGCCAATTATAACATTTGCGCACAAGGATGACAATTAGTCTCCAACATTTAATGGCATGCATATGCAAGATCAACACTAACCACATAACTTGCAAGAAAGAGTACATAAAGTTAAATAGCGAGAAATAAAAGAAAGCGGTAAAGTGCAAAATCATAAATAACGGAATTGTAAATGACAAGAAAGTAAATTGCTTGAAAAGTAAATGGCAAGTAATTTAAATGACTCGGAAAGTTAAAGAGCAAGGAAAGTAAATGAGCAAGAAAGTAAATGACTTGGAAAATAAAAGTGCAAGAAAGTAAATAACTTGGAAAATAAAGGTGCAAGAAATTAAATAGCAAGAAAAGTAAATGACTTGGAAAATAAAGGGGCAAGAAATTAAAGGAGCAAGAAAGTAAATGACTTGGGAAATAAAAGGGCAAGAAAGTAAATGACTTGGAAAATAAAGGTGCAAGAAATTAAATAGCAAGGAAAGTAAATGACTTGGAAAATAAAGGTGCGAGAAATTAAAGGGCAAGAAAGTAAATGACTTGGAAAATAAAGGTGCAAGAAATTAAAGGGCAAGAAAGTAAATAAACAAGAATCATAAAAAGCATGAAGAGTAAATGAACACAAAAACTAAATTGAATCCTTTCTAGCAATCTTCACCACTTGGATCAATGTGCACTAGGCACTAGTGGGAATCATGTTGCTAGGTCATCAACAAACAACAATTCCCACGATTAAACAAAGAAAGCTCATAAACAAGGTTGAGTCATATCTTGCAATCCTCTCACTTAAATTATGATGCTCCAAGCACAAGTGAGAATCAAGTTGCAAAATCGTCAACAAACAATAAACAAATAACACAAGATTAGTAAACTAAGATGAGGTTGAATCATATCTTGCAATCCTCTCACTTAAATTATGGTGCTCCAAGCACAAGTGAAAATCAAGTTGCAAAATCATCAACAAAAAATAAACAAATAAAACAAGAGTAGTAAACTAAGAAGAGGTTGAATCATATCTTGCAATCCTCTCACTTAAATTATGGTGCTCCAAGCACAAGTGAGAATCAAGTTGCAAAATCATCAACAACACAAGTATTTGCAAGTAATATGGACTAAAAGTCACATTTAACACAAGGATTTAAACACTAATAACAAGGTTGATCAACATCAACTAAAAAGGAACAACAAGATAAATTAAAACCCCAAAATAATGCGAACCCCATAGGAGACAAAATCACATGCTTATTCCATTAAAATGCAAAGATCAACACAAAATAACAACAAACTACATTTTAAGATGAAAATGATGAGTATGCGAAAATGATGAAGAGAATATGAATTTTGATGCAAAGTATTGTAAGTGGTGTAAGGGTTTTAGAGATTCACCTAGGATCCAAACTAGTAGAAGTAGGAAATGAAGAAAAAATAACCAAATCAACTAGAATCTTCAAGAGATAAATGGTGAAAGGAGGAGGATCTATGAAGGAGGAGTGGATTTGAGGTGATTTTTTGGTGTCTGGGTGAAGGGAACAAAAGAAATGGAGGAGAGGAGAGTGAGGGAAGGCTACGCATATGAGAGGCGGAGGAGAGGAGGGGGATTGTGTTGATTCCAAGTGAGAGAATGAATGAGTAAAAATTGTGATGTGTGGAGAATGAAAGGGTATTTATAGGATTGGTGAAGGGCTAGGGTTAAAATGGTAATCAAACCAATTAAATCAATTAATAAATAAAATTAATTTGAACTTGGTCACCAAGTTAGAGGGTAATTTAGTCATTGGCTTTGAGAGGTGCACTAGGATTGGACTTTGAATTTGAATGAAGGGTGGAGATGCATCATCACATGGATTGAGGGTGTTGAAGAAACACAATAATGTGAGAGTATGGAGAGTGGGGGGCGAAATTTAGAGGAAAGAAAAAGGAAAAGAAAAATGAATTTCTTATTTTAGAAGAGATATTTTATGTGAAGTGGGGTTAAGGGCATTTTGGGGGAGAATTGTTACCAAAGAGGGAACTTTGGGTTTTCTTATGAATAGGTTAGTGTGAGTGAGTGGAGTAATTTACCAAAGAGGGTATAATGGAAAAGTGTGGAAAAATTGGAGAGAGAGAGAGAGAGAGAATTCGTAGGTGGGGAGAGGAGGGAAGAAAAAAAACTTGTTTTTGGTATTTTGTCTTATTGAAGACACTTCCTTTTTTTGAGTTTTTGAATTTAAAATTTTTGGGCATGGGAAATGATGGGAATGCAACTATTGAAGATGTGTTACATGTTTTTTGGGCACCATAAAATATTCCCTCTAGTCACCTATGACAATAAAAATTGTCACTTAAAAATTGAGGAATATTTAATGGTCCCTTTTTATTTTTCTATGCACTAAAATGAAAAAATACATTTTTAATTATTTTGACTAGGGTTTTCTTCCTAAAAAATTGTACAAAAATCATCCTTGATAGAATAAAAATGTACCTTTTGAGGATGTGCATTTTTGGCGAGAAAATCATCTTTTTGCGAAAAATGACCAAAATGCCCTTTTTGACCCTAAAACCCTAATTTGCCTAAAAAGTGCATTCCAACCCTAAAAATGATTTTAAAGACCTTGGAATGACTTCTAGGACCCAAAATGCAATGCATGATGCTTTTCATTCTTCAATTTATTTATTTATTATTTTTTGTGGAAAATTAGGGTTTTGACCTAAGCCGAACAAAATTGGGGTATGACAATGTCGAGAATAGGACTCCAAATCTGTTATTATGTATCAAAGAAATCAACTTTAAAGCAAGGAGACCAATATGTGCACCTGAAATAGTATTCATTCATCTTAGTAAAAAAAAACTCTAACTGTCATAGACCAATAGGGCACACAGCAACCAACAGAGAGAGAGAGAGAGAAAACCATTCAGAACTACAAGTAACCACATTAGCAGACATACCAATTTACAAGTATATAAAGAATTAGTTTGCAATGTAGTTCTTAGCTCTTAATCACTAAGTTCTTGCTGCCCTTAATGTTAAATGATTATGTGGCTTGAAAACCATTTTTATGTTATTTCCTTTTTTTTATATTATTATTGTTGAAGGGTAGTGGCACTTGCAATTGCAAAGTGAGAATGAGTGCATGTAGTTTCGTAGCAGAAGCAATATGGAAGGAACTTGAATCTACACATACACTGACTGATGATCAACTTTCTATTTTGCATTTCTTATTTGGAAAGAACTTTGAGGGGGCTACTAGAATAGTTGATCAGAGAGGTGTCAAGAGGATTTCTGGTCACCCTACCCTAAGACAAACAAGTGACAAGCCAATATATATAACAAAACCAATTATCAACAACTTATCAAAACTAAAAGGGTATATGATAAACTAAAAATTTCACCAATCCTAAACCCTCTTTTTGCAAACTCCAAATAATAATAATAATAATAATAATAATAATAATAATAAGTGTTATTGAAGAGCTGTTTTATGAACACAGAACTCATAAAATTTGGACTCCATAAGTTAGGCAAATGAACAAACATATGGTGTGCACAAGTGAAACAAGCTGAAAAAGCTACTCAGCTAAAAAACGACATGAATGAATCAGATAGGAAAGGTACCTACCTAGTAGACAAAAACCCAAGTAGGCCAACCGGCGACGGAGGGAGGGAAAGAGAGCGTTGAGTGCGTTGAGGTCCGACAACGTCCTTCTCCTTCTTTCGTTCACTTCTGTTTAGAGAGAAAGAGAGCGTTGAGTGCGTTGAGGTTTTGACCTAAGCCGGACAAAATTGGGGTATGACAGCTGCCCCTCTTTACCTGAATTTTAACGAGGAATATGAATTGGCCGAAACATATTCCAAGGAAAAATGAAGATAAAGAATTCAGAAATTATACCGATTTTGTCTACTTAGGGAAACCCGAATTTTCCTCTTTTTTCTCTTTCTATTTTTATTGGGTGTTAGCCCAAAGTGAATGCAATGGATGAATCGTCAACTCTCAGTAAGCAGGAAATTAAATGGTGCCAACCCTCAACAAGCTAGCGGAAAGCAATAAAGAAAGCAATAAAAAGGGAAGTAAAAAGGGTGCTGGCCCTCGTTAAGCCGGCGACGGAGGCTGCCTAAAGCCTTTTAACGAATCGCGAGCGATCCGAGCTTGCACTTGGGCCTGGGAGCACGTGGGCTCCAAAGGGGTGGTCTTGCGAGCGACCAAGGGAGGGTACTATATCAAGTCTAGATCTCGATATTTCCCTAGGACTGCGCCATGTTTTAGGCCAACACAGCTATCCTCTTCGACTGGACCTATTGAGGTCAGGGGGACTTACCTGCAGCTCGAATACAAGGTGAAGTCAATCTTGCTGGGGACACGCGGGTCCAGAGGGGATTCCAAAATCCAGTTGGTTTCCTTTAGTCGGTCAATGCTTCATCACCGATCCAGGATGCCTGCTCAGGTTAGCGGACTTTTCTTCAGCTTTCTCTTGATTGATGATCAATACCATTGTACTGATCCAGGATGTCTGCTCAGGCTAGCGGACCTTTCTTCAGCTTGCTCTGATTGATGATCAATGCCATTGCACTGATCCAGGACACCTGCACACGTTAGCAGATGCAAGACATGGTGCATGGAATATGAATGCATGCTATGCAAAGTCCGTTATGCGAATGCATGTCATGTGAGTGCATGCGATGTGATGATTTAGTGGAATGATGAATGCAATGGGATGCTATTCTTGATTCTTCGTTTCTTTTGTCAGCTTTCTTTTTTCTGACTGTTTGTTTTTTCTTGGCCTTTCATTCTTTGATCAGCTTTCTTTTTTCTAATCGTTTGTTTTTTCTTTGTTTTTTCATTCTTTGATCAACTTTCTTTTTTCTGATCGTTTGTTTTTTCTTTTGCTCTTTTGCTCTTTTGGCTTATTTTTGCTGGTTCAGCCAACCCGCGACACTCATGGCACGAGACTGAGGAACCCACTGGAATTGCGGGGCTCATGGGCCGAGTACATGTTGGCTTTGACTTCGCCGCTCGAAGCAATCGTGAGTGCAATCGCTTTCTCTTGCATGATTAACTGGTTTTGGGGAATTGCTTTTTTTCGCGACCTTTAGTAACTTTGCAATAATTGTAATGCTCCATGATTTATGCACATGTTTTATAGGTCATCATCACCATCATTATAAAACGTTTATTTTGAGCAAAAAAAAGCAGAAAATAAAAGAGCGAACAGATATGAGAAAGTTGAACTTTATTAATGTGGAAACCGGTCGCACAAGAAGTTACGCCGATTATTTATTACAATTGAAAGTTTAAACTATAAAAAGACACGAAAAAAGAGAGAAGTTAAATTCTGACTGTCCGTCTCCGTGGAACAGTGCTAAACATTTATGTCCTTGACCTTGATCACTCCCTCATCCAAGCCTTCAGAGGAGTTGTATGCCTTTCTTTACTTTTCATGCCCAAGTTTTCTGACCCTAATTTTTGCCTGGATCGCCCTTTGCGGGTTTTCAATCCACCGGGTCGCTCTGATTTTCCCTAGGCCGCCCTTTCGGGTTTTCAACCTAGCGAGCTAACTCTTAGATGGCTTGTCTTTCTCTTTTTTCGTCTATTTCTTTCAGGCATAATACTTCTTCACTTGATCGGAATTGACTGGGTTCTTTAAATCCTCTCCGTCCATGTTCGTGAGTATCAGTGCTCCTCCAGAAAAGGCTTTCTTGACCACATACGGGCTGTCATAAGTGGGTGTCCATTTCCCTCGGGGATCAGTCTGGATGGGCAAGATCTTCTTAAGCACCAAATCTCCCTGCTTGAATTCACGGTGCCGGACTTTCTTGTCAAAAGATGTTCTCATTCTCTGTTGGTACAGCTGCCCATGACACAAAGCTGCAATTCTTTTTTCCTCAATGAGGTTTAGCTGATCCAGACGAGCCTGCACCCACTCTGCTTCTTCCAGTTTAGCTTCCATGAGTACCCGTAGGGATGGTATCTCAACCTCGATTGGGAGGACCGCCTCTGACCCGTATATACCAGAGAGAAAGGAGTTGCCCCAGTTGAAGTGCGCACTGAAGTACGATAGCCATGTAGAGCGAAAGGAAGCATCTCGTGCCAATCCTTGTATGTGACCACCATTTTTTTCACAATCTTTTTGATGTTCTTGTTAGCTGCCTCCACCGTTCCATTCATCTTGGGCCGATAGGGGGAAGAATTATGATGCTGAATTTTGAACTCTGCGCACAGGTCCTTCATCATTTTGCTATTCAGATTGCTGCCGTTATCAGTGATGATCTTGTTAGGAAGACCATAACGGAAAATCAGATCCTTCTTCACAAATTTGGCAGCCACTGAACTGGTTACACTGGAGTATGAGGCAGCTTCAACCCACTTCGTGAAATAGTCGATGGCAACTAAGATGAAGTGATGCCCATTTGATGCTTTGGGTTCAATGGGACCGATGACATCCATTCCCCACATTGAAAACGGCCAGGATGCAGTCAGAACATTCAATTTGGCAGGCGGCACATGAATGTGGTCAGCATAGATTTGGCACTTGTGGCACTTTCGGACAAAGCTGTAGCAGTCACCTTCCATCTGCAACCAGTAATAACCCGCCCTTCAAATCTGTCTAGCCATAGTATGCGCACTGGAATGAGTTCCGAATGAGCCCCCGTGTACATCTTTCATGATTCTTTCAGCTTCTTCTTTAGCAACACACCTTAAGAGGACCATGTCATAATTCCTTTTGTAGAATACCTCACCGCTGAGGAAGAAATTCCTTGACAGTCGCCGAAGAGTTCTCTTGTCATTTTCAGATGCCCCAGGAGGGTATTCTCTGCTGATGATGTACTGTTTGATATCATGATACCAAGGCTTGTCATCCGGCTCTTCATCTATGGCTGTGCAGTAGTGATGCGCAGGTAAGCTCCGGTGCTGGATTGTGACATGAGTCAAGCTTTTATCACAATTGATATTGAACATGGATGATAAAGTTGCCATGATATCTTCATCAGGAAAATCATGCTGCATTGGTTGGTAGTCAGGAATCGGCTGACATGCTAAATACTCAGCAAGTGCACTACCTTTAACTGCTTTTTTACCTCATTCCTAATCTTTAGGGACATCTCAGGCTTCATCCTTCTAAGTTTCTGCTTCACAGGCGGGCATTCAGGTTTGACTGGCAACTTATGCATCACAATGTCAGTATCCAACCCAGGCATATCTTGGTAGGACCATGCAAACATATCCATATAATCGTGCAACAGCTGAACCAACTTCATGCGATCCTCGTCATTCATGGCGGTACCCATTTTGACCTCTTTCTTGCTCTCAGCTGTACCCAAGTTGATCACTTCAGTAAATTCTCCGTGTGGCTGAATTACCCTTTCTTCCTGTTTCATTAACCTCATGAGTTCTGGAGGAGCTTCCCAGTCTTCCTCAACATCCCCCTCAGCTTGATTAATAGGGTGATCAAAGTCAAAATATGGACTGTTGGCACTGTTATTTTGGGAGACAATTACTGTGGATCTGCATTTTGCCGAAGCGAAAAAGCAGAATGAAAGGCGAGACACGCAAGCAAACAATAATAAAGCGAGGAAAAGACACATGAAATGAAAAGGATTGATTTTTATTGATTGAAATTCAAAAACAACGTTTTTATTAATGATGATGATTCTGAAAATAAAAACATGCTTGCCCCTAACAACTTGTCCTATGGCCTTGGGCAGAGCCACAGGGTTGCATTACAAATGATTACTTTAAATTAAAAGTCACGGGAAGATCAGCAACCTTCCAATTCTTTAATTTTTCACCGGCACCGCAGCGTCGAACCAAACTTGCACCACCCTCTTCAGACTCAGAACCATCCTTGATGACAGCAACTTGATTGGGATCCAACAAACCAGCACTCACAAAACTTTTACTGATGTCGCAAATTGGAATCCTCTGGGGCCATGGATCCTGGCCTTTGGACTTGGCCAACCATCTGCCCCTTCGTTCGTCTGCCATTTTTCTTCTTTCTTCCTCACCTGGGGTGTATCCCAGCCCGTAACGGTCCTTGTTTTCCTGTAGTTGAATGGGAGCTAGAATTCCCTGACCAAATTTTCCCAAGCCACAACCAACCTTATATCCTTGGGCTAACATGATCTTAGCAACCATCTCTTCCTCCTTGGTCCTCTCAAATACTACATTGGCGATCTCCAAAGACTGAAAGGCTGTTTCCAAAGACTCTTCGGCAGCTTCCACATATTTGAACTCTGATGGCTTATTAACCAGAGTCTCTTCCTCACCAAGTCTACTGGGTCCTCTACTTTTATCAGAATGTAGAGTCAACACTTCTTCTTCAACATCATGGGTTCCTATCTGGACCACACACCGATCCATCAGGTCCTGCAGGATCATCTCAAAGCTTTCACAATTCCCCACGCACGTAGAGTCAGCACATCCCTCTTCATGGCAACACCCCTTCTTAACCACCCCGACATGGCATAACTCAGAGTAGATAACACCCAACGGGGTCTTGATCTTCTGCACATCCTTTACCAATCGCCCAACGGAACTTTCTATAGCATTGGTAGCTGGCCTCTGATGACCTGGCAATGGATTAGTTGTTGTATTCGGGCTGCTCTGCTTGAACGAGATCCACCCAGCATCTACTAGGTCTTGCACCACATGCTTGAAGGCTTTACATTCCTCCACAGTATGACCGACCGCGTTTTCGTGGAAACTGCAGGTAGCATTAGCGTTGTAACCTTTGGGAAATGGTGGCTGCAGGGCCTTCATTGGCCGGGTGTTGATCAAGTTCTTGGAAGTCAAGTGATCAAACAATTCAGTGTATGTCATTGGTATTGGGTCAAAACTGGTCCGTTTCTTGTACTGATAACCCTGAGCCCTGTGACTGTCACTGCTTTGCTGGGATGGCACATGAGCAGAAAATGGAACCGTTTGTGGTGGAGGGGTACCAAAGGATGAACTTCCTCCCGAGATTACATTTGTTTCCCCTTCCTTCTTCCTCGGGAAATGGGAGTGAGGCTTCTTCTGATTGCTTGAACCACCAGAGCTTCCTGCATTACTGAGGTGATTCGAAATCTTCCCACTTCGGAGACCATGCTCAAGTCTTTCCCCGAAGACTATCATATCGGAGAAGCTAGTTGAAACACTTGTAATCAGCCGGTCATAGTAAATTGCTGGCAGAGTTTCCAAGAACGTGTACACCATTTCTTTTTCAGTCAAAGGAGGTTGGACCTGGGCGGCTAGGCTTCGCCATTTCTGGGCATATTCTTTGAAAGTCTCCCTTTCGCCCTTACCCATGTGTTGCAATTGCGACCTGTCCGGAGCCATGTCCATGTTATACTTATATTGTCTCATGAATGCTTCACACAAATCTTTCCAACAACGAATTTCAGAGGAGTGCAGTTTCATGTACCAATCTAGAGGAGCTCCAGCCAAACTGTTTTGAAAGCAGTAAATCAGCAGTTTGTCATCATTGGCGTAAGGACCCATTTTTCGGACAAACATCGTAACATGGCTCTCCGGACAGCCTGTTCCTCTGTATTTGTCCACTTCGGGAGCTTTGAACTTTGGTGGCAAAACCAAATCTGGGACTAAACACAGCTCACGAGCTTCCTTGGCTCTGACACCAACACCCTCCATTACCTTTATTCTTTCTTCGAGTGCACGAATCGGGTCATTTGGCTGTGATCCCTCAAACATATGTCCTTGGGGGTGACTCCCCATACCGTAATAATACCCTCCAGGCTGAGGAACATTGTGAGGGTGTGCTGCAAGCCCCAGAGTAGGACTGAGCACAGCATGAGGACTAGGAGCTTGGATCTGCGGTCTTCCGGCAGCTCCCCCGGACACGGCGGCAGTGACCTGATTAGGCGCAACCATACTGACGGGGATAGGCCTAACAGTTTGCGGCATGTACCCAGTAGGCATACCCCAAGGATATCTTTGTGAAGTGTATTGATTCGGCCCATTCATTCCTGAAGCAAAGACGGGAGGACTGACCCCGGATCCCGGAGGAACTGTGGCTGATATTGGAGGAGGAACGAAAGAAGTGACACCATCTGGACCCACGACGGCGGCACCTTCAGCAGCTGTCCCACTCTTTAAACTTTGCAGCATGACCATCATCTCATGCATCTGGGCCTCCATTGCCCCAACCTTAACCTTAAGCACTTGGTTCTCCTAAGCCAGCTGCTCAGGATTCAGAATTTGTACGCCCAAATCTTCATGTTTTGGATTACTTTCAGTTTCAATCTCTGGATGCCCTTGAGGATCAGCCATCAGCCTTGCTTCTAATCGGGTGAAGTAGCGGTGGCGGCGAACCAGCTTGCCTCTCGCTTCTGTTGGCAGAACATTTTTATTAAGTGAGGGAACAAACTAATGAATGCAATGCGTGCAATGCAGATGAGTGTTAGCTTTAGTTTGTCTTATGCCGTGAACCCCAACGTGTCATATCTTGCCATAGATTTAACAGTGAAATTTGATTTGTTTAGAACATAACAAGAGTGGAATCAACAAATGAAACAAACACGCCCCATACATTCAACCGGATATCTCGGGGGGTGTACTGTCTCACTTCTTGATTCCATACTGTACCTATGGCAAGATTCTTTGTCACTTTGGGATTCTCGGCAAACAAACTTTGATGAAATGCAAGGATGCATGCATGAACTGTAAAAGCTTATGTTGGATGTAATGCGGGGATGCATGCAAAATGATGATGATGTTTTATGCATATGCAGATTAGGGCGAAACCTTTATTGGCATTAGTTCAAGTTTTTTTTCTTTTTTTTTCTTTTGGAAAACGCGGGCCGTACGTGGTTTCATATGGACCAAGTAAGAGAAAGGCTACAACGGCAGCTCGTTCTCTCTTTTTTTGAAAAGAGTGGGCCATATGTCACTTCGTACGGACCGGCAAAAGAAAGGCTACAACGGCAGCTCTTTCTCTACTTTTTATTTGAAAAACCTCCTGCTCTTTTTTGAAAACATGTCTATATTACGATGCAACACACAATTTGGTATGCCCCTTGTGTCCTACGAAGGTGGGGACCTAAGTTCTAGGACAACTCAACTGTTCCTCCCATGTGGGTTCTAGTCACTTCCTCACCAGATTACCAGAGCTAATTCTCTTTCACAATAGCACCCACAACGATGGAACGCCATCTGGTGTGAGGCATCATGAAAGAGCATACTCTGGCTGAAACTTTCGTGAGAGTCGGAAGGACAACAGTCCAATTGCCAGTCACTACTCGTTTCCACTCTCCTAAGTTTTGTCAGACCTTGGGTTTTAGGCCCCTCTCAAAGCATAATAAGCATAAGGCGTGAGTGTGTGCAGCAAGAGCATATCGCCTAAAACTACCCACATATACCCCACCTGCAAAGGAAAACCCAGAACAGTCCAAACAATAGCAGGCAATAACATGTCGTCTATCCTAGGGTTCAATATCACAATACCAATAATCCAACCTAGGTTTTAGCAACAGTCATATGCACTGCTTACCTCAAGAAAGGGAGCGGAGAAGAAGGGATCATAACAGAATGGGAGGAAATGCATGTTTTTACCTTAAGAAAAGGGAGCAGAGAATAGGGGACATGGGATTTGAGGGATGCATGAACAAGGCATTGTGAACAAATAGAAAAGAAACAAAACAAAGCTTTCAACTCAATTAATTTTAAAACCACACATCAAAGTTAACTAGGCTTGACCCTCGTCTTTTTTTTAAAAAAAAAAATGTCCCCAGCAGAGTCGCCAGCTGTTGCGCCCGAAAAATCCGGTTTGGGACTTTTCGTTTGACAACGTGGAAAAAGTTTGGAGCTGCCACCAATATTTTAATTTTAAGACCAAAACATTGAAAAAAGGTCTTTTAAACAAGGCGGATGGTCTTTTGAAAACTAGAGATGTAGGTTCGGGGGTCGGTTAGGTACGGGGAAGGTATTAGCACCCCGTGCCTCCTTTCTACTGAAAGGGAACCATTAACTTGATGTGTGGTTTGGACAAAAGTTTGAGTTTGAAAGCGGTTTATTCTACTTCTTTTCTTTTCTTTAGGAGTTTGTATTATTGAAAACGAGGGAAGAAGAATATTTTTGGTTATCTTTGAAAAGCGGGACAAAACAAAGATTTTTTAAAAGTGTGCTTGACGGGACAGGACCCCGTTCCTACGTACCCTCACTGGAAGAGGGATCAAAGCTACGTAGTTCTCGGGGTTATCTTTGAAAATCAGGAGAAAACAAAGATTTTTTAAGAGTGTGCTTGACGGGACAGGACCCCGCTCCTACGTACCCTCACTGGAAGAGGGATCAAAGCTACGTAGTTCTCGGCTTTTGGTTTTGAAAACGGCTTAAGGGGTTTTTCGCAATTGGGTGAGCGTTTGTGAAGACCGAACAACAACGGTTAGAATGGCCTCACTACTAGCTCTTTTGAAAATGAAATCATCATTAATGACCTAATCGGCAACGACGCGATTGGTGTTTAATAACAATTGATTTATTTTTGAGAAATGAATAAGTTTTCGAAAATGGGATAGAGCTTTTGCGAAGATCGAACAACAACGGTTAGAATGGCCTCGCTACTAACTCTTTTGAAAACAAAATCATCATTAACAACCTAATCGGCAACGGCGCGATTGGTGTTTAATGACGATTGATTTATTTTTATTTTGAAAGTAAAAGTTTCTTTTTGTTTGTTTTATGAAAATGATTTGTTTATGGTTGCGAAAAGGGATTTTTATTTGTTGCGCTTGACGAGAACGAGACTCGCTCCTACGTATCCCAAATGGGAATCCAAGCGACGTAGTTCTAAAGGGTCGAGAAACTTTAGGTGTGTTATTGATCTTAGAAAGAATTTGATTGTCTTATGAAAACAACTTGAGAAAAGTTGAGCTTTGGAAAAAGCCTTGGAAAAGAATTGATTTGAAGAAAGGGGAAGAGAGTTTGAGGGTGATATTGATCACAAAGAGTTTGTTGGGATGGCGTGGCATCCAAAAGAAAAAGAAGTAGAGAATTCATTCAATTTCCAAGTCAAGAACCTAAGTGCGAATTTTAACAAATTGCAAGCAAATCAATCATCAATGCAAGCATAGGCATACACATTGCCAATTATAACATTTGCGCACAAGGATGAAAATTAGTCTCCAACATTTAATGGCATGCATATGCAAGATCAACACTAACCACATAACTTGCAAGAAAGAGTACATAAAGTTAAATAGCGAGAAATAAAAGAAAGCGGTAAAGTGCAAAATCATAAATAGCGGAATTGTAAATGACAAGAAAGTAAATTGCTTGAAAAGTAAATGGCAAGTAATTTAAATGACTCGGAAAGTTAAAGAGCAAGGAAAGTAAATGAGCAAGAAAGTAAATGACTTGGAAAATAAAAGTGCAAGAAAGTAAATAACTTGGAAAATAAAGGTGCAAGAAATTAAATAGCAAGAAAAGTAAATGACTTGGAAAATAAAGGTGCAAGAAATTAAAGGAGCAAGAAAGTAAATGACTTGGGAAATAAAAAGGCAAGAAAGTAAATGACTTGGAAAATAAAGGTGCAAGAAATTAAATAGCAAGGTGTAACATCCCCAAAATAATTAATGGAATTATTTGGGTGTTAACCCAATTAAACCAATTGAGTACTCGACTGGTAAATGTGATGAGTGCTAAAATTGGTTATTGGTTGTCATCGGATCGTTAACCGGATAATACGGATCAAGGAAGTTTCGGAATCGAAATAGGAGATTTAGATCAATATGGTAATTGGACCACGTTACCAATTATTTACTAAATATATATATATGTAACCGTGTGTGTGTGTGTAAAAGAAAAAGAAAAGAAAAGAATTGAAAGAAAAGAAGAAAGAAGAAAGTGAGAGACAGTGAAGAGAAAGAAGAGAAGAAGAAGAGAATGGCGTGAGGGAGAAGAGAAGAGGGGGGGAGAAGACTTCACCGAAACGACTTCCTTCCAACACGAAAAATGTTCGGCATTCCTTTCTCTTCGTTTTGGTACCAATTTCATGACGATCAACTCACTCTCTCTCACTTGGCCATTTTTGTGTTTTGGAGGTTTTGTGGGAAATCCGATTTTGGGTTGGTTTTGAAGGTTTAAGTTCGGTTAGGAACGAACCCAAGGTGGATTGCTCGAGTATTAGAGTTCGATTGGATGATTGGGAGCTAGTTGGGTGAGTTAGGTTGAAAAATCAAAATTATTGGGGTTATGTGTGAATAGTGTCATGGAGGTTAGAGGAGGAAGATGATGAATAGTATCCGTGGAGAATTTCGGGGAATTCGGTATTTCGGTCAACAAGAGGTTTCGCGATCGAGTGGAAAGCTTTGGAAGCGGATTGGAGGTCGCCGGAGCGGGGAATGTTCGTGTGGCTACTCGGTGAATTCGGCTCGATCGTGGTTCACGCTTCAAGGGTGAGTTTTACTCACGTTTAGGATTTTTGTTTTCGAATTAATTAATTGATCGTTTTAACGCTTTCGCTGGTCTGGAATATTACTTGATATTGTCTGTTTCGGGTTAGGAATCGATCGAGCGAGTCTCGAGTTGTGTCGTATTGAAATGGAATTTTTGGTGATTCGATTTCGAAAGATTTTGACTTAAAAACCGTTAATTGGAAAATATGTCGCGTTTTGATACAATTCGTTTAAAATGAGTTTTTGATTGAATTGATTGATTGTGTGACTTTGATTGAGACTGTTTTTATAGTTGTCAAAACTGTTTTCAATCGGAACAAGAATCGGAATTGAGCGGAATAGCGAATTTCGCAAGAAAACGGAAAACCTGCACTTTTCTGCAGAGGGTCGCTTCGCGACCCGTTACCATCGCGTCGCGACCTAGCCCAGTTTTGTCACGCAAAAAGTTTTTGTCACTTTTCGCGTCGCGACGGAAGCAGTTCGCGTCGCGACGCTTTGCAGATATTCAACAGTTTTTCACTGATTTTGTTTTCGCGATTACTTTTGATCCGGGAACCCGATTGAGGTGTTCTCAGGTGCGTTTGAAAGCTTATTGAAAGGCCTAATCAAATAAATGATTTAAATTGTATAATGAACTGTTTTTGAAGTTATAGATTGTTTCGAAAAACCAACTAATAGTGCAAGTGTGCGGATACGTTTATTAATAATAAAGCGGACTATGAGTCCTACGTGGTACGGTATAACTGACGCGAGATGATTATTATTTATTGTCTAAACCGGTCTACGATTCACGATATATATATTATATCGACTATGGGAAACGGCCCGATGTGGGTGTTATGTTCAATTATTGGTCTGAATGTAAATGAACTATATGTTCATATGATTGTAGATATATATATATATATATATATATATATATATATTATATCGAGTTTGGGTGACGACCCATGTTGACATACTAGGCGAGGAAGTCATGAACCCTTACCCTAGGCTCTGTGCCATTAGGAAACACTATTGGTAATGGGGTTCGCCGGGATTAGCAAGTGGATTGCGGTCGGTGTTGTGTCAAAAATTTGTGCTACGTTCATCGGGATTAGCAAGTGGATTGCGGTCGATGGTACGTAGAAAGGCCTAGGATATTAGTTCATCGGGATTAGCAAGTGGATTGCGGTCGGTGTCCTATTAGATCGAAGCCTTATTGTATGATTCACCGGGATTAGCAAGTGGATTGCGGTCGGTGTTGTGTCAAACCTTAAAAACGTTTTAAAACTGGACCGCGAGTGTTAGTAGGGGTCTCGGTAGAACTCACTGAGATTGTATCTCACTGTTTATATATTGTTGTTTTACAGAGAAACAGGGACAGCGAAAATCCAAGAGGCACGAGTAGATGGTACTCGGATGGTGACTGAAGACTTAGCGTTATGCCTAAGTTCATATTTCCTTTTGTTGTCTATGTATTACAACTCTATGTATTAGTATTATAATTTTTATTTTCCGCTTTCTTGTAAGATATTGAACACTGTGTTTCACTGATTGTTTATGGTCTTATTTATGTTTAAGACTGTTCTGTTGTTATTCAGTGAAAATTTTATAGTGGTGTTCAGTATTTAAACAGGAAATATATCTCTGATGTTTTAGGAATGGTACACTTGGGTATTTTTACTCGACAAAAATACCGGGGTGTTACAGTTGGTATCAGAGCAGTTCGACCTAGTCGGACTTAGTTTAGGGTTGAGTCGATTCCTTGCTAGTCCTTTTTGTAATTACACTTGTGATGCTAAGAGACATTGAGCCTGATCAACTTAATACTTAGTGCATCATAAGCGGAATTATGACAGGATGATCAAGATGCAATCCTCAACCAAAACCGGAATCTCCAACCGGTGCATCCTCAGGAAATGTGGCATGACGAATGGAAAATGCAGAAGTATAAGAAGGGCATAAGTGCTTTTATGACTTGGGGGTCTCAGTTCTTATACTATTACCAATTATGTTGCCTTAGTGCAATCAGCCCATGTCGCCGAAGATGATCTCATAGGAAATATGGGAAAGGAAAGAAGGTAGTTGAATTATCAACTCTGAATGCAAAGTCCTAAGATAATTTCGTCAAAGGAAAAGCAGATGCAATTCTTTGATTATTCAAAGGTCAGAAGATGTTCTAACGGTGGAAAGCCTCATAGTGGTGATTGCAAGCGAAGATCTAATCGGTGCTATTATAGAAAGGTAGAGGGTCACTATGGTAAAGAGTGCCCCGTAAGGAAGAGTTTCAAGGAGTTACAAGCAGCTCTAAGGCAAGGACAAGTCAACATTCTGGATGTTTAGACAGTTACGAATGCTGACGGTATACTTAGAAGGATGGGAGTCCTATCCAATAACTCAATCAGTATATTATATGATTCTGGTGCAACCTATGCTGTATATCCCGATCGCGTGTGAATCGGTTGGGATTAGCCTTATCATCGCTATCCGAGCCGATAACTATTTTAACTGCTGCTAAGGGTCGTGTCCAGACGTAATCTTTGTGTAGAATTGTCTACTTGTCATAGGAGGCAGAAATTTCGTTGTAGAATTTGTTGTTTGCCTACGAGAAGTGTGGACACCATTTTGGGTATGAATTGGATGACTGCAAATGATGTTGCAATCGACTGTGTTAATCAACTATCAGCTTCGCTTCAGAATCAGTTGAATTATCTAGGACAAATTCTGAAGCGGTTACCTAGTTCACCTTAGACGGTCAATCTTCATTCCAAGGTGCGGAAGCATATGTTAGTATGTTGTTTGCATCCATTGGAACTAGTTTAGATTTGGTGAACATTCAGGGTGTGAATGACTTTCAGGATGTTTCTGGATGAAGTTTCTTCTGAACCTCCAGAGCGAGAGGTAGAGTTTACTGTAGAATTGGTTCCTGGCACGGGATCAATATCTATTGTTTCTTATTGAATGTTTCTTTAGAATTAAAGGAAATGGAGACTCAACTTGGAGAGTCGATGTTAAAGAAATTCATTCGACCGAGTGCTTCTCTAAGGAGTGCTCTGGTGTGGTTAGTCGAAAGGAAAAATGGTAGCATGATATTGTGCATTGATTATCGACAACTCAACAAGGTGATGATCAAGAACAAAATGTCCTTTGCCAAGGATACACGAATTGCTGGATCAACTTCGAGGTGCCGTGGTGTTTTCAAAAATTGATCTGAGGTCAGGTTATCATCAATTAAAAGTTAGAGCCTTAGATATTCCGAAGACAGCTTTCCGTACTAGGTATGGACATTACAAGTTCGTAGTGATGCCCTTCGATTTGACTAATGCTCCAGCGGTAATCATGGATTACCTGAACTGAGTTTTTCCTCAATTACCTAGATCAATTTGTAGTCGTTTTCATTGATGGTATCTCGATGTGCTCGAAGACCATTGAGGAGCATGTCCAACATCCCCGCATTGTTCTGAAAGTACTCCGAGAAAATAAGTTGTACTTGAAACCTTCGAAGTTTGATTTTTGGGTGTCGGAGGTAAAGTCTTTGAGACATGTGATTTCCGAAGTCGGGAGTTTCTGTAGATCCCAGTAAGAAAGAAGCGGTGTTGAATGGGAGTGACCGACATCAGTCGCAGAGATCAAAAGTTTCTGGGACTAGCCGGTTACTATAAGAGATTTGTTAAAGGGTTCTCACAGTTAGATTTCCACCTACTCGGTTAACTCGTAAGGGTCATCCGTTTACGTGGGATGCCGATTGTGAAGAATGTTTTCAAGAGTTGAAGATTTTGACTTCTGTTCCAATCCTGATTCTTCCGATCCGTCATTGGAATTTCAAATTTTCGATGACGCTTCAGGGAAGGGTTTAGGATGTGTTCTCATGCAGGATCAACAAGTCGTAGCCTGTGCATCCAGGCAATTGAAGACTCATGAGGAGAATTATCCGACTCATGATTTGGAGTTGGCAGCTATTGTCTATGCACTGAAGATTTGGAGACGTTACCTGTATGGGTCTCGTTTCGATGTCTTTAGCGTTCACAATAGTTTAAGGTATCTGTTTGATCGGAAGGAACCGAATAGCAGGCAGAGAAGTGTGTTGAGTTTCTGGAGGATTATAAATTAGCGTTGATTTAGCATTCAAGAGAGGCCAGTGTTGTAACTGATGCACTGAGTAGGAAGTTCATCCACATGGCTGAGTTTATTGATGCATGAGATAGAATTGTTGGAGTCCTTTAGAGACTTAAATCTGAATTCAAGATGAAGGAGGAACCGGTTAGTGTTGAGCCATATGAGGATCTCTAGTTCCCTAAGGGATTCTATACGCTTGGCACAGAAAGTTGATGTGAAGCTACAATCACAAAAGGTATTTCCAGATTTTACCATGGATAGTGATGGAGTCAGTTGTTTCAACGGTAGGATCTGTACGCCCGATGATGAAAACAATAAAAGGCAAGTGTTAGAGGAAGAACACCGAAGTTTATATTCTGTACACCCTGGATCCACCAAGATGTACAGAGATGTTAAGCAAATGTAATAGTGGCGAAGTATTAGTCTGTTAACCTCTCCTTTGTGAAAGTTGGCAATGAGATAGTATTATGAGATTCCGTTCGACAAGTCGAACGTGAATACAAATATGTAAGTGAGGTAGCTGCTGACTGTTTTCACGTTGCGAATGGCCATCAAAGGATTAATTGATGGATCTGCTTGTAAATGACTGAAATTTCCGGAGTGAAGCTTGGCGTGCGGTGTAATAGTTTTAAAAAAATCGTTTTTGGTGAAAACCCGCATGCTAGGGTTAATTTTGGGAACGAATTAAGAGGCTAATAGGATATGATTGAGGAGGAAAATCCTAGGAGGATTACTTAGGTTGAGGAGAAGCTCTCAACGCTATTGACTAATTCGGAAAGGAGCTCTGAGTTCTGTTTGACAGTTGTTTGGAGAACAACTGAGGTGATTTTCATTACGTTCAATTTATTTGATGTCCCCGTGGTTTATTTCTACGTTTAAGATAAACGTTTCTGGTAAGTCCTCATTTCATCTTCTTTTGAAAAGTGTTATCTCGAAATCTTGGGGGCGAGTCAAGAAGTTTCACAAACGACTTTCCGTCAGATTTGTCAATGTGTACGAGAACTGTTATGGATTTTAGAAGAGTTGTTGAGAACGTGGTTACACCCTTCGAGGAAATCGTGCTTGTTTTTACGACTACTGGGGAATACCAGTTTGTGGATCTCATTTTCAACCTGTATGTCTATCAAGTGTCTTATATTACACCCTTTGATTTAGATTAATCAAAGTCGGGGAGTAAGCGAGGATATTGGAATGAAGCTTCAGAAGTGTTCTCAAACGCGGTGCCGAGCCGATGTAGGCGAATGATGAGTTTCTCGTGTAGATGCGTGACCAGAGAGTTCGTATCAAGGTAGTAGTGGATCATACTTGGAGATTGATGTGCCAACTTGGGAAGAGTTCCTATGCTCATTTCGTTAGTTCGAGATTGTTTTCCAGCAACTTAAACCTTTCTGAGAATGTCGATTCTCGGTTAGTCGGATGAAAGACTTAGCGAAATTTTGAGGACAAAATTCTTTCAAGTTGGGGAGAATGTAACATCCCCAAAATAATTAATGGAATTATTTGGGTGTTAACCCAATTAAACCAATTTAGTACTCGACTGGTAAATGTGATGAGTGCTAAAATTGGTTATTGGTTGTCATCGGATCGTTAACCGGATAATACGGATCAAGGAAGTTTCGGAATCGAAATAGGAGATTTAGATCAATATGGTAATTGGACCACGTTACCAATTATTTACTAAATATATATATATATGTAACCGTGTGTGTGTGTGTAAAAGAAAAAGAAAAGAAAAGAATTGAAAGAAAAGAAGAAAGAAGAAAGTGAGAGACAGTGAAGAGAAAGAAGAGAAGAAGAAGAGAATGGCGTGAGGGAGAAGAGAAGAGGGAGGGAGAAGACTTCACCGAAACGACTTCCTTCCAACACGAAAAATGTCCGGCATTCCTTTCTCTTCGTTTTGGTACCAATTTCATGACGATCAACTCACTCTCTCTCACTTGGCCATTTTTGTGTTTTGGAGGTTTTGTGGGAAATCCGATTTTGGGTTGGTTTTGAAGGTTTAAGTTCGGTTAGGAACGAACCCAAGGTGGATTGCTCGAGTATTAGAGTTCGATTGGATGATTGGGAGCTAGTTGGGTGAGTTAGGTTGAAAAATCAAAATTATTGGGGTTATGTGTGAATAGTGTCATGGAGGTTAGAGGAGGAAGATGATGAATAGTATCCGTGGAGAATTTCGGGGAATTCGGTATTTCGGTCAACAAGAGGTTTCGCGATCGAGTGGAAAGCTTTGGAAGCGGATTGGAGGTCGCCGGAGCGGGGAATGTTCGTGTGGCTACTCGGTGAATTCGGCTCGATCGTGGTTCACGCTTCAAGGGTGAGTTTTACTCACGTTTAGGATTTTTGTTTTCGAATTAATTAATTGATCGTTTTACCGCTTTCGCTGGTCTGGAATATTACTTGATATTGTCTGTTTCGGGTTAGGAATCGATCGAGCGAGTCTCGAGTTGTGTCGTATTGAAATGGAATTTTTGGTGATTCGATTTCGAAAGATTTTGACTTAAAAACCGTTAATTGGAAAATATGTCGCGTTTTGATACAATTCGTTTAAAATGAGTTTTTGATTGAATTGATTGATTGTGTGACTTTGATTGAGACTGTTTTTATAGTTGTCAAAACTGTTTTCAATCGGAACAAGAATCGGAACTGAGCGGAATAGCGAATTTCGCAAGAAAACGGAAAACCTGCACTTTTCTGCAGAGGGTCGCGACCTAGCCCAGTTTTGTCACGCAAAAAGTTTCTGTCACTTTTCGCGTCGTGACGGAAGCAGTTCGCGTCGCGACGCTTTGCAGATTTTCAACAGTTTTTCACTGATTTTGTTTTCGCGATAACTTTTGATCCGGGAACCCGATTGAGGTGTTCTCAGGTGCGTTTGAAAGCTTATTGAAAGGCCTAATCAAATAAATGATTTAAATTGTATAATGAACTGTTTTTGAAGTTATAGATTGTTTCGAAAAACCAACTAATAGTGCACGTGTGCGGATACGTTTATTAATAATAAAGCGGACTATGAGTCCTACGTGGTACGGTATAACTGACGCGAGATGATTATTATTTATTGTCTAAACCGGTCTACGATTCACGATATATATATATTATATCGACTATGGGAAACGGCCCGATGTGGGTGTTATGTTCAATTATTGGTCTGAATGTAAATGAACTAAATGTTCATATGATTGTAGATATATATATATATATATATATATATATATATATATATATATATATATATATATATATATATATATATTATATCGAGTTTGGGTGACGACCCATGTTGACATACTAGGCGGGGAAGTCATGAACCCTTACCCTAGGCTCTGTGCCATTAGGAAACACTATTGGTAATGGGGTTCGCCGGGATTAGCAAGTGGATTGCGGTCGGTGTTGTGTCAAAAATTTGTGCTACGTTCATCGGGATTAGCAAGTGGATTGCGGTCGGTGTCCTATTAGATCGAAGCCTTATTGTATGATTCACCGGGATTAGCAAGTGGATTGCGGTCGGTGTTGTGTCAAACCTTAAAAACGTTTTAAAACTGGACCGCGAGTGTTAGTAGGGGTCTCGGTAGAACCCACTGAGATTGTATCTCACTGTTTATATATTGTTGTTTTACAGAGAAACAGGGACAGCAAAAATCCAAGAGGCACGAGTAGATGGTACTCGGACGGTGACTGAAGACTTAGCGTTATGCCTAAGTTCATATTTCCTTTTGTTGTCTATGTATTACAACTCTATGTATTAGTATTATAATTTTTATTTTCCGCTTTCTTGTAAGATATTGAACACTGTGTTTCACTGATTGTTTATGGTCTTATTTATGTTTAAGACTGTTCTGTTGTTATTCAGTGAAAATTTTATAGTGGTGTTCAGTATTTAAACAGGAAATATATCTCTGATGTTTTAGGAATGGTACACTTGGGTATTTTTACTCGACAAAAATACCGGGGTGTTACACAAGGAAAGTAAATGACTTGGAAAATAAAGGTGCAAGAAATTAAAGGGCAAGAAAGTAAATGACTTGGAAAATAAATGTGCAAGAAATTAAAGGGCAAGAAAGTAAATAAACAAGAATCATAAAAAGCATGAAGAGTAAATGAACACAAAAACTAAATTGAGTCCTTTCTAGCAATCTTCACCACTTGGATCAAGGTGCACTAGGCACTAGTGGGAATCATGTTGCTAGATCATCAACAAACAACAATTCCCACGATTAAACAAAGTGATCGTACCTGATCAATACGATGGGTTGCTGTTGTCAGTTGATGTCGCTCGGTCGCTGGGATGAAGGACCGAGTTCTGGGCCGCACGCGGGTGGTACCTGCAAAGGCACTCCAACGCTCAAGTCAGAGGTGCTTCAACGGGCAGGGTCACAAGGTGAGTAAAACATACCTGAAGCCACATGCTGGTGTGGTATATATAACGTTGGCGTTCTAGCTGTTGCGGTTTTTGCGGGGCCGGCCGCATCTTGCGGAGCAAGCTAGATATTGGGCTGCGATGGGCCTACTGCACGAAAGTGGCCTTCGAGCCCACTCCAGAACAGTTGCCCCCAAGCCTAGGTCGCCTGGGGGCGGGCTAAGGCTTGATTCCTTGCCCCCCAGCGTGGTCTCAAATGACCGTTCTGAACTGGTCGAACGCAAGGTGGCTTTGCTCGCTAATTAGCTGATTGTGTGGTCGCTGCCACGCGACCTGGTCACACGGGGCCAGGTGCCGTCTCGGAGGTGACGCCTGACAACCAGTCGTCATGAATGCTGAGGCGACAGTTACTTTAATGAGGTGACGTTTGGAGACTCGAGGAGTTTAAGCAATGATGGCACGCGAAGAGTGGCGCCTCTTCGCCTCCGGCCCATTATGACGGTTGGCCCATTATATATAGGGTTCAAGGGGTGCCTCATTTGCGCGTTTATCCGATTTCTCCGCTCTCGCTGATCGCTCGCTTTTACCAAAGCTCGCTCGCTCCTGCCAAAGCTCGCTCGCTTTTGAAAAAGCTCGCCCGTATTCAACTCGCTCTAATTCCAGGTAACTACGATCGCCCTGTCTTTATTTCCATTTCTGTTTCACCTGGTGGAGGGGGTGTCAGGTCTGGGGACGTCCACGTCGCCCCTTCCCACGCGCGAGCAAGACCTTGACTGTTATTCCCCTCCACAGGTTCATTCTGGCGCGGACTAAACAAACCCGCCGTATCTTTGGAACCCCGGCCATTTCTCTTGCGCACAACATGACCAGACCAGTGGAGCAAAGTTCTACGACTGTCCGGTCGTCTTCTTCTACTGACGAATCTTCCTCTGGGTCTTCAACTCAGAACTGGTCTTCCTCAAGCGAATCCGGGACTCGGCCGGACAGAAGTAGGGCGCCGTTGACCGAGGCTGTGGTTGACACTGCAGAAAGCAACGCGCGGGTTGCCAGCGATGAGGGTATTGGTCAGGCAGCGGCCGACGCTGCAACGACCGACAGAGCCCAACGAAGCGACCCAAGAGGAGATCCTGAGGTCGCAGCTGCGAAGGAGATGTCTTGGGTTTCTCTTAACCTGAGAAGTCAACGCAGCAAGATTCAACAGGGAAGCCAGGAATTAGAGTATCTGGCGACCGGGTTGAATGAAGGTTG
Source organism: Astragalus membranaceus (assembly GCA_039519185.1). Classification (NCBI taxonomy): domain Eukaryota; kingdom Viridiplantae; phylum Streptophyta; class Magnoliopsida; order Fabales; family Fabaceae; genus Astragalus; species Astragalus membranaceus. Next base: position 22,373,444 of record CM076854.1, on the reverse strand, counting down.
GAGAGTCGAGGGTATGGCGAAAGGGGAAGATGTAGCGGCCTGGACTGATGTGCTAAAATTTACAATGTACCGCATCGTTTTCGAACGTATGGGTATCATTCCGCCGTTCACCAGGTTTCAGCGCCAAGTTCTACGCTATCTTCAGGTTGCCCCTTCTCAATTGAACCCGAACGCTTGGGCGTTCCTGCAGGCCTAGGAGGATGTGCTCACGGTTCTGAGGCGACCGGTCTCCATACGGCTGTTCTTCATTTTGTTTGAAATGAGCTATGTCTATGAAAAAGGCTCCAAGGGCACCCGCAAGGAAGCGATCTCATTCAAAAACCGGTCAACATACAACTTTTTCAAGCCCTACCTGGAATCGTTGACGACCGGGTGGAAGAGGGAATTCTTTTGGGTTGTTCCTGAGTCGGCCGAAGCCCATCGAAGGATCGCCCAAATGTCCAATGATGAGGAAGGAACGCCCCTGTTTCCCACAGTGTGGAGTTTCAACCATTTCTCAAAGAAACCAGGACAATATGCTTTCAAGGACACTGATCTTGACGACCTGGACAGGGGGACGATCCACAGGCTGAGAAAGATTGCGTCCTTGGTCCCTGATGGTCGCATCAAGGTCAAGAACGTTGTGGATGCTCGGGGCAAGAAAAGAGTCAAGGCCGCTCTTGGTCGGTGGCCGCTCGCCTACTTTATTTTCTGTCACTTAGTAGTTTTGTTTAACTGTTTCTAACCATCTACTTTGCCCTTTACAGTTGATATGACGACCATGAATGACTTTGACCTTTTGGAGCAATGGGCGGCCGAGGATGGCGATGCCTCGCCCGTGCGCGGCATTCCTGAAGCTCAACCCCAAGGCACGCCCCTACCTGCCGGAACTGGGTCTCAGCCCGGTCGCCATACTCCTCGGGCGGGCACACCAGCACAAGCTATTGACCTAAGCAGCCCACCCAAAAATCAAGGAAAGTCCAAAAGGAATAGGTCGGTCGATGATGGGGGCGAGAAAAAGAAGCACAAGAGTGGGAAAAGCCACGGGCACAACCGGTCGCCCAAAATCGACCTGCTTGGGTTGGGTGATGAAGACTGTGCTCGTTTCAAGGAGGAACCTTTCGAGGTGATGGCCGAGGCAATGAAGGCCGCTGGCATTCTGTTCAAAAAATACCAAGATGAAGAATCAGATCGCCTGGAAGGTAGGCGCCTTGCCCATAGATATTCATTGCTTGAAGATGACCTAGTCGATAAAAATTTTAAATTGAATTCTGCCTTGTCATTGCTCGCAGAAATGAGGGGCGAGCGAGACGACCTGCTCAAGAAAATGAAGGAGCTCGAACCGAGAATCGAAGCGGCCGCTGACAATGAGAGGAAGCTTGTCGAAGCAGAACGCCAGCTTGTGGCTGCTGTCTCTGCTCAAACACTGGTCGAGTCTGCTCTGGATAAGGCGGTCGCTGACAAGGAAACAGCTGAGAAAGAGGTCGAACGCCTCTCTTCCAAGAATCAAGAGCTGTCGAGCCAGGTCGTTGGGCTGAAAACTGAGCTGGATGCAATGGAGGTGGAAAAGAACAATTTTAGAGGTCGCTACAAGGACGTTCTTGACCGGGCAAAGGGAGCTGCGGAGGGTCAATTCGAAAATGCTGTCAGCCAGATCAAGATCCTCCACCCTGATTTGGGGGTCGATCGCGAGATTGTGCAAAGCACACATCGTGCGATCGATCATCAGATCGTCCGCCCCAAGAAGGTTGTGAAAGGGAAGGTCCTTCAAGAAGAGGCGGTCATCTATCAGGCCCCCAGCGACTCTTAACTTGTGATTTTCTTCTGAATTGTAATCTTGGCCCGCCTGCGAGCGGTGTTTTAATTGGCGCCCTGGCTTCGACCAAGGCGTCTTTGCTTGTAATCAATGACAATTTTATCATGAATATGACCTGTTTAATCGCTTTTGTAATTCGAATTGATTCTTTTTACTACGGTCGGTCGCGACCTTGAATTTCTTATGGGTCACTCTTTATTCGGTAACACTTTTTCAGGCCGCTCGGCGGCTATCGTTTGGGCCATTCGATGGCACTCTTTTAGGCCGCTCGGCGGCTCTCGTTTGGGCCATTCGATGGCACTCTTTTTAGGCCGCTCGGCGGCTCTCGTTTGGGCCATTCGATGACACTCTTTTTAGGCCGCTCGGCGGCTCTCGTTTGGGCCATTCGATGACACTCTTTTTAGGCCGCTCGGCGACTCTCGTTTGGGCCATTCGATGACACTCTTTTTAGGCCGCTCGGCGGCTCTCGTTTGGGCCATTCGATGACTCTTTTTAGGCCGCTCGGCGGCTCTCGTTTGGGCCATTCGATGGCACTCTACTGGTCGCTCGACTGCTACTCGCATGGTGAGCGACCGTGCATACAATTTGTATGAAAATAAAGTACACAAGTCAAATTTTAAGGTCGGTCCTCAGTAAAAAAAACCCTGTGGGGAAAAAGAGCGACCGCCTGTTCTTTATTGATCAATCAATGTTTACAACTTAAACATAATATTTTCTCAACTTGTCAGCGTTCCATGTTCTGGGGATGGTCGCCCCTTCCATGGTTTCCAGCTCGTACGCTCCCTTTCCAGTCTTGCTGATGACACAGTATGGTCCTTCCCAATTGGGGGCGAGCTTTCCCTGGCGGGCGTTCTTATTCCCTACGTCGGCCCTCCTAAGGACTAGCTGTCCAATGGAGAATTCTCTCTTCTGGACGCGGGCATTGTACCTGGCAGCGACCTTCTGTTTGATGAGTTGCTCCCTAAGTGACGCCTTGTTTCGTAGCTCTTCAACCAGGTCGAGCTCTTCTCTTGTTGCTCGTTCGTTTGCGGCCGGGGTTGGTGGGTTGGTCGTCCTCTAACTTAGCTCTCCCATCTCAATCGGGATGACAGCGTCAGTACCGTAGACAAGTCTGAAAGGTGACTCCCCGGTCGATGAGTGGGGGGTCGTTCTGTAGGCCCAAAGTACCGACTGTAGCTCTTCTGCCCAGTTGCCCTTGGCTTCGTCCAACCTCCTTTTCAGTCCGCGTAGTATCACCCTGTTGGCCGCTTCTGCCTGGCCATTGGTTTGTGGGTGCTCGACCGAGGTGAAACGCTGTTTCACGCCTAGGCCGGCCAGCATTTCTCTGAATTTTCTGTCTGCGAACTGAGTCCCGTTGTCGGTCACCAGTTGTTGGGGGACACCAAAGCGGGCAAGCACATTTCGGCCAAAAAACTTGGATACCTTCGCTGAGGTAATGGTTGCAAGTGGCTCTGCTTCTATCCATTTGGTGAAGTAGTCGATCGCAACGATGAGGAATTTCAGCTGTCCTGGTGCAGGTGGAAAAGGGCCGAGCAAGTCCATGCCCCACCAAGCGAACGGCCATGGTGGGGTTAAGCTGTGTAGTTCTGATGAGGGCGCTATGTGTACGTCGGCATGGATTTGGCATTTCTTGCACTTCTGAACAAGTATCTTAGCGTCCTCATCCATGGTCGGCCAATAGTATCCGGCCCTGAGTGCCTTCTTAGCAATCGACCGACCACCTTGGTGGCTACCACAATCTCCCTCATGTATATCTTAGTACATGGTCGGCCTCGACCGACGTAAGGCATCTTAGCAGTGGGGATGAAAAGCCCCTTCTATACAGTCTTCCTTCGATCACTGAATACTTGGTCGCCCGCAACCTCAGGAGTTTTGCTGCCTTCCGGTCGCAAGGTTCTACTCCGTTGAGAATATATTGCAAGATAGGAGTGATCCAGTCTTTATCTAAGTCGACCGCCAGAATGGCTAATGGTTGGGCAGGCTTGGTTGATACGCTCGGCCGCGTTAACGTCTCTTGGATTAGACTTCTGTGGTTCCCAGGAGTCTTTGTACTAGCTAGCTTTGATAGGATATCAGCCCGAACGTTCTCTGTCCTGGGGACGTGCTTAACTTCTGCTCGGTCGAATTGCTTGAGCAGATCCCTTACCTTAGCCAAATAATTCTTCAGGATATCATCCTTTGCGTCGTATAGGTTTTGGATTTGGGATACAACCAGTAGAGAGTCGGAGTGAAGTTCGACACGGTCGACGTTGAACTCTTTGGCTAGCTGCAGCCCGGCAATGCACGCTTCATACTCGGCCTGGTTATTTGAAGTGTGAAATGCAAAAGTCAATGATACTTCAACAGTAAGTCCTTCTGAGTTTTCCAGTATCAAACCGGCCCCACTTCCTTTGATGTTCGAAGACCCGTCCACGTGTAAAGTCCAGGTCGTGATGGCCTGATCGTCTGGTATTGGGGTCATTTCAGCTATGAAGTCGGCCAACACTTGTGCCTTAGCGGCCGATCTAGATTCGAACTTGATCCCAAACTCACTGAGTTCGACAGCCCACTTGATCATACGCCCAGCTAGGTCAGGTCGGTGAAGGATTTGCCTAATAGGCTGGTCGGTCCTTACCACGACCTGATGGGCTACGAAATAAGGGCGCAATCTACGAGTGGTCACAAGTAACGCTAAGGATAGCTTCTCGATCTTCTGGTACCTGATCTCTGGGCCTTGAAATACCTTACTGATGAAGTAGACCGGATTCTGCTTCAGGTCGCTTTCTCTTACAAGAACAGCGCTCATGGCCTCGTCTGTTATGGCCAAGTATAAGTAAAGCGTCTCCCCTGGTTGTGGCTTGGTCATGATGGGCGGGTTGGTGAGTGCCGCCTTCAGCTCGTCCAATGCTCGCTGGCATTGGTCGGTCCATTCAAACTCGACCTCCTTCTTCAAGAGCTTGAATAGTGGAAGAGATTTGCACGCTGATTTCGGTATAAACCGTGACAGGGCAGCGACCATGCCATTCAGCTGCTGAATTTCTTTCTTCGTAGTGAGCGGCCTCATGTCAGCGACCGCCTTGCACTTGTCAGGGTTTGCTTCGATCCCTCGCTCTGTTAAGTGGAAGCCCAGGAACTTGCCCGCCCTTACTCCGAAGGTGCACTTCTCTGGATTCAACCTCAAGGAATTCTTCCTTGCTTCTTCAAAAACTTCCTTTAGGTCGTCGATATGGTCTCGGTCGGTCTTGCTTTTAATGATCATATCATCCAAGTAGACCTCTGATATCCGACCGATCTGCTGCCTGAAGACCTTATTCATCATTCTTTGATAGGTCGCCCCGGCGTTTTTCAGACCAAAAGGCATTACCTTGTACTGGAAATTTCCACGATCGGTCATGAACGCGGTCTTATGACGATCGGGTGGGTACATGGTGATTTGATTGTAACCTGAATAGGCATCTAAAAAAGATAAGAGTTTATAGCCCGCAGCCCCGTCGACCAGCTTGTCAATGTTTGGTAGGGGAAAGGCGTCCTTCGGTCATGCCCTATTCAGGTCGGTATAGTCGACGCACATGCGCCACTTACCATTTTTCTTCTTCACCAACACGACGTTGGAAAGCCAAGTTGTATACTTTATCTCCTCAATGAAATTGTCCTTGATGAGGTCGTCGACTGCTTGTTCGGTCGCCAATGCTTTCTCTTCGCTCTGAGTGCGTCTCTTCTGAGCGACCGGTCTGGCTGTCTCATCGACGGACAGTTGGTGACAAGCGATTTCTATTGGGATCCCAGGCATGTCTGATGCTCGCCATGCGAAAAGGTCTGCGTAATCCCTGAGACAGGTGATGAGATCTTGCTTGACCTGTTCAGGTAGGTCGCTCCCCAACTTTACTGTCTTAGTTGGGTCGTCCGACAACTGAACATCGACCAATTCTCCGTGGGGCTCGGGCCTCTTGAGTTTATTTTTTAGCTCGCGGGCTAAATCATCATCGTCGTCCTCAGGGTCGCTATCTGGGTCATAACGAGCATCCAGGTCGGCCACATTGACTTGATGCCCCTCTCCTAGATCCTGCGGTTTAGCACTCACCGCCTCCATATCACAAATCTCTTGATAGAGGAAATGGCTCCTCATGGCCGCTTCCATGTCGGCCATTACTGTCACAACTTGGTCGCTTTTACTATAGAACTTCATCTTCAAGTGTACAGTTGAGGCTACGGCCTCCAATTTTCCCAGTGTTGGGCGGCCAATGATACAGTGGTAACATGATTTGATTGGCAGAACTAAGAACGTCGTTCTGACCGTCCTGTATGAGGTGCTGCCGTTCGTATCATCTCCAAAAGTAACAAGTAATTCTATCGTCCCCAGTGGGTAGGTGGTCGCCCCATTGAACCCGGTCAATGGGGTAGGAACGACTTGCGGAATGATTTCGCTCCTGTCCACATTTAACTTGTCAATTAGTTCTTCAAACATGATGTCGGCCGAGCTCCCTTGGTCGACCAGTATTCTTCTGACCTCAGTGTTGGCCATTACGGCCGATACTACCAAAGGGACGTAATTGTTGACTTTTCCATCGAGCAAGTCTTCGTCCCCAAAGGAAATGGGCGGCCTATTCGAGGCCGGCTGTGGGGTTGAAGTTGAGCCGACCATCATGAGTTCATTCCACTTCCTCTTCATTGCTTTGTTGGACTCTCTGATATCCAACGGATTACCTCCATGGATGACCATGGCTACATTGCGGCCCTTTGACTGTCTGGGGTCGCGACCTTCCTCAGAATTGTTACGCTCTTGCTCGACCGTCGAGTTGACGATCGCTTTACCTCTGTCATTGCCGGGTTGGCCAGTAGCTCTTTGTTCAGGGCGATTGTTACCTTCATCTTTGACATATTGCCTCAACTTGCCCTTCTGTATGAGATCTTCTATGTCATCTTTTAGGGCCATACAGTCGTTGGTATCATGCCCCTTACTCTTGTGGTATCTGCAGTATTTCTTGGTGGGCCGACCTCCTTTCTTCAACACTAAGGGATCAGGTCGCCTCACACTAGTGAACTCGTTGTTCTGGCACTCCATGAAGATCTGGGCGATCGGAGTGTTCAACTTTGTACGATGCTCGTACTTCTTAGGCCGGTACTCGGGCTTACTGCCACGGTAGTTTTCTTGCCCCTTGGCCGGCCTGTCATTCTCTTCCTTGGGACGCGCGCGGGCGCCCTTGTCAGCGGCCAATTGCTCTTCATAGCCCATATGGTCGTTGGCCCTTCTAAGGAACAGGCCGAGGTCGTAATAGCGGTTCAAAGAGAACTCTTCAGCAAATCTGTGGTTCTTTCTTATACCACGCTTGAGATACTTCAGCTTGTCCGTGTCTGATAGGTTGCGGACTGTGTCAGCCTCTGTCATGAACCGGTCGATAAACTCCCTCAACGATTCATTCTCTCCTTGGACGACCGAGTCCAAGTGCTCTTCATAGCGATACTGACAACGGTTGGCTGTATAATTGGCCAAGAACATTGCCACAAGACCTTCCCAAGAAGAGACGGAGTTGGGACGTAGGGATTCCCACCATTCCAACGCCCGGCCTTCGAGTGACTGAGGGAATAGTCTGCACTTCATCGTCCGGCCTAGCTCTCTATAGCTACAGTAGTTGTTGAAGTACATGAGGTGTTTATCTGGATCCCCACGGCCGTTAAACTTGTTCAGGTTTGGGGGCTTCCTCAGGTCCCTTGGAATACGATAACGCCTGATTTCGCTGGTGAAGGGTCCTTGTCCGGTCGGGATGTGATTCTGCCCGTAGGGCTGCATGGCGGCATAAGTTTGGTCGATGGGCAGACCGTAAAGGCCGACCGGCTGCCCATGGAACCTGTCAGCAATTGGAGGGGGTCCATGGTGTAGTGGAGCATGCGACGACGACCGTCTTCTAGGTCGCTCTGAATAGTTTCTTCTTGGTCGGCTGATGGCGCGGGAGACATCTCTAATCTCCCCATTGGGGTAGTCGTCAAACTCCTCGTACGAGTCCCACGACCTGCTTCTTGACCTGCGGGATCCTGAGGACTCGTTGGACGAGTATCTTGATGGCGACCTATCAGTCTCTGGTCGGTAGCTTGAGTCAGCATAGTCGTAATCTTCCACGGGGGAACGACGATGGCGACTTCCTCGATGAGGAGGCGACCTGTGGACGATCGCCCTTCTTGAGGGATTGCGTCGGGGTACGCCTCGACGAGTAGGAGCTTCTCTTCGTGGTGGTGAACGATGGGGCCGGGATGGTTGCCCTCGGTGACCGCTGTCCGCACGCGGGCGGATTGAGATCGAGCCTCTTTCATAGCGTTCGATCAGCTCGTCTCGGTCAGCAATCACTTGATTCTTTTGCTCCAGAATTTGTATAAGTGCCTGGGTCACATGCTCTGGCAATGCTTCTGGGATTCCAGCTTCGGCCAGCTCGGCCGGTAGTTGATGGACCGGTTGGATAACAGGCCCGCCACCCTGCACTGAGGGTTCTTGGCGAGGCTCGCCTTGTGTTTCATGAACTGTCACAGGCACGCCCTCTGGTGTCCGTTGAGGTCGGTTCTGCCCAGAGGTGTTGAGCCTGGAAGAAGTGCGTTTCTGGCGTGGCGGCATGATTTGATGTGGAATAGCGCTCAGGCCTCCCACTGTGGTCGCCAATTGATCGTACCTGATCAATACGATGGGTTGCTGTTGTCAGTTGATGTCGCTCGGTCGCTGGGATGAAGGACCGAGTTCTGGGCCGCACGCGGGTGGTACCTGCAAAGGCACTCCAACGCTCAAGTCAGAGGTGCTTCAACGGGCAGGGTCACAAGGTGAGTAAAACATACCTGAAGCCACATGCTGGTGTGGTATATATAACGTTGGCGTTCTAGCTGTTGCGGTTTTTGCGGGGCCGGCCGCATCTTGCGGAGCAAGCTAGATATTGGGCTGCGATGGGCCTACTGCACGAAAGTGGCCTTCGAGCCCACTCCAGAACACAAAGAAAGCTCATAAACAAGGTTGAGTCATATCTTGCAATCCTCTCACTTAAAATATGATGCTCCAAGCACAAGTGAGAATCAAGTTGCAAAATCGTCAACAAACAATAAACAAATAACACAAGATTAGTAAACTAAGATGAGGTTGAATCATATCTTGCAATCCTCTCACTTAAATTATGGTGCTCCAAGCACAAGTGAGAATCAAGTTGCAAAATCATCAACAAAAAATAAACAAATAAAACAAGAGTAGTAAACTAAGAAGAGGTTGAATCATATCTTGCAATCCTCTCACTTAAATTATGGTGCTCCAAGCACAAGTGAGAATCAAGTTGCAAAATCATCAACAACACAAGTATTTGCAAGTAATATGGACTAAAAGTCACATTTAACACAAGGATTTAAACACTAATAACAAGGTTGATCAACATCAAGTAAAAAGGAACAACAAGATAATTTAAAACCCCAAAATAATGCGAACCCCATAGGAGACAAAATCACATGCTTATTCCATTAAAATGCAAAGATCAACACAAAATAACAACAAACTACATTTTAAGATGAAAATGATGAGTATGCGAAAATGATGAAGAGAATATGAATTTTGATGCAAAGTATTGTAAATGATGTAAGGGTTTTAGAGATTCACCTAGGATCCAAACTAGTAGAAGTAGGAAATGAAGAAAAAATAACCAAATCAACTAGAATCTTCAAGAGATAAATGGTGAAAGGAGGAGGATCTATGAAGGAGGAGTGGATTTGAGGTGATTTTGTGGTGTTTGGGTGAAGGGAACAAAAGAAATGGAGGAGAGGAGAGTGAGGGAAGGATACGCATATGAGAGGGGGAGGAGAGGAGGGGAATTGTGTTGATTCCAAGTGAGAGAATGAATGAGTAAAAATTGTGATGTGTGGAGAATGAAAGGGTATTTATAGGATTGGTGAAGGGCTAGGGTTAAAATGGTAATCAAACCAATTAAATCAATTAATAAATAAAATTAATTTGAACTTGGTCACCAAGTTAGAGGATAATTTAGTCATTGGCTTTGAGAGGTGCACTAGGATTGGACTTTGAATTTGAATGGAGGGTGGAGATGCATCATCACATGGATTGAGGGTGTTGAAGAAACACAAAAATGTGAGAGTATGGAGAGTGGGGGGCGAAATTTAGAGGAAAGAAAAAGGAAAAGAAAAATGAATTTCTTATTTTAGAAGAGATATTTTATGTGAAGTGGGGTTAAGGGCATTTTGGGGGAGAATTGTTACCAAAGAGGGAACTTTGGGTTTTCTTATGAATAGGTTAGTGTGAGTGAGTGGAGTAATTTACCAAAGAGGGTATAATGGAAAAGTGTGGAAAAATTGGAGAGAGAGAGAGAGAGAGAGAGAGAATTCGTAGGTGGGGAGAGGAGGGAAGAAAAAAAAACTTGTTTTTGGTATTTTGTCTTATTGAAGACACTTCCCTTTTTTGAGTTTTTGAATTTAAAATTTTTGGGCATGGGAAATGATGGGAATGCAACTATTGAAGATGTGTTACATGTTTTTTGGGCACCATAAAATATTCCCTCTAGTCACCTATGACAATAAAAATTGTCACTTAAAAATTGAGGAATATTTAATGGTCCCTTTTTATTTTTCTATGCACTAAAATGAAAAAATACATTTTTAATTATTTTGACTAGGGTTTTCTTCCTAAAAAATTGTACAAAAATTATCCTTGATAGAATAAAAATGTACCTTTTGAGGATGTGCATTTTTGGCGAGAAAATCATCTTTTTGCGAAAAATGACCAAAATGCCCTTTTTGACCCTAAAACCCTAATTTGCCTAAAAAGTGCATTCCAACCCTAAAAATGATTTTAAAGACCTTGGAATGACTTCTAGGACCCAAAATGCAATGCATGATGCTTTTCATTCTTCAATTTATTTATTTATTATTTTTTGTGGAAAATTAGGGTTTTGACCTAAGCCGGACAAAATTGGGGTATGACAATGTCGAGAATAGGACTCCAAATCTGTTATTATGTATCAAAGAAATCAACTTTAAAGCAAGGAGACCAATATGTGCACCTGAAATAGTATTCATTCATCTTAGTAAAAAAAACTCTAACTGTCATAGACCAATAGGGCACACAGCAACCAACAGAGAGAGAGAAAGAGAGAGAGAAAACCATTCAGAACTACAAGTAACCACATTAGCAGACATACCAATTTACAAGTATATAAAGAATTAGTTTGCAATGTAGTTCTTAGCTCTTAATCACTAAGTTCTTGCTGCCCTTAATGTTAAATGATTATGTGGCTTGAAAACCATTTTTATGTTATTTCCTTTTTTTTATATTATTATTGTTGAAGGGTAGTGGCACTTGCAATTGCAAAGTGAGAATGAGTGCATGTAGTTTGGTAGCAAAAGCAATATGGAAGGAACTTGAATCTACACATACACTGACTGATGATCAACTTTCTATTTTGCATTTCTTATTTGGAAAGAACTTTGAGGGGGCTACTAGAATAGTTGATCAAAGAGGTGTCAAGAGGATTTCTAGTCACCCTACCCTAAGACAAACAAGTGACAAGCCAATATATATAACAAAACCAATTATCAACAACTTATCAAAACTAAAAGGGTATATGATAAACTAAAAATTTCACCAATCCTAAACCCTCTTTTTGCAAACTCCAAATAAAAATAATAATAATAAGTGTTATTGAAGAGCTGTTTTATGAACACAGAACTCATAAAATTTGGACTCCATAAGTTAGGCAAATGAACAAACATATGGTGTGCACAAGTGAAACAAGCTGAAAAAGCTACTCAGCTAAAAAACGACATGAATGAATCAGATAGGAAAGGTACCTACCTAGTAGACAAAAACCCAAGTAGGCCAACCGGCGACGGAGGGAGGGAAAGAGAGCGTTGAGGTCCGACAACGTCCTTCTCCTTCTTTCGTTCACTTCTGTTCAGAGAGAAAGAGAGCGTTGAGTGCGTTGAGGTTCGCGAAGGAGAGGACCAGCGAATTAGGGCAACCAGAAACGTCCTTCTCCTTCTTTCATTCACTTCTGTTCAGAGAGAAAGAGAGCGTTTATTGCGTTAAGGTCCGCAAAGGAGGGAGAAGGAGAGAGCGACAGAGGGAGGCAGTAACGTTTACAGTGAGCATTTCAGAGAGAGCGAGAGTGTTTACAGTGAGCGAGTTTCAGAGAGAGCGAGAGGTGAGAAGGAATGGGAAAAAAGTAATAGGATTCAGACTTTTAGCGTCGGTTGTTTTAAACAACCGATGCTAAAAACTTCAATTTAATTACATATTTGCCACCGCGTCTACATTTAGCATCGGTTGTTCAAACAACCGATGCTAAATGATGCTTTTTAATGTCTATTTTCCACTACTGAAGACATAAGACACACAAATTAGGACAAGTGAATATTATTGGAAAAAACATGTCTACTACTAACTTAGAATCAAACTTTTCTTAATAAAAAAAAAGAAGAGTTTTGTGAAAAGTTTCTGATGGAAACACTGTTTAGAAAAAACCACCAATAAAAAATAACACCCTTTCTCATTTTATTAAAAAGAAATACAAAAATGGAATACGAAAAAGATCAAAGAGGGATAGCTGAGAATCAATCTGAAAAATAGCGTGGGAGAGGTCTAGCTCACAGGCCCAAAATGGAGAGCTGTCAACATGCCTTCCCCTTCCTTGATTGCTAATTTTTGTACCTTCCATTCCTTCGTTGCTCTTGTGTGTTGGGTCGTTTCGGTGCGTCATTCCCTTTTGGAACTTGAAAATCAGATCATGTGCGCGTGGCTTTTCCTGAAGAAACCTTTCGCTGTGATGCTTAGACTGCCCTGGGTGGATTTTTCGTGCTGTGTGTTGTCGCCTATATCCCTTTTAGTTTTGTCGCCATTGCATCTCATGGGGGATTGGCTTTGCAATCCTCTTAGTGGAGTTCCCCTTTCCTACTTGCCACTCCTCGGCTTACAGTCTCCTTTTTGTATGTACTATTCAGTTTCCCCTTGCGGATGAGGGCTTCGATCTTCTGCTTCAAAGTGAGGCACTTGTATGTGTCGCGTCCCATGGTTCCATGAAACTTGCAGCGTGTCGAGTCGTCCTGCCCCATTTGTTTGGGAATGGTTTTGGTTGGGCGATCGTATCCGGCTCCTTCGTTTCTTCGTAGATTCTGAACAGTCTGGTGTTCAGTCTGCCAATCCTTCGGTCTCTTATTACCACCTTGTGGCCGTTGCCCTTGTTGTCGTTGACAGTCTCTTCCTTTTTGGAGGCTGCAGTCTCTTTGGTGTCGACGTGTATCTCGACACATTTGTGAATTTTGCCTATAGTCATGGGTTTCGCAATCGGCTCGTCGATTCGCACGGTCATGCAGAAGCGGGATGGGAGACTTTTGTCTTCTTCTTGGTGATGGCTGAACAAGTCAGGTAGCACAATTCGTTCTTCTTCGCTTTTGGAGTCCACTCTTGCAGGCTTCCGACTTTTGCACGCGCGACTGCTATATGTGGTTCTTGCGTTGTTGCTCCTCATTTCGTTCTTCAAGTGTCCTGATTGAGTCCTACATTCTCTACATTTCGTCGCTTGGTTCTTGAGTTTCGTTGCTGGTAGTCTGATTTATATGTCGTGTTTCCACCATTGCTCTAGTGGAAGCACTCAACTCTTTCCTTGTGAGACCGTCGAGAAAGGAGTTTTTACTAGCAGCCCCACGGTGGGCGCCAATGTTCTCATATTTAAAATTGGGGTGGTGCAATCCTTAAGGATATAGCCTTAATAAAGGAGACCTCCCAAAATTCATGGACAAAGAGTCCCTAATCCAACAGTATCATGAGCAATTTATAACACAATGAGAGTCACCGCACGGGATCGCCTTCCAATACCTGTTATGCGCCTGCGACCGACGTAGTCGCGCGACCCCTATTTTGGTAAGAGCCAATGCCCAACTTCAACGTCGTCTTTGTTTGTCTTCTACGAGGACGCGTCCTAGTCTATTCATGGTCCATACAGGGCATGCGGTACAGTGTTTCCTTTTGTGCTATCTGTGCCTCCTTGGGTGACGATTGCGCTTCTCAGCTTTTCGTTCCCTGCTTGTCAAGGGTCTTTCTTGAGGGAGGTTGACCCTTTCTTGGTCTTCTGGAGCCGTTCTTGGTCTTCTAGAGCCCTTCTCGGCCTTTTAGAGCCCATGTCGGCATTTTCCGAAAATCGCCGGAACAGAAGGAAACAATCTAGTCATTACTATTAAATATTAGTCATGAATGTCAGCCTCGAAAATTTAAAAATAATAAATGGTAATTAAAACTATATTTGAAGAAGCACAAATTATGGAATCTGAGCCGCACGATATTAGTCCACGTCAGTGATCTTAGAGACCAAGTTGGCTTTTTCAAGAAACCCGGGTACAGAGGAAACAATCGAGTCAATACTATTAAATATTAGTAATGAATGTAAGCCTTGAAACTTTAAAAATAATAAATGGTAATTAAAACTAGTATTTGAAGAAGCACAAATTATGGAATCTAAGCCGCACGATATTGGTCCACGTCAGTGATCCTAGAGAAATATTTGAATCCAACGGCACTCATTCCTTCGGTAGGATATGGATTGCAACAATGGTTTTTTGTGTATTCTATTTCGTCCGTTTCAAGTCAACTAAGGTTGTTTGTTTCACCCAACGACCCGTCTACCCGATCGCACCTACCTGTACACCCACTTGTAACTTTATTATAAATATTTGATTGTGCTCATGACCTTGAGAATACTAGCAACAATCGGCGTTGTTAAACCCAAAATTGAAAGATTCAGTTTACCTTTCTCTATCATCATTCTATTGCATTTGCAGACTTTACAATCTATCTAGCGCTCAGTTATATGTAAGATATCTTCTCATATATGCTTGTATGATTTAACCACTTATGACGATATGTTAGCGTTTTTCACATCAACCATAACTTTATTAGACTCATATTAATACTTTATATATACCTAATCACAGGTATTTAATTCATATGTTTGATTTTTATATTTACCATTATAGTTGAATTTAAAGTAATTGATATTCTCTTTCTGGTACTAATTGATTGTTTTTACTATTTATTTTCGATTTCCATTTGAGTTTGCAGGTTTTATTTGGAAATGGAAACACCTACACCACCACTTGTGGTTTCATTCAGTGAGGTATGATTTCTTGTCCTGACTTCTTATCATAGGTTATTTCCTACGTCAAATTGAAACTTTTTATTTTCAAGGTTATTTTCTTATCATAGGTTATTTTTTACTATTTTCGTGTACATAACTTATTTCTTTATAATTATTTTAATTATTTATCTCTATTTACAAGTTTCCCTTATGTCATTTATAGTCAATAAGTTCTCTAGATCATAGTGTGTGTATTCTATTTCTATTGTTAATAGCAAATCTATTTATACTATATAGTTATGGATACATAATTTCTGATGATCCCTCCACTAATAAATTTCACCAAATACTCTCATATCTTCTTTCAGCAGGTAAGACTAGCTTCTCCACTCCCAGTTGCTTCAGCTTCTTTTCAAGATCATCCATTTGAATGCATCACAATCCAACAAGGGGTACTTCAACTACCTTCCCTCCAAATATCGTAACAGTCGCCACACTAATCAGTTCTTCATTTCTAAGGGACTGAACATGATATTTATGTTCACACTTAACTTCACCACCATAGTTACAAACTGAACAAACAGTGATTTTTAGTTGGGTAGTCACAGATTCACTATTCTGCTAGCAGATGCTTCTTTGCATTAAGTTTCCATTTTCTTTTGGTAGCTGAGGTTTTCTTTATTGAATGTAAATAAAATTTCACGGTGGCAGTTTTGTAATTAAAATTATAATATTTACATTGGTTGTCACACGAACCGATATAGAAACACAATATTTACATCTTTCATATCGGTTCCATTCCATAACCGTTATGGAAAACGCAAAATTTATGCTTCCATAACGGGTCACAAAACCACCCGTTATAGAAACGCAAAAATTTAGGCTTCACTTCGCATCTCTTCCCTTTGCATCTCATCTCTTCCATTCGCATCTCTTCCACCGTATCTCCCTCTCACTGCCCATTTCGCATACTCTCCCTCATCTCTCCCTCTATGTGTTTCGACCTACCATGTGCGACAGGGTTCCTTGCGAGATCTATCGCAGACTTGTTGTCGATCAACAACTTCATTGCTTCGACCCTGTGCACTCCAATTTCGACCAGTAGCATGCTCAGCCATGATGCTTGACATGCTGCAAAGGAAGCAGCTACATACTCTGCTTCACAGGAGGACAACGCAACTATACTTTGCTTCTTCGAGTACCAAGAGATGGGTGTCGATCCATACATAAAGACATACCCACTCGTGCTTTTTCGATCACTCCTGTCTCCACTCCAGTCGGAGTCAGTGTAGCCAAACACTTCATTACCATTCTTCGACACACTCTTGCTAGGGAACAGAATACCATAACTTTGTGTTCCCTTCACATACCTTAGTACTCTTTTTGCAGCTACCATGTGAGAGCTTTTCGGCTTCTCCATGAATCTGTTGATCATTCCGACACTAAACATAATGTCAGGTCGAGTGTTGCACAGGTACCTTAGGGAGCCCACGATCTGTTTGAACAAGGTGGCATCTACTTCAATCCCTTCGTCGTCTTTCGACAGCTTGCTGCTAGTGTCTGATAACTTCCTTGCAGTTGCTCATGTCGAATCTTTTCAGGATATCGGCTGCATACTTCGACTGGTGCAGGAGTATACCCTTACTTGTCTTGGTAAACTCCATCCCCAAGAAATATGATAGATGTCCCAGATCACTCATTTCAAATTCTGACATCATCACTTTCTTGAAGGCTTCGACTTCGACTTCATTGCTGCCAGTTACAAGTAGATCATCTACGTACAGACACAACAACAACTGAGTCGAAGTTCCATTCTTCTTCACATATACTCCATGTTCATTAGTGCATCTAGTGAACTTCTGAGCCAAGAGAAATCCATCAATTCTCTTGTTCCACGCTCTTGGAGCTTGCTTGAGCCCATACAGGGCCTTCTCCAGCTTATAGACTTTGTCTTCTTTACCCTTCGACTCAAAACCAGGTGGTTGACAAACATATACTTCCTCCTCCAGAGGTCCATTCAGAAATGCTGACTTTACATCTAGTTGATGTAGGGGCCAGCCTTTATGACTTGCCAATGCTACTACCAATCTTATGGTTTCGATCCTGGCTACTGGGGCAAAGACCTCATTGAAATCCAAACCAGGTTTCTGCAGGAACCCTTTGGCTACTAGCCTGGCCTTGTACTTGGCCACTTCTCCATTGGGCTTGACTTTGGTCTTGAAGACCCACTTAACCCCTATGGCTTTCTTTTCTTTTGGAAGTTCGACTAGCTTCCACGTATCATTCTTCTCGATTGATTTCAACTCGTCAATCATTGCTTCCTTCCACTGCTTGTGACTAAGGGCTTGTTCCAGGCTCACTGGTTCTGCTTCTGCCATTAGTGCAAAGTGTGTCAGGTCTCCCTCTGCCGTAATAGCAGAATCTGGGTAAGTGTCGAATCCTTCTAGTCTTACTGATCTCTGCCTTTCCCTTTGCGACCTTCTTTAAGGTTCGACAACAATGTGTTCTTCTTGCTCTTCAGTTTCGACCTCTTCATTCTGATCATCTCGATCAGAGACTTCGTCGAAGTCCATCATTGTAGGTTTCTCACAGCCTTCTTCCCAGTTCCAATGTTTCGACTCATCTACTACGACATCTCTGCTTTTCACTATTTTCTTCTGCACAGGATCATACAGTTTGTATGCTCCTGTCGAATGATAGCCAACAAGGATCATTTGTTGTGCTCTATCATCCAGCTTGCTTCTTAGTTGCTCAGGGACATGTCTATAGCATACTGAGCCAATTATTTTGAGATGCTTGACACTTGGCTTTCTTCCTAGCCAAGCTTCTTCAGGTGTCTTCCCAGTCAATCTCTTTGTGGGACA
The DNA here is from genome assembly GCA_039519185.1 of Astragalus membranaceus. Taxonomy (NCBI): domain Eukaryota; kingdom Viridiplantae; phylum Streptophyta; class Magnoliopsida; order Fabales; family Fabaceae; genus Astragalus; species Astragalus membranaceus. The sequence goes on along the minus strand of CM076854.1, from coordinate 22,355,712 downwards.
TTTGTTCAGAATGTATACTGTTGTGGCTACAAGTTCTCCCCATAAACTATGAGGTAGTTTCTTCTCCTTCAACATATTTCTTACCATGTTGAGGATGGTCCTGTTTTTCCTCTCAGCGGTACCATTATGCTGAGGCGTGTAAGGTGCAGTGACTTCATGCACAATTCCTTCTTTCTCACAGAATTCGACAAATCCATGAGAATTGTACTCACCACCTCCATCGCTTCTAAGGATTTTGATTGCACGTTCACTCTGCTTTTCAATCATTACCTTAAACTTATTGAATATTTCTAGTACTTCACTCTTCCTTTTGATCAAATACACCCAGGACATTCTAGTGTATTCGTCAATGAATGTGACAAAGTACTTATTCCCTCCTAAGGAACATACTTCGAAAGGACCACAGACATCAGAAAATATCACCTCTAGCTTCTTCTCTGCTCTGCTAGGTACTTCTGATTTAAACGAGTTTCTTGGTTGCTTCGACTTGCAACAACTCTCGCAAACTTCGACAGGTACTTTTACTGCAGGCAACCCATGAACCATCTTCTTTTCATGTAGTTGACTCAAGCTCTTGAAGTTGAGGTGGCCAAATCTTCTGTGCCACTTCCAGTGCTCCTCTTCGACAGTGGTCTGGAGACAATGTTCTTCGACTACTTGCAATTTGATCTTGAAGGTTCTGTTACTCTGCATTGATACCTTCAGGATCAACTTCTTGGTCGAATCAAACAAGCTGAGACTGTTATCACCCATTTCGACGGTGAAGTTTTTCTCAATCATCTGCCCAATACTTAGCAGATTGCTCCTCATATCTGGTACATAAAATACCCCTTGGATGTAGCACCACTTACCATCTTTCGACAGGAACTTTATGGTACCTACTCCTTCAGCAGTAACTCTACTGTTATCTGCAAACCTTATCTTCTTGCTTATCTGCCCCAGTTCGACAAACCACTCCTTGTGACAACACATGTGATTTGAACATCCTGTGTCGAGATACCATTCGACAGACTTCTCTTCAGTCGAATTTGTATCAGCCTTCAACAACAGTAATTCTGGGTCAGTAGCTGTCATGAATGACAATTCTTCATCATCATTGCTGGCAATGTTGGAGGCATTACCAGTGTTTCCACTGCCCTGCCACACACACATTGCACAAGTATTTTGAGCATCGCAGGTGAATCCACTTGTACAAGTGTTCCCACTATTTTGCTCGCTACTTTCAGCAATTCCTTCATCGAGTCGAATCTCATCTTCGACAGCCATCAGCATTAACTCCTCTGAGTCAGAGTCTGAGTCACCATCATTAGCAAACTTGGCTTCTGCATCTTTATCCCTAGGAACTTTCTTGTTTTTACACTTGTTCCTATAATGCCCAAATTGCTGACAGTTATAATACTGAACTTTCGACAGGTCTCCCTTCTTCTTGTCGAAAGATCCTTGTTCTTTCTTCTTACTGCTTGATCCCTTTTCTCTACCCTTCTCCTTGTTGCCTGCCTTCCAATTTCTCTTAGAGGAGTATGAAAGCAAGGCTTGTTCAGTTTCTTTCTCTGAACTTCTCTGCCTTATTCTCAATTCATGAGCCTCTAAGGAACCCTGAAGTTCATCTAACTTCAACGTATCTAGGTCCTTGGATTCTTCGATAGAAGTGACAACATAGTCGAATTCCAGGGTTAAGGATCTGAGCACCTTTTCGACTTTATTTACTTCAGTCACAGTTTCACCATTACCTTTCATTTGATTAGTTAATGCTACTAACCTCGTAATGAAATCTCCAATCGATTCTCCATCTGTCATCTTCAAGCCCTCGTACTGCTTCCTGAGCGACTGTAGACGTATCTTCTTCAGCCTATCTGCTCCTCCATACGAGTTCTTTAGGATGTCCCAAGCTGCCTTTGCTGAATCACAGTCGATGATCAGGTTCAGGATGTTGGAATCAACGCATTGGTGAATCAAAAACAGCCCTTTTCCATCTTTCTTCCTCAGCGAATGGTGGTTGTTCCTCACCGCTTCGGTGGCGTTTGCTGCCAAGGGTGGAACACCATCATTCACGACATCAAGAACATCTTGATATCGAAACAGCACCTTCATCTGCGCACACCAACGTTCATAATCCTTTCCGTCGAAGATTGGGAGGTTCCCCGGAATACCTCCACCAGAGTTGTCTCGCGCTGCCATGAATCTTGATAGATTTTGTAAGGATCTAACAAGCTCTGATACCAGTCTGTTGGGGAGTCCGGGGGAGCACTGGGAGCAACAACGAGCTAGCCAATATGAACCGGACCACCAAGAGACCTAGACACCACATCTCCACCCAAAACCTTAAGGTAATGGGTATATGGATCACCTCTCTTATATGTCCTTCATATAGCTCATTCATAGCCGATGTGGGACTAACCACTCACACTTGAATTTCCAACAGTCGCCACACTAATCAGTTCTTCATTTCTAAGGGACTGAACATGATATTTATGTTCACACTTAACTTCACCACCATAGTTACAAACTGAACAAACAGTGATTTTTAGTTGGGTAGTCACAGATTCACTATTCTGCTAGCAGATGCTTCTTTGCATTAAGTTTCCATTTTCTTTTGGTAGCTGAGGTTTTCTTTATTGAATGTAAATAAAATTTCACGATGGCTACAAAACAAAATTCAGGTTAAACTTCAACTTCCACAATTAGAGGATTAACATTTGAATCTTGGTTCCTTTGTGGAACAAAAAGCAAGTGTGAAAGATTGTTGTCGATTTTACAATGCATCCCATTATTGGACTTTTTTAGCAAAACTTTAGAAACTTTGAAGATATGTAAGATGTTTCTTTACATTTGTTGATGACGAACCTTATGGACTAAGGGAGGATAATAGGCCCAAAAGACGTGTTCATAGGTCTACTTGGTTAAAATATTATTATTGAGACTTTTATTAGGTCCTATTAATATTGGCCTTTTTTTTTTACCCCCATCAACTCTCATATACCCCCATCAAATTGCTAAAACCCAAAAATACCCCTGCCCAACTTACAATTCGCTCGGATTTACCTTCATCTAAGGTAAATCCGCTTTGTTATTTTTAAAGTCGGATTTACCTCAGATGGGGGTAAATCCGATTTCAAAAATAACAAAGCGGATTTACCTTAGCTGAAGGTAAATCCGCTTTGTTATTTTGGAAATCGGATTTACCTGGTGGGCACATAAATCCGATTTCCCTAAAAAAAGAGAAAATCGGATTTATCCCACCTAAGGTAAATCCGATTTCCCTAAAAAAAGAAAATCGGATTTATCCCACCTAAGGTAAATCCGATTTTGTTATTAAAAAAAATTGTTTTTTATTTAATTTTTTAAAAAAGGTTATAAAATGCTACTAAAAATCCGTTAAACAGCCAAAACTAATCCAAAAATTATAAAAACACCACTAAAAATCTAATAAAACCAAAATAAGGTTATGCAAATTTTTTCAGATTTTTTGGAGATTATGAAAAATTAAAAAAATTAATATAAAATAGTAAACGATGGAATTTGGGATTTTGAGGTCCCCAGTCCTGAAAGAAGTCCCTTCTTCAGGAGTATTGATCCTTGATATTTTTCCGATTTAAAGAATGTGGTTTCATTACAATTTGAGTAGGTTGCCCGAAAACTGATTTTTTAGCCTAAATTATTCTCCCGACGTACAATATCAACCAACATGTAGTTTCGTGTAAGTAGCCCAGCCCCATTACTGTGCTTATCTCGTGTAAGTAGCCCAGGCCTATTAATATTGTAATGTTCTCTGTTGAAAGACAATGAGAATTTTATAGTTTTTATATTAATTTTCCTTTACAACTCTAGAGTTTTCTGATTAGTGTAGCCTATCATTTTTTTTAAAAAGTTCCCCAACATTCTTACTCTTAAATCGAAGTGCATATTACTAACAACAACATATGCGCTTTCGAGTTTTTTGAGTACATTTGATTAGTGAATTAATTCACCAGCCCCAAAACGCGAATGGCAATGTAGAGATTTCCGCCAAAGACAACAGAAATGACAAACTCGTAATCCATGTTGTGGTAGCTTTTGGAGTTGAATTAGGAAGATTGATCAATAGAGAGATAAATTTGAAAATCACTACTGAAAAAATTACATTTTATAACGATCATTCATATCGGTTAAAAACGACCTGATGTTAAAAGTGACGCGGTGGCAGTTTTGTAATTAAAATTATAATATTTACATCGGTTGTCACACGAACCGATATAGAAACACAATCTTTACATCTTTCATATCGGTTCCATTCCATAACCATTATGGAAAACGCAAAAATTTATGCTTCCATAACGGGTCACAAAACCACTCATTATAGAAACACAAAAATTTAGGCTTCACTTCCCATCTCTTCCCTTCGCATCTCATCTCTTCCATTCGCATCTCTTCCACCGTATCTCCCTCTCACTGCCCGTTTCGCATACTCTCCCTCATCTCTCCCTCTCACCGCCCTAGCTTCATTCGCGCGCATACTCTCCCTCTTCTCTCCCTCTCATTGCGTCTCTCCCTCTCACTGAATCTGCGAGTTGAGAAGAAAACGCACAGACGTAAACCCTCAATGCATCTCGCTGCAAAACCTTCACTGCATCTCACTGGAAATCGCTGCATCTCGCTGGAAATCGCTGGTGATGGAACTTGCTATTTAATTAATTAAAAATGCCTTCTACATTGATTTAAAATAACAGACTGCAACAACAAACAAAACGAAAACATAATAGAAACTACTGAGATGGTGGAGTGAAACGACGAAGGATCTCAGCGACGGTCCTTCTGGTTTCGACGTATAAATGCAGATAACCCTTCCATTTAAAGATAACATGAATGGCCATCATGGCTTGGACGTCATCGTCGTTGTTGAGATCCATTGCAGACCAGTGCACACGTCCATTAACCCAAAATGGTTTCCGGAAATACCTCTTTTTGAGGTATTTCCGGAAAACCCATATTTCTGCCTTCTGGAAATATGTGTATTTCCGAAAATTTAAAAAAAAAAATATTTTTTAACAAAAAATTAGGAATATTTTGGGGATTTATGGTAAAATGAGGGTATGGGGTCTAATGAGGGGGGTAAAAAAAACTGCCTTAATATTGTAATGTTCTCTGTTGAAAAATAATGAGAATTCTATAGTTTTTATATTAATTTTCCTTTATAACTAGAGTTTTCTGATTAGCTTAAGTGTAGCCTATCATTTGTTTTAAAAAGTTCCCCAACCTTCTTACTCTTACACCGAAGTGCATATTACTAACAACACAAGCGCTTTCGAGTTTTTTGATTACTGAATTAATTCACCAGCCCGAAAATGCGAATGTGCAATGTAGAGATTTCCGCCAAAGACAGCAGGAATGACAAACTCATAATCCATGTTGTGGTAGCTTTTGGAGTTGAATTAGGAAGATTGATCAATAGGGAGATAAATTTGAAAATGAAATCCACATAGACTGGCGGATGAGGATAGATGATGGGCGAGACATCAAGTTTTGGCAAAGTAAGTGAATAAGAGACATTCCTGTTCAGGATTTGGCCAAGGCCCATCATGTAGGACGTCCCGTGCAGCGACCTTTGATCGTTGGAACCATGGGTTAAACTCCACCATATCAAGTTAACGTTGGAGATCAAGTCTCTCCCCGTATAACGGTCAGGGGTCAAACCGCATTCATCAACACTTTCCCGTAATAATACGCTCTCACATCAATGTACCAGGTCAACACGAGGAAGTTCATCTCTTGACAACCTATGGAGCACTCTTTGCTTCTTAGTATGGAAGCATCTCGGCCCAGCTTCATTGACCGAGACAGGGTTCCAGTTCAGTTCCTAGGCGACCACAGTGGGAGCGTCGGTGCCCTCTCTCTCTCTCTCTCTCTCTCTCTCTCTCTCTTTTCGTGCTCCAGAGCCCAATCCAATTCATGAAGACTCCAACTTCGTTGACTATCCCACAATCATGGTAATCAAAAGAGGTCTTCCCCCATAAGACTGGGAAACCTCCCTCGCAGCCAGAGGAAGCCGTAAGGAGGCCGAGAGTACCCCATCTTCAACTATCGCCAAACTCATCTCGAGCCGACTTCCCTTGACATTTGGCGATGAGGATCTCGTCCAAGGAAAGCCCAACATCTACCTCCTGATGGTGATTCAAGCCACGATGGAGAATTGCGTGGTACGAAAGATCTTGGTAGACCAAGGAATTAAGTTCAGAAGATGTCATATTACTCAACATTCTTATTACCTGGGGAATTTCTAAAAGGGCCTTACTCAATACTGAGGAGTGGCTCTCACAAGCGTCGATGACACTAGAACAACGTCCCTTGGGTGCTTCCACCTTAAAGATACTAATTGGAAGAAGCCATTGACCAGAACTATTGATACCCTATTTCTAGGGTTACCATGTCAGTCAGTCTGCAATTACATAATAGGCAGGCCGACGCTAGAGAGATTGGAAGCAGTCACTTCTACGATCCACCTGAGAATGAAGTTCTACACCTACAAACACGAAATCGTAATCTTGGACGTTGACAGGAGGTCGGCAGAAGCCTGCTACTCAAAATCTGACTTTGCTGAACAGCTCACTGAACCCTTGACCCTTGAGCACGGTAATGATCGCGGCCCTATCAAGATTTTTTTCCTAGGCTGCAAATCGGTCCCTCCCCTTCTTCAAGTTGTTAAAGAAAGGCATTGAATTCGATTGGACCAAGGAAAGCGAACAAGACTTCAATCATCTCAAGGCCACAGTCTCCAAACAGTCGGTGTTGACCCAGTCCGTAGAGGGTGAAACCCTGTACCTATACCTAGCTGCTTCCAAAAAGGCTCTCAGTGTGGTCCTTACTCAAGAATTACAAGAGGGACAACGACTTTCGGCACGAGCCAATTCCCATTTACCATGTCTCCTTCATTTGTCTTCTACGCAGGCACGTCCTACTGTGTGCATGACCTGTATAGTGGCGCATGCAATACAGAGTCTCCTTTGGTACTATCCGTGCCACCTTGGGTGACGATCGCGCTTCTCGGCATTCCCTTCCCTGCTTGGAAAGGGTCTTTCTTCAGGGAGGATGAACCCCCTTTTTTTTTTTTCTGGAGCCCTTCTCGGCCTTTTAGAGCCCATGTCGGCATTTTTCGAAAACCCCCGGTACAGAAGTAACCAATCAAGTCATTACTATTAAATATTAGTAATGAATGTCAACCTTCGAGCTTTAAAAAAAATAAATGGTAATTAATAATAGTATTTGAAGAAGCACAAATTATGGAATCTAAGAGGTACGATATTGGTCCACGTCAGCGATCCTAGAGACCATGTCGACATTTTTAGGAAACCCCCAGTACAGAAGGAGACAATCTAGTCATTCCTATTAATTATGAGTAATGAATGTCAGCCTTGAAACTTTAAAAATAATAAATGGTAATTAAAACTAGTATTTGAAGAAGCACAAACTATGGAATCTGAGCAGCATAATATTGGTCCACGTCAGTGATCCTAGAGATATATTCTAATCCAAAGGCACTTATTCCTTCCGTCGGATATGGATTTCAACTGTGTTTTTTATGTATTCGGTTTCATCTGTTTCATGTCAACTAAGACCGTTTCTCTCACCCGATGACACGCCTATCCGATAACACCCATTCACTTATAGTGTTTTTTATGCGGATCTGTAGGATTTCAAGCAGGTGGTTCAAACTTGTCCTGCCCTACTTCTACTCATGAGTTTATTATAAATATATGATTGTGTTCATCACCATGAGAATACTAACAACACTCGGCATCGTTTCCCCAAAATTGAAAGATTCGATTTTCCTTTCTCTATCGTCATTGTTTTGCATTTGCAGAGTTTACAATCTATCTATCACTCTACTATATGTAAGAGATCTTCTCACATGTGCTTGTATGATTTGATCAGTTATGACGATATGTTAGGTTTTCGCACATCAACCATAACTTCATTATACTCATATTAATACTTTATATATACCTTATCACAGGTGATTCATTATGTTGTTTTGTCTCTACCAGATCCCTGACTGAGGCAATAGTATTTGGTCTTTCGACCAGGGTTTCAAATTGCGGTTGCGGTCGCGTTGCGGTTGCGGTTGCGGTAGTTGCGGTTGCGGCTATTTGCGGTCGCTGCGATGCGTATTGCGGTCGATGCGGCGTGAAATAATTTTTTGTTAACATTAAATATTATAATTTATTAGTTATCTTATAGTTCACATGTCTTCTATCTCCTCTCTAAAATTTCATATATATTTCATTATCTACTCTTCATCACTTTATAGTATCTTTAATCCTTTAAAATACCCTCTAAATGTATGATATAAAGACAGAGGAAGATAGAAAAATAATTTGTGCGACCAATTTAAAGTCAATTACGGTCTGATGCGGCCTGTTGCGGCCGTTGCACCACTGCGTTGCGGCCGATGCGGCGTTGCGATGCGGATTTTTCTGTGATTTGAGATCACAACGCAATTGCGGACTGATGCGGTTGCGGACGCTGCCGCAACGGCAATATTGCGGCCGCATCACGTGATGCGGTCCGCAATTTGAAACCCTGCTTTCGACTATCATTTCAAGCTTGATAAAAAGGAAATCATCAATTCAACACCGCCTCTTTTGTTTTTACCGTATAAGGCGTGCATTTGCATTTCTAAATCAAATATGCAAATGTGTGGACTGGTCTAGGATAACTCTATTTTAAAGTTTGGATATGCCTATTAGTCTCTCTACGACATTAAATAATAAGACAGACACACAAATTAGTAATAAGACATAAGAGACACAAATTAGTACAAGTGAGTTTTATTGGGCAAAACATGTCTACTACTAACTTAGAATCAAACTTTTCTTAATAAAAAAAAGAAGAGTTTTGTGAAAAGTTCTGATGCAAACACTATTTAGAAACAACCACCAATAAAAAAAAACACCCTTTCTCATTTTATTAAAAAGAAATACAAAGATGGAATACGAAAAAGATCAAAGAGGGATAGTTGAGAATCAATCTGAAAAATAGCGTGGGGGAGGTCTAGCTCAAAGGCCCAAAATGGAGAGCTGTCAACATGCCTCCCCCTTCCTTGATTGCTAATTTTTGTACCTTCCATTCCTTCGTTGCTCTTGGGAGTTGGGTCATTTCGGTGCGTCGTTCCCTTTCGGAGCTTGAAAATCGGTTCATGTGTGCGTGGCTTTTCCTGAAGAAACCTTTCATTATGATGCTCAGACTGCCCTGGGTGGATTTTCCGTGCGGTGTGTTGTCGCCTTTATCCCTTTTAGTTTTGTCGCCATTGCATCTCATGGGGGATTGGCTTTGCGATCCTCTTGGTGGAGTGCCCCTTTCCTACTTGCCACTCCTCGGCTTACAGCCTCCTTTTTGTATTTATTTCTCAGTTTCCCCTTGCGGATGAGTGCTTCGATCTTCTGCTTCAAAGTGAGGCACTCGTAATCCATGTTGTGGTAGATTTTGGAGTTGAATTAGGAAGATTGATCAATAGGGGGATAAATTTGAAAATGAAATCCACATAGGTTGGCGGATGAGGATAGATGATGGGCGAAACATCAAATTTTGGCAAAGTAAGTGAATAAGAGACATTCCTGTTTTGGATTTGGCCAAGGCCCATAATGTAGGACGTCCTGTGCAGCGAACTTTGATCATTGGACCCATGGGTTAAACTCCACCATACCAAGTTAACGTTGGAGATCAAGTCTCTCCCCGTATAACGGTTAGGGGTCAAACTGCATTCTTCAACAGTTTCCCATAATAATACGCTCTCACATCATTGCACCAGGTCAACACGAGGAAGATCATCTCTGCACCACCTATGGAGCACCCTTAGCTTCTTAGTATGGAAGCATCTTGGCCCAGCTTCATTGACCGAGATAGGGTTCTAGTTCAGTTCATAGGCGACCACAGTGGGAGCGTCGGTGCCCTCTCTCTCTCTCTCTCTCTCTCTCTCTCTCTCTCTCTCTCTCTCTCTCTCTCTTCGTCCTCCAGAGCCCATTCCAGTTCATGAAGACTCCAACTTCGTTGACTATCCCAAAATCATGCATGGTAATCCTAAGAGGTCTTCCCCCATAAGACGGGGAAACCTCCCTCGCAGTTAGAGGAAGCCGTAAGGAGACCGAGAGTACCACATCTTCAACTATCGACAAACTCATCTCGAGCCGACTTCCCTTGACATTTGGTGATGAGGATCTCGTCCAAGGAAAGCCCAACATCAACCTCCTGATGGTGATTCAAGCCACAAAAAGGTCTTGGTAGACCAAGGAAGTTCAGAAGATGTCATATTTCTCAACCTACTTATTACCTTGGGAATTTTTAAAAGGGCCTTACTCCATACTGAGGAGTGGATCTCACGAGCTTCGACGACACTAGAACAACGCCCCTTGGGTGCTTCCACCTTAAAGATACTAATTGGAAGAAGCCATTGACCAGAACTATTGATACCCTATTTCTAGTGTTACCAAGTCAGTCAGTCTACAATTACATAATAGGCAGACCGACGCTAGGGAGATTGGAAGTAGTCACTTCTACGATCCACCTGAGAATGAAGTTCTACACCTACAGACACGAAATCGTAATCTTGGACGTTGACAGGAGGTCGGCACAAGCTTGCTACTCAAAATTCGACTTCGCTGAACAGCTCACTCAACCCTTGACCCTTGAGCACAGCGAAAAAGCGGAAGTAAACCTATCAGACTTGGATGCTCGGTATGAGCCAGATAGTTCCTAAGACGAGGAAGACGATGCACTTACTCGGGAGTTAAAAAAGAAAATCAAGAGACCAGAGCCTGATCGAGAGTTCTTACTAGTCCAGCACGGAGAGGATCCTGCCAAGGTCGTTATGATAGGACTCGATGTAACACCCCTTTCCCAAATATAATTTAATAAATGAATTTGCGAAAATTTAGAGGACCTTTTTGAAATAATTTAAAATAACGTGAGTAAAATAAAACTTTAACAGATTTAATGGTTGGATTTGACTTATTTTATTCACACTCAGGAAAGACATCACATGAATCATTATTTCCTTATATTGACCGAAACTTATAATAAATTCAATTTAAATAAAAATGCATTGACATAAAATCCATCTTTCTGACATTACACCTATTTAGAGTTTGACACCATATAATCACGAGGACATGAGAACCTGCGTCTTATATCCAAAAACGTCCGACTGAAATGGACTTCCAAGAAAGACCCGTAACCCATCAAAATTATTTGAAAAATGTGGTTGTACGGTGAGAATTACATTCAAACTATATTAAGACGATAAGATAAACATCAAGGCAGTCACTAGTTTCATTTAAATTAAGCACAACAATAAAGTCATTGAATAACAAAGTGTGAAACAACATTTTTTTTAAATACATATAGGTTGCACCTTCTTTTCACTTAATAATAATATATGAATGAAATGCAGTATATTTGTGCAGTTAACTGTCTACAAACGCTTGGTGGCTGATTGAAGCTTTATCATTGCCGTCTGTTTTGATGTGTTTGATTGACTTATTTGAAATTTATGATAGGGACTTAGCTATTATGAGCCTAAGGCCCTCGTAGAGTATTATTTAAGGGACTTAGCTATTTGAAATTTCTGAAGCTTTATCGTTTATTGTTGATTGCCGTCTGTTTTGATGTTTGTTGGTACTTAAGGTAGAATTCCCCTTGTGCTTTGGTGCTTATTAGAGTCTAGAACATTTGTGTCTTAGTTTATTTTCAAACTCCAAAGTTTAGACCAGGAGCAGTATATTTTCAAGTTGCATGACATTCATGTTTTCTTATGGAGTGGTTGTTCCGGACACGTTTGGCTGCTGCAACTGCTTTCCATTTGAAGCAATCAGTCAATCCAAGCCAGTGGATTACTTAGTTGGCTCCAGATGGATTTCGAAGTTGGTTGTGATAGTTGTGTGTATTGTTTTCACTTTTCACTATTTTGTTCCTTGTACCTGTAGTATTTGTACAGGGGCTTACCAACTTGAGTCAATTGAAAACTTTGTTTCCCTTCTTGACAAGTATTCTAACCGTGTAAGTTAACTTGGTTTCTTCTTTTTATTTGTTAATGCCTAACCCCTCTCTCCTTCATGATGTTGTTGTCTTGTAGAAGCTAGCTTTATCCAATGACGAAATTTCTTTCTGTTAGGATGTTCTAATCACAGCATTTTGTGTTATGTCAAATCTCTTCATGTGATTTTCCTTTTTGCATTCTAATAAAACTATCCTTTTGGTAACTTGTGCTGCTATATTCTTAATTTTATTCACATGCTAGCTTTGGCCTTTTTATTCTGTTTTTCAATTTGTCCATGCAGTATTTTTTGCGACTGTGTTTTTTGGGTCTATTCTATCTATGATGTTTAATGGAACATTGCTTCTATGTACAGAGTCCTGTCCCATGTATGTTGCTGAACAGAAACCACTTTTTTTAATAAAAAAACCTCCAGTTTTAACATCGGTTCTTAATTCACCAGATGTTAAAAATCAGTATTTCATATCGGTTCTCATAGAAAGCCGATGTTAAAAATCAGTATTCATATCGCTTCTCATAGAAAACCGATGTTAAAAATCAGTATTCATATTGGTTCCCATATAAAACCGATGTCATATATACGCTTATATTTGATAAAAAACTGTCTTTTCATAACGGTGCTAGGACTAACCGATATAAAAACAACTTTTCATAACGGTTCCGCACCCGATATGAAATGTCCCTATTTTTTATAACTCCTTTTACGGCATCGGTTTAGGAACCGATATGAAATGTCAATTTTAACCGATATGAAATGCCTTTTTTTCATTAGTGACACGACTCGATTATTATTCTCGCTACTCACATGCTAGGTGACTCAGATTCTAGGACACCATATCACAACACGCACAACCACGTATCACAAACACAATCACAGTGTAGTCACAGTATCACCTGAGCACGATTCTCACCTGTTACAGGCTAGGTAGCTCATCACATAGATATCAAGTCATAATCATGTATCACATGGTATATAAATGAAAATAGTTACAAAAACACGCGCATTTTACTCACACATTTATTTATTCAAATTCGTTTAATTACTAACTCTAATCTTGTCGTTTTCCCTTTTAATATATATATATATATATATATATATATATATATATATATATATATATATATATATATATATATATATATATGGCATACAATATTTTCAAACATAAACTTTTACACTAATTATTGGGTATTTAAGTCATTCCTTAATGTAATAACACAAGTTCATATTTATCATAAATAAATCTCCAATTGAGACACTAACAAGACGTTAATTTATGACTCAAGTCCCAAATAAATACACAACACTCGACTAATTCAATTTTATGAATTTGCATCAATATAATAACAACAAAATTAAATACCATGAAGGGAAAATTCAGCCTACGACAGTCAAATTAACATCACAAACTCATAAGTTAAATAAAAGCAAACATGTAAATAATACTCTTAATAAACACACAGGCAAGCTTCATTATTAATAGTTAAATTCTTAATAATATTTTAAAACTATTTCTTAGGTGTCTGCCTCATTGAATGAGGCAATATGCATTTTTAATTAAGTGCTCAGGGGATTAACAGAAATCCCTACAACCTTAAAGATACCCCACGGCCCGAATATAACCCGAAGATCATCCTCCGTACCTGGTCTGGCGCGCGCTAATGCAAAAATTAAGATGAATTTCGGCATGGCACTCCACACAATGAACGAGTCCGTATTTAATTCGTTCTGCGACAGATTCATACAGCTAACGAAATATAACGACACAGCAGAGCGACATCAAATTCTTCATAACGCACGAACGAGCAATGTTTCCCGAAGTTTTCGACGGAAGGAAATCCAAAAAATAACATCCATTTTTGGGAATGACGACTATAGATGCCGGTATAAAAAAAATAACAGCTTAACGGATTCCAATTCCCCAGTGGTCGAGGGCTATATGGCAAAACCAAAAAAGACACGACTATCCTTGAAAACTCTGAGCCACTCACTAGTCATGTGCTGTTGCTCCCCAAATTAAAAGTAATTTTGAGCAGCAAAGTCGGGTAGTGAAAAGTATGATCGGTTATATGATCTTTACTATCCATATGCGAATATAGAAGAAAATGCAATATAGCCTATGATTGGTTACCATCGAATGAAAGTGCGATAAGCTAACCTCCAATAGCAATGGACTTGATATCTTGGCCAAATTGAAATATGGCACACAAAGGATTTATGAGCTTCAAAAGAGAATCGTGACTTGCCAAGCAATGAAGGCTTAATATAAAATAGTGAGAGATGATATGACAATCAAATGGTAAGACTTCAAAATCCTTGGACAAATGTTGACGTGAATACTTGGGCCGAGGGAGACGTGTGAATGCTCAGGGAAGGAAAATGTAAAATGCTTCCATTAGAATAAGGTTCCAACAAAGAAAATACAGAATTAGATGTTTTGGGGCTGTGCGTAACTCTAAGGAAGGAAGACAGAGATGAAATTAGGTTAATTCCAAACTATGGGCTTTATCCATGACGTTATGAAAATTCCACATGAGTGCCACAGGATTGCGGGACATGCGTCTACCTGGCGTAGCCGACAGCAGCAGTATCAGCAGGTGGAGGAGGCCCCAGACTATCAATATGAGGAGGGCCAGCAGGGGCACCCTCTTGATGAGCATTCTATGTCTGAGGACCATTCTATGCCTGAGGACTATCAGCAGCAGTATCAGCAGCAGCAGTACCGGGTCGAAATCCTCACTGATTCACTCTTTGTCATCTCCGAAAAACTAGAGAGAATACGTCGCAAAAGTAAGAGAGATGATGAGCCAAATTTTGGAGGTCAACATTAGGCATGTCCCCCCGGAGAAAACACAAGAGTAGACGTCTTGTAAATATAAGCAAATACTAGAGCATCCGGGCATCTTAGGTCTGTTATCCAAGAAACTCTCTCGCAGCCGAGTGTCTCTTTGAAGGTGGTGTCGGTCTCAATGATAAACGCAATAGCCGAAGCAACCACTTTGATGGATCTTATCATCAGGTACATAGAATTTGGAGACGTTCCAACCGACGCCTAAGAAGCTGCTCGGATAAGACAAAGAGCCCTTTATTATTCATTAATCGAAGGAGGGATGTACCGAAGAGGGTTCTCATTACCTCTACTCACACGCAACTAAGGGAAATAACTTGACAACGTTCTGACCGAGATCCATTAGGGGATCTGCGGACAACACCTCAGTGGTAAGGTCTTAGCCAAAAAAGCCTTACGAACAGGATACTACCTGCCCACCATGAATGAAGAAGCGGTGAAGTTAGTAAAAAAGTGCGATAAGTGCCAGCGCCATTCCGACATCCATGTCGCACCACCCATTGGACTGACTTCACTCATTTCTCCATGGCCCTTCGCCTGATGGGGCATCGACTTGTTATGACCCTTCCCGACCGCTCCAGGCCAGATCAAGTATCTTATTGTAGCAATAGATTATTTCACAAAGTAGATTGAAGCTGAACCACTATCAAAGATCATAGCCAAAAACCCCATGAAGTACTTTAAGAAATCTCTCATTGTCAGATTTGGCATTCCAAAAGCAAATGTCACTAACAACGACACGTATTTCACAAACCAAAACATTCGGAAGTTGTTGGTATATCACTGTATCAAACATCATTTCACATCGGTAGAACATCCAAAAACCAACGGGAAGGTCAAGACTGCAAATTGAGTTATTCTCAGAAGGTTAAAACGTAGGCTCGATCAACCCAAATGCAAATTGGGTAGAAGAGCTACCCCATGTATTATGGGCCTACCATACCGCACCTCACTCGACGACGGGTGAGTTCCCTTTTCGAATCACCTATGGTGTTGAGGCCATCATTCCATTTGAAATAGGCAAACTAACATGGAGAACCTCATATCCAAGTGCCTTTCGAGAAAAAAGGAAAGCAATGCGAGAAGAGATGGATCTCGTCAAGGAAGTCCGAGCCCAAGCGTCCCTCCATGAAGCTGTGATCAAACAAAGAATAGCGGCCCGCTTTAATCAGGACATTGTACTGAGGGACTTCGATGTTAGAGATCTTGTCCTTTGATGAGCCGATGTAGGCCAGAAGAATGCCAATCAAGGAAAGTTAGCTCCAAATTGGGAAGGCCCCTACCAAGTCAAAGCCAGAATCGTCAACAATTTATACAAGCTCGAAATGTTGGGAGAGGAACCTATCCCGAGAACGTGAATGCTACTAAACTAAGGAAGTAATTTAGCTAGAATCCTTTAAACCACAATGTAATCAATGCCATGAGAAGATTCTATCCTCAACCTCTGCATATTTCCCGACATTTCAGGTACAGGACTTCGCCAGATATGGTTCCAACATCGCTGGCCTGGGCAGAAAGTTATATCAAGGCCAACACGACCTCTTTAGTCCAAGTTAGATCTGACTTGAGTATTACGTAAACCGAACCAAAGGAGGGAGAACTAGCCTTTAGCCTTTTTAGGCTCTAATAATGCAATGCAGCCTCTTTGGTTCGAGTTAGATCTGAGCCGAGTCCTCAATAAACTAGACCAAAGGAGGAAAGACTCGCCTCTAGCCTTTTCAGGCTCTAATAAGGCCAACACAACCTCTTTGGTTTGAGTTAGATCCGAGCCTAGTACTCAGTAAACTGGACCAAAGGAAGAAACACCTAGCTCTTTCCTTGTGAGACCGTTAGGAAATGAGTTTTTACCGGCGGACCCACGGTGGGCACCAATGTTCTCGTATATAAAATGGGGGTGGTGCAACCCTTAAGGATATAGCCTTACTAAAGGAGACCTCCCAAAATACATGAATCACGAGCCAATGCCCATCTGCCATGTCTCCTATCAAAAATCCGTCGCAAAATCGCTCGTCGCAAATCGTTTCCGACGGATTTTTTCATCGCAAATACATCCGTGGCAAAGTCGTCGCAAATCTATCACAAATATCCGTGGCAAAGTCGTCGCAAATTTGTGTCGCAAATCCGTCAGAAATCCGTCGCAAATTTTAAAAAAAATAAAAAAAAAATTAAATCATACATCCAAAATTCTTTTTTATAGTGATATAAGTCACTAACTTAAAACCATCAAAAGCTAAGTATAAATTTGTTCGGACAACACATGTACTTCGAAATGCAAATAACAAAATTACGAGGAAGATTGACTTGGATATAAATTACAGAGGTGAAGTAGCTAGAGTCAAACATAAACTTATAAACTTATGAATAGTCAGAGTTAGGCATACATAACCATTGATATGAAAAAACTAAAATGTCATTAATCACTATACGAATCAAGTTGAAAGCAAGATAAACTTAACAAAAATAAACAGGCAATTAATTATGACTTCTGGGGAGGTGGCTTTCCAAGCTTCCGTTTTGCTTGTAGATGAGTAAGAACTAATTTTCCTTCCAACATTTAAGTAGTTTCACAAATTTGGATGAGAGAACTTCCCCTATACCAAATGCTCGTCCAAAGTTCAAACTGCTGAAAGTATAGAAAAGATTAAATGTGCATCATTGATATGGTTTGGTTTAATACTAGTAATTAAGAATCGTAATGTGGTCTCTCTCTACTGATCACTTTCTTAATATCCATTTTACGCACATATCGTTCATCAATCAAGTTTCTGTTGGTGACTAATTCAATCAACAGGCCAGCATGCAATTTTTTGTCTATGAGGAACCTTGGCAATTAATCAAAAACGGAAGCACTAATGAAATCACTAAAGTAAAAAATTAGATATGAGAAATGAAGAAACTAAGCAATGTAACTTGCCATTCTCGGAGTCCTTGGAGTCTATCGGGGTTTAACTTCTTAACGGCAACGGGGATTCCAACACCAACTCTAGATGGCTTGAAAGTCTTTGAGTCGATCTATCCTTTGAAGAAGACACGCGCAAAACCACCCTAATGCGGGGATTCAGCTTGCTGCAATAATAGTATAGCATGTCAAATGTCGGTTTGAGAAACAAAATGCTGAAGATTTTGTAGTCACCCCTCAATAATAGTAGTCTTTTTGTTCTATACAAATACAAGCAGCTACAAACAAAAACAAGACAACCTCTCAAATTATAGATTCCAATTTTACATTAAATGTCTTGCAAGACAGCCCCTCAAATGAATAATAAACTACACAATAACTCAGATGGGCGACAGATCAGTTAGTAATATAGTACATTCTTGGACTATAGAAAACATGAAACATGCTTTTGGTGGATATTGCATTTGCCACAGAAGAAAGGAAGTTTGGATAACAGTTATGGTTACCAACAATTGATTCAGAAAGACCATTTGTAGGTCTAACAGCTCTTCTGATTCCCAATCTTAGTTGTCCATTTTCACCCCTAAAAAGACATCAATAAACGGTAATGATTTGAAAACTACTAGAAATTTCTCCATACAAAACACTCACACAGATATAAAATATGTAGATGGAATAGATATTTACCTTAAAAAGAGCACTGCATCACCAGAAACAAGATTCTTTTGGTTTACAAAAATACTCCAACCAGTAGTTAGTAGATGCCTCCTTGGCTAACCTGATAAATTAGGACATCTATTTTGCGTACCAATTAGTCAACATATGAAATCAATTAGGACATCTAGTTAGTAGATGCCTTAACTCACAATATCTATAACCAATAGTAATGTTACAGCTATTTCCTACTTCCAAACAGACCTAAAATTGTCATAGACAAGCTACAGGCTTTATTCCCTGTTTCAATCCTTATAAATCAATTAAAAAATCACACATGTATATTGTAGTATTTAGAACTCCAAAAAACAATACCTTCCACGCCGAAAGATAAAAATGCAGGAAATCAAATGTGTTTAGCAAAGATAAACATCCAAAGATAATAAGGGGTATCCAAGTGCATTGAAACCCATCAAATAAACTAACATTATAAAAATGCATTAATGATTAGAGAATGATTCAAAGGATCCTTTAGCTGAGCATAACAGCTATTTACACAATTAGTAATTAGTTAACATAACAGGTATTAACTAACTAAGAGATTTGGTTTCAACAACTGTGAACCACCAATTGCGATTTGTGAGTGCTTAAGGAGCCTTGTACAAACAAACCATTCATAGTGGGATTAGACATGGCAAAGATAGCAGGTTTTGTTTAAACAGATTCTCTCATTGCCTTGAGAACCTTAGTTGAACCTCAACCATTAAAATGAAGAAACCCAATTACAGTAAAATGCAAATAACATGATTCTCCAAACCAAGAAGAAGATCATTAGTACGTAGAAACCGGGAGTCCATTTTGTATTACTTACAGTTAGGAGAGTTGATAGAAGCCGAGAGTCCATTTGCGCATGTGGTTCTAATTGTGCTTCTGTTCTTTTCTCTTTTGGATTCCCCTTACCACTTTTATCAAACTTTTCATTGCTGCTTGCTCTAGTGATCAAAACCTGAAGATCTTTAATTGTTAATATTTTTCCTCATTTTCCTTATTTTCTACCTTATGCAAAAGAACTACATGTAGTTAGACTGAAGCTTAGAGGAGGTAGGATGATAGGGAAAAATGATACCTTAAATAGTCCAAAATACACACATCTATTAGACGTTTCGCCACTTTTGCTCCATCTCCTTTATTTGTGAGACGAATTTGGCTCTAGAACTTAACCTAAAAATGCAGAAAAGGCCAGTGAATGAGATTCTTCATTCAAATCATGTCTAACTGGATTAGAATAGATCTAGGCTTAGGTTCTAAAAGGCCAATTTAGTAACTATAGAAAAGTTATTTCAAACTGATATACTCTTGCAATGCACAAGTCTTACAAAATCTCTATATCTTAAAATCTGAGATTTATTTCATACTTCAGAACTCTTTAAATTCATGTACACCTAAACAGAATATATGCAGATTTATCCTCTTCTCTAAACCTTTTGATAGGAGTGTTTTCACATAAATAGTTAGCATTAAAAGTTCCTTCAAATGGATACAGACATGAGCCACATGACCAGTATTAGGGTAGAACCATAGAACTATAGACGGTTGTGTTCTGACCAAGTATGCAATGAACAGTATCTTCAAGATCCAACAAATAACCAATATCTAGCGAGACAAATCAGTCAAACACACCCTTCAAAACTCCATTTTCAACACCATTTTAGTTTCAGGGGCAGGGGAGGCTCTGTATGTTTTCTTATCTTAGAGTAAACAACTAAACATGAAAAAATCCTTACTTATCTACGGACAAAATTGTACAAGTGAAACATTACATATTGTAACAAAAATAACATGCATGAGAAGTCACATACCTTGCTGACACTAGGAACCAGTTCCCGCAAAGCCCTGATTCTTTCAGCTATTCTTTCTTTGTGCAATTGTTATTTAATGGCATGATGAAGAATAAAGAAACATTAGCTAATCCAGGAAGTTCCTGTTAAATGTTATCCTTGTTAAATGTTAAGCATCATAACAAGCAGAAATTCTGTATTCATGAAAATATGTCATTTCCCACCCTTTCAGCTATGCTATGTGGATCTATAGCTTGTCCTCTTGTAGCCCGCACTCTAGGACGCATTGACGGTTAATTATTTCACAAAATCCTTTTTAATAACAGTAATAAATTACTAAGCCATGGAATTAAAGAAAAGAAGAGAGTAAAGTGTTAATTAATTAAATTATGATAAGCAATACAAATTACAGATAATACAATTAAAGGAACCAAATCAAATGACATAAAGAGAAAGTTGTAAACGTCAAGAGATCTTCTCAAATCCGTGTACATGGGAAACCAATCTATCTGGACAAAAAATTGATCATAATTCATAATTCATGAAAGGAAACTATCTAAACCCATGTTATTTGTGCAGGACGAAAATAAGAAACAAACCCACACACAACACGAACTAAGTAGAGACGCGAACACACAATATCCCGCTTCTCGAAATAACCTTCTCTGTCGCTAGGCCAGGAGCACATTATCCTAAAATATAACACAGTGAAGCCAACGAATTAGAAATAGGGGGTTAGGGTTCAGATTGATGCTGTCAAATTGGGAATAGGGTTTACAGATAAAAAATTAGGGCTTTTCTGTTAAATAGAAGTAGAGTAGAAGTAGAATACAAGAAGAAATTTACCTTTGAGGAAGAAGCAGAATACCCTTGCTGTTTTTGTGGTGGTGGTGGCCGATTTTAGGGAGGAAGAGTGAGAGGGAGGGCGGAGGAGCGCAGCGAAGGGCGGAAGAAGGTAGAGGAGGAGAGTGGAGGTCGTGGGAGGAGAGGGAGAGAACGAGTGAGATACTGTCGCAGTGAGGGAGAGAATGAAAGAGTTTGGGTGAAATGAGGTTCGAGGGAAGATATTTTTCTTTTAATTGGGTCCGGTACTTTCCGACGGAATTAAAGTGTGTTGCGACGGATATATCCATCGGAAATTTGCGACGGACACATATTTCGTCGGAAACCTACGCGGGAGTTTAAGTGCGTTTTTTACTGAGCTGTTGTGACGGCATTTTAGTCGCAAATAGCGACGGACTGTTTCTCGTCACAAATTTTGGCAGGAAATTAGAGTTATTCTTGTAGTGCTAGTCTGTGCATGACCTGTATAGCGGCGCATGCGATACAGAGTCTCCTTTGGTATTATCCGTGCCTCCTTGGGTGACGATCGCGCTTCTTGGCATTCCCTTCCCTGCTTGGCAATGGTCTTTCTTCAGGGAGGTTGAACCCCTTCTTTTTTTTTTCTGGAGCCCTTCTCGGCCTTCTAGAGCCCATGTCGGCATTTTCCGAAAACCCCCGGTACAGAAGTAACCAATAAAGTCATTACTATTAAATATTAGTAATAAATGTTAACCTTCAAATTTTAATAAAAATAAATGCTAATTAAAACTAGTATTTGAAGAAGCACAAATTATGGAATCTAAGAGGTACGATGTGGATGAATGTCATTACTATTAATTATGAGTAATGAATGTCAGCCTTGAAACTTTAAAAAGAATAAATGGTAATTAAAACTAGTATTTGAAGAAGCACAAATTATGGAATCCGAGCCGGACAATATTGATCCACGCCAGTGATCCTAGAGATATATTCTAATCCAAGGACACTCATTCCTTTGGTCGGTTATGGATTGCAACGATGTTTTTATGTGTATTTAATTTCGTCCGTTTCAAGTCAACTGTGAACGTTTGTCTCACCCGACGACCCACCTACCAGATAACACCCATCCGCTTGACCAGCCCTACCTCGTGAATTTCTTATAAATATGTGATTGTTTTCATGACTTTGAGAATACTAGAAACAATTGGCGTCATTTCCCCAAAACTGAAATATTCACTTTCCCTTTCTCTCATACATGCAATGAAATAAACAAATTGTTGATTTCCAGTGATTGTGATTCCATTAATTGGCATCAGAGCTCGCAAGGGCCTGATTTCCGGAAGAACCTCAGTAAAAGTGTGCAAGTGTGAGAGCGATTCAAGAAGATGGCGGAGAATCTCATTTCCTAAATTCAATGGGCATTACGAGCATTGGTCCATGATCATGGAGAATCTCATGTGATCAAAAGAGTATTGGACGCTGATTGAAGAAGGGATCTTCGTTCCACCCACGGATGCGACTCCAGACCTAATCAAGAAAGGCGAAGACAGCAAGCTGAAAGACCTAAAACCAAGTAACTATCTGTTCCAAGCTATAGATCGAACAATCATGGAAACTATTCTTGACAGAGATAGTGCGAAGGCAATTTGGGATTCGCTAAAACAAAAGTATCAAGGATCAACAAAAGTAAAGCGCGCCCCAGTGCAAGTTGCAAGAAAGGAATTTGAGATATTAGCGATGAAGACGATGAGAACATCAACGGTTACTTCGCAAGAACCCTAGCGATCGTTAATCGTATGAAGATGTATGGAGAGAACATGGAGCCAGTTGTCATACTTGAGAAAATTTTGAGATCGCTGACTCCAAGAGTCAACTACGTAGCCTGTTCTATTGTTCAAGCCAACGATGTTACCACTCTTTCTGTGGATGCACTTAAAGGTAGTCTGATTGTCGAAGAGAAGAGAATGAAAGATCAAAGGGAAGAGGAGCAAGCCCTAAAAGTTACCAACGGTGGAATATTCAGCAACAGGGGAAGAGGGCGAGGCACTGTGAGAGGAGGACGTGGTAGAGGAAGGGGGCAATTCAATAAAGAAAAGATTGAATGCTTCCTTTGCAAGAAATTGGGGCATTATCGTTATGAATGCCCTAATTGGAAAAACAAAGCCAATTACGCAGAAGATGAGCAAGAAGAGGAACTTCTTCTCATGGCGTGTACTGATGTGGTGAAAGATTACGAACAAGAAGAGTGGTTTCTAGACTCCGGATGCAGCAATCACATGTGCAGTTGCAAGGAGTGGTTCTTGGATTTGAACAAGAAGATTCGTGTCTCTGTGAAGCTTGGTAATGGTATGAAACTCATGACTGAAGGAAAAGGGAGTGTGAAGTTAGAGGTGGTTGGAATTGTGCAAATTATCACGTATGTGTACTACATTCCAGGACTCAGCAGCAATCTTTTGAGCATTGGGAAACTCCAAGAAAAATATGGTCTTGCTGTTGTGTTCAAAAACAACATGTGCATGGTTTATCATGATGATAGAGGGTTGATTCTTCAATCCAAAATGGCATCAAACAGAATGTTCAAAGTAACAGCTAAGGTGATTGTGGCATCGTGTTTGAAGCCTTCAACAGAGGACACAACTCACTTATGGCATTGCAGGTTTGGCTACATTGGATATATGGCTCTCCAAATGCTTGCAGATAAGGGAATGGTGATTGGTCTTCCTAGTCTACAGGATCCAACAAAGCATTGCAGTGACTGTTTGAAAGGGAAGCAGCATAGGGAATCATTTTCTCAACAGAGTTCATGGAGAGCAGAAGGAAAACTGGATCTGGTGCATTCTGATATATGTGGTCCTATTAATCCTCAATCACACAGCAAGAAGAGGTATTTTTTGACATTCATAGATGACTTTACTAGAAAAACATGGGTATTTTTCTTGAATGAAAAGTCTTATGCATTAGAAAACTTTAAGAAGTTTAAAAACTGAAGTTGGAAAACAGTCTGGCAGTGTAATTAAATGTCTCAGAACTCATAGAGGTGGTGAGTTCACCTCAAGTGAATTTGAAACATTTTGTAGTGAAAATGGAATTAAGAGGCAATTGATTGCTGCCTATACACCTCAACAAAATGGTGTGGCGGAGAGAAAGAATAGAACAATCTTAAACATGGTTTGAAGTATGCTTTCAGAGAAAGGTTTACCGAAGGAATTTTGGCCTGATGCTGTGAACTGGTCAATTTATGTTCAAAACAGATCACCTACAATAGTGCTCAAGGATGTTACACCAGAGGAGTTGTGGCAAGGAATTAAACTTGTAGTCCATTATTTTAGAGTATTTGGCTGTGTCGCATATGCCCATGTACCCAAGGAACAAAGACGAAAACTTGATGATAGGAGTATTAAGTGTATTCATCTTGGAGTGAGTGAAGGATCTAAAGCCTATAAGCTATATGATCCTTCAAGCAAGAAAATAATAATCAGCAAAGATGTGCAATTTGCAGAAGAAGAGAAGTGGGATTGGGAGAAACCATCTCATAAGAATGAAGTGCCTCTAATTGATGAAGGTGAGATAGCTGAGAGAGAAGCATCTGATGTTCAGAATACAAAACAAGTGACTGACAGTGATGCAGAAAGAATGGAAGTTGATCAAGAAGAGAGTCATGACAATGACAATGAAGATGTGGCAAAATCCTCAGAGCAATGGATTAATCAATCAAGTACAGATTGAAGAGGAATTAATCATAATGTCTGCAATAGATATGGAGGACCCAGTGACATATAGTCAAGCTGTTAAAGATGAAAAGTGGAGACTTGCTATGAATGCTGATATAGAATCCATAGAAAGAAATGGAACATGGGAGTTAACAGATTTACCTCAAGGTGCTAACAAGACTGGGGTGAAATGGATATTCAAAACCAATTTAAATGAAAAAGGAGAAGTAGAAAAGTACAAAGCACGATTGGTGGCAAGAGGCTATACTCAAAAGCATGGAATAGACTACAGTGAAGTCTTTGCTCCTGTAGCTCGTTGGGATACGATTAGAAGTATAATTGCTGTGGCAACATTGAAAAATTGGGATGTATTTCATCTAGATGTTAAGAGTTCCTTCCTTCATGGTGACTTGAAGGAAACTGTATTTGTGGAACAACCTGTAGGGTATGTAAGAATAGGTGAAGAGCAAAAGGTATACAAGCTGAAAAAGGCCTTGTATAGGCTTAAGCAAGCCCCGAGGCTTGGTATAGTAAAATTGAATTCTATTTTTCTAAAGAAGAATTCACTAAGTCTCGATCAGAACATACTTTGTATGTGAAGAAGGATAAGCTGCAGAACATATTGATTGTGAGCCTCTATGTTGATGACTTGATCTTCACTAGCAACTCATCTCAAATGGTTAGTGAATTCAAGGCTTCAATGAAAGAACACTTTGACATGACGGATTTGGGTATGCTCAGTTACTTTTTGGGAGAGGAAGTGAAGCAAGGCAAGGATGGAATTTCTCTAAATCAATCCAAATATGCTGGTGAAATATTGGACAGGTTTGGAATGGGCAATTGTAAACCTGTGTTGACCCCAATTGTTCCTGGTTCTAAATTAGACAAAGAAGGAAGTGGTGGAAAGGTTGATTCAACCTACTATAAGCAAATTGTAGGATCCTTGATGTACTTGACAGCCACACGACCTGACCTTATGTTTGCTGTGTCCCTTATCAGCAGATATATGAAACAACCTACTGAAGTACATATGCTACCTGTGAAACGTATTCTAAGGTATGTAAAGGGGACAATTGAACTGGGAATTTTGTTTAAGAAGAATGGAAATAATGAAATCACTGCCTACACAGACAGTGATTATGCTGGTGACTGTGATGACAAGAAAAGCACATCAGGGTATGTGTTTATCTTAGCTTCTAGTGCAGTATGTTGGTCTGCTAAGAAACAGCCAGTGGTGTCTCTCTCTACCACTGAGGCTGAATTCATAGTTGCTGAAAACTGTGCTTGTCAAACAGTTTGGTTAAGAAGTATTCTGGAGAAAGTTGATCTGCCACAGAGGGGAACTTTTGTGATTTTATGCGACAAAAGCTCTACTATTAAGCTGTCTAGGAACCCCGTGCATCATGGAAGAAGCAACCACATTGATATTCGTTCCACTTTCTGAGAGATTTGGTGAATCAAGGCACTATTGAGCTGAATTACTGCCCTACAGATCAACAGGTAGCTGATGTTATGTCAAAGGCACTGAAGGCCACATTTCAGACTCTTCGTTCAAGGCTTGGAATGGAGAGAGTTCAGGCTGTATAAACCACAATGCTTGATGCATTTCTGGTTTAAGGGAGGGTGTTGAAGTTGTGATAGTTTAGCTTTGTATATAAGTTCTTTTGTTGTAATAAGTAAGTGCCCTTATAACTTATACATAAGTGTGTGATAAGTGATAGTTTAGTTTAGTTAGTTTTGATAGCTGGCAGTGTTTGTTTTCCTGATAGCTGGTAGTGTATAACAACTCTCTCAATTGTATATTGTATATATCTCTCATACATGCAATGAAATAAACAAATTGTTGATTTCTAGTGATTGTGATTCCAACAATGATAGGATAACAATCGGCACGACACCGATACACTGTCTGATCACCACCATAGCAATAGTCCTCTTCACCATATGTCCATCTCCTGTTTTCTGCTATTTCCGTTTTCTCTTCGTTTCTGCAATTTTAGCTTTTAGACGATATAATTTTTTTGAGAAATGTAATCTGAAATGTTAGATTCATCCATCTGTGTAAAATTATTGGAAAGAGTGATAAGAGTAATTAGTAAAGTGAGAAAATCCCTACTGAATTCCTGCCCCTTTTAGGCACCCAGCTCTTATAGGTCTAGTAGACTAATAATGGAATCTCGCCAAAAAAAATAATTGGATGAATTTGGTTGGGAATATGTACCGGCTAATAAGGGAAGGGGGCCTGATTGCTGTGTGGGATGTTATTTTTTTCAAGAAAATAGTTTATGGTTGAAAGAAATCCTTACAGATAAAGAAGTATTATTAAGATTTTTACTACACTATTACTCAAATAGTAGAAAAGGAAGGATGGTAATGTGACAAGAACTTTGTGATCTAAGACAGAGATAACTCCTTTGTAATGATAGTAGGGGATTTTAATCAATGATTTCAGATCACTACTCGTTGTATATAGAAAATGAAAATGTTGATTGGGGTCCAAAACCATTTCGAGCACTAGATGTGTGGTTTTCAAACCCAACTTTCACTAGTGGAAAAAGGACATTAAACACCATCATTTAACATCGGTTGTTTGAACAACCGATGTTAAATGTTGAACCGGTGGCAATTTTGCAATTAAACCAGCAACTTAACCTTTCTGTTTGACATTTAGCATCGGTTGTTATAACAACCGATGTTAAAAGTGTTTGTCATGGTAATTTAACATTGGGTGTCTTAATAACCAGTGTTATATGTCTCTATGTCAAGCACATATAGCATCGGGTATTATAACACTCGATGCTAAATGTCGATTTAGTGAAACCAATCACACAAATTTGTTTCCCAATCAATCGTGCGAATTCAGAACTTCTTCTTCTCTCTCGCAGAACCCTAAGCTCCCTTCTTCTTCTTCCTCACAGAACCATCACAACTTCTTCTTCTCTCTAGCAGAATCAACCAAAACCATGTTTGTTTCCTTCTTCCTCTTCATTTGCTCTCGCACTCTCTCATGTTCTCAGCTCTCGTCTCTCGTCTCTAGTCTCTCGTCTCTGAGCTCTCAACTCTCAGCTCTCACCTCAACTCTCGTTCTCGTTATCGTTCTCAGATCTGGAATCACGACGTTCTCGTTCTCAGCTGTCTTACTCTGAACTCACACTACAACAAAACTGTAGAAAGAGGGCACACCCTTTAGGGGCGCTTTTTAAAAAGCGCTCCTGATGCCCAAATACGCAGGGCCTTTAGGGGCGCTTTTTAAAAAGCGCCCCTAAAGGCCCTGCGTATTTTGAGCATCAGGGGCGCTTTTTAAAAAGCGCCCCTAAAGGCCCTGCGTGTTTTGAGCATCAGGGGCGCTTTTGAAAAAGCGCCCCTGAAGCCCAGAACACGCAGGGCCTTTAGGGGCGCTTTTAAAAAGCGCCCTGATGCTCAGGCCTTTAGGGGCGCTTTTTAAAAAGCGCTCCTGATGCCCAATTTCTCTCTTTTACCCTAACTCCCTCTCATTATTTGCAAAAATTCACACAGCCGCGCCTCCCTCACACTTCACACACACAGTAGCCTCCATTTGCGAACCTTTGCAGCTTCCCTCCCTCCTCCGTGAACGTACGGCCTTCCCTCCTCCCTCCTCCGTGAACCGAAGCAGCTTCTCCCTCCTTCCTTCCTTCGTGAGCGACGACGCCTTCCCTCCTCCCTCCTCCGTGAACGGCCTTCCCTCCTCCGTGAAAACGAAGCAAGGCCTTCTCTCTCTTTCGTGAAAACAAAGCAGCGCCTCCTCCCTCCTCCGTGAAAACGAAGCAACGCCTCCTCCCTCCTCTGTGAACGTGAAAACTCAGAAGGTAAACGATGCACAATCCCTCCTTCGTTTTTTTTTGACAAGCCATAGTTTCATTCCTTTCATGAGTCATATGATTTTGAAGATTAGATTCTGATGTGAGTGCTGAAATGATTTGTATTTGGATGTTTTTTGTATTAAAATGTTGATTGATGAAAAACAAAAATTAGTTGTATGTTGTATTAAACTTGGAATAGATTTTGAAGATGTGCCCCTGATTAGATTTTGAAGATTATCTATTGTGTTTATATGTTGTATTAAACATGGAATAGATTGGATTAATAAAGGAATGTGAGAAGTATTTTAAATTAGTTGTAAATCAAAAATTCTGCAGAAAATCGTATAACATAGGTTCAGTATTTATGTATGATTGTGGGGCTGACTTCCTTCGTGAGCGACGGCACTGCTTCTCCCTCCTCCGTGAACGGCGCTGCTTTGTCCTCCCTCCTCCGTGAACGACGCCTTCACTCCGAGACTTGTGAGTTTTCCTCACTTTAATCTTTAGATTTTCGAATTTTTTTTATTCACGTTGGTTACAGTTTTGTGTTGATTTTATGAGGTTACATGTACTGGTTTTCTGTGCAAAGGCGTATTTGATGAGTGCGAAAAACCCTTTTCGTGAAAATTTGATGTTTGTGTTGATTGTTTGGGAATTCATTTTATAATTGTTAATGATTGATGCATTTGTTGATTTAATTGTTTGTGACTGGAAATACGAGTGGTATGATGAGGCATTGGACTGGATTTAGTGTTAGGGACGAATTAATTGGAACCGAAAAGGGCGAGGAATAAGAATAGAATAGGAAATAGAGCTTGGGAAAATAGGGAGAGGAATTGAAAAACTTTTAAAAGAGGAAATTTGTCTGTTTTTTTGGATATGAATTGAAAAACTTTTAAAAATTGTACTTTGTCTGTTTTTCACCTATAATATATTTAAGTTCTCTTATCAGGTGAGATGACTTCCCACAGTGACGATAGTGCACAGTGGTCATGAGAGTCATGATAGCGCACAAAAAAAGTTCACTCGTCGTGGAATGACAGTTAAGAAGAATATCATCAATCGGGGGAACAAAGGGCCTCCTAAACTTAAAGTAAGATACTTACTAATTAACTAACTTTGTTACATACTTTTAACTGTTTGTTATCTAATTTACACAATTAATAATGCAGGTCATATGGAATTCTAAAAACCAACCGATTGTATGTATATAAGATGGGTATATATAAGTTTGTTAGTTGGAATTTAATTTGCAATTGGTTAGTTGATTTGAAATTTGGTTGTTGAGTTGTTGTTGGTTCGTTTCTGTTTCAGTTTTATGCAGGTGATGATATTGGTTGATGCAAAATATTTGATATACCAGAAACAATTTTTTTTTTTTAAAAAAAACATAGAATCAGGGGCGCTTGCAGTAAAAAGCGCCCCTGTTGGTCTTAACGCACTTGACAATCAGGGGCGCTTGCAGTTAGAAGCGCCCCTGTTGGCCTGACCAACAGGGGCGCTTTTTACTGCAAGCGCCCCTGATTGTCAAACGTGCTAAGGCCAACAGGGGCGCTTTTTACTGCAAGCGCCCCTGATTGTCAAACGCGCTAAGACCAATAGGGGCGCTTTTTACTGCGAGCGCCCCTGTTGCCTAATAATTAGAGGCGCTTGTTGGGCGCTCCTATAGAAGGTTTGGCAACAGCAGCGCCAGATTTAGGGGCGCCCGAAAGCGCCCCTAATGGATTCAAAAAAGCGCCCCTGAAGGCTTTTTTTGTTGTAGTGTCACAATGTTACGAAACCCTAGCGAAGAACCCTGGAGACTGAGAAGCCTCCTCCACGCCGTTCTCCTCCACTGTCAATTCTCGTTCTCCGTTCTCCTCCTCGCGCGAAGCCTCCTTAGTGCGACGCCCTGAACCCTGAAGATAACCTCCTCTGTGCGACGCCTCTGGTGCAGCGCTCGTTCAAATCTTTCATCTCCACTTCTGGTAATTTTTTCTTTCTATTGTTGAGGTTTCTATTTTTGAAAATTGTTGCCGCATCTATGATTCTTGCATCTATTTTTTCTTTCTAGTGTAAAACAAAAAGGAGGAAAAAATCAAAGGGAGCGGCAACACTAGAGACAGAAGGGGAAGACGAAGGAAGCCCTAAATTGGTCATCGCTCTACACAACAGGTCTTTTGATTTCCAACTCTTCCTCTGAGAAATTTCTTCAAATGTTTTGCAAATATTGGTTGAGAATCAAGAGTCTGTGACTTTGGTTATGCCCATATTTCTTATTCTATTTTTTTTTCAATATTTAGATTTGTTGGTGAATGGTTTTAGATGTCAGTGTTTACGGGAGATTAATTGTTTTCTATTAACGGCATTTTTTTTTGTTATGTCAAGATTTCTTTTCCCATGATATAGGTTAAGAGGATTTTTTCAATGATGATTATTTTGCAAATGAGATGTTTGCTTTTTTCAACAACTACTGGTGAGTCAACTTAATAAGTTTGGTTTCCCATTTGGATGCTTTTGAATAATAGTGTGGCTGGAACTTTGTTTTACTTTTTTGTTGATACTTTCTCTTTGCAATTCAAAAGTTCCT
The DNA here is from genome assembly GCA_039519185.1 of Astragalus membranaceus. Lineage (NCBI taxonomy): Eukaryota > Viridiplantae > Streptophyta > Magnoliopsida > Fabales > Fabaceae > Astragalus > Astragalus membranaceus. The sequence continues at coordinate 22,324,549 of CM076854.1, read as the reverse complement.
TTCATGTATGAGTAGGTATTTTGATTGCTGTTATTCATTTGGTGAGTGGAATCAATTATTGTTTCAGGAATTTCCCTAAGGTGTTAGTCGAAGCAATATCAACAGGGAAAGGAGAGAAAATTTGTTCTGACCTTTCTGCTCTTGGTAAGAAGGTGACTTAGAATCTTTCACATTTTCTATTGTTTTTCCAATGTTATTTTATAAATCTGCCTTGCATCTTCAGATTGGGAAGTTAAAAAACCTGTTGATTAAGATTGGGAAGTTGAAATGGTACAAGGTCAAATTTCTGTTCAGTTATTTATCTTATTGCTTGGAATGAGTATTATTTGTTTTATATAGAACAGGATCACTTTATTTCTGTTCAGTTATTTATCTTAAGTACTGAACAATTTTGTTCGTTTTATAATCTGGGTTAGTGACCCAGATTGGCAGATTCTGAGTTAAGGTGATGTTGTTTCGTCTCTATTATTTCTTCTATTTTCATTTTATAAGTTAGCTTTAACTAAAGACTTAGCAAGCAACCCCTGTTATTACCAGCCATTTGATGCATTTCTTAGTGTCTTCAAATGAGTATCTTATAGTGTCTTACATATTTTGTTTTGTTGAGCTGGAATTATTTTTAATCTCTCCCTTCTGATTATTTTACTATTTGTTTTGTTGCCTGATTTTTTTACAGTCTTATCTGTCAAACTGTTGGATGAATAGTTCCACATAATAATGTACTGCCGGTTGAATGAATTTAGTCTGTTGCAATGTAAATCAACCATTCTACCAAAAACACACCCATCTGATTTTCTCAGCTGGAACAAGGTAGTTTTTCTTCTCATTCCTTCTTACAGTTGCTGTTATTTAATTTGAGTTGTTGTTATTTCAGTTGGTTTATCAGGACAGCAACATTTATCATACAAATATGTATGACTATTGTTAGGATTTGAACCTCAAGACTGTAAGGTGAATCAATTTCAGTTTATGTGATTGAGAGAGAATTGATAAGATGATCATAAAAGAGAGAAATGGAAAATTGGATTGCTATTTCCCTTATGCTTTCTGTTACACATATTCATGCTTATATATATACATTAGAGACACTGTACAATCAGTTACAAGATGTAACTGCACTAACTACCTATAACAGAAAAATGCAAAAAATAATTACCAGCACCACATAACAGCACTGAGTAAAGTCCTAAGTCATAAACTCTACAATTCTCCACCTTGACTTAGCTTTAGATTTTGCCAATTCCCAGAATTCCAAGGCAATGTTGAAATTTCCTCCCAGGCAGTGAGTTGGTCATCATGTCAGCAGGATTATCAGCTGTACCACTCTTCTCAAGGCTCACTTCCCCTTTTGCAACGATTTCTCTTAGAAAATGAAGCCTCACATCAATGTGCTTTGTCCTCTCGTGGTACACTTGGTTCTTAGCCAAATGTATACCACTTTGACTATCACAAAACACCTTTGATGCAGACTGTTGTCCTCCCAAATGCAAATCCATGGCTTTCATCCATATAGCTTCCTTAATGGATTCCGTGACAGCCATGAATTCAGCTTCAGTTCTGGACAGTGACACCACCTGCTGCAAATTGCATTTCCAACTCACCGTGTTTCCACAAAACTTGAACACAAAACCCGTTAGAGACCTCCTAGTGTCTAGGCAACTAGCATAGTCAGAGTCAACAAAACCTGTTACACCAGAGATGCTGTCTTCATGCCTTTGGAACTGCAAGCCTACATCACTTGTCCTCTTCAAGTATCTGAGAATCCATTTCAATGCCTCCCAATGATGCTTACCAGGTCTTCCCATGTATCTATTCACAATACTCATAGCATAAGCCAAGTCTGTCCTAGTGCATATCATCGCATACATAAGTGATCCCACAGCACTTGCATATGGAACACCTTCCATATATTTCTTTTCTTCTTCAGTTTTAGGTGAGTCATCTAATGACAACCTAAAATGCTGAGCCAAGGGTGTTGTCACAGGCTTGGAATGATCCATGTGAATATCTTCAACACCTTCAGGATGTAATCCTTCTGACTGAGAGTGAGAGAACCAGAGCTTCTGTCACGAGCTATTTGCATCCCTAGTATCTTACTAGCAGCTCCCATATCTTTCATCTCAAATTCTCCTTCAAGCATGTGCTTCACCTTCTTAATTTCTTCCTTGCTCTTACATGCTACAAGCATGTCATCAACATAGAGCAGTAGGTAAATGATCTCACCAGTATTTGTTTTCCTCCAATAGACACAATTATTTGACTTACATCTAGTGAATTTGTTCTGTATCATGAAGCTGTCTAATCTCATGTACCACTGCCTTGGTGACTGTTTGAGACCATAGAGTGACTTTCCACAAGCATACCTTTTCTTCATCACCTTTCTTCACAAAACCTTCTGGTTGTGTCATGAAAATATGCTCATTTAGCTCTCCATGGAGGAATGCAGTCCTCACATCTAGCTGTTCAAGCTCCAAATCTTCCTATGCAACAAGTGACAGAATCAATCTAATAGATGTATGCTTTACCACTGGTGAGAACACTTCATGATAATCAATTCCTTCCCTTTGAGTGAATCCTCTAGCCACCAATCTTGCTTTGAACTTAGCCTTGGCTACACCAGGTATTTCTTCTTTCAATTTGAAGAGCCATCTACATCCCACAAGCTTTTTCCCTTTTGGTTTGTCCACCAAAATCCAAGTCTTGTTCTTGTGGAGTGAATGCATCTCATCCTCCATAGCTGTATACCACTCATTCATTGCCTTGCTATTCATAACATCTTTGTAACTAGCAGGTTCCTCACTATCTACCTCTTCAGCAACATTGAAAGCAAAGGCTACCATCTCAGCATGACCAAATCTATCTGGAGCTCTAATGACTCTTCTAGCTCTATCTCTAGCTAGAAGATAGTCCTACACTTCATCTTGATCATCCATAGCGTCTTCAATGTCTGATGCCACAATTTCTGGTGCTGTCTCAGGTGCTATGGCAGCACCTATCTGTTTAGGTAACGTCTCCACCTCAAACTCAACTCTATCATCATTATCATGCTCATCTGAGTTATTTTCTGCCACCTTCTTTGTGTGAAACATTTCACTCTCTCTGAACACCACATTTCTACTGATAATGACTCTAGGCAACTATTTGTCTACACACCACAGTCTATATCCCTTTACACCAGTAGGGTACCCTATAAACATGAATTTCACAGCTCTAGGGTCAAGTTTACCTTGCTTAATGTGTGCATAAGCAATACAACCATAAACTTTCAAATTTGATAAATCAGGAGGATGTCCTGACCACACTTCTTCAGGTGTTTTCATAATGATAGCTGAGGAGGGACATCTTTTCAGCATCATGCATCTTACTCTTTCCATGATTGTCCTGTTCATCCTTTCTGCAAGTCCATTCTGCAAGTCCATTCTGCTGAGGTGTGCCACTCACAGTCTTATGCCTGTCAATACCTTTCAATTTATAGAAATGATTGAATTCCTCAGAGAAAAATTCAAGTCCATTATCTGTTCTTAACTTCTTATCTTTCCTACCAGTTTGATTTTCCACAAGAGTGCACCATTCCTTAAACTTTTCAAGAGCATCACTTTTATGTTTAAGCATGTAAACCCATACCTTCCTTGAGTGGTCATCAATGAGAGACATAAAGTATCTGGATTCTTGATGAGATTGAATCCTTGCTGGTCCCCAAAGATCACTATGAATATAGTCTAATCTTTCCTTTGTACAATGTATTGCTGTGTTGAATTTCAACTTCTTGGCCTTACCAAATATGCATATTTCACAGAAATCAAGTGATTGAATAACATCATCACCTAGCAGCTTCTGTTTGCTCAATTCTTTTAGCCCTTTTTCACTTACATATCCCAACCTTCTATGCCATAGGCTACATTTAGTGATCTCATCATTTGATACATTATTTGATGCTCCTTCAAGAGCATTCCCCAGCAACTTGTGCAGACCATTCTCCAATTTTCCCTTCATCATTACCATGGATCCCTTTATTACTTTGATGACCCCATCACCTCCTTTGTATTCAAAGCCTTGTGAATCAAGCTTTGAAAGAGAAATCAAATTTCTCTTCAAGTCAGGCACATACCTTACATCTTGCAGCACCTTAATAGAACCATCTGCCATCTTCAATTTTACAGATCCTATGCCTTGCACTCTACATGTTTGATTGTTTCCCAACAGCACTTGTCCACCTTGAATTTTATTAAACGTAGAGAACCATTCTCTAACAGGGCACATGTGGAAAGTACATCCTGTGTCAAGAATCCATTGAAGGTAAAGCTTCATATCAGAAATGCACAGCACCTCATCACTCACATAGCTCTCCATGTATATGTCAGCAACTCCATAATGGCTCTTTTCCTTCCTGTATCTATTACATTTGCAAGGCACTTCAGTCACACACATCTCATCAGCATTTTCGTACCCTTCAGAGACTACATTAGCATCTCCATTGTGATTCTTATGCTCTCCACCCTTCTCCTTCTTTTTCTTGAGATCTGGGCAATCCTTCTTGAGATGATCTTCACTTTTGCAGATGTAACAAGTCCTTTTCTTGAATTCTCTTGACTTTGATCTTGCATTTTTTTTGTTTTTGAAATCCCTCTTCTCAGTTCTTCCTCTCACATTCAGTGCTCAGCTTGTTGATCATCAACAGTTTCTGACCTTCTTGTGAGTTCCTTTGAGGATAAGGCATTTTGAACTTCTTCAAGAGACAATGTATTTCGTCCATAGATGAGTGTATCTGCAAGATTCCTATACTCATTTGACAGTGACTTAAGCAACAAGAGTGCTTGATCCTCATCATCCACCTCGATCTCAATGTTCTCAAGATCAAGAATCACCTTGTTAAAGTCATCAATATGATCCTCCAATTTCCTTCCAGATTGCATCTTGAATGTAAACAGCTTCTGCTTCAAATACAACCTATTTGCCAAAGATTTGGTCATGTATAGGTTCTCCAATTTGAGCCAAATGCCTGCAGCTGTCTTCTCCTTCGAAACCTCTCTCAACACTCTGTCTCCAAGTGACAAAATCAAAGCACTATATGCTCTGTCAAGCATATCTTGCTTCTTTTCTTCTGATAACGTATCAGGCAGTTTTGCTTCTCCTGCAAGCGCCTTCTCAATACCTTGTTGAACCAGAAAAGCCCTCATCTTCATTCGCCATAGACTGAAATCGTTCTTGCCCATGAATTTCTCCACCTCAAATTTCACGGAACCCATTCTTGAATCCTTCGCGAGAGTCACAGGCCACGCCTTGCCCAAGAGTTTACGAACCTTGTGCTCTGATACCAATTGTTAGGATTTGAACCTCTAGAATGTAAGGTGAATATATCAATTTCAGTTTATGTGATTGAGAGAGAATTGATAAGATCATCATAAAAGAGAGAGATGGAAAATTGGATTGCTATTTCCCTTATGCTTTCTGTTACACATATTCATGCTTATATATGTACATTAGAGAGACTGTTCAATCAGTTACAAGGTGTAACTGCACTAACTACCTATAACAGAAAAATGCAAAACAGAATTACCATCACCACATAACAGCACTGACTAAAGTCCTAAGTCATAAACTCTACAATTATGAAATATTTCATTTTGATTTACCATTTCTCAGGCTCTCTTTCATTTTGATTTTTAGATCCTTTCTTCATCTTTGTTTTTTTTTTTATTTCTATTAATCTTTTTCTTCCTAATGTCTTTGTTTGTTATTGTTTGCAGCAAATAGAGAAAGGTTGTGAGTACTTATGTGTTATGGTGTGATTGTTTTCTTCCTAAGGAACTTTGCTACAGGTAGTAGTTTAATTACTTTAAAAGATGATAAAGTGAAAACATATTTGGAGAATAAGACTCTTTATTTTAATTGTAAATATGGATTAATCCTTCTTCTTTTAATACTTATGTGTTTGTGTTTTACTACATTTGTTTCTGCTTGACTCTTATTTGGACTACATTTAATTTATGCTTGGTATTTCATCCATTAATTAATATAACTCCGTTATATTAATGTGTCATCATCATAAGTAAAACATATCTGCCTAGGATATCAAACGTAAGGACAGCTAGGAGTTTCAATTTCAGGATTCAAAATCACCAAATCCTTTTGGTTGAAACTGAAGGATCTTATGTGAATCAGATTGATAGAGTTTGAGTCTTTAGATGTTCATGTAGGCCAGTCCTAAAATGACTTAAGCTGCAAATAATAACAGTAATGTTGGCAAACCTGTAACTAATAGCAGGGATACTCAGGAGGTATTTGCCTTGTTGCTTTTCTCAATTACATACCCCATGAACTCAACTACCTTTCAACTAGATGCTAATATGTCTCATTTGGCACAGTTACATTACCCAAATCCCTTGATGCTACATTGGTGAATGAATCAGCTACTGCAGATGCAACACAAGGAAGGCTTAAATATGTTTTAGTCCCCTGCAAATATAGGGTATTTTGGTTTAAGCCCCTGCAAAAAATTGTTTTTGTTAAAAGCCCTTGCAGAATGAAATATTTTGTTATAAGCCCTTCTCAACATATCCAGCAATCATAGCATTCCATGTTATAGGCTAACATTTTAGTCATAGAAGAGCTTATAACAAAATATGTCATTTTGCAAGGGCTTTTAACAAAAAATTTTTTTTGCAGGGGCTTAAACCAAAACACCCTATATTTGCAGGGGCCTAAAACATATTTAAGCCCACAAGGAATAGTAAATGCAGAGTTAGAAAAGAATGGATCCACCTCAGCATTTGAAAATTCTTCCAAGAGCTGTTATGGAGCCAGACCCAGTTGTGTTTTTTAGTGTTTTGGAACCTCTTGCTACTTCATTGTGTTTTTTTTTGATAATTACTTCATTATTGTTAGCCTTTTTAATGGATGGTAGATCCATTTAGTAACATTTGTAGAATTTTGTGTAAGAAATTGTAGAACTTATAAGATTAATGACTTGTATGTATTGTATGACATTTTTTTTTGTTAAACAAAAAGGAAAGGAGCCTCGTTAAAACCTTCTGATGCAAAACCCTCCTTAGGGATAAAAACACCAAGAAGGAAAGAGTACTCCCCATTATTTCATTAAAGAATAAAAAGCAAAAATACAAAAAGCAAGGGGGGACATAAACCAATACCCCTGCAAACAAAAATTACAAAAATTACTGTCTGAAACGAAAAGAAGGAAGACCAACCCTATTACGGTTAAAATCATCCTGAATAAAAGTGGGAATAGAATTCCACCATTGGAAGCCAGACAGGATAGTTCCATGAGACGCAAGCTTATCAGCACAGTGATTTCCTTCCCGAAAAATATGAGTGCAACTGAAAGTCATGGATTTTAGAAGACCCATCCAATTAAGCCGGCGGTTGCGGATACTCCAAGGCACAATGGAAAGAGACGAAATGGCCATAACAGCAAGCTGAGAATCACTCTCAATCCATAAACGATGCCAACCTTTATGGAAAGCCACTTCAATGGCTACCATGACTCCAACAAGCTCAGCATGAAGAGCGTAATTTGTACCAAGAGGAAGCATGAAACAACCAAGAGATTCAGCATTACTATCGCGAAAGATACCCCCACAAGCAGCTAAACCAGGCGAACCCCTAGCAGCGCCATCTGTATTACACTTAACCCACAAACAAGGAGGGGACTTCCAAATAACCTCTATAGTTGTAGGAGCCTTACGAGGCTTGCAATCAACCGAAAACGCCTTAAGAATCAAAAAATCCTGCATGGAGTTTGACGTGGAGCCCTTGCTGAGATTACCAGAAATGCTCACATTTGCCGTGATCAAGTTCTTCATGTGAGTGGGCAAGATCTTCTTGTTGTCAAAACGAATCTGATTCCGAGAGTGCCAAATAGCCCAAAATACGTTAATAACAGCGGCGGTAACAACATCTTGCACTTGGTTAGACCAAGGGCGCTGACAAACCTCAAAAATCATCTCCGGGGAGGAAACATTAATATTAATTGATAGCTTACCACTAAGCCAGTCCCAGAGCTGCTTAGCGAAAGAACACTCACAGAAAAGGTGCAATGATGTCTCATATTCCGCTTCACAGAGACTACACATGGAAACAGTTCCACATCCACGGTTTCTAAGCTGCTCATCTGTAGGCATACGGTTATGAAGGATACGCCAGACAAGAAGAGATTTGGAGGGAGGGATGACACTACTCCAAATATTTTTGAACCGCCTAATAGGCTGCCCCATAGGCCTATAATAAAGATAAGCAGTCTTAAAAGTAAGCATACCATCTGTAGAGTTTTTCCAAATCAGTTGATCCTGAGAGTCAAATGAAGGCAGATCTTTTTCACGAAGGAGCGAAGCCAGCTGAGGAAAGATATTAGAAAGAGATGCTGGAATACACCAGTGACCATTCTGAATGAAGTCACAAACACGGGCCTTTAGATAGTGCTGACGATGCTCAGGGACATTGAGAAGATTTACCAGAGGGTCCGACATCCACGGATCTATCCAAAAGTTGATACAGTCACCTTTACCAATTTGCCATATGCAATTTTCATGGATATTGGCTAAATGATCACGCAAAGTACCCTACAAAGACGAACTGATATGATAAGAGATCGTAGTCCTATTTCTGAAAACCCGGGACCTTAATAAGACAGCCCAGCTATTCTGGGAAATGATGAGTTCCCAGCTAAGCTTAAGACAGGCTGCCTTATTTGTGTCTTTAAGGGATTTAATCCCGAGACCCCCCTCAGAGGTTGGTTTACAAACCTTATGCCACGCCACTGTAACCACTTTACGCTGGTTGACGTCACCAGACCAAATGAAATTTCTGATCCAAGAATCGACCGTATTCAACAGAGAGGTAGGCCATTTGTATATCAGGAAGCTGTACACTAACATTTTTTGAACAACCGACTTGACAAGCTGCGCTCTTCCGACAATAGAGAGGAGCGAAGCTTTCCAAGCTGATAACTTGGCTTTAGTCTTGTCAGCAACAGGCATTAAATAACCAGCTTTAGGCTTACCTTTGAAAATGAGGATGCCCAGGTAGGTGAACGGCAGCTGGCCAATAGAGAAGCCCAGCAGATCGGCAATGTGACACTGCCGTTGATTGGGAACAGCGCCCAAATGAACGGTAGATTTACTGGAGTTAACAATATGACCAGAAGCCTCCCCATACTTGGTAAAGAAGTTGAGTAGACTATGAATATTTTTCAGCGAAGCTCTACAAAAAATCAAGATATCATCCGCATAAAGGGTATGAGATGGAACCTGAGTGCCTCTAGGACCATTAATTAACTGGAGATCCCCATCATGCACCAACTTGGAAATGCCTCTGCTCAAAACCTCCTCAGCCAAGCAGAAAAGAAGGGGGGAGAGGGGGTCCCCTTGACGCACACCCCGCTTGCAGCTAAAGTATATTGTATGACATTAAATTTCAATAGAATTTGAAGTATTTTTATTAATTTATTATGAGTTTCTCTCTGGAAATAATTTTGTATATCAGGAATTCAGGATTTTATAAACTGGTCAATTGATATCTATTAATAGTGCAAATTAATTTTTTTTTTAAAAAAGACATTTAGCATCGGTTGTTTCAAATAACCGATGCTAAAAGTCATTTCCAGGACATTTAGCATCGGTTATTTGAAACAACCAATGCTAAATGTCCTGGAAATGACATTTAGCATCGGTTATTTGAAACAACCGATGCTAAATGTCCTGGATACAACTTTTAGCATCGGTTATTTGATACAACTGATGCTAAATGTCCTGAAAAATGACATTTAACATCGGTTGTTTCAAATAACCGATGCTAATTGTCATTTCCAAGACATTTAGCATTGGTTGTTTCAAATAACCGATGCTAAATGTCATTTTTCAGATATCAAAAAAATTTGATGAAATGGACATTTAGCATCGGCTATTTAAACACCCGATGCTAAATGTCATTTAACCGATGCTAAATTTCTTACTTTTAGCATCGGTTAGCATCGGCAAATAACCGATGCTAAATGTTTTTTCTGCACTAGTGTTTTAGTAAATTGGTGGCTAATGAATGGACAAACTTGGGGAGTGTGTTGTTGCATGACAAATTGAGGAATAGGGACCTTCTTGGCTACATAAACTAGAAAATTTAGACCATTCAAGATGAAATTAAAAACCTGCCCTATTCTACTATCTTTGGATATGGCTAAAATGCAAAGAAAGCTTCTGGCTTCAAATGTCGAGAGCCAAATCGATAAAGAAAGAGGATCGGATCACCAAGTATTTTCACCTTCGATCATCCATAAGGAAAAGTAAGAAAGCCATAAAGAAGACGTAAGTGAAAAATAGAATTGTGAAGGGACCTAGAAGCATAAAGAAGAGGTGGTAAACTGCTTTAAAGCTCTTTAAGCAAAATATGCAGCAGTGTGTCTATTGTAGCAGCAACAGTAAACAAAGAAATAATAATAGAATCGAAGAACGGAAATAAGAGACACGATATTGGTCATGCAATTCGGCCGTCTGCGACTACAGAGCAGCTGTAGTTCCGTCTTATTGCTTGAGTGAAATTAGGATTACAAACTTAGGGTTTCAGTGTTACAATAGGTATTTATACTAACTAGGTTCAGATTATAACAATACCCTTGAACCTTACTACTCCTCTGAGCGCACGCATTTGCGTGCCAATGCTAAGCCTTGGCGTGCTAGCTCTTCAACACACGAACATGCTCTTCAGCGCACGCATTCGCATGCCAATGTCACGCCATGGCGTTCTAGTCCTTCAGCACAAGATTTTTCATGCCAGTGTCACGACATGGCGTGCTAGTGCATATGAGCCATACCCAACAATCTCCACCTTGGCGAATATCAAACCCCTATGAAGATTCACCGCATGACGTTCACTGTAACATCCCCTAATTAGCTAATTAGATTAATCAAATTAGCAAGAGGATTATCATGAATTGATTAATTAACACAAATTATAATTGTGCATAATTGAAATAATGTGATAAGTTAGTGAGTCATGGGGTTAGTGTGGTGTTAAGAGTAAATTAAGAAAATATTAGAGTGTAGGGGTATTTTGGTCCTTGTAACCCCCTTTTAATTGAAAGCCAGCTGAACACACCCCAAACACTCCCTCATTTTGGACTGAAACCAGAAAATTGAGAGAAAGAGAGTTGAGAAAGAAGGGGAACTCGAGAGAGAGAGGAGGAGGAGAAGGGAAGAGACAACTCTCAAACATAGATGCATGTCCAGCTTTTCTGTACCATTATGATCATCTCACCTTCCTATTCCTTTTGATACCATTTTCTTAACCAACAACCCTCTCCATCACAAAATACCATGATTGAACACTCCAAGCTCCACTTGATAAAAATGGAGTTTTGAGCCTTGCATGTTACTATTAGAGTAAGATCACTCCATTTCTGAACATGCATTGTAGATTGTAATAGTTTGGGCCATAGTGGAAGCAACCCCAATAGCGAAGGAGACCAGATTCGAAATAGGGGTTGCTGGGTTCGATTTTGGAAGGAGTAGACGGGTACGGAGCCGGTCCGGGTGATTTCGATTCTAATTAAAGTCAACTTGTTGCCGTGATTGTTTGTGATTTTCATCACTTTGGGTGAGTTCTATAACTCGCTTAGGGAATATGTTTGTGTTCCGAGTCTTCGCTTTTCAAAACCCGTTTTATTGAAAAGATTGTGATTCAAATTATGAAAACTCTTGATTGGTTGTTCGGAGGTGCTGGATTGAACTGATATACATTGCTATAATATACTGTTTTTATGCGTGTTTATGTTTGGGTCTCGATCGGAAGAGAAATGAGAATCGGAATGGAACGGATTTACTCATGAAAAACCTATTTTCTGGAAAACTGATAGAGACGCACGGATCGTGTGCCTACGAGCACGGGTCGTGCGCCTCCTTCTGATACGACATTAACTGGATTTTTAAAATACGCACGGATCGTGCGCCTAGTCGCACGGGTCGTGCGTATGTCTCTGAAACTTTCTGTAAATTTTGTGGATAACGCACGGATCGTGCGCTTAGTCGCACGGGTCGTGCGTATCTTCCTGGAAATTTTCTACAAACTGTTCAACCACGCACGGGTCGCGCGCCTACACGCACGGGTCGTGTGAGACCTTCTTATCTTCAAATTCAAAGTACCTTTTTATCCGTTCCAAATGATTCCAATTCCCTTCCAATCCATTCCCCAAGGTTCCACAACAATGTAGAGGTAACAATGGTATGAGATTGAGCATGTTCGATAGAAAGTTTGTGTGTTATGAATAAAATGAAAAACCGCACTTAGAGAACGCGAGAGTACATATGTCAAGAATGATAATAACACACGATATTTGACTGATATTATACATTGTAATTGACTGATATGGTACATGGTACTTGACTGGAATGATTAACAGCCCACTGCGGGTACACAGACTGAAAATGTATAATAAATACAAGAGGAAAAAAGGGTGACGACCCTAAGAGGTTAGCATACTAGGGGAGGGGAAGTCATGAGCCCCAAAACCTAGACTCAAGAATGTTTCCCCTGCTAGAAATAGCGGGATGGGTTCACCAAAGTCAAGAGATGCCTATAAAATAGGTAGACTGAGGTGTTATGCTAAAAACATGGAACATAGATTGCATGCTTCATGTGTCGCTTAGGAGGGTCATGAGCATGAAGGTTACAGGAACTAATGTATTTCCACGTGGTTGCTTTTTAGGACCACGAGTTCAAAACAAGGCATAATGAACCGCTAGAGTAGTAAGGGGTCTCGATAGGACTCACTGAGATAATGTTTGTCTCACCCTTCATATTTGTGGTTTTTACAGAGAAACAGGGAAAGGCAAAGGCGACTAAGCACGGTTAGCTGGTGCGACTCATGGAACTATTGGAAATTGGATTTCCGCTTAGCCCTTTGTATTTTTATTTAGTTATGTCACCGATTGTATAACTTTCATTGTTTAAGTTCTAAAATCGTTTCCGCTACTTTATGTTTTGAGTATTGAACACCAGGATTTTGTACGAGTCTTAAGTTTTGAAACTTAAGCATTTTCAGGAAGTTTATGAGGTTCAGAGAACCATTTGATATGTATTATCAAAAGTTTTAGTTGTGTTCAATATTTCAATAACAGGAAGTTACTCTGATGTATGCCATTTAGTGCATTTCGGTGATTCTATATGTTAGAATTTATCGGGGTGTTACATTATGGTATCAGAGCAGTTCGACCTAGTCGGGCTTAGACAGTTAGGGTGGTTTTGTCCCTCGAGTAACTCTGCTATCTTGCTTCTTATGATACTAAGAGACACTGAGACTGATCAACTTAATACTTGGTGTATCATTTGCAGAATTATGGCAGGAGGATCGAGGAATAACCCACCGATTGATCCGCATTCTGCATGGATGCAGAACGTGATCGAGAGACAGCAGAAGATGATGGAAGATATGTTGCAGATGCAACAGAATGCTCAAGCTCAGCCCCAGCAAGTCCCTGAGCCTCAAGTTGACCCAAGGAGGGCTTTCTCTGAATTCCTGAAAATGAAGCCGTCCGAGTTCAGAGGAGGACCGGATGTCATGGAAGCCCAGCATTGGCTAGATGATATAGAGAAGATTTTCGTAGCTATGCAAGTCAATGATGATGACAAGCTGAGATTGGCAACGCACATGTTGAAAGGTGAAGCTAACAACTGGTGGACTAATACCAAAGCCATGATGGTAACTATGGGTACTCCCCAGACTTGGGAACATTTCAAGCAGGTATTTTTGGAGCAGTTCTTTCCAACAGCCATGAGGTTCGACAAGGAGAACGAGTTTCTGACTCTCACTCAAGGAAGTTCAACTGTGGGTCAGTACGCGGCCAAGTTCGAAGAGTTATATCAATTCTTCGGTTTAGCCGGGTATGCCCCCAATGACAAGTGGAAGACCGAAAGGTTCAAGTATGGGCTGAGGGAAGACACTGCTCAGAGTTTGAGTTCTTTTGCCTATACTAACTATGCTGCCATGGTTCAACAAGCACACATAGCTGAGAGTGACTTGAAAAGGTTGTATGCAAGCAGGAAAGTATTCCATCAGAATAAGAAGAATGTTGGATCATCCAACCATCAGACGGGTCCCAGGCACAACTCCAACAAAGGGAAACAGGTTCAGTCATCGAACTCCTCAAGGTTCAGTACATGTTCCAACTGTGGAAAGTACCATCAGGGTAAATGCCAGATGGGATCCAACCAGTGTTAGTTCTGCAAGAAAGACGGCCATTTTGCACGGGACTGCCCAGAGAAAGAGAAGAGTCAAGGAAGTAACCCTGCTGCTACTACAACTCATGGGAGAGTTTACACCTTGGACGCCCAGAAGGTCACACCGTCAGATAATCTACTAAGGGGTATGGGATCTCTTTTTAATAATTCCGTTAGTATTTTATATGATTCGGGTGCGACCCATTGTTTTATATCTCAAGTTTGTGTCGATCGGTTGGGATTGGCTTTAACCCCTTTGCCTCAACCAATCTCCATTAAGACTGCTGCTGAGGGTAATATTCAGACCCAAGCGATATGTGAAAATTGTCTTCTATCCATTGGAGACAGGAATTTTGTAGTAGACTTCATTTGTTTACCAATGAAGGGCATGGATGTCATCCTAGGAATGAGTTGGATGACGGCCAACCATGTAACTATAGATTGCTTCCATCGAACTATCGGTTTCGCCTCCGAGTCAGTAGAGCTACAACCGCCCAATTCTGAAGCTGTTATTTCTTTCACTTCGGCCAGTAATTATCTGTTCCAAGGCGCGGAAGCTTACGTCATGATGATGTCTGCATCCACTGAGACAGGTCAGGATTTATCTTCTGTACAAGTTGTTAATGAATTTCTTGATGTGTTTCCCGATGAAGTTCCTTCGTTTCCTCCGGATCGTGAGGTGGAGTTCTCTATAGAGTTGGTTCCGGGCACTGGACCTATTTCTATAGCCCCTTATAGAATGTCGCCATTAGAGTTGAGGGAATTAAAAGTTCAACTGGAAGAGCTAATTTCCAAACGGTTTATCCGGCTGAGTGCCTCACCATGGGGTGCTCCAGTGTTGCTCGTCAAGAAGAAGGACGGAAGTATGAGATTGTGTATTGATTATCGTCAGTTGAATAAGGTGACTATCAAGAATAAGTACCCTCTGCCGAGAATTGATGATTTGCTGGATCAGTTGAGGGGAGCTTCTGTATTTTCAAAGATTGATTTGAGGTCTAGCTATCACCAAATCAGGGTTCGAGCTTTGGACGTTCCGAAGACCGCTTTCCGTACGAGATATGGACACTATGAATTTGTAGTGATGCCCTTCGGTTTGACCAATGCTCCAGCCGTATTCATGGATTATATGAATCGGATTTTTAATCCTTATCTGGATCAGTTTGTGGTGGTGTTCATTGATGATATCTTGGTGTTCTCTAAGACGATTGAGGAGCATGTGCAACATCTCCGAATTGTTCTGAACGTACTCCGAGAGAAGAAGTTGTATGCTAAGCCGTCCAAATGTGACTTTTGGATGCCCGAAGTTAAGTTTCTGGGCCATGTGATATCTAGGACTGGTGTTGCAGTGGATCCCAGTAAGATCGAAGCGGTGGTAGACTGGGAGCAGCCGTCTACAGTTACTGAGATAAGAAGTTTCTTGGGATTGGCTGGGTATTATCGAAGGTTCATTCAAGGATTTTCCCAGCTGGTTCTTCCACTCACTCGGTTAACTCGCAAGGGTCAGCCGTTTGTTTGGGACTCAGACTGTGATAATTGTTTCGCGGAATTGAAGAGTCGTTTGACTTCTGCACCTATCCTGATTCTTCCGGATCCGTCAGTAGGATTCCAAATCTACTGCGACGCCTCTGGTAAGGGTTTGGGATGTGTCCTAATGCAGAATCAACAAGTAGTTGCTTATGCCTCCAGACAGTTGAAAACGCATGAAGAGAACTACCCTACTCATGATTTAGAGTTGGCGGCGATTGTGTTTGCCCTAAAGATTTGGAGACATTACCTGTATGGGTCTCGTTTCGAAGTCTTTAGTGACCACAAGAGCCTTAAGTATTTGTTTGACCAAAAGGAGCTGAACAACAGACAGAGGAGATGGGTAGAGTTCTTGAAGGATTACGATTTTGAATTGAAGTACCATCCTGGTAAGGCTAATGTTGTTGCCAATGCTTTAAGCAGAAGGTCTATCCATACTGCAAAGCTGATGATGCATGAGATGTCATTGTTGGAATCATTCAAAAACCTCAATTTGAGAGTTAAGTCAAGAAGGAACAGGTTGGTGTTGAGTCACATTCAAATTTCAAGTTCATTGAGGAATCTGATTCGCTCAGCCCAAGAAGGTGATGTAGAGCTGCAATCGCAGAAGAGATTGCCGAGTTACACCGAAGACGGTGATGGAGTAGTTGTTTTGATGGCAGAATCTGTGTGCCGAATGATGAGGATGTGAAGAGGCAAGTTTTAGTGGAAGCTCATAAGAGTCAATTCTCAATACATCCGGGGTCTACCAAGATGTATCGAGATTTGAAGCAATTATACTGGTGGCCGGGCATGAAAGTGGATATTGCAGAGTTTGTGTCTCGATGCTTGACTTGTCAAAAGGTTAAGATAGAGCACCAGAAGCCAGGTGGCCAGTTACAACCGATGAATGTACCTGAATGGAAATGGGAGAGCATATCTATGGATTTTGTCATGGGATTACCACGGTCCCAAACCGGAAATGATTCTATTTGGGTAGTGGTGGATCGCCTGACCAAGTCCGCTCATTTTATTCCAGTGCGTTCGACTCACAAGGTTGCTAGGTTAGCAGATGAGTACCTTAAGAATATTGTTAAGTTGCATGGAATCCCTACAAGTATCATCTGTGATCGAGATCCCAAGTTTACATCTCGATTTTGGAGAGCATTGAATATGGCATTGGGAACAAAGGTGTGTGTTAGCACCGCTTACCATCCTCAGACAGACGGACAAACTGAGAGGACAATCCAGACGTTAGAGGATATGTTGAGGGCTTGTGTACTCGATAGTGGAGGCAGGTGGGAGGATCATCTTCCATTGGTGGAATTTTCATACAACAACAGTTATCATTCTAGTATCCGAATGGCTCCATATGAAGCATTGTATGGAAGGAAATGCAGAACACCATTGTGTTGGTGGGATGTAGGTGAGCAGAGGTTATTGGGACCGGATTTGGTCCGTGAGACTACGGAGAAGATCCGTCAGATAAGAGAAAGGATGAAAGCCGCGCAGAGTCGACAAAAGAGTTATGCAGATAAGAGAAGAAGGCCGTTAGAATTCAAAGAAGGAGACCATGTCTTTCTGAGACTTTCTCCAACCATCGGAACCGGTATTGCTTTACGAGCGAAGAAGCTCAGTCCTCGGTATGTCAGACCCTTCTAGATTATCGAGCGAGTTGGGCCGGTAGCGTATCGCATTGCCTTACCTCCAGAATTGTCCAGATTACATGATGTGTTTCATGTATCGCAGCTAAGGAAATATATTCATGATCCGAATCAACCTTTGAGCTATGAAGCGATCGACATCAGACCGGATTTATGTTATCAGCCTACCCCAATCGGAATCATCGAACGCGGCGAGAAAACGCTCCGGACGAGGTCAATTCCTATTGTCAAGGTGCTTTGGGACGGTGCGTCACCTGACGAAGCGACATGGGAAGTAGAGGAGAGCATGCGGGAGAAATATCCGTATTTATTCGAGTAAGGTATGTTTTGTCAATTTTGAGGACAAAATTTTAGAAGTTGGGGTGATTGTAACATCCCCTAATTAGCTAATTAGATTAATCAAATTAGCAAGAGGATTATCATGAATTGATTAATTAACACAAATTATAATTGTGCATAATTGAAATAATGTGATAAGTTAGTGAGTCATGGGGTTAGTGTGGTGTTAAGAGTAAATTAAGAAAATATTAGAGTGTAGGGGTATTTTGGTCCTTGTAACCCCCTTTTAATTGAAAGCCAGCTGAACACACCCCAAACACTCCCTCATTTTGGACTGAAACCAGAAAATTGAGAGAAAGAGAGTTGAGAAAGAAGGGGAACTCGAGAGAGAGAGGAGGAGGAGAAGGGAAGAGACAACTCTCAAACATAGATGCATGTCCAGCTTTTCTGTACCATTGTGATCATCTCACCTTCCTATTCCTTTTGATACCATTTTCTTAACCAACAACCCTCTCCATCACAAAATACCATGATTGAACACTCCAAGCTCCACTTGATAAAAATGGAGTTTTAAGCCTTGCATGTTACTATTAGAGTAAGATCACTCCATTTCTGAACATGCATTGTAGATTGTGATAGTTTGGGCCATAGTGGAAGCAACCTCAATAGCGAAGGAGACCAGATTCGAAATAGGGGTTGCTGGGTTCGATTTTGGAAGTAGTAGACGGGTACGGAGCCGGTCCGGGTGATTTCGATTCTAATTAAAGTCAACTTGTTGCCGTGATTGTTTGTGATTTTCATCACTTCGGGTTAGTTCTATAACTCGCTTAGGGAATATGTTTGTGTTCCGAGTCTTCGCTTTTCAAAAACCGTTTTATTGAAAAGATTGTGATTCAAATTATGAAAACTCTTGATTGGTTGTTCGGAGGTGCTGGATTGAACTGATATACATTGCTATAATATACTGTCTTTATGCGTGTTTATGTTTGGGTCTCGATCGGAAGAGAAATGAGAATCGGAATGGAACGGATTTACTCATGAAAAACCTATTTTCTGGAAAACTGATAGAGACGCACGGATCGTGTGCCTACGAGCACGGGTCGTGCGCCTCCTTCTGATACGACATGAACTGGATTTTAAAAATACGCACGGATCGTGCGCCTAGTCGCATGGGTCGTGCGTATGTCTCTGAAACTTTCTGTAAATTTTGTGGATAACGCACGGATCGTGCGCTTAGTCGCACGGGTCGTGCGTATCTTCCTGGAAATTTTCTACAAACTGTTCAACCACGCACGGGTCGTGCGCCTACACGCACGGGTCGTGTGAGACCTTCTGATCTTCAAATTCAAAGTACCTTTTTATCCGTTCCAAATGATTCCAATTCCCTTCCAATCCATTCCCCAAGGTTCCACAACAATGTAAAGGTAACAATGGTATGAGATTGAGCATGTTCGATAGAAAGTTTGTGTGTTATGAATAAAATGAAAAACCGCACTTAGAGAACGCGAGAGTACATATGTCAAGAATGATAATAACACACGATATTTGACTGATATTATACATTGTAATTGACTGATATGGTACATGGTACTTGACTGGAATGATTAACAGCCCACTGCGGGTACACAGACTGAAAATGTATAATAAATACAAGAGGAAAAAAGGGTGACGACCCTAAGAGGTTAGCATACTAGGGGAGGGGAAGTCATGAGCCCCAAAACCTAGACTCAAGAATGTTTCCCCTTCTAGAAATAGCGGGATGGGTTCACCAAAGTCAAGAGATGCCTATAAAATAGGTAGACTGAGGTGTTATGCTAAAAACATGGAACATAGATTGCATGCTTCATGTGTCGCTTAGGAGGGCCATGAGCATGAAGGTTACAGGAACTAATGTATTTCCACGTGGTTGCTTTTTAGGACCACGAGTTCAAAACAAGGCATAATGAACCGCTAGAGTAGTAAGGGGTCTCGATAGGACTCACTGAGATAATGTTTATCTCACCCTTCATATTTGTGGTTTTTACAGAGAAACAGGGAAAGGCAAAGGCGACTAAGCACGGTTAGCTGGTGCGACTCATGGAACTATTGGAAATTGGATTTCCGCTTAGCCCTTTGTATTTTTATTTAGTTATGTCACTGATTGTATAACTTTCATTGTTTAAGTTGTAAAATCGTTTCCGCTACTTTATGTTTTGAGTATTGAACACCAGGATTTTGTACGAGTCTTAAGTTTTGAAACTTAAGCATTTTCAGGAAGTTTATGAGGTTCAGAGAACCATTTGATATGTATTATCGAAAGTTTTAGTTGTGTTCAATATTTCAATAACAGGAAGTTACTCTGATGTATGCCATTTAGTGCATTTCGGTGATTCTATATGTTAGAATTTATCGGGGTGTTACATTCACAACCCTGGCATTGGGGGGAATCTCCTGCTTAACACTGAGTAACATGTAACAAGTCCAAGCAATGCTTGAACTTGTCACTGGTGACTGGCTTGGTTAACATATCAGTTGCATTCTCTGAAGTATGAACCATTTCAAGTAATATCTGACCAGATGCAAGTAGCTTCCTGGTCTTGTGAAACCTCACATCAATATGCTCTGTTCTGGCGTGATACACCTGATTCTTTGCCAAGTAAATGGCACTCTGACTATTAGAATTCAACTGAATTCCACTTTGCTCAACACCCAATTCCTTCACTAATCCCGTAAGCCATAAGGCCTCTTTGGCAGCAGCTCCAGCTACTGCCATATACTCTGCTTCAGTTGTTGACATTGCCACTATAGATTGAACCGAAAATTTCCAGTAGATAGTTCCACCTGCAAGAGTAAAGACATATCCCGTTGTAGACCTCCTATCATCCATATCACCGGCATAATCTGAATCAACATATCTAACAACTGAAGGATCACCCCTTTCACCGCTAAACATAATACCATGACCTGTTGTACCCTTTAAGTACCTGAAAATCCACTTGACTACTTCCCAATGATGTGTTCCCGGTTTGGACATAAACTTGCACACTTGATTTACAGCTTATACCAAATCTGGTCTAGTGCAGACCATAGCATAAATTAAACAGCCAACAACACTAGCATAAGGAACCTTTGAAATATACTTAGCTTCAGCATTTTTCTTTGGAAACTGATCCAATGAGAGCTTAAACTGATTCGCCAATGGAATACTCACAGCCTTCGAATTGCTCATGTCAAATCGTTCTAGCACGTTTTCAACATAGCTTTTCTGAGAGAGCCATAATTTTCTAGCAGTCCTATCCCGGTGAATTTCCATCCCAAGAATCGTCTTAGCAGTACCTAAGTCTTTCTTATCAAATTCCTTCCCCAACATAACTTTCTGTTCATTTACATCATGTAAATGATTAGTAGCAATCAACAAATCATCCACATACAGTAACAGGAAAATAAAAGAACCATCATCAAGGCTCCTAACATAAACACAACAATCATACTCACACCTTTTGTAGCCAATCTCAAGCATGTATGAATCAACACGCTTGTACCATTGTCTAAGAGATTGCTTCAGACCATTCAGAGATCTCTTCAATTTACAAACTAGTCTACCCCGTCTAGTATCACTGAAACCCTCTGGCTGCTCCATGTAAATTTGCCCATCTAGATTACCATGGAGGAAAGTTGTCTTCATCACATCCATCTGCTCTAAATGCATGTATCGGCTGGCTACCAAGGCTAACACTGCCCTGATAGAGGTATGTCTGACGACCGAAGAGAAAATCTCATCATAGTGTTGCGCCCGAAAAAGTCCCCGAGGGAGAACCTTCCTCGTTCACAATTTTTCCTAAGACAATGAAGCCGCCACCAATATTTATTAAGAAAAATATTAGGAAAACCTTTTTTGGAAAGCGATTGGTCTTGCGAAACTAGAGAATAGGATTCGGGGGTCGGTTACGCGCGGGGAAGGTGTTAGCACCCCACACGTCCCCTCTACTGAGAGGGAACCTTTAATTAAATGTGTGGTTTTAGTGTGTTGACTTGAAAATACTTAATTTTGCCTCCCTACTTATTGAAAAATTCTTAATGAAAATCTTTATTTATTATGAAAAAAAGGGGGGGAAAATGGGTTTTTAGAAAAAAAAACACTTGACGGGACATGGCCCGCTCCTACGTATCTCCCGGTGCGATGGAGAACTCAAAGCTACGTAGTTCTTGTTTGTCTTTTTGAAAAGTTTTTGTTTTTTATCTTTTTTAGTGAGTTTTTGAAATAGGACGAGCATTTAGTGAATGATTAAACTAACCAATAGTTTTGAGATAGGACGAGCATTTAGTGAATGAGAGTCACTACCACCAGTCAGACGAACAAGGGTTCTGATTGACTATTAGTAGCAACCCGTTTTTTATTTGCCTTTTTGTAAGTGGTTTTCGAGAGAGATTGATTGGCACGAATGATCAGACTAACAAAGGTTATGAGTGATCATCGCTTGTTGTTCTTTGGGGAAAAAGACATCGCCACCAATGGCTAGACGAACAAAGGTTCTGATTAACCACTGGCGACGATGGGTTAAAAATGATTTTAGAAAGGAAGAGGTTTTTGAAAATGATCTTGGTTTGCGAAAGTAATTCTTTTTTTTTGTTACGAAAATAACTCTTTTCTTTTCATTATGCAAATGCTAAACTTTTTATGGTTGCGCTTGACGAGAATGTGACTCGCTCCTACGTATCCCAAATGGGAATCAAAGCGACGTAGTTCTAACGAGCCTCGAAAGTGAAAGTCTTTTTGCTTAGGTTTTGAAAAGTGGAGGGTGTTCATAATGACCAAACTAACAGAGGTTATGGGTGATCATTACTAACACTTGCCATGATTTTTGATGCTTGGGAAAATATCTTTTGAAATTGACAGCCTTCATGATAATCAAACTAACAAAGGTTATGGGTGATTATCACTAGCACTCCATTGTTAATAATCATGCAAGCAGAGGCTTCACAAGACTACTAACAAAATTTTTGATTTTGAAGAGTTTTCGCAATTAGATTAATTTTTGTTCGGGGAAACATTTATCCATCATTTGGAAAAAAAGGTTTGTGAAAAAAAAGTTCGCTTAGGGAAAAGAAACAAATTTTTTTAAAAAAAAGAGAAACAGGGGCGTAGTAGTAAAATAAGGGTGTAAATAAAAGGAGGGCTGTATTATTAAAACTGGGGTGCAGATAGTGAGCCCAGCTTGTTTTTGTAAGCTGGGCTGCGTTTTTTTTATTTGCTGATTGGTTTAGGGGGAGGCGTGCGATGTAAACAGGGAGGTGCGAATAATGATCTGAAAATAAATAAAAAACGTGAAAAGACGAAAATACCCATGCAGTTTATACTATAAATACCTAAACATAAAAGGAAACCCTAATTTCTCACTTCCCTCTTCTCCACGGCGCCCCTAACCTAAAATCGCAAAAACCTAAAATTTTCCATCTCCTCTCTTCACGCGGCGCACTCCCTCTCCCCCTCACCTGATTTTCCTCTCCTCTCACACGACCGTATCTCTCCCTTTCTCGCACTACTCTTCGCTTCCTCCCCCTCTCGACCCTTGCACCGTCGTGCTCTCTCTCTCCTTCGACCATGATTTCGTTCTCTCCCTCCCTATTCTCTCATCTCCACCTCGCCTTGCGCCGGTTGGGGAAGGTCGTTGATGGTCCGTGGGGGTTGTTGACGATAGTTTGGTTGGCTACGGTGGTGGTGTGGCGAGTTAGGGGTGGTGAGGATGGTGGCTGTCTACGGCGGTTATTGGGGTGGTTCGGTGGTGGCTGTTCGTGTGGGTGGAGGCGCTGTGGGTGGCTGTTTGTGCGGGTGGTGGTGGATCTGTTTTGAGGAGTGACGGTGGTGAGGAATCGTGAGGGTGTGGGCGAGGCGGTGGTGTTTGGTTGAGATGGTGAGGCCGCGGAGTTTCGGGTGGTTATTGTGGATCTGTGGCAGCGGTGACAGTGGCTGAGGCGACGGTGGTCCGATGGGTTTGACGGTGGTGGTTTTGGGTGGCTTTAGGATGGAGGGGTGTGTGAGGAGAGAGGTCTGTTCGGTGGTGCCTTGGCTACGGCGAGGCTGCGGTGGTGGCCACCACAAGCGGTGGCCGGAGGTAAAATCCCTCCGCTCTTTCTTTTTACTTTGCTGTCTCGTTTCTAACCCCCCCCCCCCTTTTGCATGCTGTTTGTTCCCTTCCTCAAATAATTTTTTCTACTTTGTTAAACTTTGAACAAACTCTAATATCTCTTTTTTTTATACTAAAGCAAAAACAACTTTTTTTTTATACTAACCACATCAAAAGAAATACTGAGACAGTGAGGAAGAGAGAAAAAAACCTGGTTGTTGTGCAAAAATCTTTCCGTTGTCGTTACTATTGCTTTGTGCCACTGTTTGCAACTCAGAAAAATTCTATTAAGCTCCCAAGAAAGATTTTTGACCCTTGTTTTTTTTTTCTACTCAGTATTTTTCTTTGTGCTACCGTGTGTATATGGCTGTGCTTGTATGTTGTTATGTTTGCTGTGTGTATATTGCCCTGTGTGCATATGGTTCTGTTTGTTACTGTATCTTTTGTGTTGCTCCCCCGAATTCCCCCCTTTTGCTTCTGGTTGCCTATTGTATTTATAGCTGAAATTGCATAGGTTGATGCACTGTGTGATCAATTTTTCCTGAAACTCTGATTTGTATTTTCTCAAAATGTTTCATGGTTTGGTGCTCTAAACTTTCTGAGCAATTTTTTTTCCTCTCCCACCTCTGGTGCTTTCACAACTTAGTGTATTTGACTGATACAAACATTGTTTATGTGTGTGCAGGCTATGGCTAACAAAAGGTCAGCAAAGACCCTGTCTATTTTAAGCTTTGGAGCTAGACAATGCTAAATCCGCTGCTGAGACATGTTGCTGCCACAATTTGGCTTCTTCTCTTTGTCCATTCTGCTGACTTTCTGACTTATGGGTTGCTGTGATGCAGTAGGGGGATGGCAGCAGGGCTGCTGCCACTGCAGCAATGTTTTGCTGAAAATGGGAGGCAAGACAAAAGGGACAAGAAGAAAGAACTTGGGCCTTTAGCTTCATGGAGAGGGCAAGGCAGCAAGTCGCATGCTGTCCTATTCTGATTTGCTTTATTATATTTTTTTTGTACCCTTTTTTTGCTTTTAATTAAAATATTGTACCAATTGTAATTAAATTTTTTGTCTTCATGTATAAAAAGAGTTGACTCTTCTTTGTACTATTCTGCTTTTTTTTTGTTTTTGTTTTTGTTTTGTATATGTAACCAATAAATAAAAGGACAGCTGATTGGATTTATTATTACTATTACTATTTTTATTATTATTTTTTTTTTCTTTATGAAAATAAAAACGGTAAAAACAACGCGCACCGACGCAACGACTCACACTACTCGAAACGAAACGCGTGCTCGCCTTAAGACTAGGAACGCGTACGCGATTTGTATGCGCACGCACGTACGTTATTAAAACCGATTTCATTCTATCCTCACTTTTCTAAAAAGAAAACGGTAAAAATAAACGCGCACCGACGCAATTACTCACACGACTCGAGACGAAACGCGCGCTCGCGTTATTCATTATTTATTTATTTTTGGATTCTTTTTTTTGAAAATAACGAGCGACAAACAAAATCGCTGCACGAGAGTGCCAGAGGCACCCGCGTTTAGAACTATAACATCCCTAATTTTTAAAGACTCGTACTACGATACCTAAGACCGAGTAATTATTCGTGGGAATAATTAGTCGTGTCTCGGGGATTTATGGTCGAGGAAAAGTCCAAAGAAATCCTACTCTACATTTAACTGTGGTTTAGTCATAATTTAAATGAACAATTAGAGCGCAAGGGTAAAATCGTCATTTCGCCTTACATCGAAGGATTATCAATTGAACGAAATGATTAATCGCAAATCGAGAGAGAAGTAGTCGAGAAACCTTTGCCGAGTAGAAAACCATAGGATTTTAGGGGTTCTAGTACCAAAAACCTTGGATAGATGGGCCAAGGGCAAAATGGTCATTTCCTTACCATTTAACCCTCAGCCCTTACATCTAAACCCAGCTGGACACCTCACTCCCCTACTTGACATTCAGAACTGAAACAAACAGAAAAGAAGGGAAGCATGAAGAGAATGAGGGAGAGGGAGGCGAAGAGAGGAAGAGGAAGAAAGTGGGAGCATCTCTTCAAATCTTGATGCATGTTGCTGTTTGAGGGCTTGTTGAATTCGCCTTGACATCCTCTTTCATCTTCACCAATCGAAATTCTGAGTTAGAGCCTCAACCTCTACCAAGCATTCCTCCATTAAATCTGAATATTGTGAGGAAAGTAAAGTTTGTGAGCTCAAATCATCACTTTGCATCCTTGGAGCTGTCTTGTAAGCTTTGCATGTCAATTCCAAAAGAGTAATCTGAGCTTGGGTGTGTGAGTAGTGATGGATGAAGGTTTATGCTTGAAGATTGATGCAGGGTCAGCTGTTTTTTGGAGTCCAATTCGTGGAGATAGGAGAATTTGAATAAAGGATAGTGTTGCTGGAAAATTCTGCAGAAAAGCTGGGTGAATGACCTTCAGTGTTTTCAGTATATCTCCCTGTGCACAGATCCTATGATCATGATTCTTGTCCCTCTGGAAACTAGATACAAAGAGCTTCATTTTGGGCACAATAACCGTATGATTTCATGGAGAAATGAAGGAGATATCATGTCCCCAAGTTCCCGTTGTGAATCAGCCACTGTCCTGGACCAGTCACCTTGTCTTGGTGATATCTCCCAAACCACTGGATGCATGCGTGTGAATCCTTGGCCATCAGAAAGTAGACAAGATTAGCTTCACAATGAGCACCGGTTTGGATAGCTTTGGTCACGAATTGACCAAGTTATGCCTGTTGCAAAACAGAATCATGTTGCTGGAAAACAGAAAAGAAGAAGCTGGAAATGTGATTCGTCGGATTTGGGATTCGAGTTGTCAAGTCGCGCGGGACGTCAATTCTATCCACCGGGGATGAAGTCAGTATCAAGAGGGGTATTGGTTGCGGAATTCAGTTGCGGAGGCATTCGGAGCGGGTACGTGACTACGAGGATTGTTTGAGCGGTTAACGATTCGATGGTTCGAGCGAGGACGTGGCTTCTCGGCAATTCCGTGATTTTCATCACGCTGGTGAGTTTTACTCACGATTAGGGATTCATTTTTATTGACTTGAATACTTTGGAATTCTGTTTGTGAAATTATTCCACTTTCGAAACATTTTATCGAGTCAAAAACCATTTTCGGGAAAATAGCGTTTTACGGTTTTTCGGCGAATATATATGTTTTTATCGATTTTTTGATTTTATCGCTTTCGCTGGAATATGGACTGAAATGTTGGTTATCATATCTATTTTTTAAGTCTCGATGGTTAGGAAATGTCTCGGGGTTGAATAGAAAGCGAAACGGTACAAATCGGGTTTTCGAAATGTTGTTTTCAACCAATTCTGTCACTTTTCGCGTCGCGGCCCGTGGCCATCGCGTCGCGAACCCAATGAATTTTGTGACGCAAAAGTTTCTGTCACTTTTCGCGTCGCGACGGTATCTGTTCGCGTCGCGACGGTTTGCAGTTTTCACTAAAAAGTCCCTGAACTTGTTTTCGCAATAACTTTTGATCCGGGAACCCGATTGAGGTGTTCTAAAATGCGTTGGAAAGCTTATTCAAAAACCTAACTATATATAGGTAACTTGAATGGGAAAACATACTGTTTTTGAAAGTCAAAGCTGTTTTCAAAACCGAAAACTTAGACCGCGTGTGAGATAATGTTTTTGACATAACAAACCGGATCGTGGATCCTTCTCGACGCTATGATTATAACGCCGGATGTCTAACTTTGAATTCATCAAAACGGGTTATAGATTGATAATAGATATAGATATCTAAAACTTGAAAGGCGGCCCAATGCGGGTACGATATATAGATTATATCGAGTTGGGTGACGACCCGACGAATTGGCATACTAGGAAGGGAAGTCATGAGCCCTCACCCTAGGCCCGAAAAACGTTATGAAATGGTCTAACGTGGGTTATCGGGATTGTGGGCTTTGCACAGCCGATTTATGCTAAGTTATGTTCTCGACTCATCGGGATTGTGGGCTTTGCACAGTCGATGTTTCGTTTGAAAAGCTTGTAATTATAAATTAATTGACAAGGCTTAAAAATATATAATAGCACTTCATTTACCGGGATTGTGGGCTTTGCACAGTCGGTAGTGGGCTAGGTATATATTGACGCAAATAGTTTATGAATATAACTATGTTGCAACGGTTTTATAAATTAAACCGAGTGATAGTGAGGGGGCACGGTAGAACTCACTGAGACAAGTTGTCTCACCCTATCATTGTTGTTGTTGTTTTTACAGAGAGTAGGAAACGGAGAAGCAAACGGGATAGTCAGTTGTCACGCTCGAGGAGAAGACAGAAGATTGACTCATTCCTAGCTGTTTTTATTTTTCTGTCGTTGTCTCTGTATTTGATATCATGACTCGAATTTGAGCTATGTTATGTTTTAGTTTCCGCTGTTTTCTTGCAATGATGTATATCTAAGCAGGAATTTTTATACTCTGATGTAAACCAAATTGTATATTTAGGTATTTCTTTGTTATAGAAATACGGGGTGTTACATTTGGTATCAGAGCGGTTCGGCCTTGTCGGACGTAGTGACCTTCGGGTCGAGAGTATAGGATCGAGTCAGCTAGGGACTTAGACAATTATATGTCAAACCTTTTTAGTATATTATGTGACGTATTGAGTCAGGATCCACTCAATGTTTCATGTAAATTACTGAAAATTATGAGAGTTAGTTGCCTCAGCCCCGAAAATGTCCGAAACCTTAAGCCATAGAATTCTTAGCCTTCTCGTTTCATCAGAGCGCGCGGCAGGAGCAGAGGGCTACATATGACAATTGGAAACAATGATGGGCATCCGCGATGGTTCGAGGAAACTGTGGGCGGCTGTTCAGTAAATGAATCGGATGCGGCTAGTGAGTCGCGGCATGAAACATAGTAGATCTTATCGAGGAATAAGAATCAAGCAAAGCCTTTGGGCAATAGCAATGTCAGTGTACTGAAAGCTATCAGACTAGTTAACACCCGAAACCCTGACCTTTGTTTAGTCAGCGTATCAATTTTTGAAATATCGTTTTCATCATAAATCTTACCTTCTGGTGTCAGTCAATCCCAGTTAAGGCAGCAGTCAAGGAAAATTCTTATCGGTTAATTTTAAGCATAGACTCCAATTCTTCCTCTTCCGAGTCACAATGTGACGGATGACAAAGCCAATTGAGTAAAGATACTCCGTCGTCAGTATTGACTAGTGGAATCATAAGTGCCGATCAGGAATTATGAATCAAATCCTTCAAAGCAGATCAGTATGTGGAATCGGTAGAAGTGACCTTATTTCAATCCGCTGCTGGAAGCATTCCGATCACGGTCTGTGAGAAATTCTCGTTAGTCTTCCGACTCATTTTGTTCATAACTCCTACCTCGGAACTCCGATTTTTATGTTCCGAGAGGCGTTGGAAAGCTAACGGAAATATCTACACCGATGAATGGGTTGTGAACCGTATCTACAATTGTATTTTGAAGTGTACCTCTGTTT
The DNA here is from genome assembly GCA_039519185.1 of Astragalus membranaceus. Taxonomy (NCBI): domain Eukaryota; kingdom Viridiplantae; phylum Streptophyta; class Magnoliopsida; order Fabales; family Fabaceae; genus Astragalus; species Astragalus membranaceus. The sequence continues at coordinate 22,295,286 of CM076854.1, read as the reverse complement.
TAAAATCAGAACCGTAAACTCTAAGCATTCATGGAAGGTGGACCTCCCTGTCGTACGGGAGATTGGAAAAAGGATCTCCAATCAGTCAGTTTAGACTCCTAGAACCCATTCTGAAGCTATATTGATTAATGTAATGTAATAATTATGTCTGGATAGTCGCGGAAGTTCGGAAAGAAGCTGGGCCAAGGAAAATTCTAAATGATAAATTCAACGAATCAATACAAGGACACTTATGGTGTGCTCGTGTGATTCCCGAAATAACTTTTGTTTTCAAAAATCCCCTGGTGCCACCACAATTTCAATTTCGTGACTAATCCGAGAATAATTGCTACATTGGCGTTAATCGAGAAACCAAAGATTGCATAGGATAGCACTAAATCGTAACTTCTATAGAAAACCTTATGGCATTCTCGTAGGGTTCCTAATATCGAAATTCGCGTCTCCTTAGGATCTGAGTGATCAAGATCTATGAAAGATAGGTATCGAAATGCAAAGCCTAGTTAATCTAGAAAGACAACTGTGATGGGATAAGTCGTTGACTTAAACAATCCTGAAAGAACCATATCTTGCATAAGGGCACCGAACTGTAGGTTTGAGTTCTGAAGACAGAGTCATAATGGTCGAAAGACGCACCCTTATCGTTATTTTTGGGTTAGTTAAAACATCGGTTGTACCGGTGACTACCTGAAATGCTAGAAAGGTTTCTAAACCAAAGATGTGGGTTACTCAAACGTTTGCTCGAAAGTAATGGAAGGCTAGGTAACACGTGAATATAATTGCTAGTTGGAGAGGTGTCAAGCCAGGTTAGGGCAATCATCTTTCGGTAGTAATAGTGTTCAAGCTTCCGCTACCGAGTTAAAACTCCAATCGTAATCTAGATCCCGTTAGGGTTGACAGTAAGTTGTTATGACTTTGATCCATCGGATGGATCGAAGCTAGTTTCACCATTCTAATAATCTATCGGCAAGATGTCAATAAAGCAAGTATGTACTGAATTCAGAGTTGTCGGATTTAGCCAGTACACGAGACTTTCTAAGAATCCGATGAGTTGGGTACGTGTAGCGCTTTTCTTTTTTACCCAACACACCAGTATGATGGAAGAATGTCTGAGGATGAACCGTAGGTCGGTCTGAGACTAAATGATTGGACAGTGAATATATAACACAAGAGTCCTTGATGGTGCATCCCATTACCATTGTGTAGTCTCTTGAGACAGTTGAGTCGTGTCTATTTTTTGTCACGAAATGCAAGCCTTTGTCCTAACCTCGAAGTTTTATCTCGGACTGATTCGAGAAAGGAATTGAAGGGAAATGAATTGAATCGAATAGAATAACGGCTTGGGAAAATTTAAAAACAAATACCCGCTTCCCCTTTCGGCTCAATGTCCTTCCTGATTCCTTCCTCGAACGAACCCAATTGTTTTGTCTTAACGGAGCCGAACTCGAGCACGATAATAGAAGTTTGTGAGATTTTGATCGCACAAATAGCTGGTTCCAACAAGGTAACCCTTCTACTCTCACTTTCAAACTCGTAACTTTTAAACATCAGCGTATGAGATTCCGCTTTGTTGGAGCGTCGTGCGTTGAGTAAGGTCATCTATAGTTGGGGTGAATTAACCTTTGGGATAGTCGTATTTTCAAACTATCGTCATTAGAAACCCCAGTGAAAAGAATTTTCATTCAAATGGAACTATAGTACTTTCAAGTTTTGGAACCAATTTAATGAAAGAATATTTTACTATTATTTTAGAGTTTTTCCTGGATTCGGTTGCAAGGAAAATCGTTTCTAGATTCCTTGGACTGAAAGTCAACCTGTTTTATAAAACAACTCTGTTGCTTCAGTCGAGATTCGTAGTAAAATGAGTCAAGCGCTTATGTGAGCGTAACTCGGGAAGAGAAGAAAACTTTTCTTCTGGATACCATATGGTTTGATTCCAAATAAATTCTCTTAAAGTCATCGTTTCGTTCCAATTCAAGCTACGGCTAGGCCGAAACCTTTCGAGTTACTGACTTCGCTAGTGCAGGATGTGTGGATACCATAACTATGAGTTCGTATCCTCAACAGATTGTAGGCATTCCATTGTCCATAACAATTAGTGTCAGCTTTCAAGAGGTCGGAATAGTAATTTCTGAAGAAAGTCTGTATCTTCATGATGTCTTTCACGTCTCTCAGTTGAGAAATGTATTCCCGATCCACTTCAGCCGATGAGAGTTGAAACGATCGATCTTCGACCGGATTTACCATTCCAACCTTATCCTAGTCATGTCCTAGGGCGTGGCGTGAAGACATTGCGGTCAAGGACAATTCCGATTGTCAAGATAGTCTAGGAGGGCTTCTCAGCCGAAGAGGCTACTTGGGAATTTGAAAAGGGCATGATGATCTGATATCCATATCCTTTCGCTTAATGTGCGTCTTGTCAATTTTGAGGACAAAATTTTTAAAAGTTGGGGTGATTGTAACATCCCTAATTTTTAAAGACTCGTACTACGATACCTAAGACCGAGTAATTATTCGTGGGAATAATTAGTCGTGTCTCGGGGATTTATGGTCGAGGAAAAGTCCAAAGAAATCCTACTCTACATTTAACTGTGGTTTAGTCATAATTTAAATGAACAATTAGAGCGCAAGGGTAAAATCGTCATTTCGCCTTACATCGAAGGATTATCAATTGAACGAAATGATTAATCGCAAATCGAGAGAGAAGTAGTCGAGAAACCTTTGCCGAGTAGAAAACCATAGGATTTTAGGGGTTCTAGTACCAAAAACCTTGGATAGATGGGCCAAGGGCAAAATGGTCATTTCCTTACCATTTAACCCTCAGCCCTTACATCTAAACCCAGCTGGACACCTCACTCCCCTACTTGACATTCAGAACTGAAACAAACAGAAAAGAAGGGAAGCATGAAGAGAATGAGGGAGAGGGAGGCGAAGAGAGGAAGAGGAAGAAAGTGGGAGCATCTCTTCAAATCTTGATGCATGTTGCTGTTTGAGGGCTTGTTGAATTCGCCTTGACATCCTCTTTCATCTTCACCAATCGAAATTCTGAGTTAGAGCCTCAACCTCTACCAAGCATTCCTCCATTAAATCTGAATATTGTGAGGAAAGTAAAGTTTGTGAGCTCAAATCATCACTTTGCATCCTTGGAGCTGTCTTGTAAGCTTTGCATGTCAATTCCAAAAGAGTAATCTGAGCTTGGGTGTGTGAGTAGTGATGGATGAAGGTTTATGCTTGAAGATTGATGCAGGGTCAGCTGTTTTTTGGAGTCCAATTCGTGGAGATAGGAGAATTTGAATAAAGGATAGTGTTGCTGGAAAATTCTGCAGAAAAGCTGGGTGAATGACCTTCAGTGTTTTCAGTATATCTCCCTGTGCACAGATCCTATGATCATGATTCTTGTCCCTCTGGAAACTAGATACAAAGAGCTTCATTTTGGGCACAATAACCGTATGATTTCATGGAGAAATGAAGGAGATATCATGTCCCCAAGTTCCCGTTGTGAATCAGCCACTGTCCTGGACCAGTCACCTTGTCTTGGTGATATCTCCCAAACCACTGGATGCATGCGTGTGAATCCTTGACCATCAGAAAGTAGACAAGATTAGCTTCACAATGAGCACCGGTTTGGATAGCTTTGGTCACGAATTGACCAAGTCCCTGAACTTGTTTTCGCAATAACTTTTGATCCGGGAACCCGATTGAGGTGTTCTAAAATGCGTTGGAAAGCTTATTCAAAAACCTAACTATATATAGGTAACTTGAATGGGAAAACATACTGTTTTTGAAAGTCAAAGCTGTTTTCAAAACCGAAAACTTAGACCGCGTGTGAGATAATGTTTTTGACATAACAAACCGGATCGTGGATCCTTCTCGACGCTATGATTATAACGCCGGATGTCTAACTTTGAATTCATCAAAACGGGTTATAGATTGATAATAGATATAGATATCTAAAACTTGAAAGGCGGCCCAATGCGGGTACGATATATAGATTATATCGAGTTGGGTGACGACCCGACGAATTGGCATACTAGGAAGGGAAGTCATGAGCCCTCACCCTAGGCCCGAAAAACGTTATGGAATGGTCTAACGTGGGTTATCGGGATTGTGGGCTTTGCACAGCCGATTTATGCTAAGTTATGTTCTCGACTCATCGGGATTGTGGGCTTTGCACAGTCGATGTTTCGTTTGAAAAGCTTGTAATTATAAATTAATTGACAAGGCTTAAAAATATATAATAGCACTTCATTTACCGGGATTGTGGGCTTTGCACAGTCGGTAGTGGGCTAGGTATATATTGACGCAAATAGTTTATGAATATAACTATGTTGCAACGGTTTTATAAATTAAACCGAGTGATAGTGAGGGGGCACGGTAGAACTCACTGAGACAAGTTGTCTCACCCTATCATTGTTGTTGTTGTTTTTACAGAGAGTAGGAAACGGAGAAGCAAACGGGATAGTCAGTTGTCACGCTCGAGGAGAAGACAGAAGATTGACTCATTCCTAGCTGTTTTTATTTTTCTGTCGTTGTCTCTGTATTTGATATCATGACTCGAATTTGAGCTATGTTATGTTTTAGTTTCCGCTGTTTTCTTGCAATGATGTATATCTAAGCAGGAATTTTTATACTCTGATGTAAACCAAATTGTATATTTAGGTATTTCTTTGTTATAGAAATACGGGGTGTTACAAGAACGATATGCGAAGCAATAAAATTTGGGACTTTTCAATTAGTCGGACAAAATTGGGGTATGACACATAGTCAATCCCCTTTTGTTGTGAGTACCCCTTTGCTACAAGACGGGGCATGAACTTTTCCCCTTATTTTTCTGTTACTCGTGGTTTCCTCTTGTACAACCACATGCAACCGATAGCCAGTTTTTCCTTAAGAAGTTGAACAAGATACCATGTCTCATTATTCTTCAAGGACTCTATCTTCTCCACCATATAGCACCCATCCACTTATCTTTCTCCTCCCTAGCTATAGCCTCTCGAAAAGTGGACAGATCTCTAGAACTAGTAAGAAGTGCATAAGCTACCAAGTATTCATACATCTATCTGGTGTCTTTATCTGACGGAGCTTTCTGTCGCGTATTACAGAGTAATTATGAACTCCACCTGAATCTTCAGGTCCATCTTCAATTTTAGTATCAGAGCCTGGTTCGGCTTGTGGTTCAGGTATCGAACGCATATTGCTCGCTGGTGATAGCTCAATATGCACCCGGATCACCTTATTGTTGGTAGTTTCCCCTTCAGATACTGACACATTTGTTGCAACTAACTGCTTCAACATGGACTGCTCATCAAACACAACATCTCTGCTAAGTACCATCTTCTTTGAAACGGATCCCATAACTTGAACCCCTTTTCACCTTTTGAGTAACTGACGAAGACACACTCCTTCAACTTTGGATCATGTTTGGATTGATCTTTACTAGATATATGCACATAAGCTGGACACCCAAAAATCCTTAAACTGTCAATATGAATACTTCTGCCTTCCACAACTTGAACTTGTGAAATGCTTCAGATTTCTGCTTCAGAAAATACACCCAACCCTTGCCAGAAAAATCATCGATAAAAATCACAAAGTACCTAGCACCACCCATGGAGGGCTCTTTGCTAGGCCCCCACACATGAAAATGCACGTAGTCCAAGATTCCCTTTGTTTTGTGTTTCCCTATCTTGCTCCGAATACGACAATGTTTCCCAAGAACAGAATAGTTGCACACATCTAGCTTGCAACTGCAAACACCCTTCAATAGATTTCTCTTATGAAGTTCCATCATCCCACGCTCACTAAGATGACCCAAACGCATGTGCCGGAGCTTAGTTGCATCATTATCAAACTCAACTGACGCAACATCACCTACAAACAGTACAACACAACAATTTGTAGATGTTACCTGCAGTCCTCTTTGCTCTCATCACTGTCAATGAACCCTTGCTGACCTTCATGCATGATGTCCCTATCTCCATCAGACCTGTAGGAAAAAGCATTTGCCTGTTGAGTACCTAAAGAAATCAAATTCTTTCTCAATTCTGGAATATATCGGACATCGTTCAACATTCACACGCCACCATCGTCCATAGCAATTTTGATTTGTCACATTCCTGTGATAGCACAAGCTTTACCATCACCTAAATAAACAAATCCAAAATCCAGAATCAAGAATCCACGCATCTGTGCACTTGCTAGATGAAACACAAAGAACACCCCCTTCACTGCCAGAATCATCAGTCGAACCACGTTTGCAGAACTCGATGCGCCCTTCTTTCTGCTTGGACATTCCCCCTTCCAATGCCCAGTCTGTTTACAAATATGGCACTCTAATGGTTTTCTTTTCTTGGATTTAGACCTTCTCCTTCCAGAACCTGCTTTACCCTTATTCCGCCCACGATCTTGACTCCCCTTCACATACAAACCCTCAACTTGGCTTCCTTCCTCTACACTCTGTCTCCTTTGAGAATGAGACAAGAGTGTAAGAGTAATTGTATCGAGACTGATAGTGTCTTTCCCGCGGGTAAGAGTATTCTCCAAGTGGTCGTAAGAACCCGGTAACGAGCACAACAGAATCATTGCCTTATCTTCGTCATTGACCTTCACCCCTAGTCTCACCAAATCAGTGATTATGTTACTAAAGGTATTGACGTGTTGTTGACAATCAGATCCTTCCTGCATCTTCAAGCTGTATAGTTGTTGTTTTGCGAACAACTTGTTCATCAGCGTCTTTGACATAAACTGACTCTCCAATTTATCCCAAACCGCCTTCGGAGTCATTAGGTCTAGGATATGATACATCACTTCGTGTGAAACACATAGACGTATCAATCCCATGACCTTCTCCTTCATCTCTGCCCAATCGTCGTCCGCCATGGCTAAATAACAGTCAAGCTACTAGTATTTTGTATAGTTGAGAGAGAGAGAGAGAGGGAAAGAGGGAGAGAGAGAGTTTTTTCTAATGTGATCCGAGGGAGAGAGAGTCATAAACGAAAAAAGGAAGTCAAGTAAGGCAAAATGTTGGCTTACGTTGGTTGCTCCGACAACATTGAAGGTCCCAAATGATAGTGTCTGCCGCTTTAAGTGTATGCATGACATAATCCAAATATTCACTGAATTGACATTGAGTTCAGAAACAAATGCTACATGCATGCAATGGATATATTAGGATACCAAGCAGGTGAAACAGGTGAATGCTCTCATGTTCCTATTCTATATATTCAAGTTTCACCTATACCATTAGCTGCATCTTCGCATCTTCACAGAATGACTTGACACTGGTTCCCATTAGTTGACCATCTAACCATCAAGCAGTTCATCAGGAACAAGGATGTTATTTCCATATCATTGCAAATAAAATTGATAGTTAAGTAAAGTACAAAACTGTTGAATAATGGAAACACTAGAGAAATTGATCTCAGCTACGGAGCACAGAAGCTGGCACCAGAGACATTGGTGCCCAAGACTGCAACACAATGCTCCAAAGTTGTGCACCACCGAGATGCTTGTGTGGACAAGCAATTGGCACCCACCAATGCGCCCAGTCACTGTGTCAAGGCAACCAAGACTTATGCTCAAGCCCTTGGTGCCTAGGATGCTGGCTCCTTTCATGGCAGCACTATATCATTGGCATATTCCTTGATTCCAATGATTTGTAAATATCCCTAAGAAGCTTCTATTCTCTCACTCACACCCATGTGATGGGAATCATTCTGTTACGATGAAATCTAGCTAGCTGGCAGATTTCCCTAGATTTTATTCCTAGTTTTATTATGCTGCTCTAGGTTTTCTTATGATGTATTGTGCTCCCTCTTTCTCCTTTAAATAGCTGTACTGTGTACTCTCCAAAAATCATCAATGAAGCATCATTTCCATTGATCAATTATATCCCCTTTTAGCTCTCATGAGCTCATTGTCTCTTTCTTCATGCACTTTATTAACTTTATGATGGTATCAGAGTTATCTTAGCTCTGCATACCTTGCTTACCATATTTGCCCTTTTCTGATTTCTAGTCTCAAACTCGAAAATGCCACCAAAGAACAAAAATGCTGCAGGATCTGGTCAAGAACAACAATACTCGAAAATGCCTTCTGCAGACCAAACCAGCATCTACTTCGTGCATCCAAGCGATGAACCTGGGTCAGTGACAGTGACACCCAAGCTCAACGCCAATGGATCCAACTACCATAGCTGGGCCCGTTCAATGAGAAGAGCTCTTGGAGGTAAGAATAAGTTTGATTTTGTTGATGCAACTGTTGATATACCCGATTCATTTCATCCTTGCTATAAAGCATGGAATCGATGTAACATGCTTTCTCATTCTTGGATAATGAATTCGGTTGCTGAATAAATTGGACAAAGTATTGTTTTTCTTGAGAATGCCATTGATGTTTGGAAAGAACTCAAAGAACATTTTTCACAGAGTGATTTAATTCGCATTTCTGAGTTGCAGTGTGAAATTCATGCTTTAAATTAAGATTCTCAGAATTTTTTTGAGTTAAAGATTTTATGGGAAGAATTAGAAGCTTATATGCCTATACCCACTTGTGGATGCCCTAGAAAGTGTGTTTGCACTACTGGAATAGAACTTGCTAGGAAACATCATGAAATGAGCAAAACTATTAGGTTTATAACTGGTTTAAATGAGAATTTTGCTATGATTAAATCTCAAATTCTGTGGATGGACCCTCTTCCTGGTATAAACAAGATATTTTCAATTGTAATCCAACATGAAAGACAATTTCCTAGCAATGAAGAGGCTAAAGGAATTGTTGCTAATGGTGAGATCAGAAGGGGCTTTGGTTGAGGCAGAGGAGGTTACAGTTCTCCTGTTGGTAGCAGAAATAATGGCAAGGTATGTACACACTGGGGGAAAATTGGACACACCATAGATACATGTTATAAGAAGCATGGCATCCCCCCACATTAGCAGAAAAGTGCTTCAAATGCCACGAATTCCAGCACTGATGGAGGTGAACAAACTGAAGATGCCAAGGTTGGGATTACACAAGAGCAATATGACAAGTTATTGACTCTACTTCAGCAGAACTCTGTCTCACAGCAGGCCACTGGTACCTCTGCTAACATGATGTTTCTTGATAAGTCTCGAGCATGTATAAATCCTTTATTTCCACTTACTTGTGCTATGAGTTCCAAGCATCTTGGCTATTGGATTGTAGATTCAGAAGCAACAGACCACATTTTCTCCTCACTTGATTCTTTCAAATCTTACTTTCCTATTAAACCAGTGAACATAGATTACCTAATGGTGATTATGCAGTTGCTAGATATAATGGAACTGTTGAGTTTTCTTCAAATTTCATCATCACAGATGTTCTGTGTGTACCTGGGTTTTCCCTTAACTTGCTGTCAGTGCCTAAATTGTTGATAGCCAACATCAAAGTTGAATTTTGTGGCCCCAAATGTGAAATACAGGATTTGAAGACCCAAAGGATCATTGGTTCGGGTGTGATGTTTGAAGGGCTCCTATATCTAGAGATTGAAGCCAAGAAGATCAATAGCACATCAGCAACATTTCAAGAAGGAAGCAGTGACAGATTTCTAGAGTTAGCTTTATGGCACTTTAGACTAGGGCATTTGTCTACTAGTAGAATGAAGTTGATGAATGTAGACTTTCCTTTTATTAATGTTGATGAGGGCTCAATTTGTGATATATGTCATTATGCTAGGCAGAAGAGACTACCATATACCTTAAGTCCTAGCAAAGCTTCCAAATGTTTTGAAATGATACACTTTGACATTTGGGGACCTGTTTCAGTCCCTTCAATACATGGCCACAAATATTTTCTAACTGCCTTAGATGACTATAGCAGATACACCTGGGTCATTTTGCTAAAAATCAAGAGTGAAGTGAGCAACCAAGTTAAAAATTTCACAAATATGATTGAAACACAACATGATACCAGAATTAAGATCATTAGTAGTGATAATGGTCCTGAATTTCTGATTCCAGAGTTTTATGCCTCAAAGGGTATCATTCATCAAACTAGTTGTGTGGAGACACCCCAAAAAAATGGGAGAGTTGAGAGAAAACATCAACACATCCTTAATATTCGAAGAGCCCCCTTATTTCAATCCAACTTACCCAAGAAGTTCTGATGCTATGCTGTCATTCATTCAACATACATCATGAACAGAGTTCCTAGTCCCCTCCTTCAAAATAAATCACCATATACCCTTCAGAAGGGCATTTTACCTGACCTAAACCTCTTAAACGTGTTTGGATGCCTCTCATATGCATCCACTCGCCAATCAAACAGAACAAAACTTGGCACAAGAGCTAGGAAATGTGTGTTCCTAGGATACAAGTCTGGAGTAAAGGGATCTATACTACTAGACTTGAGTAATAGAGAGATATTTATTTCTAAAAATGTCACTTACCATGAAAATGTATTGCCCTATGAGAGTTCACAATCTATTTCAAAATGGCACTATCTTTCCCCAAACAGTTCTGATACAGTGACAGAACCAAATGTGACTGAACCTACAGTGACAGAATCAAATGTGCCTGAACCTGCAAGTGATGAATTGGTTCCTGTTGAAACCCCAGAACCTCAGAATACTAGTGATGGCTTACAAGCCAGAAAATCTACAAGAGAAAAGCAAACTCCGGCTTATCTCTCTGAGTATATGTGTGGCCATTCAAAATCATCACTCCAACCATCATCCTCAAGTATATCTTATCCTATTTCAGAGTTCCATTCATATTGCAATTTATCTTCTGCACAGAAGAGTTTTTTTGCTGCTTTGAGTTCAGTTACAGAACCTCTGTCATATGAGACAGCCTGTGTTGAACCATGCTGGGTTGATGCTATGCAAAGTGAGCTAGAGGCTCTTGACAAGAATGGAACTTGGGATGTGGTTGACAAGCCTCCTAATGTAAGACCCATTGAAAATAAATGGGTATACAAGATTAAACATAAGGCAGATGGGTCTATAGAGAGATATAAGGCTAGATTAGTAGCCAAAGGATACAATCAAATTGAGGGTCTTGATTTTTTTTGATACATTCAATCCAGTGGCCAAACCACTAGTGCAAAATCAAGAAAAGAATTAGGCATTTAAAGTCAGGCGCTCAGATGCCTGACTTTATATGTTGACGCGGTGGCAAACTTGTAATTAATAGGCAAAACTCGCGAGTTTTAAAGTCAGGCGAATACACGCCTGACTTCTAAAGTGAATAAATAGGAAAAAAATTAGACTTTAGAAGTCAGGCGTGCATTCGCCTGACTACATAAGTAGACACGGTGGCAAACTTGTAATTAAGGGTGAAATTCTTTTTTTCTATTTTGGTACTTTAGAAGTCAGGCGTGTATTCGCTTGACTTCTAAAGTACCAAAATAAAAATAAAAAATTCACTTACGCGTACGCTCTCCATTCTCCATACCATAGCTCTCCACTCTCAGAACCTTCACTCTCCGCCTCTCACTCTGAAGCCTCAGTCTCAAAACCTTCACTCTCTACCTCTCACTCTCAGATGTACGAAGCCAGCCTCTCACTCTCAGATCGCACGATTTCAATCCCACGACCGCCTTCACTGTTCCTTCAGAATTCAACGTTGTCTTCTTCTCTTCTCTTCACTTCGTCTTTCTTTCTCTCCCTCCCTCTCACCCTCGAAGGCTCCTTGTTGCGCCGGTTGGTATGTTTGTGGTACTGTTTCAGAAACCCCAACAGATCTACTCAAAAACCCTTTGATTTGATGCTTATGGTACTGTTTCAGAAACCCTAACTCGTATTTTTTTATTTTTCAGGTACACAACTCCTGAGATTTTGTTGCGGATGTAACAACGACGGTAACATTACCACTGACTTTGGTATTTTCAGTTTGATTTTCGTTTTCCCTTTGTAAATCCTAACTTTACCTTTTGCGATTTTTTCTGGTTTTTTTCAGGTACACAAGAATAGCTTTCAACTGAAGATGCTAGTAGAGGTAATGATTCAAGTCCTCTCTTATTTTTCTTTGATTCTGATGTATCACACAGAGCCCTAACTTGTTTGTGTGATTTTTGACATGTGTTCTGTATGAGAGCCTAAGAGGTCAATGTTGTTGCAACTCCGGCTTTCAAACTCTCCTACGAAAGTAAACTCTTCTACTTTTTTCTTTTGCTGATACTGTTTTTCTCTTTTCTCATAGAAGAAAACACTAATCCTTGTTTTCTTCTTCTTGTGAGGACAACCACTTGTTGACCGAGAACATTTGTAAACAGATTCTAAACAACTTAAGCCCCAACACCACAAACTTCTTTACACAGCATCAAATCTTGTGTGTGTGTGTGTGTGTGTGTGTGTGTCTTCAACAACTAACCCTATTAATTTTTAACTTGTGATGGTAATTGGTAGTAGTAGTCTTTGTAAAATTGTTTATACTGTAAATTGGATTTGCTTGGTTGTTGAATCAGACCTTTTCATGTTTTTTTAGTGTACAAGATTTTGTAAAGTGCTCAAGTAAGAAGGAAAATGTGTCAGTTTTTAAAAAAACTCCTTGTCATTTGTTTTTGTTCTTAAAAAGCTGAATTGTGTAATTGTGCATTAAGTAACTTCCTACTCTTAATTATGTTAATTAGTGATAGAGTAGATTAAGCATCTAATCATAACATTTGATCTTTTCACAACATTGGATCTTCTCACACACACACACACACCCCTTAATAATTGCAATAACATTAGAGCTATTTTACCTCTGTCCTATTACTATTATTCTTCCACTCTTGTATGAAGCACATTGGCTTAGACTATCATTTTGTTCCTCAAAAGTTTTACTACATGTTTCTTCGAATTTTGCTCCTTAATTTCTCTCTTCTGGCTTAGGCTTTCCTTCCTTTCATGTCCACTTCCAAGGTTTTGATGGACAAATCAATGTGAATAGTTGTGTAAATGTGTAATCTTTGCATTGCTGAAACTGGGAGGAAAGGGAAGTGAAAAGTAGGTCAGTCATGCTCCCCTGGCCATGAGTTGAAGGTAGCTGGATCATCTTTTCTTTGTGAAGATTGAGGAGAGAATTGATTTATATATGAATATTCACAGTTCATTCATTGTCCTTTGCCTTGTTCAGTTGGTATATGATATGTTATGGAAGACAGAGTATGTGTGACAGGGGCTGTAGGATTTTTGGCTTCTTGGCTTATTAAGCGACTTCTTTTGTCTGGTTATCATGTCATCAGAACAGTTAGAGATTTAGGTTTCTCTCTTTGGCTAAGTGCTGTAAGTATATTATCACCATTGGCTAAGTAATTTCACTCACAATTTATGCTGTCTCTGAATTTCTTCGGCTGAAACTAGTATTTCTCTTGACTGCAGCCGCTTTGATAGGAATCAATTAAATGGGAGAGTGCCTTCCATCTTGAACAATCTCGAAAAACTTGCTGAGGAAGTGCTGTAAGTATATACTTAGGATTTAAAGTCAGGCGTGTGTTGGGTTTTTATATCCGCTCCCTTTCCTCTCCCTCACGACCCACAAAATTGGCTACTGTAGGATTCAGTTTCCTTATGGTGTGTTCCATGTAACTTTTTACTTATTTTCACTTTTAACTCCATGGAACGCTTTATTTGTGTTTTTAGGTTCGTAGAAGGCTTCCCGGTTTCTCCCCTGCTAGGGTGCTAGATTTTGGAGCTGGGACTGGTTCAGCTTTTTGGTAAGCGACTCTAGAACTTTGTTCTAGTGAATAGTTAACTTTGATATTATAAGTTTATTGATGTTCTTAAGGTTTTGTTGATAGGAGATTCTGGAGTTGGCAAGAGTAGTCTTCTTCTCACCTTCATCTCCAACTCCAAATCAAACCATGATCTCTCCCCTACTATTGGTATTCCTCTTTTCTTTCTTTTTATTTCTTTCACTTTTATAGTTTTCTATATTCTTGGCTGTCATGTGATGGAGAAGCAAGAATGGTATAGTTGCCTGTAGCATAGGGTGATATACATATATTAATTTCTGGGTTCATTTTAACTCATTTTGAGAATGGTATAGTTGTCCTTGATGCATAGGGTGATATACATATATTTGCTGCTTTTGATAGCAAGCATACTTTCTTGCCACCTTCTTGTTTTCTTGCAAGTTCAACCAACATATTTATTGTTAAGGCTTTCATTAAACAAAAAAAAGTCTGTGTGTAGAAAAGTTTTTGTGAAGTGTCCTATGAAACATGACGTGACACCGATAATTTGAGAAAATTGAAATATGTTGGTATGTTCAATCTGAACTATTCTACATAGGAAATGTCTCATCTCATACAGTCATTGCATTCCTTCAGAAAGTACTTACAAACTGAACAAATGCTTAATAGTCTTTTTTGTGTTCATTGTTAGATTCATTGAAATTTCCCTATAATCATCCTGTAAATGTTTTTTAAGATTGTTTTTTGTTTTTAAATTAAAATTCATTATCAGTATCTTGAATGAAATTTTGATCAATTTATCCACTACATACTGTGAAATGTTGTGTTTGTCTAATGAGGTGATATCTATTCTCTAGATCTTGGATTTTCTTCGTTCCTATATTTTTTTATCTCTCTGTTACATTGGGGGGCTAGTAATAGTTTATCAGAATTTTGAAGTTTTCATTTCCTACATGAATTGGTGCATTTTGGTCAAAGGAATTTTTGTACAGTAATATTCTTTATATGGTTGTATTACTGTTACATGCTGAGTTGTTGCCTGTTGGTCACCTTAAATCCTTGACAGGAGTGGATTTCAAGATCAAGCTTTTCACAATTGGTGGTAAAACATTGAAGCTTACTATTTGGGACACAGGTATGTGTTTTTCTAGTTATTTGATCACATTTTCATTTATCTTTTTACTAAGAAATTTCTCAACATATATGCACTCAGGTAGTGTTATAAGGAATAAGGAACAGAATTCTGTTTGATTATTAAATATACTCTTCAACCGGTTCCTTCTCTTCTTTATATCATCTGGATTGTTCAATGATTTGAAGCAAGTAAAAGAGCCTTGCAAAGTTAGATATGGGGATCTTGGGAAGTGCTAAGAAACACTTTAAATGATAGATAATGTTAACTTTTGGTGTGGCTTACAATACTCACATTGGCCTCATTGGATAAGGCGCTGGTCTATGGAAATTGTACTAGTTTTTTTTGCTTACATTTATGTACTCATTATAATCTTTAATCTGAACTTAAAGTAAACTTCTCCATTTGTGGGAGTCATTTGTTGTTTTCTGGTTTTCGATGCTTGCATTCTCATCATTCAGAACTCTCACTTACATGCATGCTTGTTTGCAAATTTATCCTTTATAAGTAAACTAACTATGTCACTGTAAATTTTTATTCAAATTAGAAATATTTGAATGGTTATTGTAGTAGCTTACATAATTTGCGTCCATAATCTCCCAAAAAGGAAGAACCCAGACTAAGTGTTTATTTTGAAACACGGGAAGTGAATTTGCCTGTTGAGGAAGTGCCTCCTGAACTTCCTGAGCCAGCATTAGGTATAAACTTTGCTAGGGATGGCATGCAAGAGAAGGACTGGTTATCACTGGTTGCAGTTCACAGTGACTCATGGCTTCTTGCTGTTTCTTTTTATTTTGCCCGCTTTGGATTTGGCAAGAATGAAAGGTAAGAATTCCTTTGCTATACTATACACTTGCAAGAACTGTGAAGACCACTTAGAAAATTGTTTTGTTATATAGAGAAACTAGAACTTTTTTGCTGAACTTATTTCCATCCTTGCCTTTTCTTTTTCCGGTGAGTGGTTGACTTTGGTTGGCCCTGCTAGTTTTAAACTTCTTTGATACATCTAGGTTGTTTAGACTTTAGAATCATTCATTTCAATCACTGCACAGTATTTGCATGAACTCTTATCATTGGTTTAGTCTATTTTAAATTTGCAGTGTTTAGTAATTCATGTTTTCTGTATGAGCCGAACTGCTGATTAGATATTTCAGATTCTCTTTTGTTTATCAATAATCTAGTAAGTCTCTAGACACTAGACAGGCATGAAATATTGCAAGTTATGTAATGTTCTTAATGAGTTGCAGTGTACTCATGAATAGCCCGAGTAGTAATAATGTTCTTTCTATAATCTTTGTCACCCCTTGTTAAGATGGTTATGGATAATGTTTTACTGCTTCACAGTACAGAAAAGCCCTATTTGGGACATCATCATGTGATGTGTATTCTTTCTCTAGTCTCAAAATTTATGTTTGTGTAAATTACATGTTCTTACATGTCTTGTACTCACACTGCTAGATGCTGACTTGCCGTTTTTGAATATAAGGATATCCCCCCATTCATTGCAGTTGTATGTCTGCGTGTATCTTATATTGTCATGGTCTTATTAATTTTTTACCCTAATAGCATACATATTTCGAATTTTCTTGTTGTCTGATAGCCTACTATTGTCATGGTCTTATATATGCAATGAATAAGAGATGGTCTTATTAATTCTTTAAGATTTTGTTTCTAATTTCGATATATTATGCTTCAGGATCATCAGGAAAAGTCAGTCCAGCTATGGAAGCTTCACTGATGAACAAGTTTTTGAGGACAGTTCTGAGTTGGATGATGATGATAGGCCTGATAGTTTTGATGACAAAACACAAAAGAGGGAAAAGAGAAAGGGTTTTGATCTTGCTACCACACTTGAACGTATTGAGAAGAACTTTGTCATTACTGATCCTAGGTTGCCTGATAACCCCATGTAAGTTTCCAGCTTTTTTATATACTTTCCATTGTTTTGTACCATAAATGTTTATGGGATTTAGGTAAAATTTTGATTTGTTTTTTCAGATCTTTGCATCGGATAGTTTCTTAGAGCTTACAGAGTATAGTCGTGAAGAAATCTTGGGAAGAAATTGCAGGTATGTATTATTTAAGTTATTGTATCATTACGATGAAAGTTAATGAGTATCCAAAGGCCTTGGTTCATATATAGCAATTGAAAAAAATTAGAGAGGCTATTGACAATCAAACAGAAGTTACTGTACAGCTTAGTAAAATACATCTGTTTGATTCTGTTTGTTCAGTCTATTGTCTAGGGTATAAGCAGTTCATAATGAGTATGTTATAATTTCATGATATTTAGATTAGCGGTAAATTGGTTCTAGGAAATTCTTCACCGTAGAAGGTGGGTATTATTTATGGTTGTTTTACTGTGAGTATTATTTATGACCTAAGCACTGATATATGACTCCATGGCCCAATGGATAAGGCACTGGTCTACGGGACCAGAGATCTGGGTTCGATCCCCAGTGGAGTCGCTTCTTTTTAACGAAAAATTTGTATAACCAGGGTGTATAGATTAAACCAAAATTTGAAAAAAAAAAAACTTTTAAAGTCAGGCGCAATAATGCTTGACTTTAAATCATACTTACGAAGTCAGGCAAGAAAAAATGCTTGACTTTAAATCATACTTACGAAGTCAGGCAACAATAAATGCTTGACTTTAAATCATACTTACGAAGTCAGGCAACAATAAATGCTTGACTTTAAATCATACTTACGAAGTCAGGCAATAATAATTGCTTGACTTTAAAACAGACTTACGAAGTTAGGCGAAATAAATGCTTGACTTTAAAACTGACTTACGAAGTCAGGCGGAATAAATGCTTGACTTTAAATCAGACTTACGAAGTCAGGCTATCGCTTGACTTTAAAATTCCTGACATACAAAGTCGACTTAATAAAAGTCAAGCGGGCGCCTGACTTTAAATCCCCTTTTCGCCTGACTTTAAATCCCTTTTTTGCACTAGTGAACTTACAACTGTGAGACTTCTATTAGCAGTAGCTTCTATGAAAGAATGGAATTTACACCAATTAGATGTCAACACTGCCTTCTTGCACGGGGACCTAGAAGAAGATGTTTACATGGAGATCCCAAAAGGGGTAAAATGCAGCAAAGACAATCAAGTATGCAAGTTGAAGAAGTCCTTGTATGGACTAAAGAAAGCTAGCAGGAAATGGTATGAAAAACTCACAACCTTACTGTTAGCTCAAGGGTATAAACAATCTGCCTTTGATTATTCCCTATTCACTAACACTCAAGATGATCATTTTACTGCGATACTTGTATATGTTGATGACATTAAATTGGCAGGAAGCTCTTTAACAGAATTTGGCAGAATTAAGCACATTTTAGACATTGCTTTCAAAATCAAGGACTTAGGTCCTCTCAAATACGTTCTTGGTTTAGAAGTTGCTCACTCTAAAGCTGGAATATCTATCTGTCAAAGGAAATATTGTCTTGATTTGTTACAGGAATTTGGTTTTCTAGGATCCAAACCTGCATCTACTCCACTAGACAGCAATGTTAAAATCCATCAAGAGGGGGCAGAACCTTATGCTGATCCTAACTTATACAGAAGATTGGTTGGGAGATTATTGTACCTTACAAATACGAGACCTGACATCACTTTTGCTATTCAACAACTTAGTCAGCACATTAAATCACCAATTGTTTCACACTACAATGCTGCTTGTAGAGTGCTAAGGTATCTCAAAGGAAGCCCTGGCAGAGGAATAATGTTTCCTAGAGACTCTGTGGTCCAACTTTCTGGTTTCTCTGATGCGGATTGGGCTAATTTCTTAGATACTAGAAAGTCTATAACTGGTTATTGTTTCTTTATTGGATCCTCTCTCATATCTTGGAAAACAAAGAAGCAGCAGACTGTCTCTAGATCTTCTTCAGAAGCTAAGAATCGTGCTCTTTCAACAGCTACTTGTGAATTGCAATGGCTATTATTTCTACTCAAAGATTTGTGTGTTGAATGTGACAGACCTCCTGTGCATTACTGTGATAACCAAAGTGCAATTCATATTGTAGCCAACCCTGTTTTCCATGAGAGAACAATGCACTTGGAAATAGATTGCCACTTTGTGAGAGAAAAATTGCAAGAAGGATTGTTGAAGCTCCTGCCTATTTCATCAAAGGGTCGACTGGCTGATTTCTTTACTAGAGCCCTCACTCGTAGTATTTTCACACCTTTTATTTCCAAGCTTGGCATGTTTAACATCTACCATGGTCAAGGTTGCGAGGGGCTGTTGAAGAATGGAAACACTAGAGAAATTGATCTCAGCTACGGAGCATAGAAGCTGGCACCGGAGACATTGGTGCCCAAGACTGCAACACAATGCTCCAAAGTTGTGCACCACCTAGATGCTTGTGTGGACAAGAAATTGGGGCCCACCAATGCGCCCAGTCACTGTGACATGGCAACCAACACTTATGCTCAAGCCCTTGGTGCCTAGGATGCTGGCTCCTTTCTTAGCAGCACTATATCATTGGCATATTCCTTGATTCCATTGATTTGTAAATATCCCTAAGAAGCTTCTATTCTCTCACTCACACCCATGTGATGGGAATCATTCTGTTACGATGAAATCTAGCTAGCTGGCAGATTTCCCTAGATTTTATTCCTAGTTTTATTATGCTGCTCTAGGTTTTCTTATGATGTATGGTGCTCCCTCTTTTTCCTTTAAATAGTTGTACTGTGTACTCTCCAAAAATCCTCAATGAAGCATCATTTCCATTGATCAATTATATTCCGTTTTAGCTCTCATGAGCACATTGTCTCTTTATTCATGCACTTTATTAACTTTATGAAAAACAACTATGAAAAAAGATCCAGTGCGAGTTTAAAATAATTCTTTTCTTAATACCGCGCTAGTGCAAGTTGTTTGCAAGTTTGAATCTATTCGAGTTCGAACTGAGAAAAAAGATCCAGGTTGAACTCGAGTCGAATTATGAATTGAATAGTCGGTTTTCATTAAGTTGAGTCGAGTTCGAATCAAATCTACTCATTTCCAAATATGCAAGTGTCACTAGTGCAACATTTGTTTTTAAAAAGCACCATTTAAAATTGGCTCTTTGAACACCTAATTTCAAATGTGAATGTGGTGGCAATTTGGTAATTAAAGAATAAAATACTAGTTTACGTCGTTGAATATTTCAAATCGATTATTTTAACATTTAATTACAAATATTTTTGAACATACAAATTGGGTCCTAGTGTAAGTCTTAGGGCTATAGAAAAGGGGTGTCAAAGAAGGAGTTATCCGCTTTAGAAAATGTAACTATTATTGTATTTTCTTCTTGTCTAACATTGAAAACAAATTATTAGTTGTGTCTTTTGCCACCCTATCTAGAAGGAGGACTAATTATGTGCACAATTTTGCTATTGGCTTTTTTAATAGAAAACCTAAAATACCATCTGAATTTGGTAACAACTATATAATGCAAACAAATAGCTATTACCCCAGCAGTCCATAACAGATTCTGTTATCTGTTTAATTAGTTACAAGTAGTTAAATTCAGTTACAATCTATGTAACCAACGCTAACAAACCCTTACAAGGGTCTTTTTGCTTTGTATAAATAGACCTACAAGCTATTATATTATGTACAGATCATTTACAAAGTAAATTCAAAAAATTTACAAGTTTTTACATTGTTTTCTCTTCCTCTGTGTGCTATCCATGTTTCATCACTGTGTATCTCATCTTCCTTCTTCTGAGTGTGTGTGAGCCCAGTTCTTCAACAAGTGGTTGAAGATACCTCGCAACAAGAAGAAAAACAGAGAGAGTTAGTGTTTCAGTGACTGAAATACTCTAAGTGAAAGAAAATACAAAGAAAGGGTGAAGAGAAAATATACCTTCGTGATCTCAGGGGGAGATCCTTGATCTTATGCTGTGTGTGTTCTTCAATAACAGAGTTGCAGTACATACACAGAAATAAAAATAAATCAGAAGGCAGTCATCAATAATAGAAATAAAATACATCACTGGGAAGAGTGATTTATACCTGTTTCTGTTGTTGACCGTGGTTATTGTGGCTTTCAATCTCTCACAAGTATCATACAAAGTAATACAGAACCAGTTAGGGTTTTGTAAAGGAAATCAACAACCAAAACAACAATCAAAGTTCTAACACCGTGGTTACCTTAGTTTGGTGGTGCGATTCAAAACCCAGGAGTTTCATAACTTGCGAACAGAAGAACAACACGTTAAGGTTCGTATACTCTGAAATTAATAGATCAAAATAGAGGGGTTTTGATCTTTACCTATTGCTGAGTCTTCATGTGGAAGATTTCAAGAAGAATCGTCCTTCAATTCGTGGAAATTGCTGGGTTGAAAGAAACCCTAGCAGAGTACTTGTGAGAATAAAAAGAGAACGAAGGAGAAGAAAGAAAGTGCGACAGAAATCCAAGAAACAGTGAAGAAAAAATAGGGTTTTTACCTTATATATGCTGGGTAAAGAACCGGGTTCGTGTTGACCCACGAAGGATCCGATCAGTTCCGCATAACCCATTCAGTTTTTTGTTTGAATCAACGGTTGTGTGTCATTGTGGGCTGGGACAGAAACTGGGCACTCTGATATTTGCACCCCGGACTTTATTCTTGGCAACCTGTAGTGAAAAGAAAACAATTATATGGTTAAACAATTCAATATTTGCCAGTGTTAGATCATATTAATAAAGTTTTTATTTATTTAAAAGATTTCCGTTCTTACTCGTACAACACTCTTCTAATATGGAAAATGCTAGATGTTACGAGTGATTTTTGTAAGAAAGAGAAGAATACTATGTGATAACATGTAATACTCACTTTTCCTAAAAAAAAAAGCATGTAATCCTCACAAATTATAACTATTCACTCTCACATATAATGGTAGCCGGTTGTTGATTGGTCAAATACCCTATTTTTATGCATTCTTCTCTTTATTACAAAAAGCTCTTGCAAAAAATAACAATGCTCTTCTAATATTTTGTTGGTGCTTTAAACTTGTTATTCGATGCAATGGCCAACCAATATTGAATCCTGAACTCACAGCTTGCATGACCTCTAGGATAGACGTAATTGTCTTTTTCTTTCTTCATATAATGGTGCTCTCGAATTCGATTGTTTAGCTTCTAAGTAATCAAAAAGTGTGCTTGCTTTTGTCAAAAAAGAAGTGTGCTTGCTTTTGTCAAAAAAAAAGTGTGCTTGCTCTTTGCAATTAAAATAGCTCTCAAAAGTCTCCGAACCATTCATTTCTTTGCTAAGGACAGGAACAACTTATTCTGATATAATTCGGCGTTATCCCAAGTCATATACACTTAAAGTAAACTTTATTTGAATTATCAGCATATTAAAGTAAACTTTATTTGATTTATCGACTTTATATCCATCTCAGTAGTATAACTCATAACCATTCACCAAGTCAAACCAACATGAAAATCTTTTACCAAGTGGTTGCAGCACAAGTGGTAAGTTGTTTGGGCCCCTTAAGCATTTGGTCAGGGGTTCGATCCCTGGCCGGTGTGTATGGAGGAACATCGCTTGGGAGAGGTCAACCCTTAAATGAACTCTAGTACCTCAAGGGATTAGTCTCCACAATTGCAGTGGAGGATATCCTGATTTACCCAAAAAACACTACACTCTATCCATTTTGTTTTTACCGAATAAGGCGCGCATTTGCATTTCTAAATCAAATATGCAATTGTGTGGACTGGTCTAGGATAACTCTTCTTTAAAGTTTGGATATGCCCATTAGTCTCTCTACGACATTAATTAATAAGACAGACACACAAATTAGTAATAAGACATATAACACACAAATTAGGACAAGTGAATATTATTGGGAATAACATGTCTACTACTAACTTAGAATCAAACTTTTCTTAATAAAAAAAAGAAGAGTTTTCCTGAAGAAACTTTCACTGTGATGCTCAGACTGCCCTTGGTGGATTTTTCGCGCCGTGTGTTGTCGCCTTTATCCCTTTTAGTTTTGTCGCCATTGCATCTCATGGGGGATTGGCTTTGCGATCCTCTTGGTGGAGTGCCCCTTTCCTACTTGCCACTCCTCGGCTTACAACCTCCTTTTTGTATGTACTTCTCAGTTTCCCCTTGCGAATGAGCGCTTCGATCTTCTCCTTCAAAGTGAGGCACTTGTATGTGTCGTGTTCCATGGTTCCATGAAACTTGCAGCATGTCGAGTCGTCCTGCCCCATTTGTTTGGGAAATGGTTTTGGTTGGGCGATCGTATCCTGCTCCTTCGTTTCTTCGTAGATTCTGAACAATCGAGTGCTCAGTCTGCCAATCCATCAGTCACCTATTCCCACTTTGTGGTCGTTGCCCTTGTTGTCGTTGACTGTCTCTGCCTTTTTGGAGGTTGCACTCTCTTTGGTGTCGACGTGTAACTCGACGTATATGTGAATTTTGCCTATCGTCATGGGTTTCGCAATCGGCTCGTCGATTCGCACGGTCATGCAGAAGAGGGATGGGCGACTTTCGTCTTGTTCTTGGTGATGGCCGAACAGGTCAGGTAGCACAATTCGTTCTTCTTCCCTTTTGGAGTCCACTCTTGCAGGCTTCCGACTTTTGCACGCGCGACTGCTATATGTGGTTCTTGCGTTGTTGCTCCTCATTTCGTTCTTCAAGTGTCCTCATTGAGTCCTACATTCTCTACATTTCGTCGCTTGGTTCTTGAGTTTCGTTGCTGGTAGTCTGATTTATATGTCGTGTTTCCACCATAGCTATAGTGGAAGCACTCAACTCTTTCCTTGTGAGACCGTCGAGAAAGGAGTTTTTACTAGCGGCCCCACGGTGGGCGCAATGTTCTCATATTTAAAATTGGGGTGGTGCAATCCTTAAGGATATAGCCTTAATAAAGGAGACCTCCCAAAATTCATGAACAAAGAGTCCCTAATCCAACAGTATCATGAGCTATTTATAACACAATGAGAGTTCTAGGGTGTATTATACCGCACGGGTTTCGCCCTCCAATACCTGCTATGCGCCTGCGACCAACGTAGTCGCGCGACCCCTATTTTGGTAAGAGCCAATGCCCAACTTCCACGTCGTCTTTGTTTGTCTTCTACGAGGACGCGTCCTAGTCTGTGCATGGTCCATACGGTGCATGCGGTACAGAGTTTCCTTTGGTACTATCTGTGCCTCCTTGGGTGGCGATTGCACTTCTCAGCTTTCTGTTCCCTGCTTGGCAAGGGTCTTTCTTGAGGGAGTATGACCGTTTCTTGGCCTTCTGGAGCCCTTCTTGATCTTCTAGAGCCCTTTTCGGCCTTCTAGAGCCCATGTCCACATTTTCCGAAAATCGCCGGTACAGAAGGAAACAATCTAGTCATTACTATTAAATATTAGTCATGAATGTCAGCCTCGAAACTTTAAAAATAATAAATGGTAATTAAAACAATATTTGAAGAAGCACAAATTATGGAATCTGAGCCGCACGATATTGGTCCACGTCAGTGATCTTAGAGACCATGTATGCTTTTTCAAAAAACCCGGGTACAGAGGAAACAATCGAGTCAATACTATTAAATATTAGTAATGAATGTAAGCATTGAAACTTTAAAAATAATAAATGGTAATTAAAACTAGTATTTGAAGAACACAAATTATGGAATCTGAGCCGCACGATATTGGTCCACGTCAGTGATCCTAGAGAAATATTTTAATCCAACGACACTCATTCCTTCGGTAGGATATGGATTGCAACAATGGTTTTTTGTGTATTCTATTTCGTCCGTTTCAAGTCAACTAAGGTTGTTTGTCTCACCCGACGACCCATCTACTCGATCACACCTAGCCGTACATCCACTTGTAACTTTATTATAAATATTTGATTGTGCTCATGACCCTGAGAATACTAGCAATAATCGGCGTTGTTAAACCCAAAATCGAAAGATTCAGTTTACCTTTCTCTATCATCTTTCTATTGCATTTGCAAACTTTACAATCTATCTAGCGCTCGGTTATATGTAAGATATCTTCTCATATATGCTTGTATGATTTAACCACTTATGACGATATGTTAGCGTTTTTCACATCAACCATAACTTTATTATACTCATATTAATACTTTATATATACCTAATCACAGGTGATTCATCATGGTTTTCCTCAGCTAGATCCCTGACTGAGGCAATAGTATTTGGTATTTCTACTATATTTGCAAGCTAGATCAAAAGGAAATCATCAAATCAACACTGTTTCGATTGTGTTTTGCTCTACTGTTCCTTTTGTTGATTAAATATGAGTAAGAAAAAAAATATATAAAAGGATGTATTAAGTGTGAAATTAATTCATATGTTTGATTTTTATATTTACCATTATAGTTGAATTTAAAGTAATTGATATTCTCTTTCTGGTACTAATTGATAATTTTTACTATTTATTTTCGATTTCCATTTGAGTTTGCAGGTTTTATTTGGAAATGGAAACACCTACACCACCACTTGAGGTTTCATTCAGTGAGGTATGATTTCTTGTCCTGACTTCTTATCATAGGTTATTTCCTACGTCAAATTGAAACTTTTTATTTTCAAGGTTATTTTCTTATCATAGGTTATTTTTTTACTATTCTCGTGTACATAACTTATTTCTTTATAATTATTTTAATTATTTATCTCTATTTACAAGTTTCCCTTATGTCATTTATAGTCAATAAGTTCTCTAGATCATAGTGTGTGTATTCTATTTCTATTGTTAATAGCAAATCTATTTATACTATATAGTTATGGATAGATAATTTCTGATGATCCCTCCACTAATAAATTTCACCAAATACTTTCATATCTTCTTTCAGCAGGTAAGACTAGCTACTCCACTCCCAGTTGCTTCAGCTTCTTTTCAAGATCATCCATTTGAATGCATCACAATCCAACGAGGGGCACTTCAACTACCTTCCCTCCAAATATCGTAACAGTCGCCACACTAATCAGTTCTTCATTTCTAAGGGACTGAACATGATATTTATGTTCACACTTAACTTCACCACCATAGTTACAAACTGAACAAACAGTGATTTTTAGTTGGGTAGTCACAGATTCACTATTCTGCTAGCAGATGCTTCTTTGCAGTAAGTTTCCATTTTCTTTTGGTAGCTGAGGTTTTCTTTATTGAATGTGAATAAAATTTCACGGTGGCAGTTTTGTAATTAAAATTATAATATTTAGATTGGTTGTCACACGAACCGATATAGAAACACAATCTTTACATCTTTCATATCGGTTTCATTCCATAACCGTTATGGAAAACCCAAAAATTTATGCTTCCATAACGGGTCACAAAACCACCCGTTATAGAAACGCAAAAATTTAGGCTTCACTTCGCATCTCTTCCCTTTGCATCTCATCTCTTCCATTCGCATCTCTTCCACCGTATCTCCCTCTCACTGCCCATTTCGCATACTGTCCCTCATCTCTCCCTCTCACCGCCCTAGCTTCATTCGCGCGCATACTGTCCCTCATCTCTCCCTCTCGTTGCGTCTCTCCCTCTCACTGAATCTACGAGTTGAGAAGAAAACGCAAAGACGTAAACCCTCACTGCATCTCGCTGCAAAACCTTCACTGCATCTCGCTGGAAATCGCTGGTGATGGAACTTGTTGTTTTCACGCGAAGGGTTTCAGCGAAGCGTCTCTCCCTCATATTTGCATGTTGAGTTTTCACAGGCAAAGGAATTCTGTTTTCACGCAAAGGGTTTCAGTGAAACTCCCACCCCATTCGCCACGTCTCTCCCTCTCGATGTGTCTCTCACTCTTGCTGCGTTGACGAATTCGCACGGAGAACCACCGTCGCCACAGCACCACCGCTGCAACTAGGTAAACTTTTCTTTCACATTTGTGTATTTTAGGGTTACATCTATGATGTTTGCTGGTTTGTGCACCTTTGATGTTTGCTGGTTTATGAACCTTTGATGTTTGCTGGTTTGCTGGTTTCTGATTTTCACAAATTTTGAGTTTCACCTTTGATGTTTGCTGGTTTGTGCACCTGTCTTCTCTGCCAAGTGCTAAGAGAACTGTTATACTAAATAAGGCTTGTGCAGTTAGTTGTTACTTTTTTGTGGCCTTTTGAGGTCTTTCGCATTTACACAAACCAGAGCTATGACTACAAAAGTGTTGTATGATATCATTATTTAAACTTTATGCTAATAAATTGCCAGAAAATGTGCTGCTTTAACTACAATGCATGAATTTTAGTTGGAGATCTATACTCTACCTCATCATCATTGGAATACACTTTTTTCATCTTGATGAACTTGCACCAGGGGGCATAGCTTTGTTGTAGGTAGCTATGGGACTTGAAATGGTTTCTGTAATCTGATGCGAAAGGGAATTAGCTGTTTTTTGAGGATTCCTTATCCATGTCCCTTGTACCCTTTCCTTTCTTTATAATTCCAGTTGTTAATAAAGAAAGAAGATAAACATTGAGAGTGGCAGCAGATAAATTAGAAGCCATAAACTAGAGGTTTTAGACCTTTGTGCAAATACGTTTATGGGCGACTTCTAACTCCTATTTGAAAAATCAAATCTCTTAGGGAAGCTTTACTTGTGTGAAAACTATATGTTTGGTAAAGTGCAAGAAGACATTGGGATTTTAAAATCACTTGAAGAGTTAGTTATTTATAGTAATAACTGCATTGGAAGTCTTGTGATTTAAATATCTAGTCATGTTAATGATGCAAATGAAATACTAATTTTTTCCCTTTGTTACATTGCCTAATAGCCATGTTTTTATTCAGTTTATTTATTGTGTTGAAGTCATGTTGCCTTTAGTTTTAGTTTATCTAGTTGCAACTTGCAATTACCAAAATTTATTTTCTTATTTATTAGATACTTCCACTGGGGCTGTTTGCTGATTGTTTCCTGTTTTTTTCCTTCTTTACAGTGGATTCCAAGCTCCTCTACTCTACCATTTACATACTCTATCTTTAATTACTTTGGTCTTTTTTCCACTACTACTATGCTTTCACTCTAGTTGGATCAATACTAGCTGCCTAAGTAGTTATGGATCGTAGTTGGATCAATACTAGCCGTCTAAGTGATGAGTATGAGAAGGGCGTGGAAGAGTTTCTAGAATTTGCTAAAAGATATTGTCCAAAAAATAATGAAAAGTTTATTTGTCCTTGTGTTAGCTGTAAGTTTTATTGTCCTTGTGTCAATTGTTTGAATAGTGACAAACTAGTTGTTAAGGACATTCACGATCATCTTCATTGTGATGCATTTAACAAGAGTTATACAAGGTGGATATGGCATGGTGAATCGTCAGGAGTACCAAACACATCCCAGAGAGAGGAGGTTAATGTAGATATGAATGATCGACTAGAAGAGACGATTCGAGATCTTGGACCAGAGTCTTTTCAGCAAACATGTATGTATGATACTTTGTGCAGTGACAACATAGAGTCGTTGTATCCAGGGTGCCCCAAGTTCACACGGTTGTCAGCCGTGTTAAAATTGGTCAACCTAAAGGCAAAAAACGGGTGAACCGATACAGGTTTCACAGAATTGCTTGAGTTGCTGAAAGACATGCTTCCAGAAGGTAACATATTACCAGACCGTAACTATGAGGCGAAAAAGATATTGTGTCCTGTGGGTTTGGAGTATAAAAAAATACATGCATATCCTAAAGATCTCATATTGTACAGGAAAGAATTTAAAGATAAGCATGCGTGTCCTACTTGTGGGACATCACGCTACAAAGTGAAAGATGATGATTCTAGTTGTGATGTGAGCACAAAGGGTTCTCCAGCAAAAGTCTCCAGCAAAATTCTTATGGTAAAAAGTAAAATGTAAAAAGAATGTCTTTAATGTTTTATGAAACTCAATGCAGGAGCTGGCTTCTATGGGTTACTGTAACACCCCGATAAATTCTAACATATAGAATCACCGGAATGCACTAAATGGCATACATCAGAGTAACTTCCTGTTATTGAAATATTGAACACATCTATAACTTTCGATAATACATATCAAATGGTTCTCTGAACCTCATAAACTTCCTGAAAATGCTTAAGTTTCAAAACTTAAGACTTGTACATGATCCTGGTGTTCAATAATCAAAAGATAAAGTAGCGGAAACGATTTATAACTTATACATGATAGTTATACAACCGATAACAAAAGTACTACAAAAGGACAAGGGCCTAAGCAAGAAACATAAATTTCCGGACTCCTCGAGTCACACCAGCTAACCGTGCTTGGTTGCCTTGGCCTTCCCCTGTTTCTCTGTAAAAACCACAAATATGAAGGGTGAGATAAACATTATCTCAGTGAGTCCTATTGAGACCCCTGACCAACTCTAACGGTTTATTATACTTAAATCTGAACTCGTGGCCCGAAGAAGCGACCACGTGAATACATGATGTTTACTCGTAACTTGTAGCCCTAAAAAGCGACTACTTGTTACATTTCTGATTTCTTTCCTGATGTAGCCCTAGTGAGCGACTACGGGTCATATTTTATCTTGAACTTAGCACAACCCGAGATATAATGCTAGACAATCTTGATTGCCCAATATCTACGGAAACCCCAATCCGAAATTCTATTCGAATAATGCTAGGGTCCTAGCTTTGGATTCATGACTCCCCTCCACTAGGTATGCTAATAACTGGAGGATCGTCATCCTCGATATACACAAGGTATACCATCTACCTTTCCCCGAGGGAAAGTAACTTGATTTGTGTTTACATGAATTGAGAGTTTTTATGTCTTTCTAGACTTACAATCAATTAGCTTACATGACTTGATGAACTTGAAGTTCGTATCTTAACATGATTGGACTCAAGGTCCGTTAACATTTCTTGACTTGTGTTCTCACGCATTCTCTAAGTACGGTTTTTGTCACATTCATAACAGACAAGTTTTCTATCAAATATGATTAACTCCATGATATCAATCTTTACATTGTTGGGGAACCATGGGGAATGGATTAGAAGAGGATTGGAATCATTTGGAATGGATAAAAAGGTACTTTGAATTTGGGGATCAGAAAGTCTCACACGACCCGTGCGTGTAAGCGCACGACCCGTGCGTTTTTGAACAATTTGCAGAAGATTTCCAGAAGGATACGCACGACCCGTGCGACCAAGCGCACGATCCGTGCGTTATTCACTAAAATTGTAGAGAGTTCCAGAAACATTCGCACGACCCGTGCGACTAGGCGCACGATCCGTGCGTGTTTAAAAAATCCAGTTCTTGTCGTATCAGATGGGGGCACACGACCCGTGCTCGTAGGCACACATTCCGTGCGTCTCCATCAGTTTTCCAGAAAACAGACATTTTCATGAGTTATTCCATTCCGTTCCGATTCCAAAATCCCTTCCGATCGAGACCCAAACTTAAGCATGCATTGAAAACAGTATATTATAGCAATCCCAAATCAATCCAAACAATCAATCAAGTAACTTCATATTTTAAATCGAAATCTTTTCGGTAAAACGGTTTTCAAATAGGTGGAGACTCAGAAAACACATGCATTCCCTAAGCGACTTATAGAACTCACCTATCGTGATGAGAATCACGCAAAGCACCGAGACCTTGAAGGAGGCTACGAACTAAAAACACACGAACTTCCCCGGAAATGTTCCAAAAGCTCCTAAAACCGAAACCAGATTCTCAAACCATTCAAACCCAACCCAGCAACTGGGAATGCTCCCAAGACTACCCAATGAATGCCAAATGGTATCTTGACTTGGTGATGAACTCTAGTACTGCCTATGGTGCTTGAACCAGAACATGCAAGGTTGGAAACTCCATTTTTGGATACTTGGAGCTTGAGGGTTTGAAAATGGTGGTTTGGAGAGAAGTTGGATGTTTGTTCAGAAAGTTAGATCAATGGGAAGAAGAAGAAAAATGGTGGAGGATGGTAAGTTTAGATTATACATGCATGAACAATGGAGGTAGGACCCTTCCCTTTCTTCTCCACTCTCTCTCTCTCTCTCGAATTCTCTCCTCCTTCTCTCTACTTCTTTGCTGATTTTCAGAAATGGGGGAAAATGAAAGGTGTGGGAGTGAGGGAGTTGACTTAGTCAGCTGAGGGGTGAGTCACTAAAGGTTGGAAAAGACCCTTATGCCCTCCCTTACTAACACCTCCTTTAATTCACTTCTAACCCAACAATTTCATCTAAACTTCTATACTTGGTATGCTACCTTAATCATACTTATATACTATCATTTATTTAACTCTACATCTCATAATTAAAATAATTATGCTCATTAATCAACTTAACCTTTTGCTAAATTAATTGAATTAAATTAGATAATTAGGGAATGTTACAATCACCCCAACTTTTAAAATTTTGTCCTCAAAATTGACAAAACGTACCTCAATCGAAAATATGGGGATATTTCACCCGCATGTTCTCCTCTACTTCCCATGTCGCTTCGTCGGTGTGGATACCATGTATTGCAGGTAAACTAAAATTGCAGAATATGTTTTGATGATGAAAAAGGCAAAGGTAAAGTTGATAGCCAAAAGTAAAGAAAAGTGACTAAACATCCAAGTCACAATCCAAGACAAACAAGCTCAAGAATTGAAGATTCAAGTTTAAGGGTAGTCCTTAGGGTTTGGGTGTGTCTTAGGAAAAAGTGTAAGCTCTTTCAAAGGTCAGCTCGTATATCAAAGTCTCACACACTCACAAGTTTTTCAAAGATGCATGCATACTTACGTAAACATACCTATCATCTTTAAAAACATAAAATCGATTTTCTCATGCATAAACATACATCAAAATCGATTTTCAGGTAAAACAGAAAAGGAAGAATCGATTGTCAGGTCATGTATTTTCAGTACATAAATCGATTTCTGAGCCAAACATTTTTAAAGGGAAGAATCGATTCCCACTCTTTTGCACTTAACTGAGAATCGATTCCCACATGTCTCAGGCAAGCTGAAAATCGATTCATACATATTTTCACTAAGTATAGAATCGATTCCTAGCTTTCCATGGTACTCAAGAATCGATTGTCCCTATTTTTCAAACAAAGATAAATCGATTCCTCACTTAGATAAATCGATTCCTAGATCAAATGCATTCAACAAAGAATCGATTCCTACACTATTTTTAACGTAAACCTGATTTCCTCATAGCCTATAAATAGGCAGTGCTTCACGTTCATTTTTACAGAACAACCCATTTCACGAATCAGAGAACTTTTGAGAAAAACTCTTTACGCTTTTACTTTTGCTCGTCACGCACCGTTGGTCCGTCTGAGCTGATCTGTTGCTAAGAGTTAGTTGGGGTTGCATTCTTCAAGTTGTAATATCTGCCTACATTAGAGGTATTTCTGTCTTTACAATTGTTTATTATTTAATTGTTGTGTTTTGTTCTAGGGAGTGGGGTATCTCTCTAGGGTAGCTGCATGTACTAGGAAGTGGGGTATCTTTCTAGGGCAGTTGATTGTAACAGGGGTGGGGTATCTCTTGTTATTGTATTGTTAGATTTGAGGGCTCTCCATAGGTGGGGTATCCTAGGAGGAGAGTGCCTGAGTCTGTAAAGGTTTTCCAAGGCACCTGTAAGCCTTGTTGTTTTGGTTAGTGGAAAATCTCACAAGGGTGTGAGGACTGGACGTAGGTCACTAGGAGGTGACCGAACCAGGATAAATCTCTGCGTGCTTTACTGCTTTCCTGCTTTACTGTTATACCGCTTTACTGCTTTATATTCAAATTCCTTCGCTTCCACTTAACCTGCGCGAAAATTGATCTAAGTCATTGAAAAGGGGAAAAACGTTTTTGAAAGATCTGAAAAGTTTTTAAATCTCAATTCACCCCCCCTCTTGAGACTGAAGCCACTTGGTAACAAGTGGTATCAAAGCTAGACTCTTGTATAAAGGGCCTAGCAGCTTCAAGAGAAATGGCTTCAGGTTGGTCTACGCAAGAGGGTGCTTCTCTTACCCGTCCTCCGGGATTCAACGGGAAAGATTATGCATATTGGAAAGAAAGAATGAGAATCTTTATTGAAGGGGTAGACTTAGATGTTTGGGATGCTGTGGAAAAAGGACCCTATGTCCCCACGCACATAGTAGATGGTATTCTTACAATTAAAAGTAGAAATGAATGGTCTGATGATGAGAAAAGAAAAGTGCAACATAATTTACGTGCCAAAAATATTATTACTTCTGCTTTAAGTCCTGATGAATTTTTTCGAGTTTCAAATTGTAAATCTGCCCAAGAAATGTGGGATAATCTTCAAGTTACTCATGAGGGTACAAATGAAGTGAAAAGGGCAAGAACAAATACTCTTATCAGAGAGTACGAACTATTTAGAATGAATACAGGTGAAACAATACCAGAAATGCAGAAAAGGTTCACTCACATAGTGAATCAGTTAAGCTTGTTGGGAAAGTCATTTCCTGCAGAGGATCTAATCAACAAAGTTCTGAGGTGTCTGAATAGAGAATGGCAACCCAAGGTTACTGCTATAGCTGAATCAAGAAATTTAGCTACTATGACTCTGGCTACTCTGTTCGGTAAACTTCAAGAGCATGAACTAGAACTCACCCGTCTAGCTGAGTACGAAAATACAGATAAGAAAAAGAAAAGCTTGGCTCTAAAAGCATCTTGTTCTAGTCGGTTTGATGATAGTGACAACTCAGATGATGAAATTGATGAAAGTGAAGAGAATATGGCTCTTATGGTTCGGAAGTTCAAAAGGTTCATGAAAGGCAACAACTATCCAAGGAAGAACTTCAAATCAAAAAGGTTCCTACTTGTTATGAATGCGGGAAACCCGGGCACATGAAAATGGAATGTCCTAATCTGCTTGTTATCTGACGGATCTTCTCCGTAGTTTCACGGACCAATTCCGGTCCTAACATTCTCTGCTCACCTACATCCCACCAACACAATGGTGTTCTGCACTTCCTTCCATACAATGCTTCATATGGAGCCATTCCGATACCAGAATGGTAACTGTTGTTGTATGAAAATTCTACCAATGGAAGATGATCCTCCCATCTGCCTCCACTATCGA
This sequence comes from Astragalus membranaceus, assembly GCA_039519185.1. Classification (NCBI taxonomy): domain Eukaryota; kingdom Viridiplantae; phylum Streptophyta; class Magnoliopsida; order Fabales; family Fabaceae; genus Astragalus; species Astragalus membranaceus. The sequence continues at coordinate 22,261,568 of CM076854.1, read as the reverse complement.
GTACACAAGCTCTCAACATATCCTCCAATGTCTAAATTGTCCTCTCAGTCTGCCCGTCTGTCTGTGGATGGTAAGCGGTGCTAACACACACCTTTGTTCCCAACGCCATATTCAATGCTCTCCAAAATCGAGATGTGAACTTGGGATCTCGATCACAGATGATACTTGTAGGGATTCCATGCAACTTCACAATATTCTTGAGATACTCATCTGCTAACCTAACAACCTTGTGATTCGAACGCACTGGAATAAAATGAGCGGACTTGGTTAGGCGATCCACCACTACCCAAATAGAATCATTTCCGGCTTGGGACCGTGGCAATCCCATAACAAAATCCATAGATATGCTTTCCCATTTCCATTCAGGTATATTCAACGGCTGTAACTGGCCACCTGGCTTCTGGTGCTCTATCTTAACTTTCTGACAAGTCAAGCATCGAGACACAAACTCTGCGATATCAACTTTCATACCCGGCCACCAGTACAATTGCTTCAAATCTCGGTACATCTTGGTAGACCCAGGATGTATTGAGAACTGACTCTTATGAGCTTCCTCTAAAACTTGTCTCTTCACATCCTCATCATTCGGCACACACATTCTGCCATCAAAACAAATTACACCATCCCCGTATTCGGTGTAACTCGGCAATCTCTTCTGCACTTGCAGCTCTACATCACCTTCTTGGGCTGAGCGAAATAGATCTCTCAAGGGACTTGAAATCTGAATGTGACTCAACACCAACCTGCTCCTTCTTGACTTCACTCTCAAATTGAGGTCCCTGAACGATTCCAACAAGGACATCTCGTGCATCATTAACTCTACAGTATGGATAGACTTTCTACTTAAAGCATCGGCCACAACATTAGCCTTACCAGGATGGTACTTCAATTCAAAATCGTAATCCTTCAAGAATTCTACCTATCTCCTCTGTCTGTTGTTCAGCTCCTTTTGGTCAAACAAATACTTAAGACTCTTGTGGTCACTAAAGACTTCGAAACGAGACCCATACAGGTAATGTCTCCAAATCTTTAGGGCAAACACAATCGCTACCAACTCTAAATCATGAGTTGGGTAATTCTCTTCATGCGGCTTTAGTTGTCTGGAGGCATAAGCAACTACTTGTTGATTCTGCATCAGGACACATCCCAAACCCTTACTTGAGGCGTCGCAATAGATTTGGAATCCTACGGACGGGTCTGGAAGAATTAGGATAGGTGCAGAAGTCAAACGATCCTTCAATTCCGTGAAACAATTTTCACAATCTGAGTCCCAGACAAACGGCTGACCCTTGCGAGTTAACCGCGTGAGTGGAAGAACCAGCTGGGAAAATCCTTGAATGAATCTTCGATAATACCCAGCTAATCCCAAGAAACTTCTTACCTCAGTAACCGTAGACGGTTGCTCCCAGTCTACTACAGCTTCGATCTTACTGGGATCCACTGCAACACCAGTCCTAGATATCACATGGCCCAGAAACTTAACTTCGGGCATCCAAAAGTCACATTTGGACGGCTTAGCAGACAACTTCTTCTCTCGGAGTACGTTCACAACAATTCGGAGATGTTGCACATGCTCCTCAGTTGTCTTAGAGAACTCCAAGATATCATCAATGAACACTACCACAAACCGATCCAGATAAGGACTAAAAATCCGATTCATATAATCCATGAATACGGCTGGAGCATTGGTCAAACCGAAGGGCGTCACTACGAATTCATAGTGTCCATACCTCGTACGGAAAGCGGTCTTCGGGACGTCCAAAGCTCGAACTCTGATTTGGTGATAGCCGGACCTCAAATCAATCTTTGAAAATACAGAAGCTCCCCTCAATTTGTCTAGCAGATCATCAATTCTCGGTAGAGGGTATTTGTTCTTGACGGTCACCTTATTCAACTGACGATAATCGATACACAATCTCATACTTCCGTCCTTCTTCTTGACAAGCAACACCGGAGCACCCCATGGTGAGGCACTCGGCCGGATGAACCGCTTGGAAATTAGCTCTTCCAGTTGAACTTTCAATTCCCTCAACTCTAACGGCGACATCCTATATGGGGCTATAGAAATAGGTCCAGTGCCTGGAACCAACTCTATAGAAAATTCCACTTCACGATCCGGAGGAAATGAAGGAACTTCATTGGGAAACACATCAAGAAATTCATTAACAACTTGCACAGAAGATAAATCCTGACCTGTCTCAGTGGATGCAGACAGCATCATGACATAAGCTTCTGCGCCTTGGAACAGATAGTTACTGGCCGAAGTGAAAGAAATAACAGCTTCAGAATTGGGCGGTTGTAGCTCCACTGACTCGGAGGCGAAACCGATAGTTCGATGGAAACAATCTATAGTCACATGGTTGGCCGTCATCCAACTCATGCCTAGGACGACGTCCATGCCCTTCATTGGTAAACAAATGAAGTCTACTACAAAATTCCTGTCCCTAATGGATAGAAGACAATTTTCACATATTGCTTGGGTCTGAACACTACCCTCAGCAGCAGTCTTAATGGAGATTGGTTGAGGCAAAGGAGTTAAAGCCAATCCCAACCGTTCGGCACAAACTTGAGATATAAAACAATGGGTCGCACCCGAATCATATAAAATACTAACGGAGTTATTAAAAAGAGATCCTATACCCCTAAGTAGATTATCTGACGGTGTGACCTTCTGGGCGTCCAAGGTGTAAACTCTGCCGTGCGTTATAGTGGCACCTTCTTCCTGACCTCTCTTCTTTGGGCAATTAGCAGCATAATGTCCCTCCTTCTTGCAGTAGTAGCACTGAGTCGATCCCACTTGACACTTACCCTGATGGTACCTTCCACAGTTGGAGCATGCACTGAACTTTGGTGAATTGGACGACTGAATCTGCTTCCCTTTGTTGGAGTTGTACCTAGGACCCATTTGATTGTTGGATGATCCAACATTCTTCTTACCCTGATTGAATACTTTTCTACTTGCATACAACCTCTTCAAGTCACTTTCGGCTATATGAGCTTGCTGAACCATGGCCGCATAATTTGTATATGAAAAGGAACTTAGACTCTGAGCAATGTCTTCCCTTAACCCATACTTGTACCTATCGGTCTTCCACTTGTCATTGGGGGCATAGCCAGCCAAACCGAAGAATTGATACAACTCTTCAAACTTGGCGGAGTACTGACCCACCGTTAGACTTCCCTGAGTGAGAGTTAAAAACTCATTCTCCTTTTCGAACCTCATTGCCGTTGGAAAGAACTGCTCCAAAAACACTTGCCTGAAATGCTCCCAAGTCTGGGGAGTACCCATAGTCACCATCATAGCCTTAACATTAGTCCACCAGTTGTGAGCCTCTCCTTTCAGCATATGGGATGCCAACCTTAACTTGTCCTCATCTGCAACTTGCATAGTCAGAAAAATCTTCTCTATATCATCCAGCCAATGCTGGGCTTCCATGACAACCGGTCCTCCTTTGAACTCAGATGGCTTCAACTTCAGGAATTCTGAATAAACTTGCCTGGGGTTAATTTGCGGCTCTGGGGCCTGCTGAGGTTGAACTTGAGCATTCTGCTGCAATGCTACCATATCTTCCAGCATCTTTTGTTGTCTATCCATCATGCCCTGCATCCAAGCAGCATGTGGATCGATTGGTGGGGCGTTCCTTGATCCTCCTGCCATAATTCTGCAAATGATACACCAAGTATTAAGTTTATCAGTCTCAATGTCTCTTAGCATCATAAGAAGCATAATGGCAGAGTTACTCAAGGGACAAAACCGCCCTAACTAATCTAAGCCCGACTAGGTCGAACTGCTCTGATACCATAATGTAACACCCCGATAAATTCTAACATATAGAATCACCGGAATGCACTAAATGGCATACATCAGAGTAACTTCCTGTTATTGAAATATTGAACACATCTAAAACTTTCGATAATACATATCAAATGGTTCTCTGAACCTCATAAACTTCCTCAAAATGCTTAAGTTTCAAAACTTAAGACTTGTACATGATCCTGGTGTTCAATAATCAAAACATAAAGTAGCGGAAACGATTTATAACTTATACATGATAGTTATACAACCGATAACAAAAGTACTACAAAAGGACAAGGGCCTAAGCAAGAAACATAAACTTCCGGACTCCTCGAGTCACACCAGCTAACCGTGCTTGGTTGCCTTGGCCTTCCCCTGTTTCTCTGTAAAAACCAAAAATATGAAGGGTGAGATAAACATTATCTCAGTGAGTCCTATCGAGACCCCTGACCAACTCTAACGGTTTATTATACTTAAATCTGAACTCGTGGCCCGAAGAAGCGACCACGTGAATACATGATGTTTACTCGTAACTTGTAGCCCTAAAAAGCGACTACTTGTTACATTTCTGATTTCTTTCCTGATGTAGCCCTAGTGAGCGACTACGGATCATATTTTATCTTGAACTTAGCACAACCCGAGATATAATGCTAGACAATCTTGAGTGCCCAATATCTACGGAAACCCCAATCCGAAATTCTATTCGAATAATGCTAGGGTCCTAGCTTTGGATTCATGACTCCCCTCCACTAGGTATGCTAATAACTGGAGGATCGTCATCCTCGATATACACAAGGTATACCATCTACCTTTCCCCGAGGGAAAGTAACTTGATTTGTGTTTACATGAATTGAGAGTTTTTATGTCTTTCTAGACTTACAATCAATTAGCTTACATGACTTGATGAACTTGAAGTTCGTATCTTAACATGATTGGACTCAAGGTCCGTTAACATTTCTTGACTTGTGTTCTCACGCGTTCTCTAAGTACGGTTTTCGTCACATTCATAACAGACAAGTTTTCTATCAAATATGATTAACTCCATGATATCAATCTTTACATTGTTGGGGAACCATGGGGAATGGATTAGAAGAGGATTGGAATCATTTGGAATGGATAAAAAGGTACTTTGAATTTGGGGATCAGAAAGTCTCACACGACCCGTGCGTGTAAGCGCACGACCCGTGCGTTTTTGAACAATTTGCAGAAGATTTCCAGAAGGATACGCACGACCCGTGCGACCAAACGCACGATCCGTGCGTTATTCACTAAAATTGTAGAGAGTTCTAGAAACATTCGCACGACCCGTGCGACTAGGCGCACGATCCGTGCGTGTTTAAAAAATCCAGTTCTTGTCGTATCAGATGGGGGCGCACGACCCGTGCTCGTAGGCACACGATCCGTGCTCGTAGGCACACGATCCGTGCATCTCCATCAGTTTTCCAAAAAACAGACATTTTCATGAGTTATTCCATTCCGTTCCGATTCCAAAATCCCTTCCGATCGAGACCCAAACTTAAGCATGCATTGAAAACAGTATATTATAGCAATCCCAAATCAATCCAAACAATCAATCAAGTAACTTCATATTTTAAATCGAAATCTTTTCGGTAAAACGGTTTTCAAATAGGTGGAGACTCAGAAAACACATGCATTCCCTAAGCGACTTATAGAACTCACCTATCGTGATGAGAATCACGCAAAGCACCGAGACCTTGAAGGAGGCTACGAACTAAGAACACACGAACTTCCCCGAAAACGTTCCAAAAGCTCCTAAAACCGGAACCAGATTCTCAAACCATTCAAACCCAACCCAGCAACTGGGAATGCTCCCAAGACTACCCAATGAATGCCAAATGGTATCTTGACTTGGCGATGAACTCTAGTACTGCCTATGGTGCTTGAACCAGAACATGCAAGGTTGGAAACTCCATTTTTGGATACTTGGAGCTTGAGGGTTTGAAAATGGTGGTTTGGAGAGAAGTTGGATGTTTGTTCAGAAAGTTAGATCAATGGGAAGAAGAAGAAAAATGGTGGAGGATGGTAGGTTTAGATTATACATGCATGAACAATGGAGGTAGGACCCTTCCCTTTCTTCTCCACTCTCTCTCTCTCGAATTCTCTCCTCCTTCTCCCTACTTCTTTGCTGATTTTCAGAAATGGGGGAAAATGAAAGGTGTGGGAGTGAGGGAGTTGACTTAGTCAGCTGAGGGGTGAGTCACTAAAGGTTGGAAAAGACCCTTATGCCCTCCCTTACTAACACCTCCTTTAATTCACTTCTAACCCAACAATTTCATCCAAACTTCTATACTTGGTATGCTACCTTAATCATACTTATATACTATCATTTATTTAACTCTACATCTCATAGATAAAATAATTATGCTCATTAATCAACTTAACCTGTTGCTAAATTAATTGAATTAAATTAGATAATTAGGGGATGTTACAGTTACTCCCAACAATGCTCAAACAGTGATAAGGGTAGTTGTTCTGTTGCTGAACAAATTTTTGGGGAGGATCAGTTTGATGATATCCAGGATCAGTTTGATGATATCCAAGATCAATTTTATGACAACCCAGATCAGTCAGATGATATACCAGATCGGTGTAAGTTGTACGTTGATAATCCTTACCATTTGGTGGCAATTGGTCGTATTTTCAATTTGGGCTCAGTCATTCATAACAAGAGTTTGGAGAATGATATGGTGAGGGTGGTGGTTGAAGAGGTTCGACATCGAGGTGCTCAAGTTCCTATGCCCACTGCTGAGGTTCAAACTGTGGAACAAGCCCTAAAAAATTTTATTCAGTGGCCGAGAAGACTTGTTAAACCTTTTCAAATAACGTTTTCAATATTAGTCATTTCTTTCTATATTTACACTGGAAATAACTTGGTAATGGTAGAGAAGACTTACTAATATATTATCTTTCTTGTTTAGGAAATTGGAAAATCTAGCAAGGACATTCCACCCAAAAGTTCTGCACCTCAACTTAATCCAATTCAAGAGTTGATGATATTGATTATACCTATTAAAAATCCTATACAACTAAGATAGGAACATGATCCCACTCTTGAAGAATTTTATCTAGTAGCAAAAGAAGTGATGGATCTTTGTTGTGGTAACCAAATGCTTACCTTAAGTGTTCTACAATTTTGGTTGACGTAAGTTAGTTTTACTTATACTTTAGTTAACCAATTAACTTTCAAATTGTATAATTAACATTTCGCGTGACATCTTAGGTATATGCATCGTCAATGTATCTTGAAGGGCAATAGTGATTTGTATGGTTTCATTGACCCTCAACATTTTTTGCCTCCGGTGATTCCTCAGCACCTTTTGACTCCAGCTAATTCCAAGGAATTTTACCTAGCGCCTTATCATCATATGTAAGTACATGTTTATCAATTATCTTAAAATTCTATGTGATTTGTCACTAAATGTTCCCCAATGTAGAAATCATTGGCAATTGTTGATCATTTGTCCTATGAGTAATGAAATCGTCTTCCTTTGCTCACTTGGAAGGAAGCCGACTGCATCCCTCAAGCAAAAAGTTAATATGTAAGCTCTTATTTATTATACATCATGTGTAGAAAAGTAACAACAAAGTTAGAGAGTTTATATGATGTCTTCCTTTTTTATTAGTGCTATGGAAGGGATCATAAGTTGATGGGGACTAGAAAGAAGGCACCTATATGGATTTCCCTCGATGTAAGTAATTTAACTCTTGAGATTTAATTACATTATTTATAATGTATTTTATTACTATAATTTGTAGTCTCGAAAGCAAACTGGGAACACTGAGTGTGGATTTTATGTTATGAGACATATGTTCAACATTGTCTCTGCAAGTATTGTTGATTTATGGTTGGAGGTACGTAATAGAATTTTTTACAAGTTATATTAAAGATGTATTTTAGTTGATTAACTAATATTTAGTCTTGTGTCATTTCATATTGTAGAGATTCAACAATACTGAACCATTCAATGATGAGGATCTATACGATATTCGGTGTCGATGGGAAGAAAGCCAGTGGGAGAATTTGGTGATGGGGTAGACATTGTACAATGGGTGAGAAAAACAACAGATTCAAACAAAGAAGGTGTTCTAAAAGTTCAAGATCCAATACTTCCTTCAGTTCCACTTCATGAGGTTATGCATGTGTTCTACGTAGCCATGTTATGTGTTGAAGAACAAGCAGTGGAAAGACCAACTATGCGTGAAGTTGTTCAAATGCTTACTGAGCTTCCAAAACCACCTGGTTCAAAACAAGGAGACTTAATAATCACTGAATCATCCTCTTTGTCATCATCAAACAGTTTCGAGTCTCCGGCCACCGCAGAAGCTAAAGATCATCATCGTTTTGGTACTTACTAATTAACCTATCATTATGTCTTTTGGTACTTTTTGTTTAGACAGTAACCAATGATTAGGAAGTTCTTCCCCTGAGTTATTAGAACATTGATCTGCTGCATCACCTTCTGCTCTTCCATCAGTGTTCTTCCCATGAAATTCTGAAATTATGCCTTTGCTGCACCATGATTAATATTCATTTCAATTGTGATGTAAACTGTATTTTTGGTTAATAAAGAAGATTCTTGCAGCTTGTGCTTTTCTAAGATGAGTATTCTGATTTCATTTTGAGTTCTATAGAGATATCAAGGTGGTGTTAGAATTTAACTCTTGGTCTGTAATTGGAACTTTTAGGAACTGGGTTGTTTAGCAACTTTGATTAAGAATCAAAATCTCCAGTAAATGAAACTGTGAAAGAGCTTGATTGAATTTAAAAGCCTTCAGGATTAGTTACTTAGTAATATATAAAAGCCTTCAGAATTTAAAAGCCTTTAGTGTGAGTTATTAAAATCGGTTGAAATCATATTTAATGTATTCTTATATGCTATTAGTAATATATAATTATTATTATATGTTTATTTTATATTTTATAAATATTAGTATTTTAGATGTTATGTGTTTTAAAAATTATTTTGGACAATTAGTGTGCTAAAATAATAGTTGTAGTTAAAATGAACTTTTAAAAATTATTTAAAAAGGATATTGAGCTCTTTTACGAATGCAGTCCCTTTTTTTTATTACATGCACCCCCTTGTGACTTAAAATCCACCCAGCAAAGCAGCCCAATGGCTAGGCCAGTTAAAACACGCAGCCCATGATTCTGACCCATAACCAGACTCGGAACAGTCTTCTTCTTCTTCCTCTTCTGCACCTGCAATCGCGAAACCCGAACCTTCTCCTTTCTCCATCTCGTTCTCACTCCCCTCTCCACGGCCAAACGCCAAAACTCGCCTCCTGACTCGAAAATGATCACTGATTTCGGATATGGCATTGGTTTCTTCTATCGTTGTTCCGTTTCGCGAGGAGTAGCCACGCCACCACCGCCCCTAGATGGACGTTCTTTCCATTACCAGCCACTACGACCTCCGTCCATGTGAACCAAACTCATACATTAACTTCCCTCACCAGAATCAAAATTTTTGTGGTTGATTTCTCCCAAAGCTCCTCAGTTTCAAAACCCCTCTCAATTCACGTTTCCCTTCACTGAGCCGTAACCAAATTGGTGCATATTCTCCCCGGAACCGTGACAGTTTTCGTACCTTGCTTACATACGGTCTTTTGGTCATTTGATTTGCGATTTCCAAGCTGTGTTCACAATAAGTACTACCCTTGAAAAACATAATTATTTTCGTCAAGAAGAATATCGTTAATATTTTAGTGTATGACTTTCGGACTCTCATTGTTGTTTTTGTTACGTAACTGTACGCGTTCGAGTTAAGCATTGTCCTGTTGGAATTAAATCAAGCTCGAGAAACTCATGATTTGTCTCCAACGATTCGCTATTGGAGTACACTTCGATATCAGCAACGGGGGGAATGGGTTTCTATTCTATATGGGGAATAGGGGATAGGACTAAGATAGTTTTGATTATTGCTATCCATATTTGGCCTGTATTTATTATTTATTATTTTTTATTACTTATATTATTTATTTAATTTGGATGACTATAATTATTCAGGATGACTGTAATAATTTAAATGGTCTGTAAATTATTTGATTTGGATGACTGTAACCAAATGATCTAGATGACTGTAACTAAATTATTTGGATGACTGTAATTTTATTATTTGGATGGTTGTAGTCAATAGGTCGAGTTTATAGAATGATTCTAATATGAGTAGATTGGTAAATCACTTAGTTATAAAAGTGGTAGGATGAGCTACTGTCTAATGTGCTAATAGACTAGAATGACTGGTAATTCTAAATAACAAGAAGTTCATGTTGTTTGAGACTTAGACAAAAATCTTAGCATAGATTGATGTAACCAAGACTATGTTGGAATCGCTAAGGTTATCAAATGACTTGACGTTCGTGTTTGTGGTGATTGTTGGTTGGCTTTATGGGTATTGTCATCTGAGACTTGTCGCACAATGGGCAAGTTATCTTTCGTCGATGATTAGCAAGCTGGTTCGTGTTGAAGAATCTTGTCGCAGCATGGGCAAGAACTCGTTGCAGTATGGACGAGCTATATCCTCGTGATCGAGATTTGTTAAAGGAACCTTGTCACAGCATGGGCAAGGATTCGTCACAGCATGGGCGAGTCGTACCTTAAAATTTGATGATTGTAAGAGGAACCTTGTCGCAGTATGGGCATGGACTCGTCGTAGTATGGGCGAGCCGTACCTCAATAGTTGAAATTGTATAGGAGGAACCTTTTCGCAGTATGGGCAAGTACTCGTCGCACTATGGGCGAACCGTACCTCAAAGGATAATGATGGTGATAGATGGTGTTTTTGTTGTTGTTGTCATCGTCGTTCTCGTTGCCATCGTTGTTGTAGTTGTTGTCGTTGCTACCTTAGTTGTCATTATTGTCGTCGTCGTTGTCATTATCGTTGTTAGACATTGGGTTTTATTAGGTTCATACGTGTCAGTCCTGCGGTTGTCGTCATTGTTGTTAGTAGGGCATTATCGGGCAAGGTATCACGTTCGGGCATGGTATCCCGGTCCTACTGTTGTCGTTGTTGTTGTTAGTAGGGCATTATCGGGCAAGGTATCCCGTTCGGGCAAGGTATCTCGGTCCTCATAGTCCTCTCCTGGGTATTCTTCAGGGCATTATCGGGCAAGGTATCCCGTTCGAGTGTCTCGGTCTTGTTGTTCTTGTAGGGAATTATCGGGCAAGGTATCCCGGTCCTCATAGTCCTCTTCCTGCTGTTCTTCGTAGGGCGCTATCAGGCAAGGTATCTCGGTCCTATTGTTGTTCGTCGTAGGTCGTTACTAGGCAAGGTATCCCATTCGGGAAAGGTAACCTGGTCCTATTGTTGTTGTTTGTCGTAGGGCGTTCTCGGGCAAGGTATCCTATTCAGGCAAGGTATCCTGGTCGTATAGTTGTTGTTGATGATTGTAAGGCAGTATCTGACAAGGTATCCTAATCATGTTGTTGTTGTTGCTGCTTGTAGTCCTAGGACCGTACGTGAGGTCGCGACACTAGGATTAGCTGAAGATGAATTAAGGATTGTTTGTGCATGTGTGTTATGAATGTTGTATCTACTATTGTTGATTGTTCCCTTGTTTTGTGGTAGTCTTACTATTTTAGTTTCGGTCTTATATTCCTTATATGGTTTTGACGCTCTTTCTCACTCGTGCACCACTTTTTTAGATTGAGTTACAGGTGACGTTCGAGTAGCCTTCTATGATAATGCATCGGGAGATAAGTGATCACTATGGATCACCTAGTAGCTTGTAGTATGATACTATGCGTTGATGTTACTCCTTTTTATTTAATTGTATTAAAGGTTAATTGCTCTGATCATGTGACATCGGGATTTGGGTTGTATTTTTAATATTATATGTCAAGTCGTTCTTGTTACTGTATTAAAAGAAATATTTTATTGCTATAGTTTTTGATGTTATTATAAATCATGTTTATATTATTTTATTGAAGAAAGGCTTTGTCGCACAGTCTTTATTATTACTATAAATTGTTTTATGAGTTGGACGACATCTTTTACTCGCGAAAAATATTTCAAGAAATGGATTGATAATTTAGTTGAAAAACATATTTACTCATTTTTCCGTACTTTTTCACTTATAATTATTTCGGGGAAAAGGGTGTTACACCTCCACCTTAGGGATACTAATTGGAAGAAGCCATTGACCAGAACTATTGATACCCTATTTCTAGTGTTACCATGTCAGTTAGTCTACAATTACATAATAGGCAGGCCGACGCTAGGGAGATTGGAAGCAGTCACTTCTACGATCCACCTGCGAATGAAGTTCTACACCTACAAACACGAAATCGTAATCTTGGACGTTGACAGGAGGTCGGCACAAGCCTGCTACTCAAAATCTGACTTTGCTGAACAACTCACTCAAAATCTGGCAGACTTGGAAGCTCTGTATGAGCCAAATAGTTCAGAAGACGAGGAAGACGATGCACTCGCCAGGGAGTTAAACAAGAAAATCAAGAGACCAGAGCCTGATCGGGAGTTCTTACTAGTCCAGCTGGGAGAGGATCCCGCCATGGTCGTTATGATAGGACCCGACCTATCCGATGAGCAGGGAAGTTCCTTGGCTTTTACCTCACTGAAAGAGGAATTAAGGCCAATCCTGACACATGCAAATATGTTACTGAAATGGGACCTCCTTCCATGAAGAAAGAAGTCCAGAAACTCACCGTAATGATTGCGTCCCAATCAAGATTTTTTTCCTAGGCTGCAAATTGGTCCCTCCCCTTCTTCAAGTTGTTAAAGAAAGGCATTGAATTCCAATGGACCAAGGATAGCGAACGAGCCTTCAATCATATCAATGGCTTGTTCGCATTCCTTGGTCCAACCCGTAGAGGGTGAAACCCTGTACCTATACCAAGCTGTTTCCAAAAAGGCTCTCAGTGTCGTCGTTATTCAAGAATCACAGGAGGGACAACAACCAATATACTTCACTAGTAAAGCCCTTCAGGGCACCAAGATACGTTTCCATAAAGTAGAAAAGGTGGCCTTAGCATTAGTACTTATTGTGCGGTGACTCGGACCATATTTTGCAGGCCACTAGATAGTTGTTAGAACAAACAAACCTAGTTGACAGATTCTTCATCGACCATATTTAGCCGGAAGATTGATCAAATAGACTGTCTAATTTTCAGAATTCAGAATCAAGTACAAGGCAATAGCTTCTTTAAAGGCACATGCATTAGCTGATTTTTGAGCAGAAATGACCTCGGACGCTCCTGACGAGTCTGAAGACTTGCTATGGATAGTCCATGTCAATAGATCGTCCAACAAGAAGGGAAGTGGGGTCGGCCTCATAGTTAAGAACCAAGACGGTATTGTGGTCGAGGTTTCTCTGGCATTCTCATTCTCAACATCAAATAACCAAGCCTAATGTAAGGCGTGCATTGATGGATTATTGTTAGCTCGAGATTTCAATGCTCATCGGGTCGAAATCCTTACCGATTCACTCTTTGTCGTCTCACAAAAACTGGAAAGAGTACGTTGCTAATGATGTCATCTTGCAACGATATCTCGCAAAGGTAAGAGAGCTGGTGAGCTAAATTTTGGAGGTCAACATTAGGCATGTCCCCCGCGGCGAAAACACAAGAGCAGGCGTCTTGTAAAAGTTAGCAAGTGCTAGAGCATCTGGGCATCTCAGGTCTGTTATCCATGAAACTCTCTCGCAGCCAAGTGTCTCTTTGAAGGTCGTGTCGGTCTCAATGAAAAACACAATAGCCGAAGCAGCCACTTTGATGGATCTTATCATCAGGTACATAGAATTCGAAGGGGGATGTACCGAAGAGGGTTCTCATTACCTCTACTCACATGCAACTGAGGGAAAGAACGCGACAACGTTCTGACCGAGACCCATGAGGGGATCTGCGGACAACACCTCAGTGGTATGGCCTTAGCCAAAAAAGCCTTACGAACAGGATACTACCTGCCCACTATGAATGAAGAAGCGATGAAATTAGTAAAATAGTGCGATAAGTGCCAGCGCCATCCCGACATCCATGTCGCACTACCCGTTGGGCTGACTTCACTCACTTCTCCATGGCCTTTCGCCTGGTTCGTCATCTAATTGTAGCAATAGATTATTTCACAAAGTAGATTGAAGTTGAACCACTGTCAAAGATCATAGCAAAAAAACCCATGAAGTTCTTTAAGAAATCTATTATTGTCAAATTCGGCCTTCTAGAAGCAAATGTCATTGACAATGACACATATTTCGCAAACAAAAACATACGGAAGTTGATGGTATATCACTGTATGAAACATCATTTCACATCGGTAGAACATCCAAAAACTAACGGGAAGGCCGAGGCTGCAAATCGAGTTATTCTTAGAAGGTTAAAACGCAGACTCGATCAAGCCAAACGTCCCTCCATGAAGCAGTGATCAAACAAAGAATGGCGACCCGCTTTAATCAGGAAATTGTACTGAGGGACTTTGATGTCAGAGACCTTGTCCTTCGATGAGCCGATGTAGGCGAGAACCGGCAACAATTCATACAAGCTCGAAATGTTGGAAGGGGAACCTATCCCGAGAACGTGAATGCTACTAAACTAAAGAAGTACTTTAGCTAGAATCCTGTAAACCTCAATGTAATCAATACCATGAGAAGATTCTAGCCTCAACCTTTGTATATTTCCCGACATTTCAGGGACAGGATTTCGCCAGATATGGTTCCAACATCGTCGGCCTGGGCAGAAAGTTATATCAAGGCCAACATGACCACTTTGGTCCAAGTTAGATCTGACCTGAGTATTACGTAAAATGAACCAAAGGAGGGAGAACTAGACTTTAGCCATTTTAGGCTCGAATAATGCAGTGCGGCCTCTTTGGTTTGAGTTAGATCTGAGCCGAGTCCTCAGTTAGATCTGAACCGAGTCCTCAGTAAACACGACCTCTTTGGTTTGAGTTAGATCTGAGCCTAGTACTCAGTAAACTGGACCAAAGGAGGAAACACCGAGGTCTTTCCTTGTGAGACCGTTAGAAAAGGAGTTTTTACCGGCGGACCCAGGATGGGCGCCAATGTTCCCGTATACAAAATGGGGGTGGTGCGACCCTTAAGGATATAGCCTTACTAAAGGAGACCTCCCAAAATACATGAACTAAGAGTCCCTAATACAATAGTAGAATGAGATATTTATAATACAATGAGAGTCCTACGATGTTCTATACTGCCACCGAGGTAGTCCCTAATACAATAGTAGAATGAGATATTTATAACGACATAAGAGTCCCTATACCTTCTCTACGCCTGCTACCGAGGTAGTCGTGCAGCCACTATTTCGGCACGAGCCAATACCTTCTACGCAAACACGTCCTAGCTGTCCATGACCTGTATAGCGGTGCATGCAATACAGAGTCTCCTTTGGTTCTATCTGTGCCTCCTTGGGTAACGATCGCGCTTCTCGGCATTCCCTTCCCTGCTTGGCGAGGGTCTTTCTTCAGGGAGGTTGAACAACTTTTTTTTTGAGCCCTTCTCGGTCTTTTAGAGCCCATGTCGGAATGTTCCGAAAACCCCGTACAGAAGGAAACAATCAAGTCATTACTATTAAATATTAGTAATGAATGTCAACCTTCAAACTTTAAAAAAAATAAATGGTACTTAAAACTAGTATTTAAAGAAGCACAAATTATGGAATCTAAGCGGTACGATATTGGTCCACGTCAGTGATCCTAGAGACCATGTCGACATTTTTAGGAAACGCCCCGTACAGAAGGAGACAATCTAGTCATTACTATTAATTATGAGTAATGAATGTCAGCCTTGAAACTTTAAAAATAATAAATGGTAATTAAAACAAGTATTTGAAGAAGCACAAATTATGGAATATGAGCCGCATAATATTGGTCCACCTCAGTGATCCTAGAGATATATTCTAATCCAATGGCACTCATCCGTTTCATATCAACTAAGACCGTTTCTCTCACCCGATAACACGCCTATCCGATAACACCCATTTGCTTATAATGTTTTTTATGCGGATTGTAGGATTTCAAGCAGGTGGTTTAAACTTGTCCTGCCCTACTTCTATTCATGAATTTATTATAAATATATGATTGTGTTCATCACCTTGAGAATACTAGCAACAATCGGCAGTGTTTCCCCAAAATCGGAAGATTCAGTTTCCCTTTGTCTATCGCCATTGTATTGCAGTTGCAGAGTTTACTATCTATCTATCACTCAACTATATGTAAGAGATCTTCTCACATATGCTTGTATGAATTGATTAGTTATGACAATATGTTAGGTTTTCGAACATCAACCATAACTACATTATACTCATATTAATACTTTATATATACCTTATCACGGGTGATTCATCGTGTTGTTTTGTCTCTGCAACATCCCAGTCTGAGGCAATAGTATTTGGTCTTTCGACTATCATTTCAAGCTTGATAAAAAGGAAATCACCAATTCCACACTGCCTCTTTTGTGTTTTGCTCTACAGATCCTTTTGATAGTATGCAATATGCAATATAAATCTACATCGACTGTGATTTCCTTGATTAAACAGAGTAAGAAAAAATAAATAAAAGAATGTAATAATTATGAAATTAACTCATATATTTGATTTTTATATTTACCATTATAGTTGAATTTTAATTAACTTATTTTCTTTTACCGGTACTAATTGATTGTTTTTACTACGTATTTTCGATTTGCATTTGAGTTTGCGGGTTTTATATGGAATTGGAAACACCTACACCACACCTTGCGGAGCCATTCAATGAGGTATGATTTCTTGTCCTGACTTCCCCCTCTTGATCCATCTTCTATGTAAAAATGGAACTTTTTATTTTCAAGGTTATTTCTTTATCATAGGTTTTTTTTTACTATTCTCGTGTACATAACTTCCTTTATAATTATTTTGATTATTTATCTCAATTTACAAATTTCCCTTATACTATTTCTATTGTTAATAGAAAATCTACTTATACTATATAGTTATGGATACATAATTTCTAATGACCCCTCCAAGAATAAAATTCACCAAATACTTTCATATTTGTTAAGAATAATTAGATGTTAATTGTGTATTAGTGATATAATTAGGAGTTAGTTAGTTTTATTTAAAAAGAAATAGTTTCTGTAACTGAATTGGTTACACGTGTAATAGCTCCTATATACTATACTCTATGATTCATTGAATACACAAGAAAGTTTTCCCTCATTCCTTTCTCTGATACTCTATGTTAGCAGAGACATTGTGTTTGAAGAAGACAAACAGTGGGATTGGGATAAGACTCACAAAGAAGACATAGTTGTTGATCTAGAATGGGGTGAACCAGAGATTATTGTTGAAGAAGGAGAGGATAGTGAAACAAGTGAAGATGAAAATGAAGAGGTAGTGAACACTGATACACCAGAATTCACTGCTGCTACTGGTGAAAATGCGGATACTAGCAATGCCACAGAAGAGAATATCAATGGAGGAGGCAGAATTAGAAGACCGTCTGTTTGGTTAAGGGACTATGATGATGGTAAGGGTCTATCAGATGAAGAAGAAGAGGCCAACATGGTGCAAATTTATGGTGATCCAAAAATATATGAAGTGGCTGTCCAAAGTGCTAAGTGGAGACAAGCCATGAATGAAGAAATTGCTTCTATTGAAAAGAATGAAAGATGGGAGTTAACAGATCTGCCTGCAGGATCAAAAAGGATTGGTGTGAAATGGGTATAGAAGACCAAAGGGATTTGTGAAGAGTGGCACAGAGGAAAAAGTCTACAAGCTTCATCAAGCTTTGTATGGACTAAACAAGCCCTTAGGGCATGGTTTAGTAACATAGAAGCTTACTTTGTACAACAAGGGTTCAGTGCCAGCAAGAGTGAACGGACCTTGTTCTTGAAGTATGGTAGAAATGGAGAAATTTTGATTGTTACTTTGTATGTTAATGACTTGGTGTATACTGGAAACAATGAAGAGTTGATGGCAGAGTTTAAGGCATCAATGATGAAATAATTCTCTATGACAGACTTAGGGAAGATGAAATACTTCCTAGGCATTGAAGTAGTTCAATCAAATGAAGGAATTTGGATAGGGCAGAAAAGGTATGCTGCAGATGTCTTGAGAAGGTTTGAAATGGCAGAATGTAACTCTGTCAAAGTGCCAATGGTGCCAGGATGCAAGTTAAGGAAAGACACTGATGGTGAGAAGGTAGACAGTACACTGTATAAGCAACTAGTGGGCAGTCTTATGTACATGACTGCCACTAGACCAGACATAATGCATGTTGTATGTCTCATTAGCAGATTTATGAGTGAGCCCACTCAAGCACATTGGCTAGCCTCAAAGAGAATCTTGAGGTACCTACAAGGTACAATAGATTTTGGGATTCTGTACAAGAAGGGAGGGAACAATACTTTGATTGGATATATAGACAGTGACTATGCAGGTGATTTGGAGGATAGGAAAAGCACTTCCGGATATGTTTTCTTGCTGAGTAATGGAGTTGTGGCTTGGGCTTCCAAGATGCAGCCAATAGTTACTTTATCCAGCACTGAAGCTGAATTTGTAGCAGCAAATGCAGCAGCATGTCAAGCAGTTTGGATGACGAAAATTCTGATAGAGATTGGGCAAACACCACCTGAGAACATTGTGATACTTTGTGACAATAGTTCTGCTATCAACTTGACCAGAAATCCCATTTTACATGGGCGCAGCAAACATATAGAAGTCAGATACCATTACATAAGAGAGCTGGTGAAGAATGGAGTAATTGAAATGCAGCAGTGTAGCACAAAAGAGCAGCTAGAAGACCTTTTTACTAAGTCCCTATGTGCTGATAGTTTTTGTAAACTTAGGGAACAACTGGGTGTATGCAAAATGTCTGTAATAAACTGATTGTTTATGTATAAAAACAATCAGTTTAAGGGAGGGAATGTTAAGAATAATTAGATGTTAATTGTGTATTAGTGATGTAATTAGGAGTTAGTTTGTTTTAGTTAAACAGAAACAGTTTCTGTAACTGAATTGGTTACACGTGTAATAGCTCCTATATACTGTACTCTATGATTCATTGAATACACAAGAAAGTTTTCCCTCATTCCTTTCTCTGATACTCAACAATATCTTCTTTCAACATGTAAGACTAGCCTCTCCACTGCCAGATGCTGCATCTTCTTTTCAAGCTCATTCATTAGAATGCATCACATTCCAATAAGGTGTACTTCAGTTTCAGCTACCTTCCCTCAAAATATCCTAATAGTCGCCACACTAACCAGTTCTTCATATCAAAGGGACAGAACATGATATTTATGTTCACACTGACAGGGTGCATGGTAAAAAATTTCCACCTTAACTTCACCACCATAGTTACATTGTCTTTTTTGCCTTGACTTAGATTGCTCCACGGTTTCTCCATTACTTTCTTTATCCTATGATCATGCATTACTTCCACCATGCAATCTAACATTGTCGTGACCGGGATCCCGACTTAGACGGCCCAAAAATCGATATTTCAGGGAGTCGCCACCCAATTTATTAAATAGGGAAAATTGAGAAAAACCTACCTTAAAATTATTGGTCTGCGTAAACTAGGTTGGATTCGGGAGTCGGTTATGCATAGGGAAGGGCGAAAACTTAATTCCACTGCACCCCTAGTACATCTGTCCTAAGACAGTTACCCTAAATTTGGTTGTGCAACATATCAATGAGTTTAGAAAATTCGTTTACCCCAAAAATAAATAAAATTCGATTTACAAAGAATAAATAAGGGACTAATTTAGGAAAGTTTAATTTTTGACTTGACGGGGAAGCCCCGCTCCTACGTATCCTCTGGTGCAATGAGGAACTCAAAAGTCACGTAGTTCTTCCTGAAAAATTTTGTTGGTTGATGTTTTTTAATATAGGGGTTTTAGGATTATTGAGCTGTACAGCTCATCCGTCCTAGAACGCTGACTAACCCGTCTGTACAGTCGGCTTAGTCCCCTATTTTCAGAAAATAGAGTTTTTGGAGTTTTGGAAAATGATTTTATGTGTGTTGGTTTGATTTTATTTGAATAGGGATTTTAGGACTCTTGAACCGTACGGTTCATTTATCCTAGAATACTGACTAACCCGTCTGTACAGTCGGCTTAGTCCCCTATTTTCGAAAAATGGTTTGTGGGAAGAAATGTGTTTGTATTTTTAATTTATAATTTTTTTGTTTTAAATAGGGATTCTAGGACATGATCCGTAACGGTTCATTAGTGACCTAAAAAGCAGGCTAACCCGACTGTACAGTCGACTTAGTCCCCTATTTATATATATATATATATATATATATATATATATATATATATATATATATATATATATATATATATATATATTTTAAATGAAATATTTATCTATTCTTTTTTATTGGTTTTTTTGTAAAAGAAATTAAGAAAAACGCAAAGAGAGGGTACGATAGTAAAATGGAGGTGTAATCAATAGGAGGGGTTGTATTTTAAAAGGGGGGTGCGAATGGTAAAATAGGCCGTAGCGGACAGCAACCCAGCAACTTTTTTTTTTCTTGAAGGGGAATTCCAAAAAAAAAGTTGGCGTAAACAACACATGGGGGTGGGAGTAACAAATTGCTTAAAGAAAACAAAATTAAAAGAAATGGCCCACGGAGCCCTGTAAGACAATTGTAGAAAACCTAAAAAACTAATTCATTCCTTTTGCAAAACCTTACGGCGCCGCACTCATGTTTTAACAGAGAGAGAGTAAGCATACTTCCAACCATGGAGAGAGAGAGAAAAGAAGATCGTGGAGGGAGAGAGAGAAGAACAGGCTTTGAGTGAGAGGAAAGGGGAAGCGACGGCCAAGGGCGGGTGGTGCACGGAGGACCGGCTCCCCCCCGTCGGTGGTGACAGCGATGCTTATGGTGGCGCTCGTGGACGACCACCGCCTGTGGTGGCCAGAATTCGGAGGTAAGTCCTAAAAAAACGCTTTTTTTTTTCTACCCTCGTTATTTTGCTGTTCATTCAGTTCTTTCCCCCCCTTTTTTTAGTTTCCTTACTGTTTCGAAGGAGGGAGGAAGGCATGAAAAGGGAGGGGAATGACGGCGTCCGCCGGAGACGAGAGTCCGCGGCGTTAACGACGGCGTTTCGTTTATGGCGCCGACACAGTGTCTTTTTGGGGGGATCAGCGGAGGTGGAGAGAAATCGACCACCGTGGGTGGTGGCCGGAGTCCGCCTCTGACGGCGGCTCAGGTTAGTGTTTTATTTCATTTTTTTTTCTATTTTTTTTTTCTACTGGTTCTGTTTTGTCTATTTTTTCTCTTTTTTTTGTGTATACATATATATATATATATATATATAACTTACCCTGATTTTTTTTTTTAACCACAATAATAAATTAGAGAACCTACTTGTTCTTTTATGATAAACAAAAAAAAATTAGGGAAAGCAAACAGAGGCAATATCTGGGCCTATCATTTTTTTTTTTAGAATCCGAACATACACACGCATATACATATATCTATATATAAAAACTACATATTTATTCTGTTTCTAATACTTTGGAATGACAAAATGAAAACACGCATAAGTATATAGAGCACCAACCTAAATCTCCAGCTTCTGAAAAAGAATCCCTTTTTGCTCACTGAAAATAAAACCACTGCTACTGCCCCCCTTTCTTCTTTCTGTTATTATTTTTTTTATGCGAATTTCTGTCTGTGAAATTTTCTGTCTAAAAAAAATTCCCCCCCTTTTTTGATTTTCTGGTTAGCATTTTATAGCCATTTTTTAGAATCCGCAAATTAATGTTTTTGATCCCCTATTATTGCTGATTAATGCCTTGTTTCCTGGACAGCTTGTAGCTGACTCAGGCCTTGTGTGTGCTGACTCATCCTTCCCCTCTTTTTTGCTTATTTGAATTGTTGCTGTTTCAGGTTCATGGGCAGCTGGTGCAAGCTTGCTTTGCAAGGAGCGGAGGAGGTGCTGGCAGGGATTGGTTTTTTTTGTTGTTGTTGGGCTTTCACTTTGGGGCTCTCATTTTCTTTTTTTCTCTTTTTTTTGTTCTCTGAAAGTTGGGTGTATTTTGTTGTTTTTTTGGGCCCTTTTAAAGCCTGTTTTTTTTTTTTTGTAACTTTGCCATATGTTTGGGCCAAGTGTACCTAGACATTTCTGTAGAATAAAAAAAAAATTCGCCCACACACCTCCTATTTTAATATTACTATTATTATTGCTAAACAAAAGGGAAATTAAAAAGGAACGCAACAAAACCTGTCGGACTAAACACGATGAAACGCTAAAGCAACGACGCGACAAATACGCAACAAACCAAATATTTATTCAAAGGGATTTATTTTATTATTATTTTTTTTGTAAAAGAAAAAGTAAATAAGTGAATAAATAAATAAGAAAAATACACCGGTTAAAATTGGGTGTTCACAGTTGCCCCTCTGTGCTTACTTTCTTACGAGATAATACATGAAACCATGTTTTCTTGCATTATCAAAGTGAGGAGTAAGTGCAGACATGAACCTCAATTTTAATCGGTGGAATATTCACAATTGTCTGTTGACTGTTAAAGTTAAGATGGGTAACAGTGACAGAGCTGAACGGATAGCACGAGATTAACACAAAACAAATGCCAGGGTGAGACCGATAGCAGAAAACTAAAAAAAATGCCAGGGCGAGACCGATAGCAGAAAATTAAAAGCGAATGCCAGGGCGAGACCGATAGCAGGAAATTAAAAGCGAATGCCAGGGCGAGACCGATAGCAGAAAATTAAAAGCAAATGCCAGGGCGAGACCGATAGCATGAAAATTAAAGACAATGCCAGGGCGAGACCGACAGCAGAAAATTAAAAACAATGCCAGGGCGAGACCGATAGCAGAAAATTAAAACAAATGCCAGGGCGAGACCGATAGCAGGAAATTAAAAGCGAATGCCAGGGCGAGACCGATAGCAGAAAATTAAAAGCAAATGCCAGGGCGAGACCGATAGCATGAAAATTAAAGACAATGCCAGGGCGAGACCGATAGCAGAAAATTAAAAACAATGCCAGGGCGAGACCGATAGCAGAAAATTAAAACAAATGCCAGGGCGAGACCGATAGCAGGAAATTAAAAGCGAATGCCAGAGCGAGACCGATAGCAGAAAATTAAAAGCAAATGCCAGGGCTGAACCGTTAGCATGAAGAATTAAAAGACAGTGCCAGGGCTGAACCGTTAGCATAAAAATGTAAAAGACAATGCCAGGGCTGAACCGTTAGCATGAAATTTAAAAGACGAATGCCAGGGCTGAACCGTTAGCATGAAAAATGAAAAGACAGTGCCAGGGCTGAACCGTTAGCAATAAAAATGTAAAAGACATTGCCAGGGCTGAACCGTTAGCAAGGGATTTAAAAGACAATGCCAGGGCTGAACCGTTAGCATGAAGAATTAAAAGACAGTGCCAGGGCTGAACCGTTAGCATAAAAATGTAAAAAAAAACAATGCCAGGGCTGAACCGTTAGCATGAAATTTAAAAGACGAATGCCAGGGCTGAACCGATAGCAGAAAATTAAAAGCAAATGCCAGGGCTGAACCGTTAGCATGAAGAATTAAAAGACAGTGCCAGGGCTGAACCGTTAGCACAAAAAATGTAAAAGACAATGCCAGGGCTGAACCGTTAGCAAGAAAATTTAAAAGACAAATGCCAGGGCTGAACCGTTAGCATGAAATTTAAAAGACAAATGCCAGGGCTGAACCGATAGCAGAAAATTAAAAGCAAATGCCAGGGCTGAACCGTTAGCATGAAGAATTAAAAGACAGTGCCAGGGCTGAACCGTTAGCATAAAAAATGTAAAAGACAATGCCAAGGCTGAACCGTTAGCAAGAAAATTTAAAAGACAAATGCCAGGGCTGAACCGTTAGCATGAAATTTAAAAGACGACTGCCAGGGCTGAACCGATAGCAAAAAAAAAAAAAAAAAAAAAAAAAAAATTAAAAGCAAATGCCAGGGCTGAACCGTTAGCAATAAATTTAAATGATTTGCTTACTTGTGAATGTGTTTGTTTTGGTATTAGAACCATTGCTGCGAACTAATGACCTTTGACCAATCAAACTTTCGTCTACTTCCCATCTTCTTTGCGAACCATGTCGACCTTTCTTAATATTGATCCCTTTTTTGACTGGATGCATTCTCCTTGGACCTCGTGCAAACTTGCTTGGGACGCATTGCGACCTTTGGGTTTTATCGCCTTTGTAGTGAAACGCGTGGATTTACTCTCCTAAATTGATAGTCAACTGAGCTTTTTGCTTATTATTATTATTTTTTCTTCTCTTTTTTTTCTTTTTCTTTTTTTTTTCTTTTTATCAATTTTTTTTTATGGTATTTTTTTTTTTATCAATTGTTAAAATGTTACTGACACACTCGTCTTGAAGTTTGCCAGACCTAAGCCATTTTACTTGAGACATAATGAATCAATCATGAATGCAAGAACAAAAGAATCAACTAAGCAAATCAATTATGAATGCAAGAATACATGAATGCAGAAACAATTGAACAATAGGCAAGAATGATTTGTCATTGGCTAGAAAGAAGAAGTACAAAAAAAGCAAAGTGGTCGTGGGCAAAGAACTCCACGCAAATCTTGCCCCATTATGAGTTGGTCGATCCCCCATCTGCTGACCCTCTTGAAACCCCCAATGCGACTACTTGAGTGGATTCTGATGCAGTCATAGGAACCATATTGCCCCGGTGTACGCGTGATCATTGAGTTCCTCTGCCGTTCATGCCCATTTTTTTTTTCGCCTTAATTTTTGTCTAGACCGCCCTTTTGGGTTTTCAATCTAGCAGGCTTTGTTGACCCTAATTTTTGCCTAGACCGCCCTTTCGGGTTTTCGATCTACCGGGTCTTTATTATCCCTGATTTTTGCCTAAACTGCCCTTTCGGGTTTTCAATTTAGCGGGATTCTCTTTTATTTGCCCCTAATTTCTGCCTAGACCGCCCTTTTTGGGTTTTCAATCTAGCGGGGCCTTTTATTTTCTTCTTTGTTTTTTTTTTCAGGCATAAAATTTCTTGACAGCGTCTGAGTTTATTGGCTTCGGAAGCTCATGTCCTTCACTGTCGGTCAATACTAGGGCTCCACCCGGAAACGCCTGCTTGACCACATAAGGGCCATCATAGTTGGGTGCCCACTTACCACGAGCATCTTCTTGATGTGGCAGCAGTTTCTTCAGAACCAGGTCTCCTGATTGAAACTCTCTCGGACGTACTTTCTTGTTGAAGGCCCTAGCCATCCGACTTTGATACAACTGCCCATGACAAATGGCTGCCAATCTCTTCTCCTCAATCATATTCAGCTGTTCAAATCGAGCTTTTACCCATTCTGACTCTTCTAGGTCTGCCTCCATTAAAACCCTCAAGGACGGTATTTCAACTTCAATGGGGGACACAGCTTCCATTCCATATACCAAAGAAAATGGCGTTGCCCCAATGCTGGATCGTATGTTAGTGCGGTAAGCATGTAGGGCGTAAGGTAACATCTCGTGCCAATCCTTATAATTAACCACCATTTTGGCGACGATCTTCTTAATGTTCTTATTTGCCGCTTCTACTGCACCATTCATTTGGGGTCTATATGGAGTTGAGTTGTGATGTTTGATTTTGAAGTTTTCGCATAGTCTTTGTATCTCGGAGCCATTGAGGTTGGGAGCATTGTCCGTGATTATCCTTTCAGGAATCCCATATCGACAGATGATGTCTCTCTTCAAGAACCTGGCAAACACTTTTTGGGAAATACTAGCATATGAGAATGCTTCTACCCACTTGGTGAAGTAGTCAATTGCCACTAGTATGAACCGGTGCCCATTGGATGCTTTTGGATTAATCGGCCCAATCACATCGATTCCCCACATAGAAAATGGCCAAGGACTTGTTAAGTTATGCAGAGGAAAAGGAGGTTGGTTGATCCTGTCGGCGTACAACTGACATTTGAGGCACTTTCTCACATGGGCTATACAATCAACTTCCATGGTGGTCCAGTAAAACCCACTTCTCATGACTTTGCGGGTCATCATGTGTCCATTTGCATGCGTTCCACAGATACCCTCATGTACCTCAGTCATGATCTTTCGGGCCTCTCGTGCATCTACACATCTCAACAAAGTACCATCTTGACTTCGCTTGTAGAGTATTTCTCCGCTCAAGAAGAAATTCATTGCCAGCCTTCTAATTGTTTTCTTGTTTACATCACTTGCACCGGTTGGGTATTCACCATGGTGGATGTACTGTTTTATATCATAGAACCAAGGTTTGCTATCTGGCTCTTCTTCTTCCACATTTGCACACTATGCCGGTTCATCCTTAACCTCTATACATATAGGTTGGACCTCAGCATTGACATTCAGCTTAAACATCGCTGCCAGGGTGGCCAAAGCGTCAGCAAATTGGTTCTTATCTCGCGTCAGATGAGTGAAAGTCACCTCTTCAAAATTTTCCACCAGCCGAGTCAGATGCTTTTGATAAGGCACTAGCTTTGGGTCCTTGGTTTGCCACTCACCCTTTACTTGGTAAATGATGAGGGCTGAATCCCCGAACACATCTAATCTTTTCACGCCTAGGTCAATTGCCACCTGTAGGCCATTTGCACACGCCTCATACTCAGCGATATTGTTGGTGCATTCAAAGCTCAGCTTGATGGCAACGGGATATTGTTTTCCCTCTGGTGACATCACTACTGCCCCAACGCCGTTTCCATACATATTGACTGCCCCGTCAAAGTACATTTTCCAGGCATTTTCTGGCTCTTCATCTCCATCAGCTGCCATTATTCCTCTTTCATCTAAGTTAGACGATTGCCCCTCCTCAAGTGGGTTTTCGGCTAGATAGTCGGCAATGGTACTTCCTTTGATAGCCTTTTGTGACACATACTTAATGTCATATTCTGATAATATCACTTGCCATTTCGAAACCCTCAAAGAAACATGGGGGCTTTCGAAGATGTACTTCAGTGGATCAAAACGAGAGATCAACCATGTAGTGTAGTACAACATGTATTGACGGAGTCTCCTAGCGGTCCAGACCAAAGCACAACATGTCTTCTCAATTGCCATGTAGCGAGTCTCACAGTCATTGAACTTCTTACTCAGATAGTAGATTGCCTGCTCTTTTCCCGAAGTGTCGTGTTGTCCTAGCATTGCACCCATGGATGTTGGCAACACAGTTATGTACAAAATCAATGGTCGACCTGGTGTAGGTGGAGCCAAAACGGGAGGGTTTGACAAGTAGTCTTTTATTTTGTCAAAGGCTTCCTGACATTTCTCGTCCCATTTACCTGGTTGGTTCTTTCTTAGCAGCTTGAATATAGGTTCACACGTGCTAGTCAAATTGGCAATGAACCTAGCAATGTAGTTGAGCCTCCCCAAAAAGCTCCTCACTTCATGCTCGCTTTTGGGAGCAGGCATCTCCTGAATAGATTTTATCTTATCAGGGTCCACCCTTATCCCATCCCTACTTACAATGAATCCAAGTAGCTTTCCTGAAGATGCCCCAAACACACACTTGTTGGGGTTTAATCGCACCTTGTATTTTCTGAGTCTTTCAAACAGCTTCCGCAGCACTCCAACATGGCTTTCCTCTTCTTGAGACTTTGCGACCATGTCGTCCACATAGACCTCAATCTCTTTATGCATCATATCATGAAAAAGGGCAACCATGGCACGCTGGTATGTTGCCCCAGCATTTTTCAAACCGAAAGGCATCACCCGATAGCAAAAGGTTCCCCATGCAGTAATGAATGTCGTCTTTTCTTTATCTTCAGCATTCATGGGGATTTGATTGTACCCAGAATAACCGTCCATGAACGAGAAACGGTGGTTCTTGGCAGTATTGTCGACAAGTAAATCAATGTGAGGAAGTGGGAAATTGTCCTTGGGACTGGCCTGGTTTAGATCTCGATAATCCACACACATCCTGACTTTCCCATCCTTTTTGGGTACTGGAACAATGTTAGCTACCCATTCTGGATGTAACGAGACCTCTAAGAATCCCGCCTCCCACTGTTTGGTCACCTCTTCTTTGATTTTCAAGGACATGTCCGGATGCATCTTTCTCAGTTTCTGTTTCTTTGGCTTTATATCTGGGAAGAGAGGAATATTATGTGCTGCTATCTTCGGATCAATGCCGGGCATATCTTTGTAGGACCATGCGAAAACATCAAGATATTCCTTAAACAAGGTGATCATTTCTTCCCGTTCAGGGTTATCTACCAATTTCAACTCTCTCTTTTCTTCCTCGGTACCCATATTGATGGTTTCCACTGTCTCATCATTCAGACCAAAATCTTTCTCAGTGTGCCCCAGAAGTTTAGAAAACCTATCAATCAGTTCGTCATCTTCTTCCAACTCACAATAGTCCTCACTAGAAGTCGCAAGGGGATCAGATGATAAATTATCGACGTTTTCCCAATGAGGCAAAACTCTAGCGGAGTTGGTATCCCTGGAGAGTAGTTCATAGCGGGGTTGGGAAACAGAAGTGAAAAGGAGCAAATAAAAATAAAAGGGGAAAGGGGTAAGAGATTAAGAGAGATCAAGAGAGGAAATGACACACAAGAATAGAAATGCATGCAACTTTATTCAATTAATGTCTCAAGCAAAATAACATAAGTCTTTATAGCCTTACTCGGCTAAATTAACAAAGTAAAAGACGATTACATGATAGCAACAACATCAACAACTGGTTCAGCATGCCAATTGCTCAGTGACTCTTGATTGGTGTCGGGGAGGATAACGCCACTTGCTGTTGAGCCCTCCTTGTCCGTCATGTTGATCACAAGGCGGTGCATAGCGCCAGCTGCATCTTTGGGCGAGATCACTTCTGCTGGTTCAGGGAAGGTGTCACTCAAATGTGGGATTATCTGAGTCTTCTCTTTACCAGTCGCCGGTGTCTTGAGCTTTGACCCAAGGTCTTCCTCATAGCCAATCCCAAAGGTATCCATCTTCTGTTTCACGGGTATGGGCATGCAGACTCCTTGTAAGTTCCGACCCAAACCTTTCCCTTCCTCGTAGCCATTTTTCGTCATTATTCGGGCTACTACTTGGTTCACATTGCACTTCGAAGGTCCTCCTCCCTCGACCCCTGACTTGTCCACCTCAAAACTGTGACACAGATTGGTCACCTCTTCCGCCGCATTATCCACGTAGGGCAGGGATACGGGCTTCGAAACCAACATTTCCTCCTCTCCACGGATGGTGATAATGCGTCTGTTCTCAATAAATTTGACACTCTGGTGAAGGGTAGAAGGCACTGCCCCTGCTTCATGAATCCATGGTCGCCCCAATAACATGGTGTAGGCTGAATCAATCACCATGACTTGGAACAACGCACGAAAGATGCTCGGGCCAATCTCGAGTGGGAGCGTTATCTCACCCAAGACACTCCTTCTGGACCCATCAAAAGCACGAACCATCAGGGATTGAGGGGTCAAATCCCTCTCCCCTAATCCCATCGCCGTCAAAGTGGTCATAGGCAAGATATTGAGGGCCGACCCACCATCAATCAGCACCTTTGCTATCACAAATTCCCGACACCTCAAAGTGATGTGAAGGGCACGATGCTCTCCTTTTGCCTGAGGGTGGACTTCACTTTCGGAGAATATGATTTGGCTAACTCGCTGCATCGGGTCCACCATGTTGACCACATTCTGGGGGGTCACGTCGGGCTTTACAAAGGCTTCCTCCAGCGTCTTTAACAAGGCTTTCCTGTGTATCTCCGAAGATAGAATGAGAGATAACAACGAGATCCGGGCTGGAGTCTTTCTCAACTGTTCAGTTACATCATATTCGCTCTGCTTCATGATTTTTAAGAACTCCTCTTCTGATGGATCTTCCTTTTCCGTCTCCTTGTCCTTCTTCCTTCTTTCGGCCTCTTCAGGACCAAAGTATCGCCCACTCCGGGTTATCCCACTAACAACGTTGCCGACCGGCTTCTCAACATATTCACTCTTTCTTACTTCTCTTTCAGCAGACCCTCCCACAACTTCAATTTGGGGCTCATAATTCCAAGGGATCGCATGGGTGTTCTGGCAAACGAAGGGTATAGGTTTCTTCACCGTCACTACGACCTTTTCTGGCGCAGCAGGCGGGTTGAGTGGGGGAACTTTGAGAACAAAGCGTCCTAGAACGTTAACCTCTTCCTGCAGCATGGATCCCCTAGCTTGCACAACTCCCAGTGTCATTAGACTTTGGACTCGAGCTTTGAAGTCCCAGCAGTCCTCAATGTCATGGCCTCCACAACCATGGTGGTACACACACCTTCTTTCTTCATTATACATAGCATATCTAACTTCCTCTTCAGTCGGTGCCAGCACTTCGTAACCAGCTTCGCTCAATCCCTCCCATATTTTTATCATGGGGGTTCGAAGTTTCAAAACTTTTCTGATAAGCGTTTGATCTCCTTCCACCATACTCACTGCCCTGTTCCCATTGTGATCATGGAGAGGGTTGTTGTTGATATTTGGACCGGTCTCCTCCTGAATGTCCAGCTTCCCATGAGCCATCAACCTCCTCACGGCTATTTTAAATGCTTCACAATCCTCAATCGAATGTCCTGCGGCCCCCATGTGGAACTTGCAGTTTAGATTTGGATTATACCATGCTGGAAATGGCGGCTCCCAATCTTTTACAGGAATCCCTGCGACCAAACGAGCATCTGCAAGTCGTTGGAATAGTTCTGCATTGGTGATGGAGAGTTTAGGGAACGGTGGGAAGTTGACTTGTGTTTGGCGGTAGGGTGGACGATTTTGTTGGTAATTTGGCCGTGACTGGGGTTGTCCTCCTGGGATACTGTTTACGGGAAAGGATGGTGTATGTGAAGGGTTGGTGTTTGGGTTCGGGGTGTAGGGAGTATTTGGGTGTGGTGGGCGGTATTGTGGCTGTTGGGGGGTGATGTGAGGTGAGGCTCGTACGAAGCTGATCTCAGGCTCTTTCTTCTTTTGGGGGAAATTCCTTTTCGATTGCCCTCCATCTGACTGCTCTACGGGGAGCTTTCCAGCTCTCGTTAACATCTCAATTCTCTCTCCTGCAGATATTAGATCAGCAAAATCCCTATATGCAGCTCCAGCCATCGCCGCCACATAGGGGGACCCTAAAGTTCCCAAAAAGTATGAGCACATTTCCGAGACAGTGAGCGGTGGCTGAACCTGTGCAGCAAGGGTCCTCCACCTTTGAGCATACTGTTTGAATGTCTCATCGTTCTTCTTTTGCAATATCCCCAGCTGCTCACGTGTTGGAGCCATATCCATGTTGAACCTGTACTGTGACATGAAGAGGTCAGCAAGGTCCTTCCAACAATCGATTTTGGAGTGATCCATCTGGATGTACCATTCTAGTGCCGGCCCGGTCAGACTCTCGTGGAAAAAACTGATGAGGAACTTCTCATCCTTGGACCATATCGACATTTTGGTGCAATAGGTCCGCAGATGCAAAAGGGGATTGGTGCTCCCGTCATACTTCGTGAAATCTGGTACTTTAAAGTCCCGGGGAATCGCCACATCTGTAGTAGGGCAGAGTTCATTTACCCCCAGGGACCCGAAAGAGCCAGACCCCTGGAGAGCCTTGATCTTCTCCTCCATTTTGTCCATCCATGATTGTCTGGCCCTGCCCTGCAACATCGTTGCATGCCTTTCAGCTTCCCCATCTTCGGCGTGGAATGGTCCCCCACCTCTGTCCCCAAGGTATGGGTTTTCAGGCCCAGTAGGTCCCATAGCTTCATAGCCCATCCCGACGGGTATGTCGAGTGCTATGTTATGTGGACCCTCACCTTGGTTTGGGAACCTTCCGCCCTCACCTCCAATTGCTCCTATTACCCTTGTTGTCAACAGAGCAATAGTCTCCCTTACTGCTTGTAGGGTCTCTTCCATCCGTGTCTGGGTCGCGGCCATTTCTCCCATTCTTTCTCTAACTTCGTCCACTTCTTGGGTCAAATTTCTTCCATGTTGTTCCTCCTGCTCAGCCATTTTTGCTCTAGATCTGGTGAAGTACACTCGAGTTTGATTGGCCTTTTCTTTATTAGTTCGAGCAATGGTTGCTAAATTCTTTAAATCTGTCAACAACTTTTTTTCGTAAGTACATGAATGAATGAATGAACGTGGATGAAATGTGAATGCATAGCTTTTATTTATCGTGCCGGGGAATTGTAAGATTTAATTCAGAATGAGATGGGATCAAACATTTAAACGAAACAAATGAGTTCTTCATTAATAAAAAAGGTACTACATTTGAAAATCAAGCAAACTAGCGGACTACATTCTTATCCTTATCATCAGGACAACGTCCTTTGATCTTGAACACTTGTACAAGGTATTTGCAGAAATCAATAAATTGAGCGATCTCGTCTGGTGTGTTCCCATCTCTGGCAATGTCTGCTGCTATTAGGCTTTTGGGAACCTCTCTGACAGCTTCATTGGCTAGCCCCGCTAGTTGGGAGAATCTCTTCCTCCAATACTCGTAATCATCATTTAGTTTCACATAATGCTCCTTTAGAACCACATGCTCATTGTTAAGGTCATCGTAGATCTTGTCTTGATATTCAGAAAAAGCCTTCAAGTCAATTGCTTTTTTGCACTCTTCTTGCAGGGCTCCCTGATACTCCTCAAGTTTCTTCTGTATCACCTCTCTGGCTTTCCTTTCCACTACCAGCCGACCCTCACATTCGGCGGCCCTTCCTTCTAATTGAGTTTTCATACTATCGAGTTGGTTTCGTAATGCTTTTTCAATTGTTGCGGCTTTGGTCAAATGCTTTTCCCACACATGAGCATTGTTTATGGCCCTGTCCCTCTCTCGGTTGCGCACCTTGAGTTCTTCATTTGCACCCGCAAGTCCTTCTTGTATCCGGCGCATTTTTTCTTTCCCAGCCCGTTCCCTTTCATCATATTCAGCCAAGCGCTTTCTTTTCATGGCACTTTCTCGTTGCAAATCAGCATTTTCTTGGAGCACTTTCTCTAGCTTAGCTTGCAAGTCCGCCTTTTCTTGTTTTGCTTTGGACAAGGCGACTTGGAGTCTCTCTAGATCTTCATCGAGTATAGGGACAGGCGGAGGAACCTCGGGGGTGACCGGAGCTGCTAGACGGAATGGTAGTCCAACTTCTTGGGCTCTGGATTTGACCCACTGAATGTAGCTTTCTTTGGCATCAATGCCTCTGGGCCCTAGTTCATGACCTTTTCGGGATATTTTGCCCCAGGCCCGACTAATCTTTCTTAGCATATCAAGATCTTCCGAACCCCTCTTCTCTAGCACAAATGAGAGTAAAGATTCTTCCGGGGGTGGATTCATCATAGGATAACCCAACTGCCTCAAAGCAATGGCGGGATTGTAGTTAATGCAGCCTTTAGTCCCTACGAGGGGGACATTTGGGAAATCACCACACCGATAGACGATTTCTTCTATATTTTGGTCCCGAGAATACCAAGAAATGTCACTCCCTTTGAGGCCGGCGATATATTGGGCCCATTCTGTTTTGCCCCTGGCCTCTATATGATGATTTCTTTTGAAGATGTGAGAAGTGAACCAGCGATATAATACAGGCAAACAGCACAGGATCAAGCCTGATCGTTTTTTGTGACGTTCGTGAATAGTGTAATATACGTCAGCAAGAACAACTGAGGCGGGATTTTGGCCTCGGAGTTTGAATGCTAAGAAAACGTCCATTGCAGCGAAATCAATATAGCCGTCGTCATTGGGGAATAGAACGACCCCATAGATGATGAGAGCGAAGACGTCCATGAATGTAGCCCAATTTTCTTTACCAGCCCAGAACGAGGCTTTTTCTTCCAAGTACCACCTTGTCAAACCTTCTACCCCCTTCTTTACAATTACCTTCTTGGCCAAGTCTGATGTTGGAACTTTTAATATTTCAGACAGTTTTTCAGCTATAGGATAATTTTCCACATATTGGTATGGCTTTTTGTTTGCTGGAGGGAAGCATAGTATATTTTCAAACTCTTCTAAGGTCGGGGCCAGCTGATAGTCTTGAAAGGTGAAACACCGTAACGGTGGATCATAATACTGGCCCAATGCCGTGAGAGCTTCAGCTTGTACCTTGATATTCAGAAGACTTAAAAGATTCCCATACTTGGCGGTGAAGGAGTCACGAAGCCATGGCGCCATTTTATTGCTTAGGTCTCGCAGACTGCTTAGGTTCGGTTGCTTGATTTTCAAATGTATCGTTTGTCTTAACGTTTGATCCATCTTGTCAGAAAGAAAACCTTACAATTTCCTGGCGATCATGAAAAGTTGATGTAAAAAAAAAAAAAAAAAAAAAAAGAAATTTATGTCATGCGAAAAAAAGAACAAGAATAAGTAAAAAATGCATGAGGTATGCTGAAAATAATTTTGCCAAAATAATTTTTTTTTAGGAAGACCGAAAAAAATGTATCTGTGTTTGTTTGAATGCAGGGGTATGAGGCTCCTTTGTGTCCTACAAGGTTTCCTTAGAGAATAGGTCTAGGGCTCGTCTATTGAGTGAACCTTTCAAGAGGTAGTTCTAAAGAGTCCTATATAAGGTTCCTAGAGCCAACGACCCCAATTAAGAACACTGATCAACAACAATAGGCAAGCTATTAGGAGTGCCAGCATTCTCAAGAGGGACCAAACTCTAGGTGAGACTTTCGTGACCACCCAACAGGACGCACATCCAGTAGGCCATCACTACGCAGTCTCGTTCTAACTTAGGTTATTCTCCAGTCCGGGTACAGGACTATTCTCACGTGTGTGCAAAAACGTGATAGTGGAGTGTGTGAAGGAGCAAAAATACCAATAATACCCCCAAACTGCAAAACAAACAAACATACATACAGAAAAGTGGTCTTCTATCCTAGGGTTCATATTTAAGCAAAAAAATGTAAAACACTATATACAATAATTCAGTAAAGGGTAAATAAAATTGTTACTCAAATATATCTTGCACGTTCAAATTATAAAAGGCTTGACTCTCACTCATTCCCCAGTGGAGTCGCCATCTGTCGTGACCGGGATCCCGACTTAGACGGCCCAAAAATCGATATTTCAGGGAGTCGCCACCCAATTTATTAAATAGGGAAAATTGAGAAAAACCTACCTTAAAATTATTGGTCTGCGTAAACTAGGTTGGATTCGGGAGTCGGTTATGCATAGGGAAGGGCGAAAACTTAATTCCACTGCACCCCTAGTACATCTGTCCTAAGACAGTTACCCTAAATTTGGTTGTGCAACATATCAATGAGTTTAGAAAATTCGTTTACCCCAAAAATAAATAAAATTCGATTTACAAAGAATAAATAAGGGACTAATTTAGGAAAGTTTAATTTTTGACTTGACGGGGAAGCCCCGCTCCTACGTATCCTCTGGTGCAATGAGGAACTCAAAAGTCACGTAGTTCTTCCTGAAAAATTTTGTTGGTTGATGTTTTTTAATATAGGGGTTTTAGGATTATTGAGCTGTACAGCTCATCCGTCCTAGAACGCTGACTAACCCGTCTGTACAGTCGGCTTAGTCCCCTATTTTCAGAAAATAGAGTTTTTGGAGTTTTGGAAAATGATTTTATGTGTGTTGGTTTGATTTTATTTGAATAGGGATTTTAGGACTCTTGAACCGTACGGTTCATTTATCCTAGAATACTGACTAACCCGTCTGTACAGTCGGCTTAGTCCCCTATTTTCGAAAAATGGTTTGTGGGAAGAAATGTGTTTGTATTTTTAATTTATAATTTTTTTGTTTTAAATAGGGATTCTAGGACATGATCCGTAACGGTTCATTAGTGACCTAAAAAGCAGGCTAACCCGACTGTACAGTCGACTTAGTCCCCTATTTATATATATATATATATATATATATATATATATATATATATATATTTTAAATGAAATATTTATCTATTCTTTTTTATTGGTTTTTTTGTAAAAGAAATTAAGAAAAACGCAAAGAGAGGGTACGATAGTAAAATGGAGGTGTAATCAATAGGAGGGGTTGTATTTTAAAAGGGGGGTGCGAATGGTAAAATAGGCCGTAGCGGACAGCAACCCAGCAACTTTTTTTTTTTCTTGAAGGGGAATTCCAAAAAAAAAGTTGGCGTAAACAACACATGGGGGTGGGAGTAACAAATTGCTTAAAGAAAACAAAATTAAAAGAAATGGCCCACGGAGCCCTGTAAGACAATTGTAGAAAACCTAAAAAACTAATTCATTCCTTTTGCAAAACCTTACGGCGCCGCACTCATGTTTTAACAGAGAGAGAGTAAGCATACTTCCAACCATGGAGAGAGAGAGAAAAGAAGATCGTGGAGGGAGAGAGAGAAGAACAGGCTTTGAGTGAGAGGAAAGGGGAAGCGACGGCCAAGGGCGGGTGGTGCACGGAGGACCGGCTCCCCCCCGTCGGTGGTGACAGCGATGCTTATGGTGGCGCTCGTGGACGACCACCGCCTGTGGTGGCCAGAATTCGGAGGTAAGTCCTAAAAAAACGCTTTTTTTTTTCTACCCTCGTTATTTTGCTGTTCATTCAGTTCTTTCCCCCCCTTTTTTTAGTTTCCTTACTGTTTCGAAGGAGGGAGGAAGGCATGAAAAGGGAGGGGAATGACGGCGTCCGCCGGAGACGAGAGTCCGCGGCGTTAACGACGGCGTTTCGTTTATGGCGCCGACACAGTGTCTTTTTGGGGGGATCAGCGGAGGTGGAGAGAAATCGACCACCGTGGGTGGTGGCCGGAGTCCGCCTCTGACGGCGGCTCAGGTTAGTGTTTTATTTCATTTTTTTTTCTATTTTTTTTTTCTACTGGTTCTGTTTTGTCTATTTTTTCTCTTTTTTTTGTGTATACATATATATATATATATAACTTACCCTGATTTTTTTTTTTAACCACAAAAATAAATTAGAGAACCTACTTGTTCTTTTATGATAAACAAAAAAAAATTAGGGAAAGCAAACAGAGGCAATATCTGGGCCTATCATTTTTTTTTTTAGAATCCGAACATACACACGCATATACATATATCTATATATAAAAACTACATATTTATTCTGTTTCTAATACTTTGGAATGACAAAATGAAAACACGCATAAGTATATAGAGCACCAACCTAAATCTCCAGCTTCTGAAAAAGAATCCCTTTTTGCTCACTGAAAATAAAACCACTGCTACTGCCCCCCTTTCTTCTTTCTGTTATTATTTTTTTTATGCGAATTTCTGTCTGTGAAATTTTCTGTCTAAAAAAAATTCCCCCCCTTTTTTGATTTTCTGGTTAGCATTTTATAGCCATTTTTTAGAATCCGCAAATTAATGTTTTTGATCCCCTATTATTGCTGATTAATGCCTTGTTTCCTGGACAGCTTGTAGCTGACTCAGGCCTTGTGTGTGCTGACTCATCCTTCCCCTCTTTTTTGCTTATTTGAATTGTTGCTGTTTCAGGTTCATGGGCAGCTGGTGCAAGCTTGCTTTGCAAGGAGCGGAGGAGGTGCTGGCAGGGATTGGTTTTTTTTGTTGTTGTTGGGCTTTCACTTTGGGGCTCTCATTTTCTTTTTTTCTCTTTTTTTTGTTCTCTGAAAGTTGGGTGTATTTTGTTGTTTTTTTGGGCCCTTTTAAAGCCTGTTTTTTTTTTTTGTAACTTTGCCATATGTTTGGGCCAAGTGTACCTAGACATTTCTGTAGAATAAAAAAAAAATTCGCCCACACACCTCCTATTTTAATATTACTATTATTATTGCTAAACAAAAGGGAAATTAAAAAGGAACGCAACAAAACCTGTCGGACTAAACACGATGAAACGCTAAAGCAACGACGCGACAAATACGCAACAAACCAAATATTTATTCAAAGGGATTTATTTTATTATTATTTTTTTTGTAAAAGAAAAAGTAAATAAGTGAATAAATAAATAAGAAAAATACACCGGTTAAAATTGGGTGTTCACAAACATTGACCTCCCATCCTTCAAAAAGATACTTGCAGAAGGCCAGCAGTTATTGTTGTCACCGGTATGACTTACAAAGAAACCAATACCATACTTCATCACCATCAACATTGACCTCATTATTAAAGGATGAGACATTCAAAGAACTCATGTAACATCCTAGATTTTTAACCGGTGATAAATCTAGAATATTACCTTTTAGATCTTTCAGAGTATGCATTCGTAATTTGGATTGACAAAAACAATATTAAAGACTCGCATTGATAGGATTTTCATAAAATACAACTTGTTCAATACATAAAAACATTACTGAGTTCAAAAGACCTATCGGAGTCAACATACAACTTAATCCAGTTTACGAATACATGAATACTAATATACTAATACATAATTATCATTAAATGAGACTTAGCAAAAAATTAATAGCTACACGTCTAACTTCAAGGTACTCGATGAATTTGGATCTTTTCCTTGCCATATCATTCATTAACTTAACCTGCTTATTTGAAAAACAACAACAATGAGGGGTGAGATTACATAATCTCAGTGAGGCCTTCGCGACTCTTTACCAATACTCTCCGTATATCTTTTATTATTTTACCTATGATGCATCCCCCTGCGCCATAGACTTACATAATATAAAAGCTACGACGATACGTATAGGGAACCCGTGTTCAATAAATAAATAGAACCCTATAACCAAACCTCCTAGAATCGTCATTCCATAACCTCCTGGGCCTTGAGATAGTTCATGACGCCGCCCCAATTACATCATCCATTCATTAGTTCATTTATGGTGTACTTATATACGTACTAATTAGTTTTC